>CM065379.1:51850817-52460817 GCA_033060915.1 Euryodendron excelsum | reverse complement strand
TTTACCTTCTTTTCTGTGAAATATAACTCAACCCAGATTAACAAAGCCTCTGCTGAAACTGTCTGCTCGTCAAATGTAATAAGCTTTTCAGTTTGACTTCCTGTTTTGACGTCATAACTTCATTAAACTAATTGGGTAGTTCATTTGGTAAGCACCCAGTTATCTTATGGCACGGTTTGAATATAAAGAGGGTTTGTGTGCGACAGGTTGAATACCAGTTGAGTGACATAAGCTTGCTTGCAAATGAGTCTTTGTCAAAGCACATGAATGAGGACCCTGAAGGTTATGGAGAGAATCATGAGAGAGTATTTTGTGGTCATTAGCATCTATAATATATTTTTAAGTTTTAGAATTGAAATTAATAGGATTTATGAATGTTGTCACTGTAACAGTTCCAATATCTGTTATTGGATCTATGAAAAAAATCAAGTCCCTCATCAGTAATCACCATTTGCTTGCCCAAGCTCTCCGGTCCTCTTCTAATCTTGTAAGTTTTTAAATTAAATTACTGTGATCTGTTTTCCTGTCGTGATGGCAAGTGCTCCTCTGTCCTAGTGCTGTGGCAAGGGTTTGAGTCACGAGCATCAGCTGTCTACCTACTACCTCTTGTACACCCTGCTGGATTCTTGTGCACAGTGTACAACGACCAATGCTATGATATCTTTTCTTCAATGAGAAGAAAAATATGGGACAAATCATTAGTGGTTCAATCCCTTTTAGTTAGATTAAAATTTTATTCTTATTCATGTTTTAAGTTTTAACATTCTGAAGGTTGTAACCGGCGACAACCGCAAGGTTAAGCCTAAACGCCTTTTCACTGATATGGATAGAGAGATATTACAGGTAGATTGTTTACATTATCCTTGACTGGCCCCAAATTGCTACTATGAATCTTTTTGGTGTAATGTAGAGCATTGGTCTTTCTTCTTGCAGTCCCGCACTGTTTGTTGCAGAGAATTTACCTGACAATCACTCATACCATAACCTTGAGAAAATATTTAGTGTGGTTGGAAGGTTGGGTCTTATTTAGCTTGCCTGTCTCACTTTCTAGCTAGTATCATGTATGCCTAGAAGGTCTTGACTACGCGTTAATAGAAATTCTTGTGTTGTGAACAGTGTAAAACCATCCGAATATGTCATCCCCAGGAATCCAATTCTTCCCATTCCAAAGGCAATTTTGTCATCAGTAACAAGGTATAAGAATAACTCAAACTCCAATCTGTTTCTGGTGTAGCCAAGAGACCATTCTGAAGAAGTTTTTCTTGCACATTTTTCACTATTTTTTTTTTTTTTTAAGCTCCATGCACTAGTGGAGTACAAGACTGCAGAGATTGCCGAGAAAGCAGTATGTTGAAATTTTCTGAACGCTAAACCACAAAGCCTTCTCTGTCTATTCTTTGGATCCCTCATCTTGCAAGAACGTTAAGAGCTTGCCTAACTTCACCAGGTTGAGAAGTTCAATGATGAAAGGAACTGGAGAAAAGGCCTCTGTGTAAGGTTGCTGCTTAGATGCTCGGTATGCTAAATTGGAATGAACCTGACTTCCTCTGTTAGAACTTCTGTTTCTTTAAGGTGCTGCTTGCCTATAGATTTTTTAACGTTTGGTTTTTAAAATGTCCAGCCAAAGTCTGTTTTAAAGAGCAGAATATCAGAGTTCGATGAGATTTCAGACAATGATGAGACACCCCCGCCCCAGGAATCAGCCGAAGACTGTTCTCAGTCTCATAGCTTAGAATTGGTTGCTGAGAATAATGTAAGTTTTCTCGCTAACTTATCACCAAGAACAATTGTCTTCTTGCTTATTTAATTTATCATTTTACTCTTTACCATAGTTATAACATTCTTGTCTGATACTATAGCTACCCACAGGCCCACTACTCAATGATTGGAGTACAATAAGATTATTAAAGAAGATTGTAGACAACTTAATATGTTGGTTCACTATTTTTTCTTTGTTGGAAGTTTTCTTTTAATATGTTGGTTCACTATACTATGCTCGGTTCATGTAAGATTAGTGATGACTTCAATATAACAGCCCTTTGTCAGCCAGCCTCCAACAACAATAATGGTACAAATTGATCAAAATGAAAAAGAATCGTAGATTTAGGGGAAATGTGTTTTATAACATTATGTCCAACTCATTTGTAGGCTGAAGAAAATTCAGCTGGAACAAACAAAGGATTTGGTCAAGGCCGCGGGAAGTCTCGACCTCTCACTCAGAATCAGTCTCATATTGGTTGTGGCCTGCTTGCCCCATCTCCACACTCAAACAGCTCCGTCCAGTGTGAAGCATCCGCTAGACAGACAACAAAAGGACCGAGAATGCCAGATGGAACGAGGGGTTTCACCATGGGACGAGGGAAGCCCCTCAGTAGTCCCGTTTTGGTTGTTTGAGTTCGGAGTGACCAGAAAATAGCTAGCTCCACAGTTACTAATGGTTGTGTTGACGAGTGACCACTCAGTTCTTTAGTCAATAATTGAATATGGACCCTTTGGGCATCCATTCCACTGATTTAGCAATTTTATGCATAACTAGATGTATAGAATTGTATGTCAATAAATATTCATGACAGTGATCTACCTATTCCATCATAATTTCTCTTGGAGTTCTTTTATCCAGGTAATATGGTTTTGGGATTTCCATTTCTCTCTGTTATTGTACAAACTGGTTAGAAAGGAAGAATTGGCAGTCATTTCACTTAGAATCAGTCCCTAATGCAAATTGCTGGTTTGTACATCATTGGCTTTATTGTTGTTCTCCCTCTCCCTCTTGAATGTTTTGAACCATAGAATTAATCCGTCATCTTTGTTGTTACATCCATCAAATTGTTGGGAGTTCTTTTTCATCACTGAGAGAATGTTTTCTTTTATTCAATTATCTTGCTAGACCTAGCAGCAACCTCTATCTGAGTTGAAATTTATGTCCACTCTATTGTCTCCAGGCATCGACTCCACCTGAGTACAAATAGTGAGTCCACCTGGGATTGCAGCTAGCTATCTGATCATTAAATTACCTTTTGTAAGTTGGTGAGGTCTAAATAGAAATTGAGAATGATAGACCTGGGCACTGAAAGTATGACAACCAACAATTGTGTTTAGCACAAGAAGAATATACAGTCATACAGCATGAACAAAGCAGATAAACATAAGAAACTCTAGTTCCAAGACTACATTCCTATGGGGCAAAAGCCTCACTTGTTTTCGCAAGTGCTCAAGTCACAAAACAAAGAGAGGAAATTTACCACCATTGACAACAAATAAGGAAGCTTCTCATATTGTTTGTTTCCAAAAACTTGAAAGTAACTCTAAAAAAATTTTAGTCTTACTGACTCATTCAATATGTTCATAAACTTAGTTTAATTAAGAGTGTATACTCTTCAATTAGGGCTGAACTAAACAGAACTATTAAGTTAGAATTGTTTCAGCTAGAATTCAAGGTTAAAAGTACTACTAGAAATGAAAATTCTTGACTTCTAGTTTCCAATACAATAAAATGAAAAAACAGAAAGCATTCAAAACAAGTGGCCTATTAGCTCAGTTGGTTAGAGCGTCGTGCTAATAACGCGAAGGTCGCAGGTTCGAGACCTGCATGGGCCAAAATCTAAGTATTTTTATTTACCCTTTTCAGCTCACTATAAACCCATTTTTAAGGGCTGAGAAAGTCACTCAAACTCAATATAATAAACTTAAGCTCCTGTGAACTTGGGGACCTACCATGTCAAAATTGCTTAAACCAGTTGTTTCTTGAGCTCACTAGTTTTTCCACTCTTAACACCTTTCTAATATGCAACAACAGCTATTGGCCAAACTTTGCTCAGTTGCTGGCTTCATCCTCTCACCACAAAGAATAAAGAACACATACCCAAGAGCAATGTGATTGTTCTAGTACTCATCTTGAATTGGTTCACCCCCTCTTGTTCTTCCTTCAGAATATAAACTATACCATAAAGCATAATGTTCCTTATAGACTATGCAAAGTGCTTGCTCAAATATCAATCAATAGTATGGCTTCTGATAACGCGTGTATTTCCACTCATTAAAGATCACTAAAACATCTAACCAGCCTTCGCTTTTGAAAGTTGACTTGCTTAAAAATTCATACGCATGCTCGTTGAATACTGGAGGTTCTTGTCAAATTTTCAGATTTTTTTTTTATCACGTGCTTAAATTTTTTTTTAACTATTTATTTATTTCCTGCAGACCACGAAATGCTAGAGCTAAAAAGGCTAATGGACTATGTCATGCAGTGCTTATCTCTTCCATATGAGTAGAAAGCAATGTTATAGTTGCAGACATGGCCATTAGTCAATAACAACTATAGTGGCATAGCCACTCTCTAAGACTGGCCAATGAGCTCATTTCAATATTCCTCTGTTTCTGCATATAAATCGTCACAGAGCCCCCCAACCCCCAATGTCATTAGAATTAGCTCTACAAAAACTGTTTGCTTTGTTGATCATATTCTGGAAATATGAGTTTCAGACCCTCTCATTACCTCGCTCTCTCCCTCTTCTCTGTTATAATGTTTCTGTATCTATTTGCATATGGCCAGCTTGATTACAGTTTTTATGATAGGTCATGCCCGAAATTGTCCATGATCGTCAAGTTTGGTGTTTGGGCAGCTATGAAGAATGACAGCAGGATGGCTGCATCCCTACTTCGGTTACACTTCCACGATTGTTTTGTAAATGTATTTGTTCTCCTCCCAAGACTATATTCTCCATGCCTCTGTTTAGTACGCAGCAGAAGCATAAATAACATCTTAAAAATATATCAATAATACAATAATATTACAACAATACGATGCACTAAACTCAGTTAATATGGAGAAGTTAGTTGTGTTTAAGAATCTTCTTTTATCAGTTTCTTAATTTTCTTGGCATAGGGCTGTGATGGTTCTGTGCTTCTTGATGACACGAAAGATTTCAAGGGAGAGAAGAATGCTTTACCCAACCGCAATTCAGCGAGAGGTTTTGAAGTCATTGACAAAATAAAGGCTGATGTCGAAAGAGCTTGCCCTTCAACTGTTTCATGTGTTGACATACTGACGCTTGCAGCAAGAGAAGCTGTTGTTCAGGTAGGTAATTAGCACAATTTTTGTACTTGTTTTGTTTCTAGGCAACATAGCACTCTTTAGTCATATATATATAGACTGTAGCAACGAAGTATGTATCGTTCTGTTCTTGTAGGCAGGAGGGCTTCCCTGGCCGGTTCTATTAGGCCGGCGAGACGGTTTAACTGCAAGTGAGAAAGCAGCTAATGAACAGTTACCATCACCTATCGAGCCTATGGTAAACATCACTGCGAAGTTTGCATCAAATGGTCTTGACTTGAAGGATGTAGTAGTTCTCTCAGGTACTTCTTTTTCACTTCTCTTGATTACTACCAGCTATTTCTTCAAGTCCCCAAACCAGTTTGTCAAATGCGATTTCAGTGAAAAGAGTTCTCGGAAACAGCCTGTCGAACTCGATTTTGACCAGTTTCAGAAAACAAAAACAAAAATCTTAACCAATTTGTCTCTACGGCTTTGTTACTTGTTATTGTTGTAGTTATCCGTGAACACACTAGGGGCGACTGGGAGCCACGACTTTCTAAATTTTGAAAAGAAAAAAATTATTCTTCCAAAATTTATAACTAAATTTTTGAATCAGAATGATATGGTAATGGTAATTTTGTAATTAAAATGCATCTTGATAGATTCTTTGTTTTAAAATGATAGGCCCACAACTCAGCCACATCATTCTGGTTATATTTTATGGTTATATATTCTGATTGTACAGCATTACTTTTTTGAAAATTTTCCTTGCACCCAATGTATTTTTGAGTATTTATGATAAAATAGTTGAGTTGCCTCCCCCCTCTCCAAAAAAAATCTCAAGTAATTTTACTTTTTTCGTCTCCAAATTTAAATAATTTTACCTTGTCCCTTTCAAATTTTCTCCTGATATTTTACTCATTCCAACATTATTCATTTAGTTATGTAACTTTTCATAATTTGAATATATCTTGATTTTAGATTTATTCTTTTTCTTCACTCACCAATCTTCACATACTCTTAATTTTCTATTAGTATTTATATCAATAACTACTATTCTTGTCTATTCTATTATGACATTTTTTATGCATATAAAAGTAATATTAAACCTAACAGCCTTCTCTTTTTGAGAAAAATATTATTTTATTGATAAAAAATATTTTATGTTGTAACATTTTTTTTCTATTCCATAATGATTAATGTAATTATAGTCGGTATTAAATATTTGTAATGTTATTTGTAGGTATTACGTCCGTTATGATTTTTAGTTTTACTTTTTTTTTTATATAGGTCTCTTATTATAAAGTTTAAATCTAAATGATAAATTGGTTACGAATTGCGACATTGGTGTCACTAAAAATATTTTCTCCTTTTCCCCCTTAACAAAATTCTTCGTCCGCCACTGGTTGTAGGAGCACATAGGCTTTGCTCAATGTTTCACCTTCAAGAGGAGACTTTTTGACTTCAAAGGCTCTGGCAAGCCTGACCCAACTCTCGATTCTTCACTTCTCTCGAACTTAAGAAGCACTTGTCCTGACGTAGACGGCTCGAACAGCAAGCTCGCTCCTCTGGACTCTGCAACTTCTTCCATGTTTGACAATGGGTACTATAAGAACCTGCTGAGCAGCTCGGGACTTCTCGAATCTGATCAAGCCTTGATGGGGGATCCAAGGACTGCTGCAATGGTCAATTCTTATGGCAATTACCCATTTCTTTTCTCTAAAGATTTTGGAGAATCAATGGTGAAGCTTGGAAATGTTGGGGTTCTCACTGGGAAAGTTGGGGAAATTAGGAAGAAATGTGGCTCTGTAAACTGAAGTTTTTTTTTTTGTTCAAGTGTTTTGTAATTTGAGGGGACTTTTGTATGGTTCAAGGTGAAAACTATGGATGAATAAATAAAAACTGAATGTTGCTCTTTTGTCTAAGTTTGGTGCTTGTATAGATCATTGTTGCTACATGTCACTTGGCGGACGAATGATCCATCGCACAAAACAGGCACACAGATGCAAAAAACTCCATTAGAATGATGTATCAATGGTATTTTTAAAATTATGAGTCAAAATAATTAAACTTTTGATTTAAAATGAAAGAATTACAAGCAACACATCGTTTTATAAGAGAATTTAATATAAAATTCTATTACTAATAATAATGCTTGTATATATAGAGACAGAGAAAGAGGGACAAGGAAAAAAAACCAAATCCAAAGGATTTATGCACTCTTAGCCATGAGTACATGAAATGAACTTCTTGAGAGCAGGAGATATTGAACAAGTTGGTATGGCAAAAGTGCAAGTTAATATAAACGATAGGAAAATGTTATTCGTTTATAAAATTTACACAGAAAATCTCACTAGAAGGATAATTCCCCACATTCACTTAAAAATAACGATCATGGTAGAATTTTCTGTAAAAAAAATTTGGAAGAAAATCCCCATGCAGGCAGAGCTGCACATACCTTGGTTGAGTCATATGCCAAATTGTTAATATTTCCTCCCATCACTCTTGGTAGTGTTATTCATGCATCATGCCTTTGGCAAATATGATCAGTGACAGCTTAGAACAACCCACTAGAAAATCTCCATGTTTTCACAACCTTTGAACGTCCAAATGAACTATCAGAAAGATTCATTTGCCCATTCAAAAACAGTCACAAGAGAGCTAGCTCTTTTTGATCCAGCATTGCCGAACATCTTTTGATTTCTAAAGCATAAAAATAGACCAGAAATAATGTGGATTCAAAAAAGAAAGAAGCCAAACAAAGGAAAGCTTGGATTGAGAAAAAAATAAAAAAATAAAAAGAGAAGGCAAGCTGGCCTGGTGGGATGCCTGGTCCTGACCAACCTTTGTGCAATCCATGATGATCTCTGTCCATAACTCTCTCTCTCTCTCTCTCTCTCTCTCTCTCATAAATACCATCTTTTTTGCTCGGCGGATCTACCAAAATTATTAAAAATCATGAACTATCATGATCACCTACCCCAAGACCAAGGCACATATTCTCTCCTTTGTCCTCACACACTGAGATTCTCTACCCGACACAGTACTTTTGACTGTTTTTTGTTTTCTGATCAATACACAATTCAAATTTGTGCCTTGAGTTTAACAATCAAAGGTTGAGCTCTTTCTCTCTTGCTCTTTTCTTAAATAATTTTCTTTTAAAGATCTCTCTCTCTCTCTCTCTCTCTCTCTCTCTCTCTCTCTCTCTCTCCACCCACTAAAGGCCTTGTTGATCTCATAAATTTGTTGTAGCTTCTTCGAATAGCTTATTTAACTAGTATTTTTATTTTTATTATTTTCTTAAACAAAATTTAATATTTTATCCTTATATAAACTTTTAGTTTATGCCTTTTAACTTTCTTACTGAAAACTAGAAAATGAGTAAAAATCATGAACTACCTAAATAAGTTAACTTATAAGATCTCAAATATATTTCAGCGAGTGAACCGCTCCACGTGTAAGTATGTGGCTCAACTGTAAAGACAAGAGACCACCATGATCATCCTCTTCAAGCTCAATTGATGTAGACAAAGATGAAGTTTCAAGCTCAATTGATGTAGACAAAGATGAAGTTTCATCAACAGATCGCTCTGAGTTCACATTTTATTTCAGAAAAGAGTATGTGGTGTTGGCAGGTCAGGTTGAGTTGGACCAATTAGATTAAAGCAATAAAGGCTCGCCACCCGAGCTAAACATAGCCAGATTAGTTGAAATTCATATGCTATCCATCTAAAACTAACGGGTAAAACTACAAAATTGAATTAGGTCGGGTCAGGTTAGTCAAGTTGGCCAGGCCGATCAGTTTTTTGAATAGCTCTAAGAGTATCTACCCAAGTCAAGGATGCAAGATGTGAGCATATATATAATCTTCTTCAAAAGACAAATTAGACAAACTCAAATATATAATGCCATGTTTGGAATTCAAATTTATTATAAAATAAAAAAATAAAAATGAGAGAAAAATGAGAACAAAATGAAAGATTCCAAATTCTTATTTATTTTCTTTTTATGTTCTTCTACTCTCTATTTGCTCTTACAATCAAATTAACATACAATAAAATTAGATATTCTTTTTCGTTTGTTTTTCCTCACCAAATCCTTTACCCTCTACTTTCTCTTACGATTAAACATACAATTTAATTTGATATCATTTTTTATTTTATCATTTCTCATCAAATCCTTAATCCAAACACAGGTTTAAGGTGAGACATGACAACCTGTTATTGAATTGACAATACTGCACTCAAAATAAAAGTCATACAAGGGCAATTTTGGCAATTCATATAAAAATTTTTGCCTGGCAATACTAATCTTTTTGCTTAGTTGTTGTTGATGTCATAATAATTCTTATTTTAGTTTACTGAAAATTATGTTATTTCGAAGCTCAAACAAAGTTTAAAATTTCGAATTCTCTGACATTTAAGTAATTATTTTTTTACCCATACTTTCTCACTTCTTTTGAACCTTAACAGTAGTATAATACACTGTTTAAGGAAATAAATATATATATATATATATATAGAGAGAGAGAGAGAGAGAGAGAGAGAGAAGCTAAGAAGAGTATTAAATTTCTAGATTTTGCAAGATTTTATTTACTTCTAACTACTTGATCCGATTGTCATATTTACCCCACTTGAATTGTAAACGCAAAATCATTAGACTCATTACCTCTAAACCATGTAGGCTTTAAAATCAATTAATTTCACTCTCGGAGTGGGATTATTTTAGAGGATTTTTTTTTTTCAAAAAAAGCTAAAAAGTAGAAGAAAAGACACAAACGGATGAGCATGCTTAAAGTTTGAACATAATGTCAAACTTTTTTGACCTTTATAAAAGCAAACTTATCGCTTGAGAAAAATGATTTTAAAAGTCTCTAAATACGGATAAAAATTTATTGCAGAACAAACAACAAAAGTAAAATAGAGATTAATGACACTATTTATATGTGAAAATTAATTACAAATAGGAGAAAAAAATAAAACATGCATTTTATATTGATATGCTGCAACTTTCATACATGAAGTGGTAGGAACTCGTGTAACCATACATAGGATTATATAAACAAAACAACAATCACTTCATAAATATTCCTAAGCTTCTCTTTATGTCTGCCAAAAGATTTAATTCCATCCAATTTTTTTGGAAAATGCTAGCCTTGACTAATTAATTTCTCAACCGAAAAATTCCTTCACAATTTTGACAGCATGTTAGCACAATTTTGAACCTAACCATGGCTTAGAAAGGTATTATCACCACAAATAGACATCTGATTGGACTCTTAGATTGTGTTTGGTTTATGGATTTTATGACAAAAAAGGGGGAAAAAATGCAAAGAGAATTTTAGTTCTAAATATCATTTCTCCTAATTTTCATGATTTATTATTATAACTAACATCAAATAAGAATTAAAAAACGAAGAGAAGGGTTTTTCTTCTCACTTTCTTTTTTTTCCTTACTAAATCTAATTACCCCTTGCACCACTTCTATTCCCCACATCTCTGTTTTTTTTTGTTTTTGTTTTTTGGTACATATTCCCCACATCTCTTTACTACCGCTGGCACTGATCTAAAGTTCGAAATTGGTATATTTTAGGAAAATGGTGGGTTTGGAACTTTGGATTATGGGTCAAAACAATTATAGAGGAGACTGAGATAACATTAATGGAAGGGTGGAGTGGAACCTCAAACAAGGGACTTGGAAATGTATAAGTTGGCAAAAACAACATTACATTGAATATATCCCAAATTACAAACATTAATTTCTCTGTGGGATGGGATATAAGAGTCAAGTCCAAGTGCAAACCCTGACCAGCTTGACCATCTACACCCTACAATGATAGAATTCCAAATCATTTCTCTGTGGTCCCAACACAACTATTAAGTAGCAAATCCAGGGATGTGAACAGAATGAGAAGAGAATCAAATGCCAAAGGTTTTGGCTTTCACAGAGAGAGAGAGAGAGAGAGAGAGAGAGAGAGAGGAGGCAACTGGCAAAGGCACAGCTGCACCTCCTCAAGTCCATTAGCATTGCCATTTCAAGTAGTGTCAAAGCTGTTTTCACAGTTTATTGCAGAACCAGAAAAGGTCCATGGAAAGCTCACCCATGACTGTTTGATAAAAGTGCTCTCCTTTTTCTCTTCTTGGGTTTTGCCCCCACCCCAATCTCCAGTAGTCTTTCCCTCTTCTCTTTTCCTCCACTTAATTATTTTTCCATCCCCACCTTTCCCCATTTGTTTCTTTTTTCCATACTCTCCCCAAGAGTTGCCATTCCACCTCTTTTTATTGCTACTCCATCTTATTTCCTTTCTCCACAATATAAAATTGCTCAATCAATTGTTTGGGCTCTTCTAACTTTTTTCAAAAAAAAATTTCAAGCTTTATGAATCCCAAATACAAACGAATCTTTTACATTTTCCTCTCTCTCCATGAACTCCTCTCTCTCTCTCTCTCTCTCTCTCTCTCTCTCTCTCTCTCTCTCTCTCTCGCTAAAGCTCAGAAGCCTGAAACTTTTTGGATTTTCAGGATCTTAACTTCACTGAAAACTCAACTTTAGAACAAACCCAGTTACTGTTTTTCATTTTAGCCTACTTTTTATTTATTTATTTCTTGTTTGCGGTCGAAAGATTCAAGAACTCTTAAACCCTATTCCAAAAACCCAAGAAAGACATACAGTTTTGGTATCTATAGACAGGACTGTTTTTTGGGAACCACTCAAATGTCTGCATCGATAGAGCCACAGCAGCAACCACCACCACCACCACTGGAAGTGATCCAACAAGCTTACACTGCTCATTCGGGTCACGGGTCGGTCGGACCCGTCATCGCAGTTCTCGCCGTGATCACAATCTTGGGTGCGATTGCTGTCATGATCGGCCGGCTGTGTTCGGGTAGACGAATCATGGGTCACGGGCAATACGACTTCGAAGGTTGGGTGGAGACCAAATGCGCGTCCTGTATCGACGGCCGGGTCGACCATCCTCCGCCGCCGGCGCCTCGGGCGGTCGCCGAAAGTGCAAGTAGTAGTGGGACAGCCAGCGGTGGCGACGCCGTGCCGGCGGCAGCCCCGACGGAAGCGCCTCAAGAAACAAAGGAGGAAGAAATAACCCAACAACACGAACCACAAGAGCGTGCGGGGTCCTGAAATTGGTTGGCTCAATGCCTTTTTGGTCCATATTCCGTACACTCAGCTGTATGCGAGATTGGTTCTATGGTAATTTAGCTTGATATCAGGGGTTATGTTTAGCTTTTTCTTTACTGGGAGTTTTCAAAATCATAGCATGATGAAATTGTTGAATTTTTTCAGATATATAAGAGAGTTAAAAAAGATTTTGTGTCACACTCAGCACTATACATCTCTATAATTATAGTTTATTTGGAGCTTGAGGGTGGGAGAGGGAAAGAAAAAAAAAAACTGTAAGGAACAAAAATATTTCCTTTTACGAATTTTCTTTCCCACCGGCCGCTAGTTTATACTCTATACTAGTAAAATAAGGCAATATGGTGAAGCCAGTTTAAGAAACTCATTTTTTTTTTTCTTTCTAACTTTAACTATCTAACGTTTATAAATTAAGAGTTTAGATTAGAATAATGTTCTGTAAGGATGTGTAAGACTTCCGTCACAAAATAGTTTGAGAAAGATTAGATGTGTTTGAGAAAGAACAGATGTGCTCATTCTTATCTTGTGGAATCTCGTGTGTGAATAAACGGTTATTAAATTTTTAACTCATGACATTCATATATTTATAGATTTTTTTTTAAAATTTTTTTGGTTCAAAAATAGTGCCATCCTCACTGTTATGTGTTGATAATTGGGATAGTAAAACATGATGAAATGATGATGATCAATTTATGTTAAATTAAATTTGAAGAAAAAAATAGAAAAAGAAATTACATGCTTTAAAAGGAATAGGTGACAGTGCAAGTCATAGTGAGAAGCAAAGGAATTTATGCAACTCATAGAATTATTAGTGATTTTTACAGGATTTTAGGTATTTTTTTTTTAATTCAAGGCAAAATGAAAAGGGAGAAGGAGCTGGCGGTGTTTGAATCTTGCCAAATGAGTGAATTCAAAGCGTCCTAACCAGACAGTGTTTGAATCTTGTCCAATGAGTGAGTTCAAAGCATCTCAACCAAATAAACGAAACACTTTGAACTGGTTAGATCTTACAATTTCTCTCTCATGCTACACAAAATTATATATGGTCCCACAACCCTACCCATTTTATTAGTTGGCCAAAAGGACAAGGTCTTGAGTCTGTACCCTCAATAGAATAAGTGCATTACCTCTTCAGGTTTTGCCATTTGTATTACTTTCTCCTTCTTTTCACTTTTTATTCTTACTGAACATTCCAACACAGCCTCCTTTCTAAGAAAAGAATAAATGAGACCCCAAAATTCAAAAAAGTGTAAATGACAGCTCCTTTGATGAATCTCACCCCAAAGTCAAATTTTTAGGCACAAATAAATGTTTTATAGCCAGTGCACTTTATTTCTTGTCTCAACCTTTTTGATCTAAAAGTTAAAATCTTGAGTAATTGTTGTGCATAATATCATGGCATATGTTTTAATGTATTTTTTGTTTTATTCAATTGTCATCTTAGCTTGACTCCAGCCCGATCCATGGCCATCTTACATGGAGCATGTTGATTTGTGTGTAAGAGTGCAGGAGTGAGAAAATGCAAGTGAGAAATATATAGAGATGAAAATTTTGTAGCAAATATATATATATATATATATAAATTCAAGCAATTGACAGAAATACCCTTCACCGCACGACGTCCCATATCACGTGGTTTTTGGAGAAGGTACATAGATTCGTCTGATTGGATTAACCATGTGAAGGAGCAGCTTTTGTTTGGTAACAGCATAGCAGAGCCCCCAATACTCATTAATCACCACCACCACCTCCCCCTCCCTCCAAAGATCATACCTAGCAAGTTCCATACACACACACACACACACACACACACTCTCTCTCTCTCTCTCTCTCTCTCTCTCTCTCTCTCTCTCTCTCTCTCTCTCTCTCTCTCTCTCTCTCTCTCTCTCTCTCTCTCTCTGGGGTTGTTGGAGTTAGCTAGCAGATACAAGATACATGGCTTCTAATGTAGTTTTGTTTGAATGGGTTATTAAGTGTTTGATTCTCGTCAAAAAAATATATATATATGATTTTGTTTGCATGTGTAAATAATTAATGAAAAACTAACGGAAGGTGATTCGATCGTTAATATAATATCTCAAGTTTGATATCTCTCATGATTTTATTATTTATGTAAATGTATAAAATTTACATAATTTACGTGAACGATATGATTCTGTACAAATTAAAAAGAGCCGTAAGTCGTAAAAGACTTAGACACTCTAAGCCAAAAAGCAATTTAGTAATTGATGGGATGCCTAATAAATGAAGAGAGAAAAGCATATCATATGGGTAGAAAAACTAACTTATGCTTTGAGCTTTTTAAAGTTGGTTTTTGAAAAATAATGCAAGCAAAAGTAAACATGGTTAAAATACGAGTACTGTGAAACCTAATCTATTTTACTTTGATTATTCTTGAATTTCTCATGAATGTTACGATATATTGTGACTTTTTTAAAACTTACACAATTCATCCGATATTTCATTTTACCAACGAAGCCCGAATCTATTTTTCTTATTTTGATTATTCTTGAATTTCTCATGAATGTTACGAAATATTGTGACTTTTTTAAAACTTACAGAATTCATCACGATATTTCGTTATACGAACGAAACCGGAATCTATTTTACTTATTTTGATTATTCTTGAATTTCTCATGAATGTTATGAATATATTTCTTTTTTTTTTTTCAAATTTCTTCAATTATGGATCAAGACAATTATAGAATTACATACTATTTTAAATCAAAATATCTAATAAAAATATTTTTCAAGCTATTATCCATATCTTTCCAAATAACTCCCAAATCAAAAATTATTTCATAAACATATTATTTCCGAATCTCAAATTTGTTACTATGGCAATGAGCCAGAAATATAATTATATAAACATAACGGGAATTTAAAGCTTGGTACCCATTTTAACCATGGTACCCGAAAAAAAAAAGGATTAAATATTTCATATAACAAATAGCAATGGTGAAACAAAAAAAAATCATTGAACCCATTTCGACGATGGTTTCGTGAAAAAAAAAAAGTTCGGTTTCTATTTTATGCATGGAACAAAATGACAGAGTGGCACGAGTAGAAGGAAATATAACATGATCTGTCTCTCTCTCTCTCTCTCTCTTGATTAGAACTTGTAGACTTAAATTGACCAGCAGGAGCCAGGCAAATATTAAATTAGCTTTGGGCTTGGCTCTGGTGTGTTCATGGCACTGTATAACGGGCCCAAATGGACACCCATTTTCATATATAATCCTGCAACTAAGCCACTCAATACGTCCAAATCTTCTCTAAACTTGGGCCTTAAAGAAACAACAACCTTAAAAGATTACAAAAATAAATAGGTAAGTTAGTCCAATAAAAAAGAATTTAGGAAAGAATCCTACCTTTATTTAAGTTAGGATGACCATCGGAAGGGAGAGAGTTAGCTTTGTTTCACAGCTCACTTAAACCCCAAAAACCAAAATAAAATAGTCAAGGAGAAGCGTATTTGGTTTATAACCTTTTCACAGGCTTTAGGATTCAGCTTATCGGCCTTTAGTAGCCTAAGAAATCCATCATTGTCCTTAAGTGTTATGATCGTCAAATTATGTTATCATGCTTACGTGGTGTGAATGTTTATTAATATAATGCTATGTGTTCATACAACACTGAGAAATTTTAGACATTATCATAGGCGAAAGAGTAAGTATTCAAATTTAAAATTTCTACCATGAGAAAAAGATCATAAATGTCACAATTTGACTAAAACGTCACACCACATAAGCACGATAATTTAATCTAACAATCACCCTTGATAATTTCTCGTTGTGTAGCTCATTATAGCCCCATTTCACCATTCAAATTGTGATGGGACTCCTACTAGCTACTTGTAGCTCTCTAACCTTACCAAAGGTGACCATTGACTTAGGTTTTTTTTTTCTAATACAAGGCAAAGAGGGAAAGGGGATGAGGTTAGTGGAGTTTAAACTTCCATCAAATGAGCAGGTCTATAGAGCCCAACCACTAAAATAGACTTATTGCTCACCATTGACTCAAGTTGTAATATATAAAACCAACCAAGAAGTTCACCAATCCTTTTCGGGCACATCAACACCCTCATAGGGAAAGTTAACATGAATATTCATAATATCATAGGTTTATTCTCCCCCAAAAAAGAAAAAGAGGCTACATGCATTAGTCATCTCTTCGTGGATTCAACGAAGGATTTCTGGCCCACGTAAGTCAATTTTAAGTGGTTGGAAATGGGAACTATGCATAGGCCATATGCTAATAGAGCATGTCTGAATGTCAGACCTTTTGCCAATAGAGTAAGTCAATTTTATTATACTTTTATGTACACACACATATATATATATATATATTGCTGGGCTATTTTACTTTTTAGTTTAAAAAAGTAATAAAGGGTGTGAAGTTGAAAAGGAGCAAGTGAATGAGGCTTTAGGTGCCACAATAAGACTATATATATAGGCCTCAAATTATGAGCGATCAAAGTGGTGACCAGACCCTTGTTGAGTCAGACTACACAAATGGTCCTCTACTGACGATGATGATGACCCCTTTTTGTGAGCTTGCGAAAAGCATCAATGGCGACACTGAAATACCGTACAAAATATGCTAATATTAAATTAATATTTTTAATGTAAAACTAATAGAAATGAAAAAAATAATTTTAGAGTCACCAACATATTTTCTTCACACAAAAACTAACAACAAAACTGAAAACTGAAAGTGTTATTAAACGTAATTTTACATTAGTGGTCACTTCAATCCTACTATTATTTGCTCATTACCGAATCTAATAATAAACTTTAGAATGTCATTCACACTTACCTTAAAATTAGGCGTGACATTTTGATTGCATGCATAATAAAATCAGCCAGAGTGTTCGTGCCTCCGTGCTATGTTGCTTATCATCCTGAGCAATGACGAATTCAAGTGGGGGCTTAGAGGAGCACTTGCCTTCTGAATTTTTTAAAAAATTCACTTTCACTTATAATGTTTCTTTTATTTTGCCACATTGAAAATTTGTAATTGCTCTCTATATTTTTAAATATTTTGCTTTGACCTATAATTTTATAATGTCTATCAATTTTCCTCCTCTAGAAATTTATGAAAGCCCCCTTAAAACTTTAATTTGCTATAAAAATATTTGTATATATTATCTAAGCTTATGTATAGATATATAGAAGTCAAGTGGCCTATTGTTGTATAATACTTTGTTTGGATGAGATTTTTCTTTGTTTTTTAAAACAAAAAGGGAACTTCTCATCTTTTCGTGTTCTTAGAAGTAAAAAAATATTGTATCATCCAAACTGCCAATTTCCATTTATGTATGAAAACACTTCCCGAAATTTAGGAATTTTTTTTTTTTTGTTCCTGAAATCAAACTATTTTATCAAGTTTTTTACAAAAATTCTATTTGTACAGTATTTCGTAGAAAAAAGTTTTGAGTTGCGACTAATTATTGCCCCCTAAACAAACTTCCTGAGTTCTAGTCCCGGTCCTTTCCCAGGCCTTGGCCACCCATTTACCCCCAATAAGCTCGTGAGAAAGTGAATCATTTTTCTTCTTTAGACCCATATGGTTCTTTAGGGTGATTCTGGTTCCTGAATGCTACAGCTTAAATACAGACAAGAGGTGCAATTTTCGGAACCATTTGTCTGAACTCACTATGCATTCTCTCTATTATTTTCATCGTTCGGTTCTTTTGACCTGGTCTTGAAATTGTTAATGGTAATGGCTCCAAATCCAATCATCTTTAGCCCACTAACTAATTACATTATGTTCCACATTTGGACAATATACCATAGTGAGATACAGTCCAAGAATTGACCTCTCTCTCTCTCTCTCTCTCTCTTTCTCTCTCTCTCTCTCTCTCTATATATATATATATATATATCCCCCAAGTCCTTTGGGCTTTTTGCAAAGCGACATAGGCATCAAAACCACCCGAATGCAAGGACGTAAACCTCGAGACAGACAGGAACGGCACCAAATCTGTCATACCTTCGACATATACCAGTTGGTCTGCACCCATATATGTTCATAATACTTACAAAAACATCACCATTTGCCTTCTCATGTATATATATATACTATATACAAACAGAAAAACCTAAGCCTAGTTATGGTCCTACATGCATACTGCAAAGCTGTCAGTCATTGCAAGCACAGCCGCAAGAGTTTAAACTTGAGGGTCACCGACAATTTTTTGGACCACACTATTATTCCTTGTATTAGAATAATCAAGTAAAATACTAAAACATACTGCATAATATTTACAAAAGTTAGTTAAAAATATTCCTAATTATTATTAAAAAATAAAATTTGAGAATATAAAATGTACTAAAGATTCAGATAAGTGAGTTTCTAATGAGTTTTCGTGATATTTTTTCAAGATTTTGATAAATTTCTTTAAATTATATTAAAGTTTTAAAATATTTATAAAAATAAAATTTATAAGAGTTTTGTAGCAGTTCTGAAACTAAAAGGATGTTTGGGTATCTAGTTTATAAACTATAAATTATAAGTTTACTTTTAAAAAGTTACTTTTAAAAATAATTTTTTTAAAAAAATAAAATTAAACATAAATTATTTTTTTAAATTAATTAACCAAACACATTTCAAAAAAATAACTATGAGCTCGAACAACACAGATAGCACTATACACGGTGCACGTTAGCGACGGGCGGTGATGAAGACGGAGTTGTTTGAATAATGGGGACAAAGGCCGAAGGTGGAGGGTAGTCCCACGAGTTCGAAATATATATATGTTTGCGTGTGTTTTTTTCTTTGTCTTCAACCCCCCTCCGCTCGTCATCCATTGTTCTCTTTCTCTCTCTACTCTGTCTGTCATTATTGAGAGAGAGAGAGAGAGAGAGAGAAGTTTATATATATATATATAGATAGAGAGGAAGGGAGGGAGGGAGGGAGGGAGGAGAAGGAGAAATGGGGAGGGTGAGGTGCTATCTGGACATAAGCATCGAAGGAGAGCCGGAAGGGAGGATAGTGGTGGAGCTATACAACGATGTTGTCCCCAAAACCGCAGAAAACTTTAGGGCTCTCTGTACCGGCGAAAAAGGCATTGGCCCCAACACTGGTGCCCCTCTCCATTACAAGGTAGGTCCTCTCTCTCTCTCTCTCTATATATATGCATATATGTGTGTGTGTGTTTCTATAAATGTGTAAACATAATTTGTCTCTCGCTTTTCACGTTGTTGCTAGTTTTTTTTGGTACGATTATTGAAACGACTCTGATATCCTTGCTTATTTAGATATAGTGCTGTTCTTTGATTCATGTTCAAGCGGTGATTGTCATTGATTTTGAGTGCATAGCCATCTATGAGTCTCTGTTGTAATGACTGGGTTTGATCTTTGAAGCATGAAATGTTTCGATAATCATGATTTAATTCTGTTTGACCAAGTCACTTTTTCAGTACGGCCAATATCTTTTGCATTGCACTTTAAATTAGCAGGAATCGGACTGAATCCTCTCCAGTGTCTCCCACTCTATCTCTCTCTACACATGTGTAGAGAGAGATAGGGTAAACTGGAGGGATTGCACTGGAGAGGATCCGGTCCCAGCAGGAATCGGGGCATGGAGTTGGATTTGTACTGGAGCCAATTTGAATCCATTTTCGTGCAAGATTTCTCACCGTGCAGATTTGATTTTGGCAAAATCTTCTGATGGATGTTAAATGCCATAGTCTGTGATTTAGAAAATCATGAAACCTGGATTTTAAATTTTAAATTTTCAAATCCTAATCCAGGTATATTTGAAGTTTATCCCTTTTGGTGTTTGATGTTTTTGATAAATTTGTTGCTCTGTTTGTTAGTAATTACTGCAACATATGAACTTGAAGTTGGTAAACTCCGTTAAGTCCTTCCAACATGCACTAAATTCAGTCATTTTTTCCCTAGGCTATCGTCTTGCTCAGTCTTGGCTTTATTGCTCGAATGTCAAGACTGAGAAACCTTTTTGGCATGGCTCTCAATTGTTTGTTTCGTAGGCATTAACGTTCTTATAGGCGTTAGATCCTTGTTCTCTAGACATGAACGAATTTGTCCGAGATGTTCAATCTTTTCTAAGAGCATCTTCGACCCATAACCTTTAAAACTATTTTTATTTTGATATTTTTTTTAAATTTGAAGGTCGTGTGTCGTATTTTTTTACATTGGTTCTCTAATCTTCTCAACCTTCATTTTTAGTATTCATTCTATAAAAAAAAAAATTTTAAAATCACATATTGTGCTCTCATTTTACTCAAAATGTAATATCTATTATCATATTTTAATCTAAATTATAATTATTTATCACATATTAATCAAAATTAAATTATTTATTTTTAAACTAATTTTTTTTTATACAAGGCAAATTGGGGGAAGGGAAAAGGCTCGTGAGAATTGAACCTGCATCGAATTAGCAAAGTCCGTAAGTCTCAGCCACCGAGTCTGACTCGTTGCTCATTTATTTTTAAACTAAATGTCCTACCCATGATATTGCAAATAAAAGTACATTAAAAGTTTTAAAATAACTCATTAAAAACTAATGAAATACATTTAACAAAAATTAACATACATTAAGGAACTAATGAAAACATATTAATGAAAAATTAAAATTACAAGCACTAATAAGGTGATAAGTCACCTCCTCCATACCCACCTTCATGGTGGCTAATGAATGTTAAAACTTTAATTGTTATTGGAATCTGATGGAGGTAGACTGATTAATTGTTAAATTTGTAAAAAAAATATTCAAAATAAAAAGGTGGAGTAGTAAGATAAAAAAAAAAAAATTTATTGATTCCATATATTAAAATAATTTTAGTATAAATAAATAATTAGTAAAATAAAAATATTTTATTAATTTCATATATAAATAATAATTTCAAGATAAATAAAAGCAAGTAAAATAAAAATTATATATTTATTCCACATATAAAAAAATCTCAAATTAAATAAACAATGAAAAAAATTAAAAAAATTAATGAAGTAATTTAAAATTTAAATTAAATATTTGTCAAATAGTATTTAAATAGTTACTATTGCATTAATAATGAATTATTTAGACTTAAAATAATGACTAGTGAAAAAGTCCCACATGAATAGTGTTACGAAGGTGGGCTTCAAAAAAATTTGAAGACCTTCAAATTTGAAAGTTGCAAATGAAGACAACCTTCATTTCTTCAAATTTGAAAATTTGAAGGTGGGTTAAAGATGCTCTAAGGCGAGGATACCCGATGAGCATTTCTTTTTCCTTTATTTGTCTCCAAGGGTAACATGCGCTCATGAATATTTGTTTCCTTGTAGTCTCTATAATTCGTATTGGTTTTAGATCTATTTTCTCTAGATATGAAGGAAATTGTCTGACAAGTTCAAACTCTTGCAGAGCAAGTATAATCGATGAGCATTTCTTTTTCCTTTCTTTTTCTCCGAGGGTAACATGCATTCATGAATATTTGTTTTCTTGTAGTCTCTATAATCCTTATCAGGAGAAGTTTATTTTCACTTTACATTGTTTACTATCACTTGATGAACTATACAGCCTATAGATTTTCTTCTACTGTTGCAGCAAATTACTGTACTTCCCTCCAAAGCCTATATGCCAAGGAGAAACACATTACATTCCTGCTTTTGCCAAGTGCTTTTTTAACATTTCAGGGAGTCCCTTTTCATCGGGTTATTAAAGGTTTCATGGCACAAAGTGGAGATATTTCTGCTGGTGATGGTACTGGGGGAGAATCAATCTACGGATTAAAATTTGAAGATGAAAATTTTAAATTGAAACATGAAAGAAAAGGAATGTTATCAATGGCCAATGCTGGTCCTAACACAAATGGGTCTCAGTTCTTCATCACGACAAACCGCAATTCGCATCTAAATGGTAAGCATGTTGTATTTGGGAAGGTTGTTAAAGGCATGGGAGTTGTTCGTTCTATTGAGCATGTTACTACTGGTGGGAACGATTGCCCCGCTGTTAGTGTTATAATTGCGGATTGTGGAGAAATTCTTGAGGGGGAAGACGATGGGATGGTTAATCTTTTCAGAGATGGTGATATGTATCCTGACTGGCCCGCTGATCTTGATAACAACACCAGTGAGCTGTCTTGGTGGATGAATGCTGTTGATTCTTTGAAGGCTTTTGGAAATGAACATTTCAAGGCAAGCAGCATATTGAAATGTTTTACCTCACATGCACTTTTCATTTTGTTGTTTCATCTTTTAAGTTCCCTACTCTGACGGAAGGAAAGGGCAAAAAAAGATGGAAGAAGAGAAAAAAACTCACCTTATCTCTGGACTTTTTCATGTCTATTTGCAGAAGCAAGGTTATAATATGGCACTTAGGAAGTATAGGAAGGCCTTACGTTATTTGGATGCCTGCTGGGAGAAGGAAGGGATTGATGAAGGTCAACCGTCTTTTGTTTTTCTTTTTGATGACTCTAAATTTATTAATAGTCCTTTGGTAATAGCAACAACTCACCTTAACTCAGTACCATCTGAGCTCATGATTCTTTCTTTGTTCTCTTCCCTTCTGCAGATAAGAGTTCATGTTTAAGAAAAACTAAAGCGCAGATATTTAGTAACAGGGCTGTAAGTTTTTTATTTCACTGCTTGATGGCTAGAGATTGAGCTCTTTAACTGTTGTTATCTCAGCATATCATTAGTACAACTTGCACAGATGCTTTTACCACTACACCAAGCTATGGCCTCTGCTTTCTCTGCTATTATTTTTAAGTTGGCAGGCTGAGCCTTACTTTGTATTTGGATCAAAGATTTGGTGATGCAAAAAAACAAGAAAAGGAGAAGGAGCCTGAAAAGAGAACAAAAATCACCTAAAATTTTTTTGGCCAGGGATTGGGTAGCCCTTGCATTTCCTTGCTTCATTTTTTTTTTTTTTGGTATAAGTTGGCTTAGAGAATTACAAATACTGCCTAGGACTGTTTTGCTAACTATGAGATTTCAATGGTTACAATGATTAGCTATAATGATTTTGATTTCCAGCCATGAGGCTGAAGTCCTCATTTTGCTGACTACAATTGGTAGTAATGTAGCAAATTTAAATGCTAATTGAGGATTTCATCCCATTGTAATCTTCAATGTATTTCTCAAATGTGCTATTGTATTTTAATATTGATTTAAATTATGAGTATTACATTCTATATTTTGTTTCAAATCCCAAACTGAGTGTCCGGCTCATGTGGGGTTGGTTCCTGCATATACTCAGACCGTGCTACGTGCTAGATTTGATGGCTCAAAGACACCGTTTGGGGCTTTTAGCACCGTAAAAGATCAAAACACCAAGTTTGACAATAAAAATATGGATTTACCGTCCACAGTATTTATGATCCCTTTCAACTTATTCTTCGTGGGATGTTATCATTTCATCTTATTAGGGATCTTTATTGTTTTGTTTTCTCTCACTTCTATTCTAGGCATATAAACTCGTAATTTTATGCCCTATGTTGTCCTATTTCTAACGATGTTTTCAATAGTCTAACAAATTACATGTATACTGGGTTTCTGTAGGCTTGTAAATTGGAATTGGGAGATTTTAAGGGAGCACTGCTGGACACGGATTTTGCCATGCGTGATGGAGAAAACAATGTGAAAGCTTGGTTTCGCCAAGGCCAGGTGGTCATTTGTAAACAGTGTAAATTTATTCATAATTTACTAGAATTTCTAATCATAAACTTCATGTGTTTACTAAAAAAAAGAAAAGAAAGTGTGTACTAAATTATGAGTGACCGAAAACACGATCGTATTTTAAGAGTTGTCATGCCTGGCCAGCTCCTCCTCTGCTTTGCACCTGTCTTGGGTTGCCTAATGTCCTATTTAATAGTTTCTTCCCCTAATGATAGTCGTCGTATTGATTTATCAGGCACACATGGCACTTAATGATATAGATGCCGCTAACGAAAGTTTCACGAAGGCATTGGAGTTGGAGCCAAATAATGGTTGGTGACAGTTTCTGACCTCAAATTTTTCATATGTAATTCGCATAGAATCAGGGTTGAAACTTGATAATGGACTTCGTTTCTGGCATTTTTCAGCTAGAATAAAAAAGGAGCTTGCTGCTGCAAGGAAGAAGGTTAGGATGATGAGACAGATTCTGGAACATTTTTATGGCATTAAAATTATGCTTATTCTCAACTGCTTTGAATGTCTGAATTGTGGCAGATTGCTGATAGACGCGATCGGGAGAGAAAAGCATACTCTAAAATGTTCCAATAGCATTTGGCAGTTGTATGGGATATTGGATACTGTTGGAAAATTAGAAAGATATTCTGCAGCAATTATCGAGATTGAATAGCTGTAAATAAGGCAGTAATTACCAAGATTGAATAGCTGTAAATAAGGCTGTACAGCTGTTAATTAGGCAGTAATTAGTCAGTGATTATAAATTAGGAATGTATCTTTATTAGGTAAACTAATTAGTGATTTCTTTCCTAGTTTAGATTTCTTGTAATTCCTATAAGTACGAATTCATGTAAGTCAGAAAAATATGAATGAGAAAATCATTCCCAAACTATTCTCTCTGTTTACAGATACCTTTTAAGAACTTTTTCTTTCAATTGGTTCTGGAATACAGGCTACCAGTTTCTCTTAGGAACAAAGATACATTTGATTATTGTGCTGATTCATAGTTGGATTGAGTAAACTGGCTCAGGCTTTTTCGGTATCAGGCACTGATTAGCTGGATGAACGTCAGGTAATTTTGCCTACCAGTTTTCATTGTTACTTGACCACCTAATTTTAGTTGTAGAGATTTCTATTTTTGAACGATCTTCTGACTGTTTAGCCTTACTGTACTTATATGTTCAGGAAATATTTCGTATCCTATGGAAACATTTTTTGGAGAGAGATTATGATTGTGTTGCATTGTAACAAGTTTTCTTTCTATTTGTTATTGCTTTTTCTGATGGATTTTCTTTTTTTTTTTTTTTTTCCTTTTTCTTGATTTAACTGTCAGGCTTCATTGGAGGGCGAAGAACAGAAGTAGACCTAAACAAGCAAAAAGAACCGTGCAAATTTTAGGCCTGAGCCAATTTTTATCAGTTAAAACTCTTTTGTGGCACTTCTGTTTCTAATCACTGAAAGGGTGATTCTCATGCCAATCTATTGGCTTATATAGTATTACTCACAATAAAATATTAAAAAAAAAAGCTTGTTTAATACACACTTGGATCACACAAATGTCTAAAACGAAAAAAGAAAAGCAAGTAGATTCTCCGTGTTTGACCAACAGATACATCTGATGCTATTGAGTTATAACTATGCAATGTATAACAGTCAGTGAAGCACCTCCACACAAGGGAAACAAAATTGAGCAAAGAAAAAATGCATTGCGGAAAGAGTAGCTAATAATAATAGAGTGTGACCTATAAGTTGTAGTTATCGAGCCCCAGATCTCTTAGCGCATCAGTGGCAACATCCTTGCAATTCTCATGATTTTCCTTAGCCTTCCTTATGATCTTCTCTATACCATTATTAAGCAAAAGATTTCTGTAATACAAAAAATAAAAATAAAAATAAAAAAGGTTTCATATATACAAGGGTATTGTTAGAGAAATTCTCTGCTAGGGAAAAAAGTGAAAATGCGTAGAACTTAATGTAACAAGGAATTGGGACGAATCACGCATAAAAAAAAAATATCTTGCCTGTTTCCTGGATTCCTAACCACAAGATTTCGGATCATCATACAGGCGTTCTTCTGCATTTGATGTGCTGCAGGAAACCTCTGCATGGCTTGGATAGCAAGATCTCCTGCTCCAGCTTCAATGGCACGAGCTGCATTGTCTGGGGATCTCAAGGAGAGTACAGATATAATTGACATAACCTATACCAAAACAAAAATAATTAACCATGAGATGTATGTCTTGCTAAATACATATGGCTATAAGCAGATTGATATAGTATTCTATCATTACGATCTCTTAAGATATGGCAGTCGAGCATAATTTAAGATTCAAGATACTAGCTGGACTTCCATCCAGAATTTAATCATATGGACTGGTAGTAGTTACAAGCAGGATCATATGTATAAACTTTCTATCTACCTCTTGCAAAACAGACGGATCATCTGAAAATCTGGCTGCAAGTTTGATAAGCCTATCCATTCCTCCCTTTTCAACAATAGCACTCTTATTTGTATCACTTCCTGCCAACTAATCAAGTACAACATTTCAGCTGTCAAAGCATGCCATGAAATTTGTACATTGCAAATATGGAAAATATTATTGCAAAAATTTAAATGGAAAAAGAGGTCTGTCTGCATTGTGTGTTCATGTACGTTTGAATTGTTTTAGAAATTAAAATGAGAGATTTGGTTTGGAACCTTGGACAACAAAGAACAAGAAGCTCTAGCCACAGTTTTATTGCCCTGTTCACCACTGTCATCAATACATCGGAGAACCGCATCTAAACCACCACTCTCAGCAATAGATTTACATATTTCGTCCTGCAGCGAGAAACGTCCCACAAGTCAATAAACAACAGATAAGCCAATATAAATCTGGTATCAGAATTGAGAATGTCTTTCCATCATCTCTGATACTATAAATTCTATATGTCTGAAACTTATCCGTGATAATAAAGTTTTATATGAGAAAATTTTACCATTAAAAAATAAATCCTTAGATACTAACCCATCAGTTTTCTGCAGTGGTTCTCATATTTGTTTATAAACATCTTTGTGACCATAACATACCTTTCCATATAGTTGTGCCAAGGAACAATGAAATTTGCGGTTAAAGCAAATAACTTATAACCACACAACGAAAAGAACTAACAACAAAATTAATAACAACAATGATGGCACTAAGATTTGACGCAACAAATTTGCTCGAGTCTAAACATATCATTAGACAGGAACAAACGTACATTAACAGCAACAGCCTTTAAAGTGATGCTTGCTGATACTAGACTTGGCGAACCGATCCCTTCTTTAAGAGAGTCCACAAGAGCTTCTGCAGTTCCAATTTTTGCAAATCTTCGGGCATAACCATAGACCTACAGTTTATGTACATCAAACAGTTACATTCAGATGCAAGTTTTATAGTTCTATATGAGGATGCCAGCCCACTAGTTTGATCCTTCAGTCACAAAATTATGACATGCTTTCGATCCCAAGCTGCTATTTCTCAGGAAACCCCAACCAAGGAATTTTGTTCCTTCAGTATTTTGTTTTTTTATTCTTCTTCTTTTCCTCTCGTAAAATAAACAAAAAGATGACTATTGAGCCACTAACCAATTAATTTTCCTTTGTTTTTTTGGTAAGTAAGCATTTTATTACCAAGCAAAAGAATAGAGAAGCTCAGGACACAACCTCGAAGGCATACAAACCCCCCAAGAGAGGGCACACTAAGATACTGGCCTAGAAAGATCCAGTTACACTCCAAAAGGCTAACCAATTAATTTTCCACCCTGAACGCTTAACTGTAAGAGCTCAAATTTGAAACAGTGGCAGTGCACAAGAGTTAGATATACATTTTTTATATACCGTTAGTCTTTACTTACTTGGGATGCCACAACACGATTATCGTCAGGTGTTAGCAACACTCGTACAGCATCATATAAACTATGGATGCTCCCTTTACCATGTGTCCTTAAAATTTGGATTATAAGCTCGTCAATTTTCAAGTCCATGAATGATTCCTTGACGATCTCATTACCAGTTGCAGCAGCAGCAACAACAGAGAAACCACCATTCAAGATGTTAGAATTTTGTCTGCCATCATTTAGGATAGCCACCACCATCTTTGGTCCACCATTCTTTTGAAAAGTTTCACTACTTTGAAGATCTGTGAATGAGAAAGTTGCACACATCAGACAATGTCTACAACAGTAAACTTCCCAGTCTGGACTCTTAGATCTACCAATGCCAAGACAATGATGGAGGATCATAAACACAAGGAGAAAAGAAAGAAATTCTTTCATCTTCACATATTAACACAGAAAGGGCTTGCATAAATCATAGTCACATTACTGTGGAAAGCTTTGTATTTTTTTTTTTTTTATTTTGATAAGTAAAAAGCTCTGTATTTAATAAAAAAATATGATGTTGAAGATTATAGCATTTGATCACATGTACTGTTAGTAACCAAGCTCTATGATTGTCATTCTAAACATATCATTTTCTCATCTCATACAAAATCTATTAGGTAACAATTACACAATACTCCATGGAAAACATATTTCTAAAGCCATAGTCACCACCTTCCACATCATCACTAATTTTTCTTCTGCCACAGTATTCTATTTGTAATTAAAAATTTTTCTTTCATCCTGTTCCTGCCATTTCAATCCTTCTCCCTTATTAATTATTTTCCCAATTGATGTCTCTATGATTGAGTGAGAAGAAGCTAAGTCAGCATGGCAAACATAAGAGCATAGATTAAGCAAGCTCTGACGAAGAGAACAATATTCAACTTGCACACTTCACAATCCAGTTCTGCATATAAGCATGTACCCAAGCCTCTCTATCAGACATCAGTTCAGACATAAATGACCTCAAATTGACAGCTACAGCAATGTTTCTAACCACAACATCTGCATAAACCATGTTATAATGTCAACATATTGCTTATTATTTACATTGAAGAAAGCATAGTTCAACATTTTCTTTGCCTTTTCAGCCAATAAAATCTACAATGCTCCACTAAAACCAACATAAATACCAAAATACAACAATTAAACTCATTAACTATAAAAATCACCTAAACAAACTCCACAATCCATACGATCGTATTATATATGGGGGTGTCATATCATACCATGAAGAAGTGATGCCATTGTCTTCAATACTGAAACCAGAGCCCGATCGCACCCACTACGAAGCTTCGAACAAACCGAACAAACCATGTCAACCGCTCCATTTTTAGTCGCTATGGCGGCATTCCCAGATCCTTCGATCGAACACAAATCAGTCAACTTATCAAGCAACACTATCATCTTATCGACATCTTTCAGGTCGCCAACTCGATCCGTCCAATCAGAATTCAACTGTTTCAACCCCTCCAAGCACTGGATCACTGGTTTTTCCTTGAAGGTGCCCTCGCCGGGAACGCACGTGACGATACCTGTGAATATGAGGAAAGGAGTGCAGTGGAGTGAGATTAATGCGAGTGACAAAGGGCATTGTTGGAAAGAGAGCTTTTGGGGGGTTTTGGGTTCCCGAACCAGAAAGATCGACGCCTTGGAGGGTTAGGGTTTCGATGGCGTCTTGGAGGGCTTCCGCGGGGTCCATTCCAAGGTCATCGATGTTCTCTTTCACCATTTCGTCAAAGGCTTGCTGCGAAATTGTACGGACCGTCTTTGAAGGCCCCATTTCTTCCGTTTTCGCCGGCGGCGGCGTCCTCTCCTCCGACGGCGATGCTGAGGAGTGAAGAGTACTCAGACCGAAGATGTTATACAGTGAGAGTCAGAGCCTGCGAGCCTGCGGGAGACCTATTCCTACTTCAATTTGGGTTTTTTCAAATTTTAAAAGAACAATCGGAGCTCCGAGTCCGGAATGTGTACATGAAAATGGGCTGCTGCTGGGGTGGATGATGGATGGCTCCACTAACTACTGGGCCAAAGCCCAAAACGGTAAACGGAAACCATTCCATTACAAGGCCACGTTTGGTTTGTCAAGAAGGACACAGGAAATTAGAAATAGTAATTCCGTTACAAGCAACTAGAATCCACGGAATAGGAAGTTGGGTTAATTTTTATTTGAGTAATCCTATACAAAACAAGAGTTTTCATATAAAATTTTCGTAATATGATTGTTTCCAGTTCTTTCGTTTCAAATCAAAACATTAATAATTTTAACTCATAATTTAAAAAATATCTCTAAGACATTATTCTAATGAAGTTTTAAGTAACAGAAATTTAAAAAAAAATATAATTTTCCTTTCTATTGTTTGGACAAATTAAAAACCTTGCTTTGAAAATTAAGCCTTTAAAACTAGACTTGAGACAAGACTCAATTAATAGTCAAACAAGATCTTATTAAGTTGAGATGAGTCTCCTTAGTTTTTTAATAGAGTTTAATTTTGATACATTGATAGTGTGAAAAATTTTTATACAAGTGGACATTAAAATATGATATGCATCCATGAGTCTTGTTTCTTTATATTGTACTTAAATTTCAAAAGACACGTATCACACTTTTGTATTATACTTATATAAAAATATTATACACTGTCAGTGCATTAAAACTAAACCCTTTTGAATATGTGGTATACTTCAATTTCTAATTCAGATTCTGTTATGTGTGCAGATTGAATGAATCTATATATGTAAAATTTGATAATGATATTGTAATCATAACAAGAATTATACTCATCATTGATTTCTAATTATCGAAAGTTTAAACTAATGCTTATGGTCTCCAACGCCGTGAAAAACGAATTATGACTAATTAATTACAAGGGTAGATGTAATTTTTGTTAAATGACTGTTATATATATATATATATATATGATGCTATAGAACGGTCATCAACACATCATGCGGTTAGTGTATATAATTGTTTCTCACCCACTTTCCGTCCACCGAATTTCAGTTCAAACCGCAACAAGCATGCCATTATTCTTAATTTTCCTACATATGCAATGATTCATCACTGTTGTGTATTGACCAACTTTCAAATTAAGCGAGCCATTGGAAAACACATTTGGTAATGTGACACTGAAGTCTCTCTCTCAGCAAATGCAACAGACCTTTTGGAGGTTGGCAGATACCCCACCAGAGCCTTGGAAGACTTTGAATTAATCACCTCTTGTTAACAACAACCCATTTGCAGTTCTTCTGGATGTGCTCTAATGGAGGAACTAAAGATCAGTGGCGTTGAATGGAAAACGCTATTTTTAAGAAAAGTTTATTAAAATGATATGATAGTTGTATTTTTATAATTAAGAGTCACGGGTATTTTATTTTAAAGTAAAAACTCTCGTGAATTGTAGAATATAAATTTTCTAATTATATAGTATTACCTGTATTGAATATACATCTAAATAATAAAACACAACTTTTTTTAAAAATGTCTCCCTCACATTTATATCAAACGGTTCAAATTCAATTTTGAATTATATTCAATGATGAAGATTAGTTGAACCTTTTGTCCCAAACTCAAATCCCGCCTAAATAAGTCATGTGGGTCTCATAACTTATAAAAATCTTCTAAAGTTTTTTTTTATTGCTGTCTGATCATTTTTTCACATTCATGTGGATCCCATATTTCTTTCACATTCACATTCACATTCAAATATTGTAGCATATTTTACATATTTAATTTATCAAAATTAAATAAAATATTTTGTTGAAAGTATTATAGGCACGGGTCGCATGTAGTTGCTATACACATAGGAATCTAGGCCATAGTTGACCTAATAAACATTGTATAGTAAACCAAAGTCCCAAGTGGTAGACTTTGAATAAAATGTATACAACAAGAAGAAATAGTTTTAAATACTTTATTTCCCATCCCTTACCAACCCGACTTAGGAAATGTGTTTGACATATTTCGGCTGCCTAGCTTCTCAATTCTATGCATCTGAATTTTGGAGCTAGCTAGTGTTCCTATATAAACCCATTAGCTCATACCTTCATTTGCACAATACAGTTTCATTATATATCTATTTCTCAAGTTCCATTTGATCAGAAGTTAAGAATGGAGATGGGTTTGAAGCATTCACAAGGAGCTGGACTCCTCATCCTGCTACTGACTGTAGCTTCAATGCTAGCAGTTTGTACCGCCGACAAGAGCATTAGCGCAACCAAGCGTTGGAACTTCGGCTTTAACTACACAGACTGGCTTGCCAAGCTCAAGAATGATACTACTCGAGGTTCCAAGAGGATCATCGTCGGCGGGTCTGCCAACTGGCAGTTCGGCTTCAACTACACCGATTGGGCTTTCAAAAATGGTCCCTTCTATCTCAATGATACTCTAGGTAAGTTAATATGCATAATTAGTCACTACTATATTATCATGCATGTATATATACATATAGATTAATCAGTGACTGACAGACATGGAGTACTTCTGAAAATTCCACTAACATGCGGTATATTTTAAGTAATTAGGATAAGAAATAGTACTTTGATCCCCTAAAATTAAAGAAATATCACCTTACCGCTTCAAAAGCTCAAAACAAATTTCTTATATCCTACATATTTCTGAGTATATGTGATAAAAAATAGTACATTAACCCCATAAAATGCTATTAATTTTACTTTGTACACTTCCAAAAAAAAATTTCTAGTTTTTGTAAACTCATTCTAACATTTTTTCTTCGTTAAAAAACTTAAATTTGAGTTGTCTGTACACTAAAAAAATTTTTTTCTACATTTGGACCCCCTTTGTAAAATTCTCCGCCACTATATATATATATATAAGATATAAGATGGTTTAATATATATGGTGTGGTGGCAGTGTTCAAGTATGATCTTCCAGTGGACAACAGCACGCATCCTCACAGCGTTTATTTGCTACCGAACTTCTGGAGCTTCAAAAACTGCGACCTGAGAGGAGCCAGGCAGCTGGCTGGCGGGAACCAAGGAGGCGGAGGGGGGTTCGAGTTCAGGTTGAAGAGGTGGCAGCCCTACTACTTTGCTTGCGGTGCGGGTAATGGCTTTCATTGCGATACCGGACTTATGAAGTTCTTTGTGGTGCCGCTGTTTCGCCGTTGGTATTGATGTCGCCGGAGCTGGCTTGGGAAGATGCAGTGCTGCCTGCAAGTTTTTATTTTTATTTTTATTTTTTTATTTGCTAGTTTTCTTTAAAATAAATCATGCAAATCTTTTCTTTTTTTCTCTTTCTTTCATGGGTAGCATGCGTTATGAAATAAAGCTTCGCGACAGCAATGAATAAATGTATTCTTGACTTGTAATCCATGCTTTACTAGAGCATTCTTAGACTTGTTTTGAAATTTGGACTTGATAAACTTTAATGGGTAGCTCTGATATTCCTGCTATCATTTTGTTTCTAATATCTAGATATATATCATCTATATGTATGTAACATGCCAAGATATATATTAACCGGCCAGAAGAGCTTAGTTTGTATTAGCCAACCTTGGCTAGCTATATAAAATGAAATCGGGTCCCACTGAGGTCAATCTTGACAAGGATTCAGCACACTGTGAAAACTTGTACAGAGCTTGACTTGTGGGAGCTTGATGGACATGGAATTTAATTCCAATAGATTATCCCTCGATATTATTGGCTTAGTAGTATTTGGTTGAATTTATTAAACTTTGTATTAAGAAGTCAAGTTCTGTTTTGCGGGGAAAAAAAATAAAAATCAACAAACAAAAATGCTTAGTTCTACCCAGTAATCCTTTTAAGGCCATGTTAAGTGGTGCAATGATTTTTAATGAAGCGCTTTAGAATTAGGAGTATTGTACAGAAGAGGAGGTTGTAAGGAGGTTTGGAGTTGTTCTATTGTTACACTTTACAAGTACTTTTATATCTTCTTTTGATTTTATTTCTAATTTCCTTGTTTAGCAATAGATAAATATCTAAACATGAAGATGTTTTAAAGATGCAGCCAAACATATCTTAAATTCAGCAGCAAAAGCAATTCTAGACTAAACTGCATCACCAAACGGGATAAATGGCGATTGCTAAAAGAGATCAAGTCGTAAAATATTTATCTATTATGTATCCTTTAGCCTTGACATAAATGATATGTTTTTAATTAGACCAAGAAAGAAATTACTCGAGCTGCAAATAAATTGCCCTAAAACCCCATTGAGTGCATTACCGAGAAAAAAAAAAGGTCAGTTCACGTTTGGTTACGGTTCTATTTTATTTTCGTTTTTGTTTTTTTGTGTCTTTAGATACCTAAAAACAAAAAAAAAGAGCTTTTCTTTTTCTTGTTCTCATAAACAAAAAATGAGATCATATTTCATATTATTTTTATTTTCATTTAAAAATAATTTTGAAAACTTAAAAAATATATTTTTAATTATTTTTACAATGGGATATTTATTGAAATTTTTAAAAATAAATAAATTTCAAAACTGATTTACTAAATTCAGTCGGACAAAACAAATTTTCAAATTAATTTGTCAAACAGGTCTTCGGTGTATTTTAAAAAACTAAAACATAAAACAACAACGAAACTGTAACCAAAGGGGAATGATTTTGATCAGTCTTTTTGGCTGGCTAAGCTTATGCATGTAAAATAAGATAAGGTTTAGGAAGAGGAGGAATAAAAAAAGAAAGGACAAGAAATCCCAAGGAAAATTGACCGTTAAAGATTACTCTGCTGCATCGTTTTCTTCTCAAAACCTTTCCTCCACGCCACGTTCACTGGATTTCTGTCCGTATCTGTTTCTGTGAAACGTCCCACTGCTTTGCGGCCACCAAGATTCATCACCACTGTCGAAGCAGCAACGGCTCGGAACAGAGAAGGAGAGAATGGCTTCAGTAGCAGTACAAGAAACTGATAAGATCACAGCTCCTTACGGGTCGTGGAAGTCACCCATCAACGCCGACTTAGTCTCCGGTTCCGAGAAGCGCTTAGAGGGTTTCGCCTTCGACTCTCAAAACCGCCTCATCTGGCTCGAGTCTCGCCCTTCCGAATCCGGGCACGTCTCTTTCCCCCACATTTTCCTGCCAACCAAACAGTTAATTCTCTGTTATTCCGTAACTGTTATCATTTATTAAGTTTGCTTTTCTGACTTTAGCCGAGCGGTGCTTGTTAGAGAAGCCGAGAAATCAGGAGATGAACCCACCGATATTACACCCAGAGGGTTCTCGGTACGGTCAACGGCTCAAGAGTATGGCGGTGGGGCCTTCGGTCTTTCAGGGTACACTCTTGTTTTCTCAAATTTTGAGGATCAGAGGTTGTACAAACAGGTTTTCAGCTCTGAAGGTTAGTTTTTCTCATATTTATGATTGAACTGGTTAGTGCAGATTTAATGCTTGTTTCATTGCCAAGAACATTGAACGGGTTCATAGAACATAGATTCTTCGTCTCACTAATTTGAAGTTTCAGTTTCTGTTTTCCCATATTTGGGAAACTAGATTGTATTGGGTATTTGTTTATTCATTTTAGTGTTCTTGGGTAATTAGTAATGCAAAATGCCTATGCTTGTGTTACGTAATGTATGTACCTGCATCTTATATGTCTGTGTATCTGTGTAGAAGTAATTATTTTGATGAAATCGTTACTAGCTTTTGCTGATTTGGTAATCCATTATTTACTGGCAGATTCCATTCCTGTGCCACTGACTCCTGATTATGGTGGCCCAGTGGTTCGGCATGCTGATGGGGTGTTTGATTCACGGTTTGACCGCTATGTCAGTGTAAGGGAAGGTATATCTCTGAATGATAATGAACTATTTAGCCCCTTGATTACTTTCTCTAGTTATTTTTTATCCTTGTTGCTGCCTCAGTTTTATACGCCTGAATAATAGTTCTTCTTTGGTAGATCATCGTGGAAATAGTGTACATCCGACAACAGAAATTGTGAGCATTGGCCTCAGTGGGGAGAATATTCAGGGTACAAATAATTTTAGGAAATCCATTTTGTATATTGAATTATGGATTACTTAAAATGCCACTCTCCTGGTGAGTACTGATGGTTACTGGTGCTTCTGTGTTGGATCCCTGTTCTGCTGATATTCAGAGCCAAAAGTATTGGTCAGTGGGAATGACTTCTATGCTTTCCCGCGCATGGATCCAAATGGGGAACGGTTAGCATGGATTGAATGGAGTCACCCCAATATGCATTGGGACAAAGCTGAGCTCTGGGTCGGTTACATTTCTGAGACTGGGTAACTCTTCTGACATTGTTTTCTCCCTCCACTAGTCCAATGTTTCTCAATTTTTAAATGCTATAGTTTCTAGCATTTGCCTAGGATCAATGATCTTTCTAATCCCTGCTACATATTTTCCTTTCCCTTTAACTTTCTGTATATGGACTTGGTATGTTAGTAAATCTTTTCTATAATGCAATATGAGCATGTGTTCCTAGAGTACTGTAAAAATTTTTTGTTCCTCAAATTATTGTGCGTATTTCCACCGACAGGACTTACCAGCATTCCTTTTTTCCGCCTTTTCCCTGCTTGGGAGTTGCCACGCCCCCCCCCCGGGGGGGGGGGGGGGGGGGGGGGGGGAGGGGGGCGCGCGCTGTGTGTGGTGTTGGTGGTTGTTGTACAGCTTATCTTGACTCACGTGACTCATGGCTGGGAAGTCCCTAGCTTATGTAGTTAACCATCGGGAATTTTAGTGTTTAACTTTTTTTTTTGGTTCAGAATAATTTTTTATGCATCCCATGAACCAAATAATTATTTTCCTCGTTCATGTATTTTAAATGTTGGTGCTGAATCAATTTATGCAGAGATGTCTACAAGCGCGTCTGTGTTGCCGGTGCAGATCCTTCAATTGTTGAATCTCCAATTGAGCCTAAATGGTCCTCCAAAGGTAAGAATATCATTTCAGTAGCTTATGCAGTTCAATAGCTATAAAGTTAATGAACTACTCTGAACTATTTAGATGGGAGTTCAGTGACCATCCATTACGTTTCGGTCATTGCAGGGGAGCTGTTTTTCATCACAGACAGAAATAAGGGCTTCTGGAATATTTATAAATGGGTAATTCTAGTGTACACCCACATAGACTTTCATCTTCACCCTGTAACTTTTTGACTTCAATGGCTTTTGAATTTGAATTCATGTCCCTCAACAGTTTTTCTTTAATGTCCCTAAAACTTGAATGCATATCCCTTCTCTAAATTTATGCCTTATATTTCTGTTTGCCAATTCATGCTTTGTGTTGCATTGGTGTTGTTCTTGGTAAGATTCTGTTAGATATAAACATATTTGGTAGGTGACAAACTAAGATTATGTTGATTTAGTAGGATGTTTCTAACTTTCTTATGGAATAATTTCATGAACATTCTCACAGAAATCTCTTAGTTATAGTTTGCTGGAATTTAAAGATTGTTCAGTTTCTCAATCTCATACGTCTTAATGTGAAACTCGAACCAAACAAATTTGGAATATATATACTTATTGTTTCTAGATATTATCTAGGCCAAGGTTCTAACACATGTTTCCACAACTTGAAATTTGTCAGTTGCTAGATTTTTTTCATTTTCATGTGGTAATAATGAGATGAAAAAAAATCAACTTGCTATATCACGCTTAGTTTTTCTCCCTTACTTTTTAGGGTGAGCTATTGAAATGGTAGTCTCAACATCCTGTTTGTTGATCATGCATTGCTAAATTGTAGAGCACTTCAGCCTGGTTTTTTTTTTTTTTTTAATTTTTTAATATTGAAATGCTGCCATTGCCAGTTTACTATCTTATTCGTATGGAATGCAAATTTATTCTAAAAAGTAAAGCTTGTGTGTCAATATCACCTATTCTTATGGATCCATCTTTGGACACAGATTGAAGAGAAAACTGAAGTCCGAGCAGTTTATTCTTTGGATGCTGAGTTCACCAGACCATTGTGGGTTTTCGGAATCAGTTCGTATGATTTTATTCAGAGCAATGAGCAAACAAATGTAATTGCTTGCAGTTACAGGTATCCTTCAATAGAAGTTAACTGTTTCTTTTTCAGTTTTGGTGTCATAATTGTAATCCATGGAAGATTTGTAAACATGGTCTTTACTTTGTTCGCTGTTTGGTGCATGCACTTCACGGTATACAGGCAGAATGGGAGGTCATACCTGGGTGTTATCGATGAAGTTCAGAACTCTTTGTCAGCAGTCGATGTTCCTTTCACATATATAACCAATATTGTATGTTTGAAGTATTGACTTTCTCTTTTTTAATCAACTGAATCATAATTATTTATTGGGCCCCCTTGAAAAAATGATCTTATGCTTTGATTAGATTATTGAAGTCTCACACGTCTAAGGGTCATATGAAGTTTGATATCCTTGTTAAATCTTTTTATATTTGTGGTTAGGTTTCAGGGGGACATTTCCTATACATTGAGGGAGCATCTGCAACCCACCCAATGTCATTAGCAAAGGTGCTTCTTCTCATTTCTACATATTCTTTTGACTCCTATTCCTTGGCAGATATATGGAGAAATGTCGCTTTTCAGTGTCTAATAGGTTATAATCCTCTCATTTTAATAAACTCCATTCTGTGTTAGCAGGTGGCTTTTAATGATCAGAAGTCAATGCCAAAAGACTTTCATATTATTTGGTCTTGTTCTTCAGACATTGAAAAGTACAAATCATATTTTAGCTCGCCAAAGTTAATTGAATTTCCAACAGATATTGCTGGTCAAAATGCCTATGCATATTTTTATCCACCATGCAACCCCCATTATCAGTCTATTCAAGAAGAAAAGCCTCCGCTGTTACTGGAAAGCCATGGTACTTTATCTAGTATTCTCATATTGATATGGATTGCCTTCTTCATATCTATAGTAGTTACTAATTTTTATTGTTTCAATGAAGAAAAATATTTTGGAGTGAACATTGTCTTATTATTTTGAGCTTGGGAATGAGTTCCTACACAGGCACAGATAGTTGGGATAAGTCTTTGTTGAGTTGAGTCGTATAGGCATAATGATCGAATGCTCATATAAAAGAGCACTCTTCACACGTGCTTTTGCGCTTTGATCCAACCACAGATACGCATATGCACAAAAGCTGAAAGTAAGCAATACTATGCATATCTTAAATTTAGACTTTGCCATTTCATGCAAGTTGAAAACTATTGGAGATGGTTACCGTAGCAGCTGTTTTTCATTGTAATACAGTAGTTATTACTCAGTTATTGACATAGTTCACTAATAGTTGTGATTGCTCATGAGCTTCTGAGGTATAGGTGGATTAGAAGCTGTAAGGAGTTTATTCAGCAGTAATTTTGGTTTGTCTTGGTGGCCTAGACTTATAACTTGCCGTTGGGTGTATCTCATCCCCCCCTTTTCTTTTTTCAAACAAAATTTTCAAGCTCATACAAAGACTTCAACCCTTACTGTTGGAAAAACCTCTGGAATCCTTGTTTTCTTGGCACTAAGAATGAAGATGTATATTTTCACCATTGTGTCAGTCATCTCCATGTAAATTGACTATCATATGCTGTGAGAGTACCTCTTTCAGTCTATATGCAAATGGCTTGGCTAGAGAATTCGAGTTTGGAGTATTGCAGTATTAAGTTTAGTTATGCGTTGTATTATCCTCTCTCTCTCTCTCTCTCTCTCTCCCCCCTTTGGTTAACACATCTAGTGGTTATTTCGCATGATATCATTGATACTCCAATCCATCTTTATTTGCTGACTTTTGATAGGGAAGGACGGATAAAAATTATAAATATCAATTACAGATATAAGACACCTTAAACTATCGCACTCTCTCTCTCTAAGGTTTTCATGACAATTAGGATATCTCTTATGGTAGATTAACTGTTAATTTTGTTTATTTTATTATTGTTGGGTGTATGAGCAATGATATATCTCTTGAGTTTTCCAGCATAATCTTTTGTCCGGTTCTGTGTTTCTTGTACTATGGATCTGTTATCTTACATTTCCATTCAAAATTATTTTACTCTTTTTTTTTTTTTGAGATGCTTTGCGGGGAGGGGAATTACAAGGTACTTGATTAGTTCTTGCATTGGACGAACTTCGTTTCCATTTTGTTGGGAAATCAACTGGAGATCAGAAAATGGAAGTTCAAACTCATGTGATTAGTATACTGAAAGCAACATGCTGAATTTCAGACTTTTGTGCCAGTTATTCATAGTTCGTTATGTATAAATATCACAGGAGGGCCTACAGATGAAGCACATGGAATCTTAAATCTCAATATCCAGTATTGGACTAGTCGAGGCTGGGCCTTTGTGGATGTTAATTATGGAGGAAGCACAGGTTGGTTGTCAAACTGGAGCTATATTCTCTTAAGTTTTAGCTTTCAGATCTTTAGAGTCTGGAAATAAGCTATGTTTTCTACTTGGTTAAAATTACTGCTTGGACAAGGCTTTGGGCCGGTGTTACCCATATCCAGATTTTCCTTTCCCTCTAATAATTTGTTCTGGGAATGCCTCCAGGGGAAGGGCTTGTACACAAACATATCTTTCAAATATATTTACTATAAATGTTAATTGAAGGTTATGGAAGGGAATATCGAGAGCGCCTCTTGGGATCATGGGGGATTGTTGACGTTAATGATTGTTGCTGTTGTGCTAAATTTTTGGTAATTTGATGTACCTCTCCCCCATTTCTTTAAAAGAAAAGAAAAGAAACTTCATTTAATTTTACTTACCAATGTAAGAGATGTTTACTTGTTGGTAAAGGTGGATGATGGAAGGGTGGATGGTGAGCGTCTCTGTATAACCGGGTGCTCTGCTGGTGGTTACACAACATTAGCTTCTCTTGCTTTCCGAGAAACATTCAAGGCTGGAGCTTCCTTGTTTGGTGTGAGTAGTTCTCCTGGTTCTATACAGTAATGCACTATTTGTTCATTTCTTTACAAAGGATAGCTTGATATAAAATCTCTCTTTCGAATGGGCTATTTTCTGCTGGAAGTAGTATGTTGTATTACTATTATGCAACATCATTCCATATCAAGATTGAAAATTCTTACAGAAAGAATTTTAACAAACTTATACATAGCCTAAATGCTATGAGTTCAACGAGAAAACTGCAAAAACATAATGAATTTGATACAATTGAGTCAATTTTATATGTTGGACACGTTTTAATGCAAATATATACGGACCAATTGCATAAGTACAATAAATTGTCCATGCAAATCATAACGAGGAGATTAAAATGTCCAACTTATATAAGCATGGTCTCATTACCGAAAACATCTCTTAGATGCTTAGTTCATAATTAGCAGATTTGTGATGAAAATAATTAGAGAAACGTTGCCCAATTGGGGTTACCCTTTTCCCATTGGGTTTATGTGATGAGTGAATCCTTTTGGACATAAAGCTTTGAGGACTGGATTTAATTAAGACAAAGCTAGCTGAGCTAGAGCCTAACTTCATCTTCATGAGCTTGAGCTGCCTGAGCAATCCTAAAGACAAGTTTGGCTCATTCATTGTAATGCACAAAATCCTCAGAGCCTCCTATCCATTTAAATGCATCCATATTGATTTTGAGGAAGTGTTATTGTGTAATATATTAACCACCAGAGCTGTGTTAGTGAATTTAGAGTTTATAGGACTAGACTAACATCCTCTATGAGTGAAAACTTGCTTTTAACCATGTGTTGCCTCTAGGGACAGACTTCTGAACTTGTGGTTATAAAAAGGTTATCATGTCTAATGATCCTCTTGGGTAAAAGACTTGGCTACTGCATATACTGGTCCATAATATCTTGTGTTACTGTGGGTTAAATTATGGATTTCTGTTCAGGATCTGCCTTCAGTTGGAGATGTGTTATTTTTATGGGAAATAGGCAGTTGTAGAGTGAACCTGAGAATGTGTTGAAAAACACGTACTACAAAATCATTAAATTTTCTGTGGTTTGTGACATGATGAAATATCAATCTCTGTTATTTCTCTGTTTGTTTTTTTTTTTTTTTGACTCACAGACTTCTATTGTTTGGATTGGACAGATAGGTGATTTGAACTCTTTGAAAGCAGAAATGCACAAATTTGAGTCCCATTATATCAGTAATCTTGTTGGTAAATATGTAACTTCCATACACACATCAATTTTCTGTTGGCTACACTGGTAGGTAATTCTTTCATCTGATTACAGGGAATGAAGAGGCTTTATTCGAGAGGTCTCCCATCAATTTTGTTGATAAATTCTCTTGTCCAATAATTTTGTTCCAAGGATTAGAAGACAAGGTACAGCTCTGTGACAAGTTCTATTATCATTTTACCCCATTCACATGGGTTACAGTAGGAAATTTCGTTTGAGTTTATAATTCCAAAATTATATATTTTCTTATTGTAATCATTTCTCATTAACTGGAACTAGTGAAGACTCCATTTTTTGTTCTGTAATTACTCCTACTGGGTATCGAAAAAAACTACTGATATCTTTAATTGTATGTTTCAAAGCTCACAAATAACTGCTGCAGTTTTATATTGCTCTGTTCAGATGGCACTAACAGCAATTATACTTGTAACAAAAAATTGTTAACAGGTTGTGGATCCAAAGCAGGCTCGTAAAATATATATGGCCTTGAAGAAAAAGGGGTTACCTGTGGCTCTAGTGGAGTATGAGGGAGAGCCGCATGGGTTTCGCAAGGTATCTGCAGTTGTGACTAATGTTTCAAAAGACACATTATTCAAGTTTTATTAATTTCAACATATAGATAATGTTTCAGACATTCTGTGAACTTCATAGAACTTTGGAAATTGAAAGTTTATTTGATGTAACTTGGAATAAAATCTGTCCAAACGCTTAAAACATTGGTGATTGATGCTTACAGGCTGACAACATAAAGTTCACTCTAGAGCAACAAATGGTGTTCTTTGCTCGTACTGTGGGACGCTTCACGGTTGCTGATGAGATTATTCCGATTCAGATTGACAACTTTGATTAAGCCTCGTATCATATGTCAAGGTATGTGCTGCAGAGTTGCTGAGATTGATTCTTGGTCACCTTCTTGACTAGTAACTTGTATGCTGCTTAATAATGTTCTAACAAACTGAATTCAATGTATACCTCAAAAGCCTAAGCTAGGGACTAAATGCTCCAAGTAGCCGCTTCTTTCAAATAAAGTTGTACTGTTTATTTCATGGTGTTTTTTTACTTCTCTTTGTTGCTTTTAGATTTCCATGGCAAGCAAAAAAGAGAAACAGTAGTTCAGATTAAAAAAACTCATGAAACTTTGTTGAAAATTTTGTATCTTCATGATTCTCTATAAGTTCCATAATTTGCGGAAAAAATCCAGATTTGCCAAGCAAGTCCACCGAGCAAACTGAACTCAATATATATATATATATATATATCTGCTGCAAGTACCACACACATCCAACTTAAGCACAAAAACAAATTTGATTGTAACTGTGAGAGAAGTGAGAAATGCAAGTCTGTTTTGTCCACTTTCATATGTGAATATAGAAAGTCATAGAGGAAAAGGCATTTACCAGAAGAACTGTGGTGTTATTATTTTGTGTCCTGTGCCCTAGACTCCTAATGCTAGACCATATGTGGGTGCTAGCTTACTTAGTTGTTGAGTTTCTTAAATTATCATAATAGAGACAATATAAGATAGAATATTGTTTTTAGTAACTAGCCTAGTTGTTGAGTTTCTTAAATAATTGTATTAGAGACAATATAAGACAGAATCTTGTTTTTAGTAACGTTGGATTGTGTAGCTCATCACCACAGACGGGAGGGTTAACCTCGATGGTCAGGTCTTTCTTTTCCTTCTTTACTGCATTGATTCTTTTTTTTAAAAGCTTTTTTAAATCCGCCACGAAACTTATTTAATTTTATGTTTTGTAACTTTGCTATGAATGTATAAACAAAAAATATATTCTCACATAATTTTTGTACTTAACAGTGGTATTTTTGAGAGCCGGCTGTTTTAGTTTAAAATAAAAGTAATTCAAATACCTACGTCATTCTGTGAAAAATTCTTTACAAAAATTCTATTTATATAGCATTGGATATAACTCATGAAGGACCTAAATTACTCCCTAAGAAAATTGATAGTGGGTCCCATTTGACTTTGACAACTTTGGCAAGAAGTTGAAGGTGAAAAATTCAATTTCAGGCGTTCTAAGCATTTGTATCTCTAAAACATTTTTACGAAACAAGCTCCCTTTTTATATGGATTTAATCATGTACAAAATAGGCCATTTCTCGAAAAAAAAAATGAAAAAAACGTGCATAATGCATCACACGTATGCACTTGTTACGATGTGGCCCAATTTTGGTACATATCAATGCCATTCATTGTGTGCGCTACTAATTTTTTTTATGGTGGTGGCAGTTGTAGTCCTCGGATCTCTCTTTTGGGGGATAATGTCGAATGGTTAAAGTTTAAGGGCAGCTATTTTTTACTCACGAAAATTAAGCATAATAGACAATAGAGTGTACTTGTTTAATAGCACTTGTGCTTCGGATCCCCATGACATAATTATTCAATGAAGTGGGCGTTTGACGGTGTGACCACAGGTATATATATATTTTTTGCTAGTCGGTGTTCGGATTAATTTTTGCACAATTAATCTTAGATCGGTGCAGTCTCTCAGTTTCGAGTAATTTTTAGGCCGTAGGCTTGTGAGAACTCTTACGTGCATGGAACCGGCAAGTGATCCAGACTTTAAATGCATTGATTAATTGCATAAATAACTTGGTTAATGGTGGTCAAAATTGATGTCTCCTGTCAAAAACAGCTTGATGAGGGGGAGTGGGTGGGTTATTTATTCCCTAACAAAGACATTTAGTGGGGAACACTAGTATTGATATTTGCATTTACAATGATGAAATGGGAGGAAAAAAAGTTTCCAAAGTAATTTGACTTTGCAAGGAATAATTTTGAGGACTCTTTAAGGAACATAAAAGTGGGGGTGGTGGGAAAGTAAAATTGAGAGAGAGAGAGAGAGAGAGAGAGAGAGTTGTGGGATTTTGTAAGATATCAAAAGTTTTCCTCTTTTCTTAAATTTTTTTATTTTTTATTTCTGCCGGGTATCCGAAGGTTCGACCGAATTACTTATTCAAGCTCGGCCTACTGTTCATCGCATAAGTGATGGCCGGCTGGGCCCATGGGTGAAAATTGAATAAGCTTTTGACTGAATTACTCATTCAACTTGTCCATACAAATCATGTAATGTTCATGCATGCATCGCATAAGTGATGACTAATTAGGCCAGCAGTGAAAATTAAATAAGCTTTTGAGTTTAGTTTGAGAGAAATAAAATATGACCCACCCACGAGGTGACTGCAAGTAAAACCTACCGTAATCGTATAATATAGTGTTCATGCATTGCCTACTGTAATAGTATAATATAATATTTATGCATTGCATAAGTGATGATTGGCTAGTCTAGTGATGAAAATTGAATAAGCTTTTGAGTTTAGTTCAAAAGAGAAATAAAATATAACCCACTGGTGAGGTGGCCCAATGAAAAAGGCGATGAAAGAATTGTGTGGTGAAGTGCACAGTCTTACGTTCGATTTTTTTTGTAAATTAAATTCGTGATTTAAGTGGAGATTTAGAGCGATAAGTTGTTACGCTATCTCTCTATAGGTGATTAGTCACACCTAAGGTGGGAAACTCTCAAACTAAAATTTCCATGTGGTATGTCCACGCGTAGAGTTGTCTTGATAAGATCTCTATTTCTCTGTGTAAGTGGATTAAAGAAAGTAAATTATTTTTGATGAGTTTGGTTTTGTTCTCATGCATTGGTTTAATCCATAGGAACAATTACTCTGATTTTTTTGAAAATTTTTCAAATTTATCCTTCTATTTATTAGAATGAATGAATCTACAATCTGTTCTGCTTATTTCAATAATTGTTAAAATTTTGTCAAATCTCCCAAAGCATTCGAATAACCTAATTCTCAAACTATTCCAAGACAATTATAGCATATAACTCATATATTTTTCAAATTTCCTATATAAATTTAATCTTTAATAAAAAAAATCTTCTTAAATTCTTCTCCAGACAATTACCGACATTTTCCTAAATAATTACCAAATCACCGAGCATTTCAATGCCAAATAATTTTCTAATCCCAAATTTGTCACAATGGTTTGGTCCCTCCATCTATAAGGTTTGGTAAGTTGTTGTTCAATTAGTGTAATCTATGGTTATTATATTGTAGATTAGAATAACACACTTCACAACTATTTTTTGGTTAAAAACTTGAACAGTTTATGCATAAAATGTGTGTGTAACCAATTAATGTTGAAGTCAGTCAATGTTAAGTTGTCCTCTTTTACCTTCACAAGCTTGTGGAGATGAATGGGATTGAGTTGTCCGGGCCCACCAAAGGTGGGTTCTCTGTCAATTCCATTGATTTATCATCCAGACACTGAACATCTTCCAACATAAATACTTATAAATAGTTTGGGATTTGACTCATCACTTGTTTGTATTCATGTAATAGGGCGTTCAAAAAATCAACCCGAGCCAACTTAATCCGTGGATAAATTAACCCAAATTAATTATACCATGAGTGAATAACGGTTGGATTTTATTCAACACGACTATATTTAAGTTGAATATTAAGTCTTTATTTCTTTAATTTAACCTGATCTAACCCGATATTTTTTACGCTAAAATTTAATTTTTTCACCCAATCCGACCTGATTATTCATTAGGTTGAAAGTAGTTTCGAAATTTTTCAACCCAATCCTTTTAGTTTTGGTGACCGGTGACTACTTGACCCGTAAGCACCTCTATCATGAAACTATTGTTTTGTTATTTCTTTTATACTTGTTTTGGTTGTTGTCTTACGCAGTTAGGGTAGTAGTGGTAGTGGTTTAGGTAGAGAATTTGTTACATCATGGTGTTCATTAATTAAGATTCGACATTATTTTAAGTTGGACTAAGTTAAAAAATTAGAGCTATAACCTCATCTATTCAAATTAAGTGCGTGTATGTGTGTATATAAAATGATGACCGAACATTTTTAGCACATAATTTGGCGGTGAGATCGACAACGTAAGCAACAATATGTTATTATGATTATAACAAAGGTTATTACAGGTTTAAATCACATCGCTTATCAAGATTCGAAAAAAAAATGTGGCTGAAAAGTTTTGGTGGATGCGTCATGACTCGTGAGATTCAATACCCCTATCCTTTGCACCATGTTCATTGATTTTTTCTTTTTATTTTTTTATCGTCCGATAGGTTATTTCAAAATGATGAAAAGTTAAATTAAATTTATGCGTACATTTGATTTATAGCTAATTTGAATGAAATAAAGTCATAAGCTTAAGTTATAGATTAGTAAATAAACTACATCCAAGAGTTAACATGTTGCAACAAATGTTCTTGTATGAGAAAAAAAAGGAATGAGAGAATAAAATTGTGGGGAATAAACTTGACCTTTTGAACTCATATAGCATTTCCACTTTTTCTCATTTGGCATATGCTTATTTCACAAGCAATGAATTATGATCCTTTCTTTAGGATGATACCCTATATTTAACGCGATGAAAATGTACTCAAATCACACAAGGTTTAATTGTGAGCTCCATAAATGCTTCAATTTATCAATATTAATTTCTACCTAAACACAATCACTTACATATACATGCGATACAACTTCAAAGTACACCAAAGCAATTTCTAGTAACTTGGGTTGGGACAAGATTATATACATTTGACCCTCTTTAATGCTCCACAATTGCGGAGGGCCTTATGCACTGAGTGCTCATTTTTACTCACAAAAATGTTAGATTTAACAAATATTTTGTTTTAGTTACGCAGTCAGAAGTATTTAGACCAACTTACACGAATATTATTTTTAACCAATAAATCACCATATTTTTTTCTTTTTTTTTTGTCTAATAGAAATTAATTTGGCGCTACATATTTCTTGCATCAAAATGAATAAACATAAACAACAATTAACAAAAGAAAATGTCTGAGTGATGGCAAAACTTGACAAGCACAAGTATCAAAAAAAAAAAAAACACAAAAACTTAGTACTGCCTAGTCAAGAGACGAAGGTAAGGAGGGGCCCACGCCATGGTCTACCCCTAAAACTCTTTAATATTTTCTTAGTCTCTCTCATTTTATGGAGATTTTGTAATAAGTCTCTTAAGTAATTTGAGGCTGATCCTCCATCCCAAAAATATTTGTTATATCTTCTAATAGTGTCATATAGATTTATTAAGATTTAGGTTCAAAATTAACAATAAACTTTTTACTTCACCCCCTCCAAAGAAAACTTTATGACTTTGTCCTCGATTTATCACTGAATTTTTCTCTCACATCATCACATCAATGTATCTTTAACATGTGTCTGCACCCTATTATTCATTTGGGTTGTGAACAATTCGAGCAAATCTTGATTTGAAAACTTTTCAAACAAATTTCAATCCCATCACAGGCCAAACTTAAACAATTTGACTTTTCACAAGCACACGTTATGCTAAGTTATGAAAATTACGAGTCTCGGCCAGGTAAGATTGTGCAAGCAAAGAATGCGCTCGCTCTCAGTTCTACTGTTTAACCACTAGACGTGGATTATTATCGCCATACATGCAACAGCTCTCCTCTCTGTTATTTTTCCTGCTTTCATTATTACTCTCTCTCTCTCTCTCTCTCTCTCTCTCTCTCTCTATACATTTGAAAACCCAGCACCGCACCCAAAGAAGAAAGAAGAACAAGGAAGAGTGGCCGCAGAGCCAATCCACACACCTAAAAAATTCACCCTGCATATCCAATTACGCAAAATGCCATCGAAACTCTGAGCAGAGGGGTGCCATGGGAATCTGCGCCTCCAAGCCCCCGAAACCGAATCCCTACGGTAGCAGAGATGACCAAGAAACCCTAGAAGACTCCAAACCTTACGACACTCCGGCGAGCGGACTCAACTGGACTGCCGAAAGTCACCGCAAGAAATATGACACCTCCGACGCCGTGAAGAAGTCGCCGTTCTTTCCCTTCTACAGCCCGAGCCCGGCGCGATATTTCTTCACCAAGAAGTCTCCGGCGCCGTCTTCTGAGGCGGCGAGCGCGAACTCGACGCCGCGGTGGCTGTTCAAGCGGCCTTTCCCACCGCCGTCGCCAGCGAAGCATATAAAGGCGGTGTTGGCAAGGCGGCATGGGACGGTGAAGCCGAACAATGCGGTGGCGATACCGGAGGGGGAGGAGAGCGAGGGAGTGGCGGAGCTTGATAAGAGCTTTGGGTTCTCGAAGCAGTTCACGAGCAGGTATGAACTTGGGGAGGAGGTGGGCCGAGGGCATTTTGGATATACTTGTTCGGCTAAGTCTAAGAAGGGTGACCTGAAGGGTCAACAGGTTGCCATCAAAGTCATACACAAAGCCAAGGTTTGACATTCTCTATCTGTCTCTGCACATGTATATATATCTGTTCGTATATATGTATATTAATGTTAAGTAAAATATCTGTTTTTGGTTGATTATTAACATTTGATGAGAGTATGGGGATTACAATTCTTCAGCCCCCTTTGTGCCATAACTCTAGTCTCGTCCCTCTCGGCAGTTCGTCTCTCTTCTTCTTCTTCTTCTTCTTCTTCTTCTTCTTCTTCTCTGTTTCTTAGGTCCCTACACGACTGTTGTTTCTTGTCTTTATTCAAGATTCCAAGTGGTACAGTGACCGTGCTTTGAAAATTCATGCTAAACAGTAGTCTCACCAGATATATCTATATATATGAGAAAAACATGTCAAGTGGATTTAAATAGTTCAACTTTCTGATATTGGAACCTAATCGCGATACCCTGCAATGGAATGTTTGGTGTGAAACACACCAAGTGACTAATTACTTGTTTATAAAGCATTTTTAATTAGGAAAGTCTTTCAGTTTAAATTACCTTTTGACGCACTAGTAGATTATTTCATCCTTAAGCTGTCCTCCAACTCCCAATGAAGGTGTTTAGTGGTTACCCTGTGAATAAAAACACAATCGCTGTCTAGTTATATGATAGTAGTGATGTGCAACCCAAAACTAAGGATCAGCAACGCTTTTTGTATTTTTAAAAAATGTCACTGCAATGTCATTCTGGATGAGATTCTTGTTAAAGTTTCTGTTGCTCATGTTGTTTGGAGTCAAGGGACTTAACTTTATTCAATCACTTCTTTAGACAAAAGCACCTTGATGGAACCTATGATTTCAATGAAGATTGGCATTGGTGGTTTTGATGGTGCAACTAACAGATGGAGTTAGCTGATAGTCTGATGGTTATGATAGGGATTGAGGTTTGGAGTTGTGGGAAAAAGGTTATGACGTTTCTAAGAGGAAGGGTTATAACCTGTGCACTGTGGAAAGTTTATAGTTGCTGAATAAACAGAGAGTAGTGGCTGAAATTCTTTAGACAACAACCAACTACTTTAACATTTTTTTAGTGTAGAGCTCAAGGCAAAAGGATTTGAAAACCGATTGGGATTGATTTAGGCTTGATTGGCTATAATTTTGGGGCTAAAATATGGGCTGCTTGGACATTGGTGGCTATGGATAGAGCTACATGAACAAAAAGCTTGTGCCTTATGAAGAAGAAGAGCTTAAGAGGTTTCACCTTTGAAAGGGATGAGAAAAATCTCACCATCTGGAAAGCTCTAAACTCATTTCTATTGGATAAGGATGTTACATAAATATTGACAGATTTTAGGACTTATGAACACTTTGTCTAATAGTATTCCAGACCTAACAAAAAACATATATAATGACATGACTTATGTAGACCAAAAATAGGACCCATGGGCTCATTATAGTCCATGTCAAACAAAATAAGAGAATACTAAAATACCTTTTTACTATTAAAACATAAGAAAACAAAACAAAAGCGCCAACAAGAAACTGACTTTGAATACATATAAATTAGGAGTTCAAATATTGGCAGGACAGTTTCCTTTGTACCAAAAGGGCTTCTTGATTAATGGGTTGTTTTTGAAAAAAAAGAAGATTTCATTCAGAGAAGAAACATTAAAAAGCAGAAAGTTGAATCACATTCTATCCAATCCTTTGATTTGGGCTTTAAAAGCCTATTATATTTGTTTGGCCACTCAATGGATGTGGCAACAGATAGTCACAATCAACCATGGTCAAGTGCGGATCTTCATTCAGGTTTGCTATTGAATCAACAGATGCACAGCCAATCTTTTAAAGCACTATTAGGCCCATTCTAGCATTTGGTGGGGCTGAAGCTCCTCATAGGGGCCACAGACCACACACAGGTCCAAATCCATTTTTGAGCTTATACTCCCCATTACCATTGGTCTACTTGAGGAAAAGGTGAAAGGGCTGAGATTCTGACACCACCTTCAAGGTATGGATTCAAAATCTAACTTTTTTTTTGATAGGTAAGAGTTTGTTTTATTAGGGGGAGGGGGAGGGGTGTTGGGGTTTCAACCCGAGACCATTAGCTTGGTTGTACAAGGCCCCAATCACTGGGGCAAGCCACTTGATCAGTCATTCAAATCAAACAAGAGAGATTCATTGGTTATTTTGATAGATATTGTGAGTGATGATTCCTATTCAAGGAATAGTTGCCCCTAAGAAAAGGATGTGACATTATTAGAAACTCATATCAAGCATGAAATTAAACCAGATTACCCATTCCCATTAGAAGGAATTAGAGAGAAGACATTGGATTTTCCCAGATCCCTCTTATTTTCCATTGAATTTCTATTCTATTGAAAGGGTTTCGGTTCATATAGGATGTTCATTGACCCTCCATAAGAAACTAGCTGAGTGCAATTTCTCTGTAGGCAGACAATGTTTATAAATCAGTCGAATGCAGTCAAATATATTCCTAAGCAGATAAACACAGCCCACTATTGCTTGACTGTGTCTTTTCTTGCTTGAGCCTTCTTAAAGATTCCATTATGGGTCTCTAAAATATTCCTTTTGTCTTTGCATACTGATTTCCTCCCGCCAGAGGACTTGTTGTGAACAGAGTGGATTTTGAGGATTTCCTGGTTATTTACTGGTTTGCTGCATTTGACGGTTTGAAGGGTTACCTGTTACTTAGTTCTTTGCTGTGTTTGAGAATTTCCCTTTTGTGCATAGTGTTTTTTGGTTTCCTTTTATTTAGTTGTTTGATGCAATATGTTGTTACTAGTTACTGGCAGTATATTCCATAGAGTCCTTTTCTTAGTTATTTGTACTGTGTGGCCTGAAAGTGATAATTCTCAATTGATATTGTGATTGCTAGTCTTTAAGATCAAGCCATAATGTCTTCAGCAAGTGTCATATTATTGTTTCTTGATTATCGTCCTCTTATCTTGTATTCTGATGATGTTCTACTTTTATCCCCAGATGACAACAGCTATTGCAATTGAGGATGTGAGAAGGGAGGTGAAGATATTACGAGCATTGACAGGGCATAAAAATCTCGTGCAATTCTATGAAGCATTTGAAGACCATGATAATGTCTATATAGTAATGGAGTAAGCTTGCCTGCTGTTTGAGATATTCTTTTTAAATTTATGGGCATAAAAATCTCATACTATTCTATGAAACATTTTGAAGACCATGATAATGTCTGTAGAGTAATGGAGTAAGCTTGGTCTGCTGTTTGAGATATATTTTCATTGTATATTTGCTGTTAGACTCACTTGTTTGAAAAAAAAAAAGAAGAAAAAATCAGCCACATATTGATAACAGGAACCGCCTGAGGTGGAATTCATACTTGGTTGGACAGTTAAATGTGAAGATAGACATTTTGAGTTATGCGCTATAATAACTGCATCAAGTGCAAGCATGTAATCTGCTGAAGTTGTAGTCATCCATATTTAGTATTAAGTACTTGGATAATTGTGCATATTTCAGGCTATGCGAAGGAGGGGAGCTTTTGGATAGAATACTTTCAAGGTGTTTCTTCTATTATGTTGAAATTTCAGTTTTGTTCTTTATGGCTTTTAAACATGCACAGTTACATGGTTTCTTACCTGAGTAATATTAAAATTCTCGTTCATTTTTGTAGGGGTGGGAAATTCTCAGAGGATGATGCAAAGGCTATCATGGTACAAATTCTGAATGTTGTTGCATTTTTTCATCTCCAGGGTGTGGTCCACCGAGATCTAAAACCAGAGGTGAAACATATTTCTGTATTTATCTTTTTCTGAAATTAGGCATTAGATGCACTGTAAAGTCACCTCTCTCTCACTTGGGGAAGAACTGGGTGCAGGGAACTCAGTTTGCACGTGGTGGACTTCTACCTGTTTAGGTCTGTCCTAGTTTGAGTGTGGTCCTGATAAATTTAGCGCAGCCATTAAAGCTAATGATATTTGTCTTGCACCGTTCCTTAGAATTTGGATGGCTGAGGCCATCTAGGCTGCATCATTCTTAGATGACAAAGCGAACCCTTTAATATTAGTTTTTCTGCCAACTGTTATGCTTTTGGTTGGGCTGTAATATTAGCTTGCTTAAGCATGCTGAAGCTGAGTCGTATTGTTCTATTTGATTGGTTAAAATTGAAAAGAACAAAATAAATAAGTTGTGGTTGAGATTATTGTATGACTTTGCATAATATCACTGCTATTAGAACCTTACCATACGAATTAAACACGACCATAAGGGTTTTTTGGTCCACCTTCTCTTCAAGGGAAAATAAGTAAAAAGAACTATTGTTTCTGACTCATATTCTTATGTCTTGTGACATAGTACCTGCGGATTTGATTTGACCAAAGTTCTGAACTCATGCTTCAGTGCAAAGTTCAGTAACTCTGCAAGTCATATTGTAGAATTTTAAAATGAGTATATTACATTCAGCTATGTAAAATGTTTTAAACTTGCAGTCTTATTGGAATTGGAAATATTTCATGGAAATTTAAAATTGGTTATTGGAGTAGCTAGTTCCATGAAGTGTTGCGGAGAAAGAACCTGAATTATATTGCTTTGTGCAGTATATGTTTTATTAAGACTCTGGTTTCTATAAACACCTAACACTAATGAGGACACTAATGTTGTGCCTTTTTATATGCTTTATTATTGGACATCTTGACTTCTATGCTGCTGAATTCTATAGTCATGTATTTTAGGTTTTTCTTTTTCCTTTTTCTTGGTTAGCTTACTGTGCTCTGATCCCAAATAATAGATCTTAATGTCACTCTGAGCATGTACAGATTCTCTGTTTAATTATTTGAAAATGGCATTGGGTTGAAGTCTGCAACTTACTTCACTGGGTTGTACAATACTTCTTATGTTATCCAAATGCTGGTGTGGTTTTGAGTTATCATCAGAGTTATTTAGTTTATTGTCCACCAACAAACAAAAAGAAAAAAAAGAAAAGTGATGAATGACTCTGAAGTTGTATACTTTATATCAGCAGGACCTACCCAATCTTAGTAGAAACTTTAACCTGGATTATTCTATCCTATCATATTATTTGAAAGGTTTTTCTTTTTGCAGTAATTCAATAACTGGTTCTGGCTGTGTATGTTGTGAGTTCTTCATTGTAATCTGAGCTTAGTTATTTGCTGGATCAGAACTTTTTGTTTACCTCAAAGGATGAGAATTCCCAGTTAAAAGCTATAGACTTTGGGTTGTCAGATTTTGTCAGACCAGGTTTGTCTTCTCTATCTAGATCATTTGGGTTTATCAATCTCTTCCTCGCCAGCCTTTGGAGTTTGGGTATTAGATTTGATGCTTATTGTTTCACAGATCAAAGGCTTAATGATGTCGTTGGAAGTGCATACTATGTGGCACCTGAAGTTTTACACAGATCTTACAGTACAGAGGCTGATGTGTGGAGTATAGGAGTTGTAGCATATATTATTCTATGTGGCAGTCGTCCATTTTGGGCCCGAACTGAGTCTGGAATTTTTCGGACAGTCCTAAAAGCTGATCCAAGTTTTGATGAAGCCCCTTGGCCTTCTTTATCTTCAGAGGCTAAGGACTTTGTTAAGCGTTTATTAAATAAAGATCCTCGGAAGAGGATGAGTGCTGCTCAGGCTTTAAGTGAGTGTTTCCTTTCCCTCAAAATGCTAGGATTCTGCTATCCTCCTCTTTTGGCACTGCCCATAATCTTTTGTTTGCAGGTCATCCCTGGATTCGGAATTATAATGACATAAAAGTCCCTCTTGATATTCTTATATTCAGACTCATGAAGGCCTATATGCGATCTTCATCTTTGCGTAAGGCTGCTTTAAGGGTGTGTATATTTTTAGACCGGTGAAATGATAGGAAAAACATAGAACTCATTCCTCTGCCTATTGTAACACGTGTTCCATCATCCTTGTTTATTTATGCATCAGAATACTGTTCTATTCCCTTTCTGTTGTGGTTGTGAAATATGAAGAAATTGTCTTCCAAAATTTGTATGATTAGCAGAATTTCTGCTTAATATGTGTTTTGTGGCACAGATTTTATTCCTTAATCCGATTAACTAAAATTTCAATTCCAAACCCAACAAGGCATGGATTCCATCCTGCTGAATGCAGTGTTAGTGGATTGTTTACATCTCTTTCAATTCTATTTAGATCCTTTGTATTGTGTTTGCAGTTATAATAGGATGTCTACTAAATACTTAACAGAAAAAGAAATGGATGTCTACTAAGAAGCACCGAGTCTATGCAAGACACGTTTCAAACTCTTGACACTTTGATGCTCTTGGACACGTCAAACACATCTTAGACTTATGCGCAGTTTCAATTCCTATTGTTGAACCCTTGGCGTCATTGACAAACCCTATATGTTATGAAATGACTTTCTTTTAGCATAAAAAAAGAGAATGATTGTAAAGAAATATTAAGCGAAGGGTTTATACTAAATTTATTATGAAGTTTGAACTTATTTAAGATGCAGAACTTATATACAGGAATGTTTTTTTGAAGGATTTGGGAACTTATATACATACGTGCACATATATGTGTGCTTTTGTATTAGTTTACATGGCATGGGTAATTATTTATTATTACAATTATGATTATGAATTAATTATTGAAAGAAAACATAATTATGATTCATAAAGCAATGTGTACAGAAGTATAAGTTACAAAGTTCTTGTTACAACCATATAATTTTAGAACTACTTATCATGATATATAAAGCAACGTGTAAAGAGTGTACTGTATATTGAATAATTTACAGACGTAGATTGATTTGCTGCAATGTCCTTGTCATGTCTGTCTCTTACATTTTTAAGATTGACTAACTTGGAGTTCCTGTGTCCATGGTTCATAAGATTTCTGAAAGTCGATTAACCAGAGGCAAAGGATATGTCTCCGTGCAAAATACTCCTTAAAATAGTCTCTTTTCATTTTGTGTTGTGGGCAGTTCTTTTTTTTTGTAATTTTTTATCTTTTTCTTTTTCTTGGGGGGTATTGGAAGGTGACGGTCAACTATGTAACGCTGGCATGAATGCTCGTAGTTATACATGGGTTTAGACATGTTTCTTGTAATTCAATTTATTTGACGCACCATAAGACTGATACGTATTTTAATTTTCACTCCTGATTTATGAAGTAGAAATAAATAAAAATTTTTGAAGAAGGGTATCTTATTCAAAGTTTAGACTTGATTTTCAGTTTTTTTTTTTCATAAAGTATCTGGTGGTATATTGATTGGAGTATGAGGATGTGAGATTTAAGTATCTGGTGGTATATTGATTTAGAATTTTCTTTTTATTTTTCTTGATGTGAAAATTACATATTTGCTTCCAAGTCTTTATTAATTGAACTAGAATTTTTCTTCTACCTGAGGATTTGAACTTTTGTTGCTTACGTTTTAGAAAGCTCTACAATTCATTCAATTATGTGCATATCCTGGTAGGCATTGTCTAAGACGTTGACTGAGGATGAACTCTTCTATCTAAAGGAGCAATTTGCACTATTGGAGCCAAACAAAAATGGCAGCATAACATTAGACAATATTAGGACGGTTGGTTTCTTTTTACTTAACTTTAGTTCTACGTAATCGAATGCTAGAAATGTTTTCTCATTCGTTTTATTCTGCGCAGGCCCTGATGAAAAGTGCAACAGATGCAATGAAGGAGTCTCGCATCCCTGATTTTCTTTCCTCGGTAGAACACAATTGTTGATTATTTGTATAGCTTTTCATGATGCTGTAAAGCATAAGCTTATAACCAGTTGCTGTTTAATTTTCATTCCATGGCAGCTAAATGCACTGCAATACAGAAGAATGGATTTTGAAGAATTCTGTGCAGCGGCATTGAGTGTCCATCAGCTGGAGGCACTTGATCGCTGGGAACAACATGCTCGTTGTGCGTATGAAACTTTTGAGAAGGATGGAAACAGGGCTATTGTCATTGAGGAACTTGCGTCGGTAAGTTCAATTTTCATCTGTTTCCAAGAGAACACTTGTGGGTTATCCGCTCATGTCATGTTTGGAAGTTCATTTGTATTTGTTGAAGTCAAGTAAATACCATAGTGGAGATAGATATCATTGTTTGCGGTTGCTGTTTGTATATATCATACATGGTAGAAGTTTTAACATAAAAAGAAAGCTAGAATAGCGGCTGGGTGGTGTTTAGGCTACACTAAATGCCTAGGTTCAAGTCCCACCAGCCAGATTTCTCTCTCTCTCTTTTTTTTTTTTTTGTAAATTAGAGAAGCAAAGAATTGAATTTTGGTGAAAGCCAGTTTATTGACCAAACGATCCAAACAACTGAACCGATCGGACCAAAGCTTTGGTTCCTGATTTGACTGGTTGAACTGGCTGGTCCAGTCCAGTTTCTGATAACAATGGCAGGACTCATTAGTTCAATGATTATAGTGTTTGAAGCAATGGAAAAACTTGACCGAAAAAGAAATGCAAAATTCAATAGTTTCTTGCTTTTAGATGCCTTAAATCAGGAACATCAGACTGTATACCGAAGGTTTATCTTTTCCTTTTGAGTTTGGTATGTTTTTGATACCAAAATATGATGTATTTATGTTAGTATATCCTGCACACTAGAGTGATCTGTTGGTTGATGTTATTTGTTTCAGGAACTCGGCGTGAACCCCTCAGTCCCAGTTCATGCCGTTCTCCATGACTGGATAAGACATACTGATGGAAAGCTTAGCTTCCTTGGGTTTGTCAAATTGTTGCATGGTGTGTCCAGCAGAACCCTTGCAAAGACGTAGTAAAAGCTAAACATGCCTGGGAAAGTCTGGGGGGTGTTGGCTTTTCTATGCATTTTGGCCAAACGAAATGGGTCAGAAGTAGTTTACAGACATTCAGGAGCTTTGATTCATTTTCGAAGTCTTGGCATTCTGGGAAGTTTGCCCCCCTGCAATTTGATTCCGCTCTAATGTCGATCCATCACTGTGAAGCATTAACCTGCCAGAATCTGCCTATCAGGTTGTTTCTCCGTCTCAAAGCCACGAGAGACAGACAGTCACTCAAGTGTAAAGTTAAAGTTAGTGTGCCAATTTGGGCAGGAGATTCTATTGAAACCCTTAATTGATGCTATATATATGTTCTGTATATCTGTCTACATTCTACCCTGTTGTATAGATAAACTGAATATGCTAATTTCCTTCAAAATGGGAATTGGAAGTTGCTTTTATGCTGTTTGTTTCAAATGTTTTTTGCAAGGTGAAATTTTGACCCTAATGAATGGAAAACATAGCATCTTGTGAGGAATGTTGTGTGCTGCCTGTGATAGAATGGTGGCTGCTTCTTGCTAAGGCTTTGCCAAGTGAGAGCAGCATATAATGGTATCTACTTTGTTTTTATGTGTAATTTGTACAATCAAAACTTTTCTCACTCTTAAAACTGAAATTCATGATGGAAACTAGAGATTTGATTATCACTGTTATTAGTACAAAAAAAAGGGAAAAATAGAACATTTTATGATGCAAACTAGTGAGTTCAAATCATAAACAAAAAATATATATATATATATATATATTTGTATTTGATGTGTGCATGTTACAATGTCGTGTTGGTTGTTTTTGTTTCTGAAAATTGTTTTATGTTCTTGAAAGCATAAAAACGAGAATTGATATGAAAAGATTGTTTTTGAAAACACGTTGGCTTTAAAAAACAATTTTAAATGATTTTATGAATTTTTAAAACTATTTTCATGTAAAGATGAAAAATGATATACGAGTATTTTCGCGAGCTTGCCGCTGGTTCTCTGGTCATGTCCATAATCTCCACTAAACATCCTCACCACCACCACCACCACCACCACCACTCTTTGATAAACCCTAGCATTCCCCAATTCTCAGGATGCACTTCCCTAAACCCCTCTTCGTAACCCCCCTCCACTCACTCGTAAATTCACCATTCTCTTCTCTCTCCTCTCCCTCCGGCGCCCACCTCGTCGACAAAGCCATCGCCATCTTCAAACGCCACGACCCCGTCCACCTCGAACCTTTGTCTTCCCAATTTACCCCTCAATCGGCCTCCTATTTACTCCTCCAGTCCCAACTCGACAAATCCCTGACCCTAAAAGTCATCAACTGGGCTCGACACCGCCCGTTCTTCGATTCCCGATGCAAGTGTCTCGCCTCCATCCCTCTTCGTACTCACTCGTAAATTCACCATTCTCTTCTCTCTCCTCTCCCTCCGGCGCCCACCTCGTCGACAAAGCCATCGCCATCTTCAAACGCCACGACCCCGTCCACCTCGAACCTTTGTCTTCCCAATTTACCCCTCAATCGGCCTCCTATTTACTCCTCCAGTCCCAACTCGACAAATCCCTGACCCTAAAAGTCATCAACTGGGCTCGACACCGCCCGTTCTTCGATTCCCGATGCAAGTGTCTCGCCCTCCATGTCCTCACAAAATTCAAGCTCTACAAGACAGCTCAATCTCTCGCCGAAGACCTTGCCGTCGCCAGCGATGATACCGGCGACTCGGTCTTTCAGTGTCTCAAAGAAACTTACCACGTCTGCAATTCGAGCTCGGCTGTCTTTGATCTCGTGGCAAAAACATATTCTCACTTGAAAATGATTGAAAGAGCTTTGCGCACAATTAATTTAGCTAAACTGAATGGTTTCATGCCAGGTATATTGTCGTATAATTCTGTTCTTGATGCTATAATTAGGTCAAAGGGGTCCATTGAACTATCTGAGGAATTTTACAAGGATATGGTAAAAAGTGGTATTTCGCCGAATGTGTTTACATATAATATACTAATCCGGGGTTTTTGTGGGGTTAGGGAATTGGAGAAGGGTTTGAGGTTGTTCAGTGAAATGGAAAGAAATGGGTGTTCTCCCAATGTGGTTACTTTTAATACCTTAATTGATGCATACTGTAAGATGGGCAGGATTGATGATGCATTTGGGTTGTTGAAATCATTGTCAGAGAAGAGTTTGGAGCCAAATTTGATTTCTTACAATGTGATTATCAATGGGTTGTGTAGAGAAGGGAGGTTGAAGGAGACCAGTGAGATTCTTGAGGAAATGAGGTGGAAGGGTTTTGTACCTAATGAGGTGACGTATAATACCCTTGTCAATGGTTATTGCAAAGAAGGTAATTTTCACCAGGCTCTTGTTTTGCATGCGGAAATGGTGCAGAATGGTCTCTCTCCGAATGTTGTTACTTATACTTCATTGATCAACAGTATGTGTAAGGCAGGAAACTTGAATCGGGCAATGGAATTCTTTGATCAGATGCACGTCAGGGGTCTTTGTCCAAATGAGAGAACATATACAACATTGATAGATGGCTTCTCCCAGCAGGGATTCTTAAAGGAAGCTTATCAGGTCCTGTATGAAATGACTGAATCTGGATTTGCACCTTCAATTGTGACGTATAATACACTAATCAATGGACACTGTGTATTGGGGAGGATGGAAGAGGCTTTAGGAATTATTCAAGATATGGTAGGCAAAGGGTTGTCCCCAGACGTTGTCAGTTACAGTACAATCATATCTGGGTTTTGCAAAAATCAAGATTTGGATAAGGCATTCCAAATGCAGCAGGAGATGGTGGAGAAGGGAGTTTCACCAGATGCTGTTACCTATTCATCACTGATTCAAGGTCTCTGCCAGCAGAGAAGACTGACTGAAGCTTGTGAGCTTTTCCAGGAGATGTGGAGAATGGATCTGCCTCCTGATGAATGCACATATACCACCCTGATCAATGCCTATTGTGCAGAAGGGGATATTAAAAGTGCTCTTCATCTGCATGATGAAATGATAAAAAAGGGCTTCCTTCCTGATGTTGTTACCTATAATGTACTAATAAATGGGCTTAGCAAACAAGCTCGGACGAGGGAGGCAAAGCAGCTTCTCTTCAAATTGTATTATGAGGAGTCTATTCCAAATGATGTCACATATAATACACTGATAGAAAATTGTAGTAATACTGACTTTAAGAATGTGGTAGCTCTCATAAAGGGATTCTGCACGAAGGGTTTGATGAATGAAGCAGATCGCGTTTATGAATCAATCCTTCAGAGGAACTACAAGCCTAGTGAAGCAGTTTATAATGTTATTATACATGGTCATTGTAGGGGTGGAAATTTGCAGAAGGCATTTGATCTGTACAAAGAAATGGTGCATTATGGGTTTGTTCCTCATACTGTAACTGTCATTGCTCTGATTAAAGAACTTTTCAAAGAAGGTAAAAGTGAGGACATGAATCAAGTTATAGGGAACACACTGAGAAGCTGTAGGCTTACTGATGCTGAACTTGCAAAAGTCCTGGTTGAGGTCAACCACAAAGAAGGGAACATGACCACAGTACTTAATGTTCTCACTGAAATGGCTAAGGATGGACTTCTTCCAAATAGTGGGGAAACTGCCCGCACTTATTAAACTCTATGACTAACTTGTCTTTTGTTATTGGGGATCATTGAACACATTCTTTATGTACAACAAAAAATTTAAGTGTGTCCAAGGTGAGAAGTAGGCGAATTGTTTTCATTTAATCTAGCTTCCAAATCAAATTCTCAAGGAACTTCAGAGTCTGTGCCAAGAAAGCCTATTGTCTCCTTCATCCTGTCCTTTCCTTGTGATTGTATCCAAGTTCTTTCAAGTGCTGATGACAGCTCTATTTAATTTATTAAGAAGGTGAGCCAACCAGTATTGTGCATGATTATGTTCTATTTGACAAAGTCTGGTTAGATTTTGATGCATAGTGTCATTTATTTATCAATAGCTTCCCTCAGGTTTCTGCTTGCTATGATTTCACTCTCAAGATCATGGTAACAAATTGCTGATGACACTTGGTTTCATACTAATTTAGGTAACCCATTCTTCTTTTATATTACCCTTCCCAGCCCTCCAAACATACATATATATATATATATATATGTTTCTAACTTCAGCTCCTTTAATTTAGCTGCAGGTGAATCCTACTCAATGAGGCACTTGCATGGTTCTTGCTCAATGTCTATGATTTATGATCTTTGAAGCCTGGCTACGAATGTGGGATATGGGTATGATGCAATACAGATACGTTGATTTGACAAATTCTAAAAAGTAGGATACAGATACTTCAAGGATACTTGGGTGTATCCTTTTATGTATACAAGAACATAATTTGTCATAACATATTTGTAGCAAAATATCTGTCTTATATCTACCATATATTCTCACTTTAAAGCTTAAAATAGATTCCAAAAAAAAAAAAAAAAAGATTATATTACGTGAACATGAACTTGGACCAAATTTTACGTACATTATTCTCACTATTTCCCTATTCTCCTTCTCTAAGCATTACAAAGTATTGGCAACTATTCTTGTATAATTCTAGCAACTATACTCTAATGTTACATAAGAATGTCACATCTTAATTTCAAGATAGGTCGGATACGCCTAGCGAGTATCTGTGGAGTATCAGTGTCTGATCATATATGGTACATTAAAGTCTCCCTTCTAGAAGTATTATAGTTTATGATCACTTCTCTATTTTAATATTCCATTTTAATGTCCCACTTCCAAGGCTGTATGTGTTCTGGGGTCGGTATCCTGGTCATCTGCAATTGTGACGTACTATTAGCTTTTTATTTTATATTATTGCTTTCGGATATTTAGCTATTAGCTTTCGTTTCTGTTAACGGTTATAATTTGAATTTTCATACTTTTATCCTTATACGTAAGCGAGTAGCACATTGATGAAAGCCAAGAAATAAAGAAATTTTTACTAAAGGAAAGTAGCAGGGTAATTTCTATCTAGTAAGTGGAGAACCCTGGCTCTTCTCTAATTTTTCCTTTCCTTTTTTGTCAGTCTATCTATCCTTAAATTATTTTTCCCTTTATATTTTCTGTTAATATTAGGTGGGTTCTTATATTTGCTATTATACTGATAAGGGATTTGTCATATATTTTTCATCATTTGTCGTTACCAAAGTTACTTATAAAAGAAGTTGGCTACCAAAGCAATTTTCTTCGTAAAAAATATCCCTAGTTAGTGACAAACTTCCCCTTGTGTGTTCTGTTCCTTTCCTTTGTAGAAATTGCCTATGAATATTTAGTGTTTTTTTTTCTATTGTGGCACAGAATTATAGTAAGTCATTGATGACTACAGATTTTGGTCATGTGTCATACACAGTTCAGTATCATCTTGATACTCAACTCAACAAAGTTTGTCCCCAATTACTTATGTTTGGCTACATGAATCCTGTTTCACCATTCGATATCATCTTGGTGGGATTTTATTTTATTTTTCCTAGCTTGTGGTTTCAAATGTTCGACATGATTCATTTTTTGGTAATAGGATTATCCTTACGTTCTTTTGCATTTTGCAGATTGAAGGTGCAGACTTGAAATTTTTGGTGCTATTTAGCAGTTAAATAATGGTTATCACTACTATTTCTGTCAAGAACCAACAAGAGGATAGCTTACTCAAGATGGATGTAAGCAATCATTTGAATTTGAGTTAGAAATTGGTATGATGGAGTGTCATTTATTTTAGCAATTGGTTTGATATGGATGTCTCTTAAAGCTAGAAGCTGGTGACTTTATTCTGATGCAAATTTTTTTTTTTTTAAATTTCTTCGCCAGGAGTTTTAATGAACTGCTTTAATCTGTCTCCTGCTCTTTGTTTTAGCATAGGCTGAAGCAAAAGATGAGCATAATGGTTTCCGAATCAGTGGATGTGAAGACATTTGCTTTTGACTTTATGATAAAATCTGTGGATCTGAAGACTTGTGTTTGGACTTTCTGATAAAAAATTGTTGGAAATATTGTACTTTATGATTTGTTATCTTTTTGAATAACAAGTGTATAGAACTGATTTGTTTAGTAGAATTAAAAAATGTTAGTTATTGGAAATGGACGTGAATTTAGCTTTTCATTCATTTTTTGCTATGCCTTTTCCTTGCTGGGTTTGTAAATTGGATTAGTATATCAGAAAATAAAATCTGGGGGAACTGAGTAGCTGTTGGTATGAAAGAAATGAATTTGCATTATATATACTTATACATAAATGTGTGTGTGTGTGTTTTGTGGTACTATTTTTGTTGTCTTTATTTAACACAAGGCCAGAGAAGCTTATCAGCAAAAAAAATTTAGTGCTGCTATTATTCTAACTGTCAATTGCTGTTACTTAAATTTTAGTTTTATAGTAAGACTCATTAAATACAAAAAAGGTAAAAATTACAATGAATGTAGTATCTAAAATGAAGGCATTATTTTACCACTAAATTTTTTTTTCTAAATTAGAGGGCCAAGCAAAATTACTTGCATTTGAGAGAAAAAGGTAAAATTACTTGAATTTTATCAGAGTAATATAAATATTTTATTTATGAATATTCAAAAGTATATAGGTTTCAAGAATTTTTTTTTAAATTTTGAAGGAGTCAATACACTTATTTTATCGTAAATACTAAAACACATATAGAACTTACGGTAATCTTTCAAAAACTTTGGGTTGGGGGGGGCAGAATCTGCCTATTTCTCGTAAATACTTAAAAATATATAGGACATCGCATAATTTGTCAAAACTTAGGGGGCTGTGGCTCCGCCGCCTTTAGGTCCGCCAATGGAAGTAACGAAAATATTGAACAGCACGCATCCAATTCTAATTCGTTCCAATTTCAGAATAGAATACGCATTTACCAAAAGATGTCATGAAAATAATATGAAATATCAACATTTTAAAACCCTAGAGTTGCCTCAATGATTAACCTTGTTCTGTGGACGACAATGTTTCAATTGTTTCGTGGAAGCATACGATTTAGTGGCATGCCTTGAAGTTACGTAATACTGCTTCAGATACCAATTAATTATAAGCTGTTAAAAGTAATCTGCGCCAAACCTAAAAGATCCAACTATATAGCAATGCTAATTCTTCACTCATTTGGATGATGACAAAGAATAAATAAAAATAAACTATATACCAAGGCAAATTCTTCACTCATCTGGATGAAGTCAAATAATAAATAAAAAAATATAACCAGAAGAACACCTAAAATAATACTATTTGGGATGAGAGAAAAAAAAATGACATTAGCAGCTAGTTATTTGCACAGCAGTACAAATTCTCATCCCCTTCTCTATGTTTCCATAGACGAAATCGACCATATGTATAGCAAAATGCTGCACTCACCCATTAATAACGCTGTAACGCCACAAAAAAAATTTAGGAACAGAAGAATCCATTACAAGGACAAATGACAGTGATGAATCTCGTATCACCAAAATCATTGTAATATAGGATTACATATATATATACATAAGTACTTCGAGTCTATACAAATGAATTTCAAGCTTTAACTGTTCAATGAACCCCATACTATAAACCAACCTAGCTTTCGAGCTCTGCTCAGGTACACAAATAGTTCCACCGTTTTCACTAACCAATCCTTAAAAAAATTCAAAATGAGAAAGAATAGCAGTTCATTAATCATATCCACTACCTCAGAGTTCCAAAAGAATGTAGAATTGGCAACTAGATCAAAGAAAAATCTTGAAAAGACAAAGGGTAATTCCTAGCAGGAGATAATGCATAATAAATGGACAAAAAATAAGAAGAGTGATACCGCCAATCAAAAACACATTTGATGAGATAATATTCTCATAGTCAAATATCATTATTCTGAAGCAAGAGTTCTCTTTAATCTACTTCGTTTCAAAATCTCTTTCTATTTTCATGAACAAAACCAACAGAGGATTACTTTGATCAATATCCAATTCAGAGATTGAAACTAGTACCATAGTCAATTAACACTTTCCTGTTTGTACATAAGCCATGTGATAATTGTTCAAATTTAAGAACTCTCTTCGAAGTATGCATTCATGATGGGAACCCATCACAAACCTAATTTGTTCTCAGATTTTACACAACAAACTTCATATCATAAGGGACAAAAGAACTCCATATAATAGATAAAACAATCTTTCAGACAGAATTAAGGCTGAGCATTGCCACTTTCTTCCTGCCAAAAGTACAAATAATTTCTAAATTTCAATCCCAATTAGTTTTCTCATAAACTAATTGGTATATTAACTATATATTGGATTTCCACTACAGAAAAATCTACCTCTAATGCTTGATACCAAGATTATTGAAAGAAAAAAAAAAACAGAAGGAAAACACAATGATCATCTAAAGCATGTTAGAACTATAGGATAAAACTACATTCTTACAGAGGATTATAGTTCCAGGTTATCTGGAAAGTCGTTGATATAAATCATCAGCTAAGGCCTGCCTCAAGCTTTCTCCAAAGTAATAAAATGACTTCTCATTCTCAAGCACTCTCGGTGGTGGCCCAATCTCCTCCGGCTCCTTCCAAAGCTCCGGCTCCGGCTCCCTTGCAATCTGACACAAATTATGCAAAACACAACACGCAACAATGGTCTGAGGCGCATGATTGAGACCCACATTCAAGTCCTGAAGAATCTTCCACCTCCCCTTAAGCAAACCAATGGCTTCTTCCACCACCTTCCTCCCCTTCATCAATGCCGCATCGAACTCGTTCTGGGCTGGGGATCCCGTCCCGTTCGAAGTAAAGGGAGTGAGCAAGAATGAAAGCAAAGGGTAACGGCAGTCTCCAGCTATATACGGCCTCACATGGTGACCCCTCACATTCATAACAGTGTCCCAAACAACGTCGCCGGAAGTAAGCCGATTGTACAAAAGACTATCCCTCAAATGGGCGGCGTCGTCAAACCCTCCCGGACCCTTAACGCAGACGTCCCAGAAAATCTTCTTGTGATCGGCGACGACCTGAAGAAGAACCGCGGGATGGCCGTAGCGGCAGCGATAAGTGGAGGGGTTTAGATCGGCGGGGAGACGGCGGAGCTTGACGGGGGTGCCGTCGATGGCACCGCACATGTTAGGGAGGGAGGTGAGTTCCTCGAAAGCCTGGGTAGTCTCGTGGAGGCGGCGACGGCTGACGGGGATCTTGATGAATTCTGGGTAGAGTTTGGTGGCGAGGAGGCGGGTGACCATGTTGGTGATCTTGGAGATGAGGTAGGGTTCAAGGGAGTAGCGGGAGGCTAGGGTTTTGGCGGAGAGGCCGTGGGTGAGGCGGGAGAGGACCATTGCGACGGCGTAATCGGAGGGCAGGGAGAGGTTGGACTGGGCGATGTAGGGTTTGAGCTTGTCGACGACGGTAGTGAACACCGGGTAGGAGAGGCCGTAGGAAGAGCGCCACTGGGTGTCCCGGAGTGGGGCCTCCATGGCCCAGATGCGTTCGGTGGAGAGAGCCCGGAAGGCGGAGACAGAGAATTCGGCGTTGGAGTCATTCGAGGCGGCCGGAGCGGAGGATGTAGCGCCGGAGGTGGTAGTAGAGGATGACGAAGGGCGGGACGAGGCGAGGTAAGAGAGGACGGAGGCAATGGTGAAGAATAGGAGAGGGGCGGCGGAGGTGGAGGTGAGAAAGGAGGTTGGTGAGGCGGCGGAGGTTGTGGAGGTCGGTGAGTGGGTGCCGGAGAGGAGAGAGGAGGTTGGGTCTAGGTGGTTGTGGAGGTGCAGAAGGTTTGACAACATGAGCAAGAAAGACTCATCCATTCTCTCTACTTTCTCTCTCTACACAACACTTCTGTGAGAGAGAGAGACGAATTTCTCTCCCTACTCTCTCGCCGGTCGATTCCCAGTCCAGTTGCAGAAGAGATCAGCATAAACGACGTCGTATAAGCTGTTCGTAGCCGTGTAGTGTGGGCTTTTTGTAGCTGGGCTATTGTTCAAAGGGCCAGACTTTGTCAAGTGGCTGAAAGGATAGAACCCGTTTGCTCGAAGGTACAAGAATTGAGAGACAGAGGGAGAGAGATTTACTAGGCTTTTATATGTAGATATGTATCGATCAATTTGAAGTTCAACGACTAATCTTTCTTCATCGAGCGAAATTTGAATCTTCAACAAATTTCAGTCTTTCAACAAGTTTTGCTACTTCCCGTTCATCACCAACAGCAACGGGATTCGGGAAGATACAATTCGCAGCTATGAAATGAGGTATCATTCTCTCTCTCTCTATATATATATATATATATATGCATTTGTATGTTTTTTTCTGTGTAATTCCTTTGGATTAGAAATAAAATTCAACCAAGGGCTTAGTTTTTTTTTTGCATATATTTTCTTCTTGTTTTCCCCCTTGTAAAGATCTTTTTGGGTTGAATTTTCTATTATCTGTAATGTGGACATCAATTTTGTAAAGATGTGGAGAGCTTTAGGAACGTCCCAAGTTCCTGTAAAATTGGTCCTTTTCAGTTCATATAGTATTTCTAAATTCATAACGCCTAAAAGTGGCAATCTACAACCTGCAGAATTTTTGAAGTCTTGAAACTGCTTGCTATTTGTTGGTCCAACTTAGGTTTCTTAATGACTTCTTCTTCTTCTTCTTCTTCTTCTTCTTCTTCTTCGTCCTGTCTGTCACACTCACATTCACATTCCCTATTATATGCTTAACTTTGCTTCCTTATTGCAATCTTCATGACCATGTGATTATGCCATTGCATTTTTTTTCATTTTTCTTTGATAGTTTTCTAAAATATCCTGCTGATATTAAAGTTATATAAAGCTCTACTAACCTTTCTAATTCCATAATCTGATTGGGTGGCCCGCTTTACCCCTTTTCCAATATTGGGTTAGTCAGGGTAACAAATGGTACGACTTTTGCACAATTTACATAGCCAACAGTCCTGCTAGCATCAGCAACCATGAGATTGCGCAACGTCACAAGGATAATGTTGCCAAGAGGCTTGCTTCTATGAGACAAGGAACAAAAGGAAGCAGTCCGCGCCCTTGAATAAATTGAAGCAGTAAGTTCTAATTGATATTAATTTTCTTTTACCAATGGCTAAAATATACTTCTCTACCAGTTTTGGTCCTTCACATGGTATTTGCAATTATGTCTCTATTCACAATGTCTCAAAGAACTGCGGGAGATGCTTAAAGTTAAGATGATAGCAGGTTCTTATTTGATTATACTGGCCAAACAAAACTGGAAATTATCCCTTTTTTTGGTGTAGTTTTGTTTAACTATTAACACTATGTTTGTTCACATTTCACACTATTAAATGGTGTAAAATCAGTTACTTATTTTGTCAAGGTTGTATTAGGGGTAATGTTCACTTGCCCGGCTTATGCAGAGGGGAAATAAACTATCATCTATAAAGTTGAACAAAGCTAAATTTCACTAACCAACCAGTTTTTTTGCTATCACCTGCTGTAAATTTTGATGTGTGTTTCTAGGAAGCATCATACCCTTTACTTCTATGAAAATCAGTGCCTAATTTAAATAGGATTTGTCTTTTGTTTGTTCATATTCATATTTTGCAAAGTTTTTATTGGGCATGTGTGTGCAATTGGTTTTGATTCAGGGCTGATTGAGTTCATGGTTGGGTTTGTAACTGTAGGACCCCATTTCACTGAATTCACTTTGGAGGTGGGAAAAGATGGGCCTATATAGAAGCTCCTTGAGTGGCACAATTAGTATACCTTTAACGCTGCCCCCCCTTTCTTCTTTTTTAGGTTGCCAAATGCAAAAAAAATAATGTGGGTTGCTTTAAGTAGTTGATGATAATTGAAATGCATATATCCACCAAATCAGCACCTTTATTATTTATTTTTAGTGTTTAATCTCTTCTATCTACATGCTGTCTGAAATAAGATTTTCATGAAAATAACTGAATTTGGCCAACTGTGAATTGACGGAACCTGGTGTGGTAAATCAAATACTATTTTGATATATGTCAATGTTTTGAGAATCCACTACATTTGGCTTGGGGGAAAAACAAAGGATTTGGGTGTGGAAAGCATGAAATCATGTGAAAAACTGCTATGAACATTCTAAATCTTATCGTAGCAGCGACTATATACAAGAAAGTTGAGACCAAAGTCAATCATGAAATGCAACCTGAGTTGGAGAGTAGATCAAAAAATGTCAATTGGCACATTAGCTGTATTCAGAGTGGATTCTTATGTTATACCTTCCTGAATATATCCTTTTTGCGGGCTTGAAGCAGAATATTAATTTTATTAATGATGGGATTATGTTAGCATGCTAAAAAATTCTTCACATATATTGTTTCCTTCTTAAATTCTCCGCATTACATTGTAATTATATATGTGGAACAACATTCCAAATTCATCTGGAAACTGATAAATTAAACGCAAAAATGTACCTGGACATGTGAACTTTCCCCCCACTCCATTGTTTCATGGTGGCACCTTGGTCATTACCATGAACCAATATTTAATTCAGAATGAAATATGATGTTCATCGCCCACATATATTAATGCATTAATTTCTGTCTTTACTGTTTATATATGTTGATCAAGGATATTGATTCAATTGGCATGCCCCAGTGGTAGGGCGTTGCACAGCCAAGCTCATGGTCTGGGTTTCAAACCCCAGCAGCCCTTTCTCCTTCTCTGCTAAAACAAACTCTTACCTATCAAAAAAAATTTATTGATTCCTTAATTGTAAATTCTTACATATTGTTCAAGTGTATTGATGCATTAGTTATAACTTTTTATTCTTCTCATATTATTCGTGTCATCCCAAATGTCTGTCAAAAAAGCCAACCGTAGCTATCAGGAGGATATATCAGCTTTCCGAGAGGCCAGAGATTCTAATGCCGATACCTTAGTTGCTGAAGGGGATGGTCAAGGCTCTGCAGTTCCCGGAGGAGGTAAAGCATTTATAGTTCTAGTATTAATACGTGCTTTGGAAAATTAGATGCCGCACAGTTACACCTCATGCACATGGTATTGAATACTGTAATAAGGACTTATCTTTGGAATTCTCCTTTGCAAAGATGTCTTTTACCAACAAAGGTCTAGCTTGGAAATTTGATGTTGGAGTGATCTTGCAGCAGCTTGTATGGTCCTGAATCTCTTTTAGGTGGGCATAGTGCTTTTTTCTGTTAAACTAATTGAGCTGTGCATTGAGAAGCTCAAGATCAGCAGCCGAAAAGCTTGTTCAGGCTTATTCTCCAACAAATGAGCTGAGCTCAACTGCTTGTTCAGCTCGAAAAGCTTGTTCAGGCTTATTCTCCAACAAATGAGCTGAGCTCAACTAGAGTTTCTGAGTTCGATTGCATAACAATCCAAGCTTTGACCAATACTGGTATTAGCTTGATTAGGCTCATGGGTGGTAGAGGTAGGGATCATGCAGTTCTAATAGCAAAATCTGGGAGAAATTACCTTCAACACTCTCTTTAAAATAATGTGGTGGTTTGTGTGCGTGTTGGTGGGGTTGGGGGGAGAAGAAAAACTGAGAAAAGTCGAATTGAGTAGGATGTTGTTGGAATATGTTACAATCATGAACTTACATGAGTAAGTGTAGGATTGTAGGGTTCTTGAGCAGAGATAAATTGCAGATTAAGCTAATTTACAGGCTTGACCTTGGCCAAATATGTACAAAACAATTCTTTTTGGGGCTGGTTGACTGGGAGTCGTACTCAAGCTCTATTGAAATTCAATCAAGCTGAACTAGAAACTTCCAACACTCAGCTTGCATCTATTCTTTTACAGCCACATTGGGGCACTTTCAAACGTTTTTCATTCCTTTGGTTGGTAGCCTGTCTAGAATTGTATGGTAATCAGAAAATCTAACAATTAGTGTATTGTTATGGCTGGATTTTAGTCAGGCTCGTTTTCTTTGGGTAAGTGGCATTTTTTATGGTGGGGTTCGTTTGGGAAAGGGTTATTCATAATTGTAAGCTCAATGCCTTTTTCCCCATTCAAATGCTGGTATAAACCTCTTTAACTTTTATTTAAACTAGAATGTTAACTATTGATTATTTAATCAATCAAGATCACAATTGTGGATCTTTATTGGTTTGAGTGTGGTACTGTTTAACTGATATCACTCTGACTAATTACAAAGTGAGAACACGACAGCTCTTCAGGATATTACTACAATCAAAGTAATGGTTGTTGCTACTACCTGAACTCTGGCTTCTACTGTCCTGATGCTTTAGGTATTAAGCCATAATATTGGATTTACTTAAGCCTTTTCTATTCAATCCCTCCTAAAATATCCTCCTCGGTTTTGTGTTGTTATGGTAATATCTGCTTAGATGGAATGAAACAGGCAGGTAGGTGACGCGGGAACAGGCACTTGCTGCATCTCAAGTTTCTTCAGATTCAGTACAAAAAAGGCTGAATTTGGAAAAGCCATTGTCAGCTGCAGAGAGTGGATTAGTTTTAGTAAACAAAGGTGCTTTAAAATCTCAAAGTGGGCCCCTGCCTGGGCCATTTGTTACAGCACCTCTGAACCCCATGAGATCTGTCAAATGTGCTCCTTTGTCTCCCACTATTAACAAGAGAAAGAGGCGCGGTGAGAAACTGAAGGTTGTATCTGAAGAGGAAGCAGCTGCAATTAAAGCAAGGGAGGCTGCAAGGAAGAGAGTTGAAGGGAGAGAAAAGACATTACTTGGCCTTTATAGACCCTGATTGAAATTGCTCCAGCAAACACTTCTTGTCTTATGATAAGAGGTATGCTTTATCCGTGTTAAAGCGTGTTTTCTAGCCAGTTTGCTCTTATTTTAAATTGCAATATATTAGTTGGTGCATTGCTCAGTTAGGTGATTAAAATGTTGATGCTGTCAATATTGCTGGAATGTTTCCTTTCTCTGACCCTTGTAAACATGATACTTTGCACAAATGGTGGAGTCCTGAGAATCAGGGTTATATTAAGTAATGAATTTCATTGCAAAGTACTTTGCATCACGAAATTTCTTTTGGTTTTCGTGTCATATAGTCCAACTTGTTAGAATGCATCCTAGCGAACATAAATGGTGTAGTCCTGAGAATCAGGGTTATATTATAGTAAATACTCCTAACTTCCTCATTGAAAGCAACTCAGCTACTCTAATTCATGCATTAGAGGACTGGCTGAAATGATTTTCCCTCTTTCAGATGGGGTTGGCCAGTGGTGTCTTCTTCAGCCAATAATTGTGCTAATTCAATAGCTCAAAATGCAGGGTCTTCTGAGCTTGCTCAGTTTGCATCCAGGGACTTCCCCTTAATCTTCCTGATAGGGATCGTAGAGGGGAGCTAGGCACATATTTTAGGCATAGATGAAGGTAGACATTTTTGGGCTGATATTTTAGGATTAATTAGATCTTAAATTTATTTTTTCAATTTTATGCTATAATTGAGAGTGCTTGTTTTATTTTTGCGTGCTTTGCATCCAGCATACCTATTTCCATTGCATTTTTTTTTGTGGGTCCTTAATAAACACACACATATACATGCAACAATGAATAACAATGGCTTGGTTTTCAAATATTAGTCTTTGAATGCAATGTAAATTCGCTTTCATGAGATAGGAATGTTGATTTCATAGTGTTTGTCTGGTCAGTCTGGTCAGATTGGGATTTGAAGTGCACTTCCCAACAACCCATTCATAACCGTTCCTGGGAAATTCATTTTTATACCAATCGTGAAAATTACATGCTCAAATTTAATAGCACCTTTTTTTAAATAATCTGTGAATCATTTGGTGGTCTTCAACTGATCTGTTTTGGCCTTATGTTGGATGCACGTTATGCGAACCACATGAAAAGCTCATGGTATCGGGGCTTCTACATCAGATTTTATCCTTTTTTCAGGGAGAAAAACTACACGCACCGAAGCGTGTATCGAAATATTTACACTTTGATCAAAACGACGTCGTTTTGGTTAGAGTGTAAAAATGCTTAAAAGTTTTGGTTAGGGTGTAAAATGATTCGGGTTTTTAGACATTTTTACACCCTAACCAAAATGACGTATTTTTTAGTCAAAGTATAAACATTTCAGTGTATGTTTCGATTATATATATGTTATATGCATAGTTTTTGGTGCAATTGTACAATGATTTGGTCGACAATTTTAGTGAGAGAATAAGGTTATTTTATTCAATTTTCTTTTATTAGCAATCAAACAAGAAGCTCACCATAAATCCGAGATCCAACACAAAATTAAGGTCTGTCTTGTATATATAATAGTCTTTGCTTATGGGGCTTGTGACCTTTCTACTTGCCTTGGAAAGAACTTGCAAGGCATAAGAATTAAATGCTGTGCTGCATAATATGCAGTTTTATTTATATAGTTATTTTTGGTGAGAACTGAAAGACCCACCACATTATTGAGACTACCTAGCGCGAGGATTCCCATTTCATTTTCTCAAATTTATTGCAGAAATTCGGTGTTCAGAAAATCAAAACACGTGCAAGTCAATGTTAAAGTGTTATTCTTCTCATTGACTTGGGTGGGGGCCTTGTTCTTTGACTCCAAAAGTCAGAGATATCGGCGGCTGACAGATGGGTGATGGTGACTGGTGAGACTATTAAAATACATTTGAGCCACATGATGGACGGCCATAGGTTCTCTTTCTGTCATACAGCTGTGGCGTGTGCCACATTTTTCTTTGAAAACCATTTTTACTTACAGTTGCCACTGTCAGAACGAACTTTACCCAAAAATAAAAATCATAAAAAAATTTCAAGAGTTAACTTTTTAGAGTATTCTTTAATTATAATTTAGGTTAATTACGTCAATCGTCCTTATAGTAATTTGTAATTGGTAAAAACTCATTCTTTCTTAAAAGAAAAGAAGCATGTGCCGCGCACATGGTGACAATTGGGGGACATAATGGTAAAAGCCCATTCTTTCTTACCCATAATTAAAGATGTGTCCCACACATGGTATCCATCTCATCTGTACATTGTATGTAATTGTAATATACATGGAAGTGTATAGACAAAACAAAACAGGGAGAAAGAGAAAGAAGGGAGAGAAGAGAGGAGGAAAAGTGGAAAAAACAGAAGAGAAAAAGAAGTTTTTGTGACAGTGTGAGTCGTGACCGTGGATGGCCATGGGGGGTGGCTGAGCTTGGCTTATGTAAATATGAATATATACATGTATAAACGTATATATAACTCTGATTGATCAAGATAGTTCAGTGGGTGAGTTTGTGTGCATATGTATAATATTTCTAAGATGCCATCATTTGTGTTTGCAATGTTTTAATATCACCATTGGTGAGAAAAGTTGGTTGTGGTTTGGAAAAAGGTTGTAGATAGAAGGAGGTGGTTTAGTGTTGTGATGGCTAGAAATAGGCTTTTAGTGAGAGAAAATGAAGAAGAGAGATGGAGGAGTGGTCCTCTGGTTTCTATTTTGCTAGTCTCTCCCCCTCCTTTGTAAGGTAATGTATATATATATATATATATATGCATAAATAGAAAATGGTGAAGGGAGAGAGAAGATTGCCATTGCCGCAGAGAATTGGAGAAGGGAGAGGAGATGAAATTCGGTTACCCAAATAAGGGCAAAATAGTCAATTGATTTTATAATAATGTCATGTGCCTTGCATGCGACTTTTTCCATTAAATACTTAACACGAGGCAAATTATAAGGATTAATAGTGTAATTAATTCTTATAATTTTTATTTTATTTTATATTTGTTGAATTCAATGTTATAATACTCAAATTTTAATGACAATAGTTGGTATTATCTTATCACAAAATTTGTACAGTTAGGTAGCATCAGTGTTTTTAGGCTACGGGCTCCCCTCCGTGTATTGGATGGGTGCTCATTGTAAAATTTGAATTTTTGTGGCAGCAATTAGTACAACCTACCTCCTCAATATTAGTCCGAAGTTTATTGAAAAATTCAGTAGATAAGTAACACCCTGCGACTTTTACATATTGTGTATTGAATGAGTACTTCCAATATAAATCTTGAATTTGAGGTGCAGTAGATGATATTGCTTTGCCATTGAATCTGGTCTGAATTTTATTGTCTATGTTTGTGAAAGAATGATACTCATAATATGCATCTTGGATTTGTGGGGATAAGGATGGCAGTGGACTAGGGTGGAGCAGGAATTGGCACCTCCATTCTCGCATCTACTTAAAAGTTTACCTCCATTTTTGTACGAGAATTTTATTAGAGGTCCATTTCGACCCTGCGAGTACAAATCTCTGTTCACTCTGCCTCCGCACCTGCCCCTACCCCACACCCACTACACTCAATATAACTAAAAAAAAACCCAAAAACAAATACAAAAATAAAGAACAGAGTAAAAAATATGATTAGCAAATTTTAGATTTTAAAATTTTATTATTTACAATTGAGCCTCTATTTTTTGTTTTAAAATTTATAGTTAAATTATTTTTTTTAGTCTTAATATTTATAATTAAATTTTAGATAATTACTAATTACACTAATACCTAATGAATATGGAGGGGTGGGGAAGGGTGGGGCGAGAGAGAATCTAAGTTCATTCTTGCTTTTATACCCGCATAAGTTTAGTTTTACAGTTTCATCTTGATTTTGAATTCTCTATACCTTTTTCATACTGGATGAATTTGGTTAGATCTCCACCTTTCTTAGGCTACCATTCCCATTTTTTAGTTGGGAGGACCCAAAAAAACAAAAGAAAAAGATAGGAAACAAAATTATTGTATGAAAAGAAAAGGAACCTTTTTCACTTTAAAAAATCAGAAGTCGGTAAAAGTAATTACATCCAAACTAGCTCGAAATGTAATTACCTCACTTCCCAACAGAGGGATCCAGAGAGTTAGTCCCTTGAATGCCACCCCAGCCAAAATTTTGTGTCCTGGTCAGATTCTTAATTACCGTATATTTATTTATTTTTGGTAGGTGAGTTTAATTACTATTTTCAACAAAAGCATGTAACTAGAAAGAGGAGAAATTATAGAAAGAGACTGGTGGGTTGTCTCCTACTTTTCCTTTATTTTCCTATTTTCGCATAATTACTTTGACTTTGGTCAGTGAGTCTTTCTCTTTTCAAGAACTTTTTACTCTTCTTTCAAGGTGCTTCCCAACAAAACGCAACTGAGCTCATTGTTTTAAGTTCAATCTCATTCGAAAAGCAATCGTCAGAGCTACAGAAGCAGAGACTTGTAAATTAGCCACAAAAGAGAAAAAAAGTGACTTTGTAAATTTGAATTGCCTTTTAACATTTGGGTAAGAGGTATCCTAGCATAACCATTTGTACCTGCAAGATTCCTATATAGATATATATGCAACTGTAGATGATGGAGAAAAAAAGCTAACATCAACTCTGTCTGCCTACAAGATTTTTATATAGATATATATATATATATATATATAAACTGTAGATGATAGAGAGAAAAGTTAGCATTGGCCAAGCCTATTCAACATGCTTCGATTGAGTGTAATGTATCAATCGACGCCTGTTAAACCAACACAATAGAATAGATGGTAACATATCTTGATAATAGATAATTACTTGATAGTACGAATAACAGAACATAAGAGGACATTTCATGGTAAATCGAATCCAATGCCTTTTTATGTACAAATCAAATAATTTCCATTAGAAAGGAAAGGAAATTTTATCCTACAAATTAACATCAATCAAAGGACTATAAACTCATCCTTTTGTCAACAAATGAGTTATAGAAAATGTTCATACAGACTCCTAAAGAGAACCATCAATGGCAATACCATTATTATCATCAACAATCATGCAAATTAGCCGTGGAGGACACTAAGTTATATCAGTTGTGCTATTGTCACAACTGTTGGTGGATCCTAATTGAGTTAGCTGTCATCAGTTAGCAACTAACTATACCGCAATCATTATCATCGACTATCATGCAAATTGGCTTTGGAGCATACTAAGTTATATCAGTGTGCTACTATCAGTCGTAACTGACAGTGAGTCCTAGTTAAGTTGGCTACTATCATTATCATCAACTACCATGCAAAATGGTCTTGGAGAACACTAAGTTATATCAGTTGCGCTACTATTAGTTGCAATTGTTAGTGGGTCCCATTTGAGTTGGCTGCCATTCGTCTATAATTGACCATACCACCATCATTATCATCAACAACCATGCAAATTGGTCATAGAGTACACAAAGTAATATCAACTACACCAGTAGTTGCGATAGTTAGTGAGCCCCAGTTGAGTTGGTTGTCATTAGTCAGTAATTGACCATATCACCATCATTATCATCAACTATCATGCAAATTGATAGTGGAGCATACAAAATTATAATGTACTACTATAAATTGCGATAACTAGTGAGTTCTAGTTGAGTTGACTGTCATTAGTTGATGACTGACTATCAATCACGGCCGATGATAGTGTTTTTCAAATTAACATAATCAACCACAACCACCGCCGCTAGTCCATCACTTCCATATATAGTAATATCATCATCTTCAAATCATCATATATAAATGAGAAGTTTTCTGATGACAATCATTGTATATGGTGATGAGTTGCTACACCCATGATTACAGGATTGCATCCACTGTCATGTATCTTTTTTTCCCTTCCCGCAAATTTTTTTCTCAGCTCGAACGTGGTTCAAACTTCAAAGAGAAAAGAAAAAAAGAACAGAACAAAAAAGAAAAGTAAGCATAATTACAGGATTTCATGTGGGTCTCCTCTATAATAGACATAACTTGGCTTTTGATAAAGCAAGTTTTTGCATGCAAGGTTGGTCGCTCCTCCTTTACCTTACAAGAACACTATTGCCTAAAAAAAGAAAAACCCCACATAATGATAGTCTTCCTCTTTATACCCATGTTCTCCAGTATATTATATTCATATTACAAATACACCTAAACTTGCGAAGATCACACTAGAACCCGAGATTACTAAGTCATGATCTGCAATCTGAAGTAGAAAACTCGTTAACCTAACTTATATTGTGCTTGACTGGGAAAAAAAGTTTAGCAGGGAGATTAGCAACTCTGTTTTCACCTACTTTCGTTATGATATTTAGTTTTTATGTAATTAACCAGCCGCCTAAAGTTTAAATATAAGTGACAATATTATCATTAAGTATGGAATATGTGCCAAATGATCAGAATGGATATTTCGTTGCTTGAAGACAAATACTAGGTGATTATCTTGACATGATGCAAAAATGGACTACACACCAAATTTCAATAGTGTGAAGGCATACTTGTTTAGACTAATTAAGTACTTTAGCTGTATAATTAAAGTTTATTCAGTTGTTCACTTCTCCACATTAATCCTGTGGAATACAACACATATGAGATGTAAAAGCTACATTAGCTCTATATTCCAAGACAATGGGTGCCGTTGATGTATAAAATTCATACAAAATTTTTGTACAAAATAATATATCTTAATAAAAGACTTTTACTGTTATCAAAACACTCATTATAATAATTTTAAATTACAAAATTACTATTGTCACATCAATTTATATAGTAATTTTGTACAAATTTTTTTATAAAATTAGCATTTTTCTTAAAATAATTTGTACGAAAAAACCCCCATAAAGCACCATTTGGTTGTAGCTTGTGGTTGTGATAGATAGACCATGGTCATGAAAGGGAAATGAGACTAAAGAAAGGCTACAGTATATATATATATAATCTTTTACTTAAATTGATTCCTTAATATTTTGTTGGCCATCATCACAAAATCATACGTTCGTAGGTTTGGACTTATTTTTGTTTAAATCCATTTTGGGCACGAAAATACAAATAACAAATTTTAAATAAAAAAGACAAAAATAGAAAATGTGTGTATTACAGAGATGGAGATGGAGAAATCTGGATCATCCACGTGACAGAGAGCCAAGCCCTCTTGAGATGTCTTGAACGGCCGGATTGAAGCCCAAGCAACCCAACAGGCCGTGCCGGTAAGGCAAGAACGTCTTCTTCCTCATCTCCTCTGATACCGCCCGGTTCGCCGTGTAGTGCAATTCGTGAGCCGACACCGGCACCCTCCTCCGCGAGCTCGACACCGAACCGGAGCTCTCCGTCGACCGGAAGCTCGAGTTCTTCACGTCCTCGGTAGTACTCTTCTTCAACAACGAGTACTTCTTCAATGGGTCTTTGCTCGCCGCTCGACCCTCCGACGCACTTCGAAACAGCAAAAAGTCTTTCAGCTTCCACTTTTTATACCCTTTCCAAGACAAATTCGAAAACGAAGACGAAGACGTCGACGAGTGCTTTGTTTTAGTCGACGTCGAAGAATTGGAGCTCTGTTGATTGATTTCGCTTTCGAAGAAGATATCGCAAACTCTGAAAGGGGAAAGAGATCTGGTCCCTTTCTGTCTAATACTCGAAGCCGATGAATTATACTTCCTTTCTCTCCCTCGTTCGTTTTCTTGCTCTGGATTGTTATTTTCTCGGCGACTCTGTTCGATTGCCGCTGCGAAAGGGTCGAAATCTTTCTTCTTATGCCGCGGCGACAGAGCCTCTTTGAAAATTCTAGCGCTGATCGGTGATCTCGGTGATTTTGGAGAATCACCCTGTCCGTGTTCGGTGAATTGCAACCGAGGTGGTGGCTTCAGGGGTTTGATTTTACCGCCGTCGAAGAGCTCGTCGGCGGAGAGGGACGTTCTCTCTAACTGTCCGCTAAAATCGAATTCGAAATCGTTGTCGTTGGTGGTATCTTTTTTTTTGGGAGTTCCAGGCTTTTCTTCCCAACTGAAGGGAATTGTCGACGGAAGAGAACCACCACCACCGGAGCTGGTGGCGTCTCCGCCGGAGAAGCTATTGAATTCGCGGAAGAAGGAGGAGGCGCGGGTGGGGCTCGTGGGGGCGCTGAAGAAGAAGTTGCCGAACCGCTGAGGGCTTGAAGGGGAGCTTATGTACGGAGAAGTGCATGCACTGTCGAAGTTGAAATCAACCGCCGGTGACGGTATCATCACTTCCATCTCCATTTTGGCTTGCTGCGTAAGAAAAAATGAAGCAACTTGAGAAGTTGGGGATGGAAAATTTATAGAGAGAGAAAGAGGAGAGAGAAAGGGCGGAGGAAACAGGTAGGAAAGGGGGGAGACAGAGATGGCAGATTAGTCCAGAGCAGAGCCGCCCTTTTAATTCTGCCTTTTTACGGTATTCAAAATTACATTTATATAAAGCTGAAAAGGTCTCATAAGTAGGGGCATAATTGTCATTTAAGAGTGAAAATGAGAGGTTTTGAGATGGCGATGTGCCAGTCTGCCAAGACAGAGGGGCTGCTTTTTACCGTTTGCTTACGTTAACCCTTACGCTATTTTTTGAATTTTAAAAGGGAAGAATTAATGATGGATTGTTGTGTAAATACGGTAAAGCCATTACTTACTGCTAAGTATAGGGCTTGGGTGGGGTTATGTGCTTTGAGACTAAAGTTGGAAGATTTGGTAGACTGACAACTCATGTGTGATGTCTGATGACCTCATTTGCAAAGGTTTGTCTGTAGAGAAATTATTATGTGCACATAGTAAAATAATCCAATATCCTGAGTTTTCTCCTCATTTTTGTGATTAGGCTGGGTTTAAGGATAATGTGTAACAATCTATCTCCATTCAAACTCACCATGTTTTTATATATATATATATATATATATTATGTACACATTATATTAAAGTACAATTACTATGATTTTTTCTTTACTTTTATAATTTTATTTCTTACTTTGTTCATGATTTATTTAAAAAAATATTAACATAAAAGAGGTGGAGCAGATATGAAAGGTTAAACGGGACACGATGGATATGGAGAGAGGGATTACTATGGTAGAGCATAGATGGATTAAGAGTCCCCCAATTCAAATTTGTCTCGTTGCCATCCTTATGTGCATCATGTCAACCTTGTTTTTTCTTTTAGTAGATTTTTTTAAAAAGTGTTATGTTTTACAAAAATTTTGTACAAAATGACGCGACAATGATAATTTTATAATTAAATACAATTACGATGAGTGTTTTGTTAGAAAATAAAAGGCTCTTACTTGGACATATTATTTTGTATAAATTTATATTTGTATAACATTACCTTATTTTTTCTCTTGTTAGGTGAGACTCAAGATGAGTTCGGTGAGTACATTCGGAACTCAACTATTAAGGGATCCACTACATTTTGAGAGATGAAGCAGAAAATATGACGAGGCGCCACAAGAGAAACAAATAATTTTTCTTTTATGTAAGAGTTGGAGATTGTTTGAATGGTGGCCTGTTGCTAATTTGCTAGGCCAATCTTTTGGTTAGTGCAATGAATTGGAATGGACAAAATTAAGTGTTTCTTTCAAAAAATTTGTTAGGCTGTTTGATTTGGGAAGTAATTTTATGAATTCATAATTAATTGCCTTGACAAACATTAGACCAAACTTGGCAATTGGGGTCCTGGGGGCCACCTCATGTTAAATCATAACTCTAAAATCTGTATCTACAGTCCTCCTTTCTATATGAAAGACACTAGCAGTAGTCATTAATTCCACATCTATAATAACTTGAATTTAGTGATCTTTCTTAGAGGTAACTCATTTTTATATCAGGATTGGATTCCTATGAGGGAAATTATACCATGTTTTGTCTAAGTCCATCTTCTCATAATACATGTTCTTTCAGCCCCTATTGGTGGAGCCAATTTAAAGCACAAATTATGCTTAATTTAGCAGGTACAATTGTTTTGTTAAGTTTTTTTTTTTTTAAATTTATAAGTAAAAAAGTCAAATTTTTTTTACTTTATTACTTTTTTGGTTTTTCTTTAGTTAAAGATAAGTAAAAAGACAAAACACAGAAGAAAAAAAAAACCTAAATTTTTACTTACAAATTTAAAAAAAATTAAGCGTAAAAGCTATGCCAACTACCAATACTACAAAGCAAAGAAAATAAATAGTGATTTTTCCTCCCTCTCCTTTCCTCTCCCTAAGTTCCAAACAGCCTGTTAGCAAGATGGGTATGGAATATCTTCTTCAACAACAATTGTCATCATTTTCTGTAGGAAAGCTAACCACGAGGCTTCCTTTAACCAATAGAATTCCTCCCCCACTTGGGACAAAGATTTTGACTTTTGGGTTCTGTTTAATGGCTGACGATCATTCTATGTTCTCTACAAACTAACTGAAATCATGGCCTTTTCCCGCAAGTCTTGCAAGCAGTAAGCCATTACCATGGAGCCCAAGCTATATTAATCGAGTAGTAAAGACTATGAATTACTTTTCCTCTCACACCAACCATCTTTATGTCATGTTCTCAATTGAGAAGATGACCGTGGAGCTCCTAATCACCGTCAGACAATCACGTCAAGCTGCAATATATATAATGGTGATTTGTATATAATATATGAGTAATTATACTTTATTTTATTATATTTTGAGTCAAAATTAAATAATTTTGTAATTTAAAAGTAAATGCATGATTCCTATAATTGAACTTATATGCAAAGTGGATGAAAATTTATTAAATTTAACGAAAATTTTGTCACAGGATTATTTTTTGTCATTTTATTTCTCCAAATTATAATATCAAAAAGATGATTTAATCATTTTATGCCAAAATAAATGGTAGTCTTTCAAAGGATTTTTTTAGTCATTTCACAAAATCGCCTTTTTGATGTTTTAATTTAGAGATATAAAATAACGAAAATACTTGTACGATAGAATTTTCATTAATACTAATAGTTTTCATGTATTTTACAAATAAGTCCAAACCACATAGAGGTTATGTGTTTACTTTTAAATCATAGAAAAATTATATGATTTTGGTTCAAATTACAAGGGAGTAAAGTGTAATTACCCCTATAATATATGTAAATGACCTTTGTAAACACTGTTTCTCCAATACTATGTTTGAACAAAAAATTTGGTGATGAAAAAAAAAATGAGAAAAAAAATAACAAAAATATTATTTCATTTTGTTCTTTTTTTCTCACATTTTTTTTTCTTTACTTTCCTCTTAATAAATTTAGATTCCAATCATAGCATATGTGAAACGACACTATTTTTCTTAAAAACGGTCATGTATCAATTTTATGATGCCAATATGTATATATATATATATATATATCTGTAATGTCTTTGCACGCATTCCATTTTTAATAAGCGAATTGTTTTGTTGTGTTATATATTGGATGCTAAAGATTATTTCATGTTACATAGGGCAAATGATCATATATATATATATACACTGATGTCATTGCAACTTTCATATCTGGAACGTGAGAAATGATCAAAACTTGATGACTAACCCTATGCTTCCAGACATGAAATCCGTAAGGCATGGCAATTGGCAACCTTGAAGATTTGATGATGGTAGTTGTTGCCTCCTTTGATTTTTCAAACATGCCCAAACATAGGCTAACTAAGGTCACTAATTTCGGCCACCCCAACTAGGATTCAATCGTACGTCTGTTTCCCCAGCAGCATCTGATCCATTCATTTATGAATTATGAGATCAATCTGATGTTTTCAATGTTCATTTTACCATGTTATCGTTTTGTTCCACCTGACTTTGCTTGGATATTTGCCATTGGGCTGTTTTATATGTAAATCAAATTAGGTATTTAAATATTGTTTACTTGAAATGTTACAATCCATCGAATTTGACCATGGAAGGATGAAAGAAATTAATTAATATAAATCATATATTTAATTTCAACACGTGATTGAATAGACTACAAATAAAAAATAAAAAATATCAAATTGTGGGTGCATCGCATGCATTTGAGGTCAACTGTTTCAAGTTAAAAATATATGTTAAAGAATAAGATCGAAATTAACGGTTAAGATAGCCTAATTATTAAACGTTGGCATGCTTTACTCAAGAGCAGTAGTCAATGAGAAACTTTATCCTATAATTTTAAACTACATTAAAGTAGAAACTATGTTTTTTTGTATATTCTACTTAACCTAATCTTCCTCAAGGAAGCTCATTAAAAATACTTAATACCGGCTTCCTGACGTGCTGCTTCGAAATTAAATTAATTAAGTTAGAAAACTATGGTTGCTTTCGCAACATCTGTTCTTAATTTGTAATTGTTTGTTAGAAGATATACAAATGGCAATCATTAATTGAAAATTAAGTTGATTGGATTTTACAAATCTGTTCTCATTTCACGATTGAATAATATTATCGTAAACTATTCTGTATCCAGCCACCTGCAACACTAACCCATATATCACGTATTGATCCTCAAGTAACAAAAACATGGTCAAATGTAAGTCATTCTGACTCGGCAAGAAACTATGTGTGTGAACGCTTAATTTAGAACCTTAAAACATACTGCTTTGGCGTCAAGTGACCAAGCATGCCAGGTTTGACTACTTCAAGGTTTAACACATGGAGGGAATATCCGGTGCTAGTAGGGGTGGACAGGTTGAGCGGGTGTTCACGGGTGGGTTAAGTAGTCACTCATCACTTGACTCGTAAAGATCGGGTTGATAAATTTTGAAATTAATTTTGACTCAATAGGTGATCGGATTGGTTTGGGCCGCGTTGAGTTGATGGAAAAATCAATTAAAAAAATAGTTCGATTTGGATTTAGTCGAGTGAATGAGAGTATTAAAAGCCTGACACCCGCTATCTGTTCAAAAGTAACGGGTGAAACTGAAAAGTTGGGTCGGGCTTGACCGGATTGTCTACGGCGGGCGGGTTTTTAAGCACTCCTATCTAAAACTAAATATCAAATCTAGCCAAAATAACATCTATGATTTGCAAGGTCACTCAAAAATAAAACTACGATGTCAAAGCTTGTCTAAACTCGTCTATTTAACCTAATATAAAAATAAAAACAAGATATTATATATTTTTTTGGGTCAAATCGAGCTTCAAATATAACTTTCTAGTCTATCAATTAATTTAATTATGCCTTAAAAAAAATTTCGAACCCTGTAATTGATGAGAAGTTTGAGCGGACCATCGGCCGTGACCACATGCTAGACACTGAAACAACTGGATCCGCATCACCGCATGTTCCACTTATGAAGAGAGTTAGGCAGCATATAATGAAGAACAATCTGGTATGTTAGAAGAACTGACCAGAATCAATGAGCCGTTTTTGTATATCGGGAGCATGGTTGATGGTCTATCCTTCCAAGCCCGGATTGCAACACTCAGGGAGAGAGAGAGAGATCATCCCCATTTAGCCACAGAACAAGTGGCTTAGAAGATGGATTGTGGACAGCCTCAGCAAAATAATATAAAAGGCTTCGGCATTTTGATTCATTGAAGTTCACATACCTTGCATACTGCTTGAACATTACCCCCTGATGGCTGGCCATGAAGCCCATCAGCAATGAGATCATCTTCCATCTTTCCAACATCAAACATACTCATGGGCGGAACTACCATAAAGGATCTCCCCAGGTTAAACAAGCACAAAAAAAAAGTAATTTATACTAAATTTTTAGCTTAATCTAATTTTAACTCACCATTTTATTTTTTAGCCCACTCTAACTTAACCTAAGTCCAGCGTAAATCATCCCAAAAAAAAAACAAAAATAGAAAAACTGTCTTCTTTGAGTTAGTCGGTAGGAGAGGAAACAAAGAATAAAAGGGTTTTTCATCTTTTGGTTGCCAAAAAAGTTCAAAAAAAAAAAGAAATTGGGTGCTGCTAAGAAAATTTTCAAGTTTACGATTTTACTTTTTATTTTTTTGTTTTTGAATTTTCTTGGCAATCAGAAGATAGAGTTTTGAGTTTGAATGCCTATCTAATTGATTCAATTTCGAGCTTGAATGTCGTTGGTGGGCATTGTCATGTAATATTTCGTCTTAGGGTTTGAATAAGACAGGGAATTAGAGTTTTTTTATACTAAAAAATTTATTTGTTGAAATTGGTTCGAAAATTTTTAGTTTATAACTCAGGAATGATTAAATTTCTGACTCCGCCGTTTAAGACACTTCAGGAGCCTCCAACGCGACACTGTCTAACCCTCATCATTAGAAGGGGCACTGGGCTCGCATTTCAGCATGCCTCGAAGCCTGGAGTCGACCACCTTGGTCAATTCTAGAGCCATGGCTCTAGGGCCCGGGAACATGATAATAATGAGCACAACAAACAGTTTGAGCCCTGTAGAGAAGACTTTTTGTCCGTTTGATAAATATTTTTTGTTTTTTTTAAAATAAAAAATATAAAAAATATTAAAATGGATATATTTTTTGTTTTTAAAATATTAGTCCAGTACTGTTAACAGAACAATAACCTACAAATGTTATCACCAGATCATAAAAATAAAAAATAAAAATACATACCTGTGACATACAACAAAAAAAATAAAAATTGACAGTACTTCTAAATGGACCTTTTATGTTTCTTCTCTATTTCTGATGAGTGTCAGGAGGAGTGATAGTCACTACAAGTGATGTCCCACTTTATCTCTTAAGATATTTAGTTTATGTTTTGTTCTTACATTTTCATACTTTGCTTAAGGAAGAGTGTGAGTGAAGTTTCACATCACTTGAATATGAGCGCTTATACCTCGATATATATTATTGAACAACTCTCACATAGTAAGTTGGCTTTTAAGATTGAGTTAGGTCTATGAATTCTTTAACATGGTATCAGAGCTGGGTTTTGAAGAGTTTTAACCTCTTGGGACTACTCAGCTCATACACTTGCCTCACATCTCCATGCTTCGCTTTAGGGAGGGTTCCACATCGCTCATATACGAAGGCTATCACTTTCATATATGTTCTTGAGCAAACCTCAGTTTTAAGGTTGAGTTAAGTCTATGAATTCTTCAACATAGTATCAGTGTGAGTGAAGTTCAACATTGCTTGGATATAAAAGCCTATACCTCCATATATACCATTAAACAACCCTCACTTTGTAAGCTAGTTTTCTGGGTTGAGTTAGACCCATGAATTCTTCAACATAGTATGGGTTCTGAAGGGCCTTCATCTCTTAGTAGTGAAGTTCAACATTGCTTGGATATAAAGGCCTATACCTCCATATATACCATTAAACAACCCTCACTTTGTAAGCTAGTTTTCTGGGTTGAGTTAGACCTATGAATTCTTCAATATAGTATGGGTTCTGAAGGGCCTTTATCTCTTGGTACTACTCAGCTCAGGCTCTTGAGAGAATGTGTGAGTGAAATCCCACATTGCCTAGATATGAAGGTTTGTACACCATATATAAAATTGGACAATCCTCACCTTGTAAGTCGATTTTTGAGGTTAAATTAGGCCTGTTCTCTTTCACCACTCAACATAATTTCGAGGGTAATTCTTTCACATTTGGTTAATCTTCAATCTTCTCTCTTTCATTCGGAAGTGCTGAGGGATGATGCTTTGCTTAGACGACATGATTACAAAGATCATTTGGAAAAAAATTGCGAATCAATCCCAGACGTTGATCCAAAAGTCAAGAAAAATTCAATTAACCATGTTTTGTGCGTAGAAGTTTGTCATCAGCACACGTGACTATGGTTTAATTTGCCATAAGAATTTTGTCAAATTAAGCAACTTGTACATAGCAAGTCCAACTTCATAATTCCCTACGGAAGCAAAGTTCATCAATGTGCCTTTATGGAGGACAAGTCAATTTGTACAGTATCTCCGCTGGGAAGGAAATAAACTTGGAATCTGTTGCAATTGAAAGAAGTAGATTCATATATTTCACTTGAATGCAAGAATTAACTCATCTTAGAATTTCTACTAGAATGGCAGAGGTAGTAACCAGACAAATTGGCACATAGTTCAGCTTTCGTGGAGGTTTAAATCACTAATTTCCCTCTACAAACATCTTAAATAAAGCCAAAGCTCTGCGTGGCTGACACTGCGGAACTTGATGACCAGCACTTCGAATTGTCGTGAAATTTAATCCATTATAAACCACTGTATAACCAGACACCTGCGGAACCAAGCCACATCAGTTAATGCTGAAGGAATAAAAATACAGTCTAATGTCTCATTCAAACTGGCAAGAAATTGCTTGAAGTGTATGTACAAAGATGTTTGAGCTTAAAGCATACTTCATCTTTGTCATCTGACCAAGGATGCCACGGTTTGATCACCGTAAGGTTTAGTGCATCAATGGCATATCGCGTGCCAGACACTGGAACAACTGCATCTGCATCACCACTGTCCATAATATGTTCACTTTTTCAGAGACTTAGCCATCAAATAATGCTGATATTTGTTGGGGAAGATAATGATATATACATGAAAGTATTTGTAGTCATTGACTATGTGAAGACACACCTGTAAAGAAGTATTCGAAGACCAGATGCAATGAGCCTTCTATATATTGGGAACATGGTTGATGGGCTATCCTTCCAAGTATGGATCACGGCACTGAGAGAGAGAGAGAGAGAGAGAGAGAGAGTATTAGGTGGTGTCTAAGAAGCATTTGGAAGCAAGTTCAAGTAAGGATGCTTCCTAATTGAAAGAGAGAGTATTAGGTGGTGTCTAAGAAGCATTTGGAAGCAAGTTCAAGTAAGGATGCTTCCTAATTGAAATTTCAAAGTGAAACCATGCCCTGTTGCTTTCTGATGTTTTAGAGATACTTTAAATTGGATAAACTAAACCAAAGTCAGTGTTGAAATGATCCATGAGAAGCAATTATAGTCAATCTATAAAAATAAAAATAAAAGTCATCCTTTCTTCAAATTGTTCCAGTCAAACAATGTTTGAACAAATTTATAATGGAATAGATATTCACAAGAAAGATTCACCTGCAAAGCTCCCAAGTATAGGGCAGCTTGGTTATGTTGGCATGTAAAGCTTCTTGTACTTGAGGAAGATTGAGATACTTGTGAACATAATCTCCTACACAGGGATCATACCCTCCAAGGCGTTTTGGCTTTCTTGATGAGTTTGAGGAAGGCGAACACACTGCGCTATAGATATTATAAAAATCTATCTTTCCAGCATCTGTTCCAATTCTTTCTTCGTACTCTTCACAATATTTTAGGCTTCTGGATTTCAAGCAGTGCTCTACAAGTCCTTGATAAGTTTCATCTGAAATTAATGCATGGCTCCAAACATAATCATAATTTCCTCTCTGATCTGTAGCATCGTTCATTATCCCATTTCCTACCTATATAATTTACCACAAGAGGATGAATATGACTGTCCACTAATCATGTTTCCAAGTTTACAAACTGTGGAGCACAAGACAGAGAATGGTAGCCATAGCACAGTGCACAGAATTACAAATGATGCAGACAAAATATTGCACTGATATATGCAGCAGATGCATACACCATTCTATGAGGTGTACTTGGTGATGAGAGTGTTTACCATGATCCCTTTAAGTCGGATTCTTGAGGTAGAGTCTGCCTCTATGTTTCTATTGATAATGGTATCTGCCAGCTCTGGAATGTAAAACCCTGGAAAAAGCAGTCCAAATAGAGTTAGTTATTACAAGAGCTGGCTTGTGATGCCTATTGTGCCCAAATCAATAAGGTACCTTATTAAGCAAATAGGCCAAGTGGGACAGTTTCCTTACAACTTAATAGACATATACATCTATATATGTATAAATGTCTATATATATAAGTAAATATATTGTTCCTCTTATTTTTCATGTTTAAAAGGTACCTGCATAGCTTTCTCCCGCTATATAGAAGTCCGTAGTCTTGTAATGCGGGAATCTTCTGAACCAATTTATCAGAAAGGTGTATGTGTCTAGAGCTGTAAAACAAAAGCATAAGAACAAGGCCCTGTTAGTTTGTGTGTGTTGAGAAAGAGAGGCGAAGAGGGGGAAGACATGAATAACATTGAAAAGTCAATCTCAAATGTATGAATTTGAGCCTGATGAAATGGAAAGAATGCTAGCAATGCGAAGGTTGAACAGGAAGGTTGTGTTTGTTTAGTGACATACCAGTCCTTTTATCCCCTGACATGCTGTAATCAGAGGTAGTGTTGGAGTAGGAGAATCCAACACCTGCTGGGGACTCCAGAAACAACATATTTGCAACTGCAACATGTACAAGCATAAGATTCAGCTCAGTGAAGTTAGTATATATAGATGCATTGACAAAGTAAGCAAACTAGCTTCCTTAGTAAATACCATATATATGTAACATGAAATCTTGAGGAAATTTGGTCTTTCTAATCCGTAAATAGCTCAATACCAATTTACCAACCTTGGTTCCATGCATGTGGTCTTGAATAAAGAGTTCTCCCGTCGGGTTTTACACCAAAAGGTCCAACCTCTACCATGGCACCCATGCCAAGTGATGAACAACCAGGCCCTGGTGCAATCACAAAACTAGTAGGTATAATAAATGGTCATATGAGAGAGAGAGAGAGAGAGAGAGAGAGAGAGAGAACCTCCATTTAGCCAGAGAACAAGTGGCTTGGATGGTGGATTGCGGACAGCCTCAGCAAAATAATAGAAAAGGCTTCGGCCTCTTGATTCATCGACGTTGACATACCCTGCATAGTGCTTGAACATCACCCCTGATGGCTGGCCGGGAAGCCCACCTGCAATGAGATCATCTTCCATCTTTCCGACATCAAAAGATACTTCACCAGCCCCCAAACTCGACAGTACTGTCCACTGCTCATCAATGGAAATAAGACCCTGAGTCTGAGCCTGCCTTTTAGCGCGCCACAAGGCCCTCAATCGACCGGCTTGGTCGATATGAGAGCCGTGGCTAAGGCCATGGAACATCAACATCATCATCATAACAGTGAAAAGACTGAACATTTTGTGTTTTCTGGAGAAGAAGATTTCATGTTTCTTCTCCATTGCTGGGTGAGTGCCAGAAGCCGGGGCTAGAATCACAAACCCACTTAAAATCTTTTTTATGCTTTCCAGTGGCTCTGCTTATCTAAATCATACACTATAGCCTATGGAGAAATTTTGAGACATTTAATGATTTAGGGATTGTTTGTTAAAGCTGAGAATTAAGTCCTGAAAATTAAATGCTTAATTTCTTAAGCTGATAAGTTATTTGATATGTACTGAATTGAAGCACTTAATCAAATAAGCTATTTGATATGTATAAAGAGCTAACGTCTTAAATTTACTCATTTTTTAACTTTGTCCTTCATATATTGATATTGTAATACAAAAATCAAATTAATTAAATAAAAAAAACATACATAGATTTAGATTCAATCCACTTAAGATCCTAGAGTCATGAATTTGAAAACACCCTAATTGATTGGCAGCTTCATGTGATTCGATTTGGTAAGGAATAGACAAAATTATATATATATATATATATATTAGGAGAATCACTCAGAGTCTCAATTAATTTAATAAAATAATAAAATAAATAAAAAATGAGTCAAAGAGAATAATCTCGAAACAAGAACGTGGGATGGCGTTAACCACCACTCACGTCTCAAATCAGTCTCCCACACACAAAGAAAAGAATCAGAAAACGAAGAAAAAAAAAAGGAGGCAGATTAGAGGATGAGAGGTAAAACAGAAGGAAGGATAAGAAAAAAAAAAAAAAAAAAAGAGGGGATGGAGTGCGGCAAAACGGGAGGAAATCAATAAAGAAAAAAAAAATACAAATTCAATCGAAGAACAAAGAAAAACATAAAAGGGAAGAGTAAAGAGTAAACACATACAAAATAATTGAGAAAACCCACATAGGGAGAGAGAGAGAGAGAGAGAGCCTAGAGATGACAGAAGGTTTTGTTAAGAAAAATTTTAATCTCTGGTTCTCTAGTATTCGTTCTATAAAATAAGAGAAGAGGAAGGCGAGAGTAAAATTAGATCTAAAAAAAAAAATCAAATCTGAGCATAAAATAAAAAGTAATAAGTAGGGGGAGCTGCTTAAAATTTTGTTCCTTACTTTTACTTAGCACTTAAAATATTCAGCTCCCTTATTTTGAGTTATCGAACCAATTTATTTTATTTTTACTTAACCTATTTAGTTTAAGTGCTAAATGGAATTATTAAAGAAAGACTTGCTTGCGCTCTGATCAGATATTGCTTCGAGGGTAGTTCTGTCATTTTACAGAAGATGATGCAAGATTCGCTACTAGCTGGGACAATTGTCGCAGGAATTTTTGGGAAAAAGTGGGGAATTCAATCAACGAGGTTAAACCACCGCCAGCAGCGAAGGAACCATAGTTCACATGTGACTTTGGTTTTATTGGCCAAAACCAGAAACAGTTCTATCAAATCGAAGAGGATTTATGGGCAATTCGTCGGAGATGGGCATGTCCAAACTCGGCATATCAGTAATGATATTATTGGGAAGTGACTCTGCAGCGCTTGCTCAGGCTTTGCATCAGCCTTTTGGCTTATCTCCACAGGCAGGCCAATGGTTGTTTACATTACTCGAGAGAGAGAGAGAGAGAGAGAGCGAGCTGTAAGGCAACCTTAGGCATTGGACCAGACCGAGGCTTCGCAGACGGGATCACTGTGTCGCACAGGGTGCCACTGCTAAGGAGAACCCACAAAAAATGGCTCCGTTGTTTTTGCGGTCAGTTCTAAGGTCTGCTGAAGCCTCACCTAAACAAGGAAGCTTTTCAATTGTTTGCTCCACAATCATTTGTATGTAAAACTATAAAGCTCACCCACCTATTACGGGAGCAGCCTCGGTTGACTCTCTTCCAAAAATAAGTTCAAGTAAAATCCTAGAAAAAAAGTCTCCAGTACGAAATTGAATCCAGCTACAAAAATCCGAACATAGACGCAACTAAAAATCCATTTAGTTTTTCATCATGTCTTTGATGATTCAAATTAAAACTGCCAGTCTATTGACCTCTGCTGACTGACTGCCGGTGACTTGCCATATCCATTGGAAGCAGCCCCATAAGCCCCAGCTGCAGCATACATGCTTGGATCCTGATTCTGTGGCACGGCATATCCATAACCTCCATAGCCTTGCCTTCCGTAATATCCCCCGTTTGGTTGATTAGCGGAGTCAGTTCTCAACTAGTAGACCACACGAAAATTTAAGAATGGAAAGAGTCAAAATAAGGAAAACTAGTGAGAAGTCATTGTAATATATATATATATATATATATATGTATTGCAGTCAACCATGCACTCCTTTAAGATGAGAAAAATTACCTGCTTATTCCCTGGACTTCGACCCCAAGAAAGGCGAACCATCTGCTTGCCGATAACTGCCCCGTTAAGTGTCCGCATTGCATCCTCAGCGTTGCTTCTGCAAACAGAGACAACGAAAGGAGGAATATATCATGGTTATAGAATGAAATATTCAACAGCAAATTGCCACCAATATTTTCAACAACAGCAGCAGTTACAGAATTCACTACTTCGTTTTTTGTGTAATTTACAGTCTTGAAAAATATTGATACCATTTTGATTTAAGAAAAAAAATGTTAACTTTGAGACTAAAAATACAATCAATAATAGGCTATAACCCCTTTAGTAATGATGATATTCCTACAGAAATGCACCTGTTAGCAAATTGTACAAAGCCACATCCTTTTCCAGCAGGTATTTTTACAGAGACAACCTCGCCATATTGAGAAAAGGACTGCCTGAGATCTTCATCAGTGACATCAGAGTCAAGCCCTCCCACAAATATCTAAAACAAGACGGGTAAATTAACTAACTAGAGATGCATTAATAACTAACTGAGCAAGTAAAGCTGGACTTACTGTTGTATTGGATGAGTCACCATCAGGCTGGGCACTCTGGGGCATAGCACCATTTGATGCATATCCACCAGTCAATACCAGAGCTATCAAAGAAAGTAAAGATTAGTTTTTTTTTTCTTTTTTCTTTTTGTGTGTGTGTGTTTGTGGGGGGTGTTTATATTTAGAATGAAAGCATATAGATGTGTAATAGACAGCCTCGAAATGATAATAATGTTAATAAGCTAGAGATTACTAACTCAGCGGTAAGACCATAAAGATAAGTGTTCTATGTAATAAATCAAACAAAGTTAAAGGGTCTTAAATATGATTCAAAGGAAGCTCAACTAAATATTTCATAGATTTCTCCTAGAAGATGACTAATAAGGTAACGCTTAGCACCAGAATCAATTACTTAAAATCTACATGTGGAATGATACTTGAAAAACTTCAACTGGCATTTTCTTGACCAAAAACAACAATGATGCAAAACAACAAAACCACAGCATAACCACAATGAATCCCGAACAGAACTTGGAAGAAAACACATCATAAATATGCAGAAAGAGGGAACACAATACTACACCTTGTGATGAGAACTGTTGAGGCCCTGACTGCTTCTTAGGGGTTGCAACACCTACGCGCATAGGCCTACTTGAACAGTACATGCCATTCATTTCAGTGATGGCCCTTGACCTCTCATTTTCATCACCAAACCTAACAAAACCGTAACCTTTTGAACGGCCAGAATTTGAATCAAAAACTACTTTGGCACCTTTAACAGATGGGAATCTACTAGCAAAAGTTTCATGCAATACTGTATCAGTAACATCTGAAGCCAAGTCTCCTACAAATATAGAGAGATCTGAACCAGCATCCACACGCTTGTCACCCGTGCTGAAGGTCGCCCAATTTAGGCGGAAGGTTTGCTCTGTATTTGGCATTACAGTACCATTGAAACTCTGCAGAACTGTCTCAGCTGCTGCATGAGAAAGGAACTCAACAAACCCATACCTTTCTGACTGACCAGTCTGCTTATTGCGGATAACCTTTACAGAGGAAACCTGTATATTTTATGATACGCCCAGTAAGCAACCAGGGGAATACTAAACAAAATGAAAAGCAACATAAAATGGCTAGGTACCTCTATGCCTAATGCAAAGCTGTCAGACTGATATGTCATACACTACTGATATGCATACCCTACCATTCAAATTAGAAGCTAAAAAAGCAAGTTGCTTAGAAAGTAACGACATGAAGAATAAACTTGGAAGGTGCAAATTGGAAATTAAACATGTTAGACTGGATTACGCAGATCGGTTAACATGATGGGTGCAGATAGGCATCTATGTGTTAGATTCAACTTTTCTGATTTTTAGGATATGGGAACATAATTAATTTGTACACTTATTATAAAATAAAAAAATAAAGAACTAAACTAAATTGTCTAAGTGTCTACTTTTAACTTCTCTAAAGTGTTTGGACATTTAAGCATCCAACACCAGTAAAAGAAAAAAGAAAGCACTTGGAAAGGATTATATTGAGAAAACTTTTTCTGATAATTAAGAAACATATTAAAAAGAAACAAAGGGGATCCTAGTAAATTTTTACGTAGTCAACAATCTATTTTCAACAATACCAATTTTTTCAACAAATAAAAATAAAAGCTACCAATAATATTCATTTAATAAGCTTAACAATGTGGCATTATCCCCTAAGAAGGTTTATAGAGGTATAACCGCAATTCACACTCTAAAGTGGAGTTTAAGTAGTGCTCTGCAATTAGAAGAAAGGAAATTGAATTTGCCATATGGTGTCATGGTTCACAAGGGCTATAGAACATGATCTAATGAGTTCCATTGGGCCTGGGTCTTCTGGCTGATTGACCAGGTTTACAACATTTGGTATCAAAGTTGGCACCACGCTTCGGGTTCCAGTCACAAAAAAGTCTGATTAGGATAAGACTAGTAAGAGTAGAGTGAGAACCATGGAGAAAAAAGGCTACCTGCCAGTTGAGTGAAGTTACCAAGAGTGAGAGCCGTCACAGAAAGGGCTACCTCGGAGAGGGCAACCTAGAGTATAGCGAGAGCCAGCGGAAAACAAAAACAAAACAAACAAAAAAAAAACTACCTACAGCTAAAATGAAAGCTACCTAGATTGAAAGCTATCTAGGATGACGAATCTAGAAACATGGTGGTATGTTACGGTCCCAAAGGGTTATATGGCTTGATCTAACTTATTTTGTTAGTCCTATATATATTTTGGCTAGCTGGAGTAGAGTGAAACCCTCTCAAGGGGAGAAAAAAGGCTACTGATAGAATGAAATTACCAAGAGTGAGAGTCGTGGCCGTGGCAGAAAGGGCTACCTAGGGGAGGGTTACCTAGAGAATAGCAAGAGCCTGCCAAATAAGAAATAAAAAGGCAACCTACTGCCAAAAATGAAAGCTACCTAGAGTGAGAGTTGTCAAGGATGATGCTTGAGAAGCATGATGGTATGTTACGGTCCCAAAGGGTTATAACTTATATGGGTCGATCTCACACATTTCATTAGACCTAGATCTTTTGAAGTAATAGTCAAGTTTGTAAGAAATTAAAATCGATGTAACGTCACTAGATACTTGCCCAATTCTATTACATCACTCATTTGCAAGTGTTCAAACAACATTAGATATAAAGAGCTTGGTGATGGGTGTTTTCGTGAATAGAAGGTACTTCAAGTGGATGACATTGGGTCAATTAGAAAGGGTTGATGCATATAAGGCTAGTGGTGTTGCAAAGTGATGGTCACTAGTTTCTCTTATAAGAGGGAGTAGATAATTCTCATCGGAGATTAAGTTAGGATATTTTCCCCTCTAAGAGAAGTTCAAATATACTTTGTTTTTCATTTAGGCTTTCTTTTTCAGGATAATCATAGGCATAAAGTTTTCTAGCCCTAAGGTAGCGACATAGGGCTATCTATCAATATATCTAATATTTTGATAAGATAAATTTCATTAAGAAGCATCAAGGGGATGCAACCCAATTACAGAAGGAAAAACAAGAACCATCAGGATCACAAAGCCTACACACTCCCTAGGTGCAGATAGTGTATGTATTTGTGTGTGCCAGTGCAAACAAGCATGCATTGTGTGTATCCATATTTTGAGTGCAAATATATGCATGTGACATACATATACATATCTGTATGTAGATGTCTATGTACATATAAGTAATAAGTCCATATTTGAATGCATCTGCTAGTACATAAACAGAAAAAAACTACAAAAGAGAGAGCAACCACGAGAAAGAAAAAATCCTAAGGGGACTTTAGCAACTCTTAAACAAATTCAGTGCTTTGAAAAGGAAAAGTTTCTCCATAGACTATCTTCAAATCCAACCCAATCATAACTTATAGACATAGATCTTAAGAACACCACTTCTAGGGAGCCCCAACCTTTTTTTTCCCTTATGTTATCGCGTTCTCTTTCTCCCCACCCCCACTCTCTTTTCCAATGGAAACAATCCTATTATTTAAAGGAGCCAAAATTTTCATTTGATAACAGAAGCAGCTTTCCCCTAGTATGATAGGGGCATTTTATGACGCAGGATTTGAAGACAAGCTTTCTGTTCACATCAGGGAAAAAAAACTGGGAACACCCCATTAGTAAGGTAATGGTAGAATAATAGAAAGAAACAAAAGAACCCCAACAGCTCTAGTTCAGATCATGCAACAATCTTGGCTACTGTTTGAACACTGTCAAAGCCTTTCAAGACGTTGCAGAGCTTCTTAAAAGTATCCTTGAGATCCCTTTGGGAACTGTTTGGCTATTCTAACCCATAGAATTGGCTTTCCAATACCCGTGTAACTTGTGATTTGTAAAAACAGACACGGCATTGCGTGTCAATACAAACACGAAGTGTCCGACATGTCAGCCCTTGAAAATCAAGAAACGGGACATGGCTCGAATTTATATAAACTTGCTTTTTTTTATAGAAATAGATGCGGATGTACAATGCATTATTTCTGCCTTTTCAATAAGCTACATGTATTAATTTGAGAATAAGGGTGAGTTTCTAACAAATATATGGATCAGAAGCGATAATGAGACTCAAATTCAAAAGAGTTTAGAACCCCAAGGGGTTGGCCTGGTGGTAAAAGCTTGAGACTTACAGGTCTGTACCCTCTAAGGTCTCAGGTTCGAAACCTCTTAGGTGCTATCATCTCCTTGGAGTCACCCCCAGTGCTTTTAGCCCAGTAATTACTTGGTTTGTGTGGGACGGGGAGACTGCATAAGCCCCGGAATTAATCCAAGTGCGCACAAGCTGGCCCGGAAGCTTGGTCATAAAAAAAAAGATTCAAAAGAGTTTAGGTAATATAACAAAAACACTGGGTACTCAATCAAAGAAAATATTTGGTAAAAGTTAAAAGATTGAGTTGCTCAATAGTTTTAATTTTAAATTAAAAAACTTATAAAAAAAAAAAAAGTTAAAACATTGAATTATGAAAATTGGATACAAAGACGCTTTTATTCATTGTAGGCGTTAAACGTAAATGACTTTCAAGTCTAAGGCTCAAATTAGAGCCACTGCCCAAAGGGTGATCAGTTCACATTGACAAAGCCACAGCCCAAACAACGATCAATTGCCGTTGACAATACCGACACCACGAAGACAAAGAAGAAGAGAAACCAGTAGCATCAGGGCATCTCTCTCCTCCCCCCCTCCCTTTGTCTCTCCTCTCTTTCTGCTGCTACTCTTCTTTTCTGTCAATTCTAGGGTTCAGACTGTTAGATTCTCTCTCTTCTCAAAGGAAGAGACACGGCCATAAGTGTCAAAATGTGTGTTAACTTGTCAACACATGCCCGTGTCAACACATGTCGACACACGCAGAGCCGTGACCCCTAAATCAAACCATGGAAGGCATTTCTTGGCCACCCATTTAAACCACCATAGCTGACAAAATTTGGCCATATCTCTTTTGAGACATTTGCTTAGCAAGCTAAGCTATTTTTCCAATGTCTCTTTCTAGCCATTTCACAAACAAAAAAAAAAAAAACAAAAACAAAACAACATATTTGGGATGTACTCTTTATTTGTCATTATTCATGAATAACTCTCACCTCTATATTTTGTTACTAAATATTACATTCTGATTGGGATGATAAGATAATAAAAAAAATCTGACTTCCCTAATAGGTATAAAACTTATTCTAGAAAGAAATGTCTCAACATCCCAAAAGAGTATAAGCCAAAGTAGACACGGCCAGTCTCCATATCATCTTCTAGGTTTTCTCTAATGCCCCGAGAGAGCCTCAGAAGAACAAGTTCCAGAGCCAAGAGGCCTTTTCTTCCGGAGCACAAAATTACAAATGTAATCTAGGATTACTATTAATGGTAAGAAGGCCACTAATTTTTACAAAAGGAAAATGTTATTGCTGGCAATCCAATCCATGTATTTTATTATTTGTTAAAGTGAATCTTCTCTTGTGAAGAATTAAAAGGTGAAAAGTAGATTACAGATACATTATTTTGGCTGGAAGCCCATAACTTGTGTGGCAAGGGCACTTCAAAATCCATGGCATGGCGGTGCTCAACTCATATTGAAAACTAGTAGAGCTGATAAGCCAAGTCAGTTGATACAAAATTTGAGCATGAGTTTTAGTTTGTATAGAGTTCCTCTAATTGTGCTCAACACTGCAACACAACAAGATAAAAGACTTCACTAGAAGTTCTATATCAAATTGCCCAAATTTTCCAAAACTTGTCACACTAAAGAATGGGGTAAGGTTCCTAAGGTAACTACTTTAATCTTTTCAAAATTTTCCACGAGGATCCTCGTACACTCATATTTAACCTGTGGAAGTTGTTTTCACGATCATTTATACTGAACAAGTGTTACTTAACTATAACCACCATCATCGATGCAATATAAGGTAACTTACATTCAAGATTATAACATATCATGGATCTAATGTACAGGAACTTCGAATTCAAGAGACATATTTCCACATTCTAATAAATCGTCTATTCAAATCAATGCCAAATTTTCTTCAAACAGCTCACATCAATGATTTACCAATCAAATCGTTCTCCCCCTTATTAAATTTAGCCACCACTCCCAAAAATACACAACAAATGATTCACTTCATTGATAAGATTCAACTACAATTTTTGAAAAGATACATATATCTATCTCTGCAACTAGGTATGTAAAAAGAGTGGAGGAAAAAACCTAACCTCGCCAGATTGAGCGAAGCAGTTGTTAAGGTAACCTTCGTCCATCCATTGTTGGAGGTCACCAACCCAGATCGTCCTGTTCTCGTCACTCGAACCCTGAATCTGAGGCTGAGGCTGTCGTTGTTGTAGTTGTTGTTGTTGTTGTTGATAAGGTTGATGATGGTAGGGCATGTAAGGTTGCTGCTGGTACATCATCTGGTGCTGCATCACCATTGCAGAAGCAGGGTACTGCATGGCCATCCATTGCTGCTGATAGTGCTGCATCCAGAGCTGCTGCTGCTGCTGTTGTTGCTGCTGCTGCTGCTGCTGTTGCTGTTGATTCAGATCAGCACCGTTAGTTGTCGGCTGCATCATCTTTACAGCTTCCAAACTCCCTCTCTCTCCTCTCTCTTCTTCGTCCTCGAAAACAGAGTGAATTCAGGAAGAATTGGTAGAGAGAGAGAGAGAGAGAGAGAGAGAGAGAGAGAGAGAGAGAGAGAGAGAGCGAGCGAGCGAGCGAGGGGGCCTGGTCTGAACCAGGGCCTAGAGAGAGAGAGGGAGTTGAGAGTCGGCTTACGATGATTAAAAGAGGCCAAGAGGGAGACGGATCTTGGGTAGCCCTCGTGCTCGCATCGTTTATAACGATACTAGTTTTCAGCCGTTCGATTTGATGGACGGTGATATCTTAATCACCGTTTAATGGAAGGACGACGATTGATTATTTGCCTACTTCGAGGCCCACATGATATGCCAGTGGGTCCGGATTTCTGTTCTGTTACCTGTGATGGCGAAATTAAAATCTGGCCTTCAGATCAGAATCCTGGGTTCAAGTTTTGACGGCCCAGATGGAGGGACCCATCATTTGGGTGGTGTGCTCGCGTACGGCTGTAGTACTAGAATGACGCGTCTCTCTGTCTGACTTTGATCCAGTCAAATTAGGGCTCATATAGCCCACATGTCCCGTGCACATCGTTTACCGGTCAATGTTTCTTGATTGGAGCTTTGGAGTTCGTAGGATAGCATACGACACGTGTTTTGAGTTTTCATTTTTTTTTGGGTTAATTACACCAACACCCTCAGTTATGGCCGGTTTTCACTTTTCTCCCTTGTTTACAAAGTCCTACACATACTCCCCCTGAGATATAAAAAATCTCACCCAAGCTATGTTAATGAAAAAAATTTAAAATTATATTTTTGCTCTTTAAACTTTGCTCAACCTTCTCTCTCCTTCCCCATCTCTTCTTCCCTCCATTGCCATCTTACTATTCCTCTTTTTGCTCGTCTTTCTCTTTTTTCTTTGGCTTGTTTTTTTTTTATTTTCTAAAACCTCTCTAATAACAAACCCTATCAAATGTCACTTCTTTTCCCTTATCATCATATCCAGCCCCTGCAACAACCCGACCGCCCCTAACCTCATTGTCACAACCCCACCCCACTTATTACCCAATCTTCCTTAACCCTATTGCCCTAACCCTACCGAGCTCCCAATCTTACCATTGCAACCTCAGCCCCCATCCCTACTACAACACATTCCCAACCCTACCCAACCCCCATTGTCATAACCCCATTGAGTATTGTCGATCCCAATTCTCACTATCATAGCCTGTATCTAGCCTTCCACAACCCCGCCGCCCATAGCCTTGTTTAGCATTGCTGCCTCTAATCTTTGTTGTCATAGCCCTGCCCTTAATCACTATTGTTGAGTTTTATTTAAAAGGAAAAACAAGAAATAAAGGGAATGGTTCACAATTAAACAGACATAAAAGACCTTATTTATGGTCGTGGCAATTGGAGAGATAAGAGAGGACAAAAAGAGGGGGCCTATGGAAAGTGATAATAACAAATGAGAAGATAAAAAGAGAGGGGGTAGAAAAGAAAAAAACCATTTTAATCTTGTGTGTTAAACACTTAGTAGGAATTCGATGCAATTTTTTTTTTTTTTTGTGTGTGTGTCTAAAATACATAATTTATTGGTCAAATGCAAGTCACATGACCAAAAACATCCATTTCTCTTAACATGTGTAATGGAAAGGTAAAACTAGCATAAAAAAAAAAAAAAAAGAAGGCATAAGTGTAGTATATTATAATTGAGAGGGTAAAATAAAAATTAATCATAGTTGAAGGGGTCTTGATGTAATTAATCATTTCTTTTGAGAGTTACTAAATCTTTTTATTCCACATAGAAAATCCAATATTGTGAATAAAGAATAGCAGATTTAGCAATTTTTAGATATTGGATATGTCGAGAGAAACTAAAATGCAATAGAAAAGATAGGTACAAAATATAAAGTAAAAGAAGGTAATATTTTTTTCTTGTAACGGGTTGGGAAAATGAGAAGAAACAAATAAATAGGTATTTGTTAATAAAATTCAAAAAAAAATTTTGATCGGTTACCTATCAAGATTCTGGAGGAAAGACTAGATTGTTTTAGGATAAGACCTTTGAGATTGGTCACTCTCCTACTTAAAGAACTGCTTGGCTCGCCTAGGATGGAATAAAGAAGAACTGGAAGAAAGCAATGAGAATTATTCTTATCCATGTTATACCCTTTACAGCAACCACACCTAGTGACAAAAACAAAAAAGAAAAAAGGAAAAAAAAAAAGGGAAAGTGCACCTCTTCTACCCTGGACACAGTTAGGTTTTTTCATCACAAAATACAGTACTGTTTTGGGGAAGAGATGATGGAACACACAGAAAACTGAAAAGGAAGAAGATGAAGAAGTATGCAAACCCTATAGTAATCCCATACTGCTTTCTCTCTTTATAATGATGAAATAGAGAATCACTATTCTCGAGTTTTGTCATCTGTGCTTCTTCCATGTGAACCAAAAATCTAAGGTAAACAAAATAAGTAACAATAATAATAACAACAATAAACAAAGATTGCCAGGTGAAATTGCTTTATTTCTATATCAGCTCAACCATATCAATGTTTTTCCCGCAGGAAAATGTAATTGAAAATAAATAAATAAAAACTATTGAGCAAATGAAATTGGGACGGAGCAAACAAAACTTGGAAAAAAATGCGCAAAGTGACATGCGGCCAAAATTTCAGTGAGGTGCCTGTACTACTGTTGGCTTCTACCCCTAAAAAAATAAAGAATAAGTTAAATATCATGTTATTTACAGTGGTTGCACAGTCTACTTGTGATCTCCGTGAAGAAAGCTTTCGTATGGTGTTCCCTTAAGCGCCTTCTCGATATCATTCCAGTTCTCAACTTGTTGAGATAAGGAACCTTTGTGTATCTTCACCTGACGACTCTTTAGATCCATCTGTGGAACCTTCAGAAAATCTTGGACTTCTATCAGTTTCTGCAAAACAAATGGGAAGCACAGAAAGAATGTCAATGCATTTTTCTTATAAGAATGTTCATAAGATCAGCCTTTAGAATATTACACGTCTTACAGTGCGATTTTTTATTATGTCCTCATAGTAAAGGATAATTTGTCGAGTGCTCTTGAAGTATTCTATAGCTTTGGCACCCATCTCCTCTACTTGCCTCAGATTAGGGATGAGCAATGTTGCATTGATTGTAGGTTTGTATCTTGCAAGTATTTCTGCCTGAAACAGTATCACTTATTATTCAGGAGAGAGAGAGAGAGAGAGAGAGAGAATCACTTGTTCAGGATATCTAGAGAGAGATAGAGAGAGAGACCTCATGGGTTGAATGCACATGAGATTTGTGTGTTCCATTCAGCGGCTTAGCATTTTGATCATAAGAGTTTGCAAGTATTGAAATCATCCTGCGCAGAAGGTTTCTTCTGAAGAGAAAGATTGCTGAAACACCCTTGGTATTGAAATATTCTACAATTTCTTCATGATGCTGCATTAAACCCTGCATTAAAAATAAAAGATAAGGTAAAACTACAGCGGCTACTCCACAAAACTTGTATGGAACAGAGGAAATTAACACTATGATATGAATTAAACTTATAGGAGTACACTCACTCCATTACCAACATTGGTAAGTAATCAGCCAATTCATAATGATATAGTTCTAAGGTTCTCCACCTCAGTATAATAGAAAATAAAGTAGAGATGTATTTCTTTTAGCAGATAAAATGGTGCAAATAGATACATTACTCTTGTCAGCAATCTTCTGTTTAATTTGTTGCTAGATAACGGTTCAGTATATTGCAAAAAAGGAAGTAATAGTTCCTACTCATACTTAACCAATGCATTTGAACTGGTATAAATTCAATGCTGATCCTTGATGTAAATACTCTTGTGCTCAGAGGATAGGATCAACAAGTATTCTCCATGCTGAACTCTGGGCTATTTGGAAAGGGCTGGAAATTGCTTGGGAGCTTGGCTTTAAGCAGATAATTTTGGAATCCAACTCTCAGGGAGCAGTGGATGACATTGAGCTTGCAACCTCAAACCACCCCAGCTTTAATTTAATCACAAGAATTAGAACTATGAGGGATAAGAACTGGTCCTGCAATATGCAATGGTTGGGTCGTGAAGCAAATGGAAGTGCGGACAGACTTGCACATGAAGCGGTGCAAGCTACAAATGAGCTACATATCCTCTATCACCCCCCAATTTCTGTCCAGCCCCTACTGGCCTGTGACACCGCTGAATGGGGTTTCCCTAAGTCTGCTTAGTCTTTCTCTGGCTTAGGCCTCCAGTGTACCAAAAAAAAAAAAAAATACTCTTGTGCTCAGAAATTCACTTGTCTCTAATGAAAATGTTCTAATGCTAATTAAAAGTTACAACTTGATTGCACAGTCCAGCATCATAACAGGAAGTTGTAATCCTTCAATTTTAAATCCCACTATGTTAGTTCACTCCTTCCATATCTCCTCTCTTGGTCTTTCTTATTGCAGAACTTCTGAATTCTATAACATCTCTGCAGAATTCAAACTCACTTTCTCTATTCTAGTTTCATCAACTAAAGTTATGTTGATGAACGATATGCAACATAGAAGCTCCCTCCCAATTCGTCCTAGAAAGCACTTATGATAAAATAAATTAAAAAAAAAAAAAAATAAATAAAGAGCAAAATTTTGATCTGAACCTATTATGGCTGAAAATTCACCTTGTCACCCTTCTAATTCATCATGTACTATTCAACAATCCATCTCACAGTCCCTGATCAGTGATGCCATAAATATAGTCTCCCTTGGCGGCCCTATCATATGCTTTCTCCAAATAAGTATTAACATGGCAATCTCTCAGCCTTATGATATATGAACCAAACCATTTCCCAACATTTGTACGTACATTGGAAAGGGTCTAATGAATTAACCATCTGACCCAATCACCCGATCACACAATCCACAACCAAATCTATGTTACTTGAACTCTTCTAAATATGTGAAATACCCGTGTCGGATACTTGACACTCGACACCGGACACTCGACAGTTGTCACTAGTTGAACATGCATCTAATAAGGATGTATAACTAGTTGAGTTTACAATCAAACTAAGCATAGGACTTCCATTTTATATATGAAATGCTATATTTCAGCTTGTAAATGCCATTTTACCATAAAAAACAAAAGAAGTATTTAAATTCTGCTTGGACATGAGAATTAGATAAATCCAACACTTGGATATGTACCCGCACCTGACATCCGTACCCGAGTCTAGGTAACATAGAACCAAATAATGGTCAATGAAAAAATGAAAATACATCTGACTAATACATAGCCATTAATGTGTCCCTTTCAGAGCATAGTGAGTGGAGTATCGGAATGAACATTATGCTATTATTGTTTGTAATAATCAGGAGACGACAGCAGGTTCCTGAAAAGCCTGATTAATGGTTAAAACAATTCTTCCAATCCAAGCCTAGTTTGAAAACAATGTGATAATCAATCTAGAATGTTATTGTCAGGGTAGCATGGAACAGTTGACAGAACTATAAAGTCAAACAATCATCAAGTTTAGAGTAAGTCTTGAGTCATGACTAATTGCTAAACATCCCTAGAAAGAGGAGAGAAGGGACTACTGTGACATACACCTCAGCTATAGAAGACATAATAGCAAAACAACTATACTCATGGCATGTTGTCTTGTATGCAAAAATTGATGCACAACTAATTTGTAAGACAGGAAGAGATTAAATATTTTCTAGAGATCACTCACCTGATTAAGCATCCACTTCAAGCCAACTGCAGCCGTGCACTCATTCTTGGAAGCACTAGTCAGCCAGTCCAGATTATATATTTGATCCAGAGTTTCCACAATTGTTGAGATATTACTCCGCCGAATTTTTACAGAGAAAATTTCTCCATTGGAACTTATGTTTACATGACTATTTAATAATGTCTCGAACCATCCACTCCCAGATCTCTGTGTCGACAGTATGGCAAAATATCTCACAGGGTTGCATGCACACTCGGCCCTGATAATGCATATCACCACACATCAGTACATCTATGTCGAATCCAGACTCAGAACAAAAATAACTAATGTCTTACCTGCTAAAAGTGTTGGGTTTCGGGTAATGCACGTAAACTTTTTCCCATGGTTCTACCTTAGGTACCTCACATGGTGTATTGATCACTTGGACATTTAGGAATCCAACATTGGTGCGGGTACTGATTTGCTTTATACAGATTGAGCAGATATAAAGACCGCAGACCATTGCAAAGGTCAAGACAATCATTCTCAACAACAATAGAGATTTCTTTGGAGCTTTTATAATCAGGGTATCCTGAAATTCAAAGAATTGAACAGATATATCACAAGAATAAAACGATGTGGGTATTTGTGGAGTCGACTCCACATAGGCCTGACACATTAATAACAAAAACAAATATGGGTATTTACCCAGATGTTCAAGACAGCCAACTCAAACAAATGATATGGGTATTTACTAAATCTTCAATCGAAAGCCTTTAATAGAAAAGGCTGTGTGTTTATCAGTGTCACTCAGTGAGATACAAATGCAAATAACACAAATAAATGGTACAGATATATGGAAAATTGTCCACAGAGAAGCCTGGAATTGGTAATCCTACGTGACTCAACTATAATAACTGTAAAATAAAGCTGTTATATGTAGGATACTTATAATAACTTCTGTTTAAACTAGATATTAAATTCACAGCAAACCCACAAAAGACCAAAGGAATACAGGATGGACAATATATATAATAAAAACAGTGGAATCTGGGTTTGCTGCTATTTCAACATAGTAAATAAAGCCCCAAAATTTAGGCAAAAATTGTTTGATTATTCTAAACCCAGATCAGACAACACACACATGTTACCTAAAGAACAATTATAAGAAAAAGAACATAATATTTTTATCCAAACAGTACACATATATACTACAAACATTGCATAAATAAAAAGATCAAGAAGGAGAAGAGAAGGAAAATAGTCCCAACGCACCTTGATGAACAGACAAAGATCGTCAGCCATATTTTATTTCTCAAAAAGGAAAAGAAAGAAAAAGCATTTGGGCAGCTCAGATTCGACCCTTCTTTCCCCTTTCCTTCCTAGCTTTATTAATCAGCTTATCTCTGCTACACAGATGCGTGTGTGTATATCTATCTATATAGAGAGAGAGTGTGTGAGAAAGAAAAACAAATAGGATGATGAATGAGATGCTTCGACCGTTGTTCTTTCTTTCTTTCTTTCTTCAGATTTACACCTCCGTCTCTCTCTCTATATCTCCTTCTACCTCCGAAATCTAGTATAGTACGATCCGAATCAAATGAGGAAAAGGGAAGGAAGTTGCTCTTAAGACGGCGTCGTTTTTTAGCTTTAAGCCTTGAAGTGACGTCACGTTGATTAGTTCAATCCGGCCCCCTACTTTCAAGAATTGGACCTAACGTCCAGCATATAGAAAACGATAATGACAATGATGGAGGCCTTGACCAGCGGCTTTGTTGTATTAATTATGGGTGATTAACGACTCTCCAACCCCTCTAACGGGCTTCCAATATGCTGACGTGTGTGATTTTTCTTTTTATCATTTTATTTTATTCCTTTGTTATTAAATTTATCATTATTCTTATTTAAGACCGTCTCTCTCAATTTGATGATATCAAAACAAAAAAATTAAAAAGAAACAATAAAGTGGGTCTTCTATTTTTCCCCATAAATCTTATTCTTAGGAACTTCTTATATAGAAAAACTCCATCGAATAATGTTCCAGTGGTATTTTTGAATATATGAACAATAAGAGAGGGGATTTTGGTTTGAATCGAAAAAAAACATAATGAGCTACATCATTTTTTATAAAAATTATGTTTATATAACACTGCACTTTCTTTACCTGCCCATTGTTTTGGTAGATATGAGCTCTTTTTCTTGTGAAATAACAAAAACTTTAGGTAGATAAACTTATTTGACTATATTTTTTTATTTATTTTAATAGTTGTTTCGAATAACATATAGTTTTTGACCTATTTGTAGGCTGTTAAATTATTTTTAACTTCTTTAAAAATTAATAAAAAAATCAAATGTACTTAAATTATCAGCATAAGATTTGAACTTTCAACCTTTTAACACAGATTTTTCAACTTATTTGTTAAATTTTTTCAAAATATTAGATGAAAATATATCCGTAGAAGTATTTAAAATTGTTAGTTTATCAAAAAAATAACAAAAATAAGAAAAAATAAACAATAATGAATGAATAAAATATTTAAATATATTAAAAAAAACTGATAAAATATCAAATATAACAGCCAAAATATGAAAAAATGATAGATGAATAAAATATTGGAATAATGATTTTCATGAAAAATAATAGCCGATATCTCATAATATGGCAAATTTTGGTCTCTCCAATGGCTTCTTATATTACTACCAAAAAAAAAAAAAAAACATAAACGCTTCGCTTGGAACTCAGATTTTTAGTAAAAAAATAAAAAAAAAGTGAAAAAAAAGTGAATAAAAATGAACAATATTTTTGTTCACTTTTCTTTCATATTTTTTCACCAAAAATTTAAGGGATTAACATAAAACTATTATAAGAAATAAATTTTTCACAAAAAATTTAAATTCCAAACGGAATCTCAAAAAATTATATCTTGCTATATAAGGGATTAACATAAAACTATTATAAGAAATAAATCATAAGAATAAAAAGAAAGGCCGTGTATCGCATTATTTGAGAAAATCTATTAGCAAGCATGTGGGTGTTGAACAACGATAGATTCCAATGACACCTTAAGTTACGAAAAGTACAACAATGGGTGCATCAGGTAACTTAAAGTTTGGGGCAAAAGTATTAGTCCATTATAAAGACTCGTCATGTTATTAACTTCCCATGTCATAGTTGCGAAGGTTGTTAGCTTCTTTTGTGTCACGGGTTGATAGGTTGGGTATTATATGATGACAATAATATGATCCGTCATGATCACACACAGCGAAAATAATCCGTGAGGTGATTAAGCAATAATCCTATCGTACTTAAACATTAAGGCATGAGACTATATGCTCGTCGAGGATCAATTCGTAATGTACCGCACATCTCTTTAAGCTCTGCCCTCTGATTTTAAAGCCATACGGCTTATCCAAGCAATAAGCGATAGCAATACTATTCTCAAATGCGCACACATATGACAAGTAATGTGTTTAGCGCTAGTCCTTCTCGAAACACAAACAAGATAGCCATGTGCAACCAGACATGCGGGTGAGCCAAGCATCACCCGTTAGGCACGACACCTCCATTCGTGAAGCTTTTTGTGCCCTGCGTCAAGATTGTTGTCCGCAAGGATAGACACCACCGAATAGCAACTGTTAAGCCCACAACATAGTGCCCCGTGACACCAATTCTAACTAAACCAAGCGGTTGTGTGCATAAGCTTGAACCAAATGCGCAAGTATACACGAAACACACGGCATGCAAGTATACACACCAAGGCCCAATCCGTCATGAGCATAAGCCCCGCCACGATACGAATGCGGCATAGCGAGTGCGAATGTCACAACCCATCCTCGACGCCAATGCTCAACATCTGTCCCACTGGACACAATGCCGTCTATGTAGCCCTTTGACTAGCATGAAGACTGCAGCCATGTGCCACAGCCGGCCCCCAAGTCTTGCCCACTCCCTCAAGGGACTCACTTGAATGTTGTCCCTTTCAGTAGCACTGAGAGGTGGTAGAGTTTACACCATATCCCCCCCTTATAATAGCATTATGAGCCATCTCCAAACTGATATAAGGAAATATTTTACTTCCTCGAGGAGTCATAATTCATAAATTTAATAAACATGAAAAATACAAATTATGATATTGCCATGCCGCCGGTCAACCATGCTTAGACATGCCCCACGCCAAGGTCCCTCGCGGCCCCAGACATATCACAGGTGGCAACCCTTGACACCTAGTCATTGTTTTGAAGGTAATGTTATACCATCAAAAATTTATACAAAATATATGTATAAAAAATAATGTGATGGAATGAGAATTTTTTACTTTAAAATAAAAAAATTATTTTTTTTTGAAAAATTTTGTACAAAAAAAAAATTCACCAGAATGGTGTCAGTTGCATTTTTATAAGAAAAGTGCTATTTTTTTAAAAAAATCTGTATAGAAAAACTCCACTAGAATGATGTGACAGTGACATTATTGTAATTAATAACCATTAAATGAGTGTTTTATTTTAAAGTGAATTGTTATTATTCAACCACATCATTCTAGTGACAAATTATATATGAATTTTTTTATTTGTATAGCATTACTTTTTTTATAATTAAGAGTCATGAATGTTTTCCTTTAAAATGAATGACTCTTATTCAATCTCATTATTCTAGTGTCAAATTTGTAAGAAATTTCTTGTATATCCCTACGCTAAAATAAAACGCCTATCATGATAATCACTTTTAATTATAAAAATGTTATTTCACATTTTGATGAAACTTTTTGCGCAATTTTTTTTATTTATTTAAAGAATAGCATTTGAACTGTGGCCAACCAGTACGAAAGTGGTGACTGAAGAGTTTATAGGATCTTTCATAATTATAAGATAATGCTATACAAATAAAAAAAAGTCAAATATAATTTATTATCTGGTGGGATAAGGGTTATTTATTTTAAACAAAATATCTATCATGATGACTCTTAATTATAATAATGTCATTATCACGTCATTATAATGAAGTATTCTGTATAAATTTTTTTGAAAAAATAGTATTTTTCTAATTGTAATGGTCCAAGAAAATGGTATGAAAGTAAGGAAGCTAAAAAGTATAAGAGAAGAAAAAGAAATAAATCTTGAAAAGTTAAAAGCAAGTAAAGCAACTCAAGTTGAACTCTTTGGACCAAATTGCAAGAAATTTATCGTTCTTGAATATCAATGTAGATGATTTATTTTTAATCGAATAAAAAAAAAATAATTGACGCTCACGCAAAATAGTTCAGACACTCTGACTGCAATACCCAAAAAAATAAAGCAAGTAAAGTGTAATTCCAAATGGGATTCAACGGACAATGGTGGTGACTGTTTCTAGGAATCGAACGAAAATTGTGACTCCCTTATGAGAAGATTGTTTTGAAGCTAGTAGAAAATCTCCAACAATTGGTTCCTTTCAAAATCAGTGAGAAGAAGATCTAGAAGAAAGAAAAATTATTCCTGCAAAATTTTCGGAATGCATCTGCGTCCTTGACCAAATACTAGGCCGAATGGACTCTGAAAATTGCTATTCTTCAACACATTTATTACAGGCTGTGTGATAGGAGCAAAATATCACATCATCATCCCCTCTGTCTTTTTGGCTGATCCATTCACCGAATATATATATACACATCTTGGGCAATTACTTCTTGCTACGCCTTCTGTCTCTCTCTCTCTCTCTCTCTCTCGTGTGCAATGGAGCCAAGTACTAATGAAGTAACCCATGATTTCTCTCCTTTCTTTCGAGTATACAAAGACGGCCGCATCGAAAGATTCAGGGCGCCTCAATTTGCTCCACCCTCCGACTATCCTGGAACCGGCGTCCGATCCAAAGACATAGCAATTTCGCCGGAATCAGGCTTATCAGCCCGACTCTTCATCCCCACCATCACCGACCCAAATCAAAAACTTCCTCTCCTAGTTTACATCCACGGCGGAGGCTTCTGCCTCGGATCGGCCTCCAGCCCCCCGTTCCATAACTTCGTTAGCTCGCTCGTCGCGGAGGCCAAAATCGTCGCCGTCTCCGTCGACTACAGGCTGGCACCTGAGCACCCTCTTCCCATCGCATACGATGACTCCTGGGAAGTTTTCCAGTGGGTCGTCTGGCATTCTGACGAAAATGGTCCCGAACCATGGCTAAACAATCACGCCGATTTTCAACGGGTTTTCTTGGGCGGAGAGAGCGCTGGAGCCAACATTGCAAACGATCTGGCTATACGAGCCGGGTCGGGTCACTCAGCTAGTGCTGGATTTCATGGTGTGATGCTTGAAGGACTTCTCTTGATTCATCCATTTTTTGGAGGCAGAGAGGTTGATAAAATGTACAAGTTCATGTGCCCGTCGAGCAGTGGGTGCGACGATGATCCGAGGCTGAACCCGGCCGCCGATCCGAGGCTGCCGAGCATGGGGTGCACCAGGGTGCTGTTTTGTCTAGCAGAGAGAGATTGGCTGAGAGATAGGGGTTGGGCGTACTATGAGGCACTGGGGAAGAGCGGGTGGGGCGGAGAGGTGGAGATTATGGAGACAGGAGGGGAGGGTCATGGGTTTCATTTGCTTGACCCGACTTGTGAGAAGGCTGTGACCCTGATGAGACGGCTGGCTTCTTTCTTGAATCAGGACTAGTGTGTTCCAAATTCATTTCCACTACTTGATGGCTTGGTCTCTCTCTCTCTCTCTCTCTCTCTCTCTCTCTCTCTCTCTCTCTCTCTCTCTCTTGTATTTCTAGCTTTAATTGAGTGTCGGAAGCTTTGACGAGTAAAGTTTGATGACAAAAATTATTACAGGTGTTTGTGGGGACGGCAGTGGTTTGGCTTTACTGCAAAAGCTTGAAGTTGAAGCATTGTTGTACTACGACCCCGCTTTAGAACTATAATAATAGATATACTTATGTTTTTTTTTTAATTTATTTGGAATGATATATAACCAATAAATGTAGAAGTCTTACACTTATATGAAAGTCCATGGCCCATGGGAATTGGAAAAATTATTTGCTCCTCGAACGCCACTTGGTTCCCATCCTTGTTGGTAGAGCCCCAACTCCTCTACTTAGTTATATAATTCACTGAGTATTGTGAGAAGATAGTGTAAGGCTTAGTAGTCGCTAGATTTGTTCTAGCACACTCCTTATTAATAGGATTTGAGAATTTTTTTAAAGTCAATTATGTTCATGAGAGTTTTATTTAAAGTCCGACTCAAATTATATACAGAACAATGTACTTTTATATTTTAATATATTTATATATATGGTTTTTATGTTATTTGGCATTATTTTTAGGGAACAAAAAATTATAAAACAGTTTTTGGATTCTTAGTTATATAATTCACTAAGTATTGTGAGAAGATAGTGTAAGGCTTAGTAGTCGCTAGATTTGTTCTAGCACACTCATTATTTATAGAATTTGAGAATTTTTTTAAAGCCAATTATGTTCATGAGAGTTTTATTTAAAGTCCGACTCAAATTATATACAGAACAATGTACTTTTATATTTTAATATATTTATATATATGGTTTTTATGTTATTTGGCATTATTTTTAGGGAACAAAAAATTATAAAAAAGTTTTTGGATTGGATGTGCAAGTTTGGGCATCAAAATTTTATTTTGGGTGGACTTAAAATTTAACTTCAGGCTTGATAAAAATTATTTATAGTGTATGCCCGACTTAACCGGAAAAATGTCCTGAATAATTCTTTGGGAAATGAGCAGACTTTGGTTAGGCGAGCAGAGTCAATGGAGGGTTTGGTCTGCTATCTTGAACGCTACTAACGACTCGATTTAGTCTTAGTTTGAATGAAGTTTTCATGGTTTTCTAATTTTTACAAGTGCTTTTCTACTGGCATCTAATTTTTTTTTACTTTCTTTACGAGATTTTGACTCTTTCACCAAAAAATCAAAACTATAAGTAGTAAATAAAAAGCTAAAAACCAAATCTAAGAACTTATAAAAAGTTGCATGCAACTAAGGTAATATATTGTATCACTTAGCAACCTTTATGTCATTCTGTCATATTAATTTCTACCTCTAAACTAAAAGAAAATTGTTGTAATGCAATTCTATGAGTAGTTTGAAGTTTGAACTCCTCGTAAATCATCCAGCAATGATATTTGTATAATCTTAATGAAATATTAAAACAAATTTTGTTAAATAAGTTTATGTTAATGTAACTAACATATTGGATAAGTTTTTTTTTTTTTTTTTTTGAGTCTGAAAAAGCCACGAATATGTTGTTTCTGGGGCTGCAAGCTTTGATTTTTAACAATTGGAAAAACTTCTTCACAGTTTTTCTACATTGGGCCTAACTATCAAACTGCATGAGAGGGGGAGGGGAAATGGGTATGGTGGCTTGTGCGCCTATCACGGGCTTAAAAGTCGAGCTTGTGGGCCCAACTATACAACAAAATCCTTCCGACAATTGCACATACTATATATATTCATGTATATGTGTACTTCCCTTTTGTCATTACTGATATTTAAAAAATCACATGAGGTCTCGGGTAAGTACTCAGAATTCTCTATTTTTTATTTCACTATATCACGTGTTAATTGTTCATATTATTCTTGAATTTTATTTATTAACACATAGTATAATAAATGAGGAGTTTAAAAGATTCTAAATATTAAAGTTTGGAGGAGAGCCGTGCCCCTCGAGTATGATCCCTTTCTCATATTTTCTCTTGTTAGCCCTTATTTATGTAATGTATAAAGATTACATGATTCGCATGATTGGTGAGTGTGCACAAAGTAGGAGTAGAAGGCTAAACATTTGAATACCCTATAGCCAAATAGGAAGAAATGCAGGCCCAACTTAGGGAGTTTATAATCAAAGTTCTATTTATAATTACTTGGGGGAGTTTATTGATTGCAAAAGGCCAACCTCACTCAAGCCTTATAGCCTTTATCCCATTTTAAACTCAAGTATTTTACTAAATCATGGTTGTTGAGAAACTTATTTACTAAACCCGACCTATTATAAACTTATTTATCAAATTCAGAGCATCCATATATTTGTGGGATAAAAACTCGACTTCAAAACACGTGTTTTCATCCCAAGATTTCAAAAAAAATTGCCGGCCTATTCTATCATTAACGGGCTCTGCATCTCACAAAGCAAAAAAATTAATGAATCATAACCGGTGGCAATAGAAACCATAGTAATCAGAATCAGACCGGATATTGAACCCGTCAAAGTATCGATTTTTGGTCTATTGGTTCAACCGATATTATAGTGTTTTATATATTTTAGTTATTATATAGCCTATATATATTAAATATAGTAAAATTAATCACCAACCTAGTAATGGTTTGGTGATAAAGCGTTCAAACTTTTCATCCTTATCATAAGTTCAAATCTTTACTTCAACATAAACTTAAAATTTTGAAACTATTTGAAAAATCAAAGTTAGTGGTTGGTTTATTCAATTGCATCAGCCGATTTTTCAAAAGATTGACCAGTTCATCCAATTCAACCCGGTTCACATGCATTTTCTTAAATTAATTCAACCGTACTGATTAAGGGTCTGATTCCTAATTCAACCAATTGAACTGTCCGGTCTAGTTCGGTTTTGATAATTATGACAGAAACAATTGTTATTCCTAACAGGAGGCTTCACACAACAACATGCATAAAGCACTCAAATCTTAACCTAAAGCGTAAATCAGAGTTAATGAAGACAAAATAGAACCAAGGGCAGAGCCAGGAATTTGAAATGCCTTGAGTTATGTCAAAATTTTATAAACTATATAATTTATTTTTTTCAAAACTTGAATTTGCAGAAGTTATATAAGCCAAGCAAGTTTACAGCAAATTTGTACATAAATACCTTAATATTAAAAAATACTCACATAAAAGTAAACTATTGAAATTGTGCTCAACAATTCTTCATAGAATATAAATAATCTATTATTGAATCTGAATCGATAATTTTAAAAAATTTCCTTTTGATATAGATAATCATAGAATCTTATTATGTTTTTAAGTGCTAATGTTGACTAGTTTTTTATGGACATTTATTATTGGGACACTAGTGCAGGAGGTGGTGGAATCCGGCACTTTGGGTTGTGCAAGAATTCTTTATAATTCTTTTCTTATGTGTTATTTTCCTTTTTTTATTTTTTTCTTGTACTTTTCAAAGGAACTGCATTTTTTGAATACTAGAAGGGTGCCCCCATTACGTGAGTAAGATTAATTTAGATAAGTGTGGAGAACAAATAGGGATCATTGCATAGATGAGATCAGTTTGTGCAAGTGTGGAGAACAAATAGGAATCACTATGTGGAGAAACAATAGAGATCTATAGGCGGTTCAAAAACTGATTCTATAATTTACTGTATTGTACTTTAAGTGATAAGAATTTTGTACTTAGTTTTTTTAACTGTTTAGGACTATTTAGAAAGATTAAATAACGTTACCCATCTTCACCAACTTAGAGGTGTTCGTTTTTTATAATAGTATAGATTATTTCTAGTTGCTAGTGTTTCTTGTCATGTTTTAGGCTGAAATTTCACTTGGTTGAGTGCTCCTCCAATGCTCCAATTTTTGCCTTTTAAATATATACAATAGTCACTATGAATGCCTAAATGAAAGGAGAACTAGAATAAGGTTTACAGATCTTCGTAGGAAATCTTTATCCACCACAAATCGAAATAACATTAAAAAAAATAAATGAAGAAAAAATCAAGCACCACCAGATGGAGTGTTCAAAAATCAATTCATATTGCAACAAATCCGACATATATAAAATAAATATTTTTAAGGGAATCGAACTTACCTGGTCGGTAGATTGGTGATGAAAAAACAAAATCAACAATTTAGGAATTGCCAAATTGCCTGTCGGTAGATTCGCTGGTCGGTAGATTGTGCCCATAGGGCTTGCATCGTTACCGTTGTCTGTTGGAAATTTTGCTAGAGACTCCAAAATTGCTATGATCAATTAATGGATAAAAACAAAAGGCAGTCTATTAAAGAAGGGAAAAATAAAAAAAGATAAAAACTCTATGCAAGAACGAAAGAATAAAAGCTTCAGTGGAAAGTACCAAAAACTACCTGTCCACAACCTTGTTAGAATAAAATTATTCTTTTACTAAATTTGAAAATTTTATTTACATTATTTAATTAGTCGGTTACAAGTTTTATTACAAAACTTATTACATCATTTGTGTCATGGTATTTGTTAGGGTGTTACAATATTTAGTAACATTTCATTAGGGTTTTAAGAGCCCATAACGGCTAGTTCCTATAGTCTATATAAGATTTCTACTTGGTCTTGTTTGAGATATATAAAAAAGGTGTACAAACATGAAAGACATACAAATATATACATGTTCTTATTCTCTACAATCTCTATTTTTATATACTCGTTTTATGGACAACTGTGGCTGGAACGGTTCATTACTCTCCCGGTAGGCGTGACTCTCAATAAGATAGACTGTGAGCAATTGGGTTGAATCTTGGAGTAGCTGATGTCCGATTATACCTTCACATAAGGAGGTACAGTTGTTTTAGGACAGTGTTATCACGTCTCTCAATTCTCACAGGCCAACTTTTTTGTTTTCTTTTAACTATATTTTATCATTCATCAAGTTGTATTTTATTATATTGTAATTAGATTTATTCTAAAACTATTATTCATTTGTGTTAATGAGAACTATATGATGTGTTTTTATGAAATTCTTCCAACAATCTAAAGCAACTGTGTTAAAAAAAAAAAAAAGAAAACATTTTCTGATCTAAAGGGTAACTCTCATGTAACGTGTCTAGGACATGTTATGGTTTGATTTTGATTTTATATAAATGTATGAAATAAACATGAACCTTTAAGTATTCTGTTTACAATGATCACTCATCAAAATAAGCTGCCTGATTTTTGTTTCGTCATGTTAATTTTCAGTGATCATTGCCGTTTGTTGCTGTTGGTGTGATATTTGTCGTTAAAAAAGTGTTATTGTCATAATCAGTTACATAATTGTGCCTGCCGTTTGGACCTTCACATTCACCTACTATTATTATAATATGTATTATATCTGTGGTTAATATATATATATATATATATACACGTACCTTTATGTCTAATAATTTGCTAAATATACATTCGGAGATATTAGAATTGATATACCAAATTGCAACGACTTTAATGTGTTTGCATATATCTATTTGGATTTCATTGGTTATTGAAATTTCATATATTCTATGGTTTTCTTTTAATGCATTATTAGCCGTATGCTTCTTACTTTTTGATATCACTTCTCATATGGTACTAGCCATTTGATTCCTTTGTATCGTGTTAATTTTTGCTATGTGGTTGCACTTCTTTGGTTTGTTCAAACATGCTCATATAAGTATAAATGATGTTCTGCTATATGAAAAGGAAAACAATTTTTCAAGATGTATTTTCAATATAAATATTTAAGTTAGGTCTTAAATTGTAAAAACTGATTCATTAGTGTTTCACATTTACAATAATTTATAGCATGTTGCCGGTTACATGGTTTTTTTAATGTATTGATAATTGAGATATAATCATGGATATTTCATAGAAATATCTTTTAATAACCAGTTACAAGATTGCATTCATGCCGATATGATAACTGACATTAATGTATAATAGTTGTTATTTATGTGGTCGGTAAATTGTGCAAAAATGATATTTGACCGTTAGTGTTTCTCGTTAGTGGATTGTTTTCAAATTAGAATTGATGATAGATTATGATTTAGAATATTATTAAAGGGTGGTCAGGTTAGCAAAGTTTTGATTGATCTGCAGCTATTATAAATGGTCAAGTTTAATTGGAATTTAATTAGAACCTTTATTTTTCTTGGAGTTCGGTTGGCACTGTCGCTTGAATTAAACATGTTATCTATATTTGTTTATATTTTATGTGAATATCAGTTTTCATCATGGATAATTTTGATACTCTACTATGCACACCATTATGCCATAGTCCCGGTTCTAGTGTATGAGGATTTTGTTTAAATAACATATGACACTATTAATTTTCTGAACCCAGACTCTTTAGAATATTTTTCCTATTTCAGAATTTTATCTTGAACTTTTAAATTGTAAGGAAAAGAAAAATGCTGCAATTAGCTAGTTACTTTTAATTTATGCTCTTGCTGTGTTTACTTGTAATATTCAATAGGAAAGTAGTTTCGAGATATATTTCAGATATATTTGTCTTTGACTAATCATGAGTTACAGTATTCCATTAATGGTGGTATAAGTTTAGTGGTGCATGATAAAGAATGCATTATTTTATGCTTGTTGGTCATATAATTGTATTTGCCTGTTATACCATGCTTTTATTAGTGGAATGATCTTTAAAAATAAGTGATGAACTTTTACTATTTTTCGTGAAGCTTATATGTGGTTTCTTGCCCCTGAAAATCTGTTTGAATTAAAAGGAAAAAAGAATGGTTTTTGTGTACTAAAAGGGAAAATAAATTCAGTGTTCAATACAAAATTATGACCTTGACTGTTAAGAAATTAGATAGAAATGTAATATTAATAGCATGTGGGTATGTTACTATTAGAGACTTGCATATGAAGTTAAGATAATAACATAAATGATTTGACAGTTTGGTATATCATTAGAGTGATGTTATATTACATTAATTGAGCTATTTTTATCTTGTTTTAATTTACTTCATTATATTACCGGTTACCTGATTTGTAAATTTAAATGTATTAAAGAATGATCCATTGAGGTATGCGATTGTGAGTTATATGAATTTATATTTGACCAGTACTTTGAGTCATTTAAACGTTGGTCGGTTCATTACTTGCTAGCTTTACAAAATATCATTGTGTGGTTCTGTTAAACTTTCTTTGACTTATTCATATTCTGGTATTTACTTTTTTTGTGCCAATCTGTTAATGAGTCCCATATGATTTTGAATCAATTAGAGAATGTCATAATTTGTCTAGCTTTATTTTTTCTTTATTGGTTGATGTTAATGTGCTGAACAATTTGGAGACTATTGTATATATATATATATATGCTACTGCTTTGGATAATGCACTTTCGCTTTTACAAACTAGAATAATATCATAACTATAGATGCATTGGCCACATAATAAAAGGTAAACTTTAGACGTATTTGAAATGTGGGGGTTGAAGCTATACACTGACATTTTGGCATGTGAGATTATACTAATTTCTTCTTGAGGGTATTTTGCTTGATAAATTTTTATAGGGAAATAAGATATTTATTTATCTATGAGCTCTCTCTAAATGGCATTGCAGAGGAATATCTTATATGGGAAGGATTGTTTTTCATGGTATTTTAAATTCTTATTGCCAAAGAAGGCAGTGATTTCTCTTTTTCTCCTATGGTATTCATATGGTCATCTATGATGTTTGAATGGTCTTCTTATGATATTCTCTTTCTCTTATTGGCCAAGAAGATAAGGACACTAATGACTTTCTATTAGTTGTTTTTTCCAAAGTTAAGCTCAACACTGGTTTTCTCTATATCTCTTTGATTGCTTAAGGAAAAGTATTATTATTATGCGATTGTATGCTTCTTATTGCTTAAGAAGACATTAGTTTCTCTATCAATTTCTTCTATGGCAGTATTCCATGGTTTTCTATATGCATATTTTCTCGTGAGTGCTGATATCTATGGCTTCTATGGATCTAGTAAAAAAGGAATTATATTTATTCTTTGCTCTAAGCATATTGGCAAGTCAACATGTGGCTTCATTATGAAGTGATTTTTCTGCGTGGATATTCTCTACGGACGAGCGCTGGAAGCTAAATTCTTATATGTTGAGGCAGGCTTGAGAAGCCAAAATATTACATAAAATTAATTGCCTCTGGACTAGTGCTTGAGGTTAGCTCCTTTATATGTCCGAGGGGGATGAGCCTAAGCCTATAGGGAGTCACCTAGGGAAGTAACTCGTCTTCTGTGATTGGGGACCCCATGAAGGAAGTTCAACAAGTAAAAACAATCCATACTGTGTGACTCAATACCCAACACCATTATATTAGGAGACACTTAAGATGTTCTCCTGCTCATCCCTAAGGCATCTGTGCTGTGGAATGCGAACGTTAAGGAAGGGTTTAACTCTGAATAAGTCCAAGGCGGGCAAACTCCCGCAGGGTATTCTCGTCACATGTACCATTGGAGGATTCACCTAAGTGAGAGCCGTTGTGAGGCCGCGACTATGAAAATCCGGCTATTTTCTAGTAACTTTCATGAGAATCAAGATTGGTGCATGACCATAATCGCACCAACCCGTGAACATGTCTAATAGTCGGTACTGTGTGTGTGACATGTTAAACTCTGGCTCAAAGGGTCTAGTTCAAGGTGTAGTCTCACTATGATCCTTCAGAGGGAAGCTGTTAACACTAAGTGAGGTTCAAGTCCAAAAGACATCAACACTTATTGCATAGTATTAAGGTTGCCCAAACCTATTATATTTATTTTTGTTTATTTTAAAGTTTTAAAATTTGTGGGGGATTGTTAGAATAAAATTATTCTTTTACTAAATTTCAAAACTTTTTTTACATTATTTAATTAGTTGGTTACAGGTTTTATTACAAAACTTATTACATCATTTGTGTCATGGTATTTAGTAGGGTGTTACAATATTTAGTAGCATTTCATTAGGGTTTTAAGAGCCCATAACGGCTAGTTCCTGGAGTCTATATAAGATTCCTACTTGGTCTCGTTTGAGATATATAAAAAAAGTGTACAAACATGAAAGACATACAAATATATACATGTTCTTATTCTCTGCAATCTCTATATTTTATATACTCGTTTTATGGGCAACTGTGGCTGGGACGATTTATTGTTCTCCCGATAGGCGTGACTCATGAGGAGATAGGCTGTGAGCAATTAGGTTGAATCTTGGAGCAGCTGATGTCCGATTATACCTTCACGTAGGAAGGTACAGTTGCTTTAGAACAGTGTTATCACGCCTCTCAATTCTCACAGATCAGCTTTTCTGTTTTCCTTTAACTATATTTTATCATTCATCAAGTTGTATTTTATTATATTGTAATTAGATTTATTCTAAAGCTATTATTCATTTGTGTTAATGAGAACTATACGATGTGTTTTTATGAAATTCTTCCAACAGACCTAAATAGAAAATTCTCAACTAAAATAAAGGTTTCACTGAATGAATGTCAAGAGTTCAACGTCATACAGAAATCAAGATTAAGAAAGGTTCGGTGAGACATTAAATCCAAAGGCAAATCCAGGGGGGCGGAGCCCCTCCAAAATTTTTAAAATTTACCATAACTTTTATAGATTTTTTTGGGTATTTTCAATAAAATATAGGTGTTGGCCCCTCTCCTCCCAAATTTTTAACAAAATTACCTAGGTACCTATAAAATTAAAATTTTTTTTATCTTGGCCCCCTCAACACAAATCTTGAGTCCGCCACTAATTAAATCAAACAACAATTATATATCTACATGTATCAAATCTTACACTTAAAGGGTCTTTTATGCTTTGAGAACCTGTTTGTAGTGATTTGTCAAAGCAATTGAGTCATTGGATTTATGTTGATACCTTTTTTCTTTTTGTTTTGGGTCTGGGCCATGAAGAGCAAAAAGACCAAAAGAACAACTAAAAAACAAACTATCCTAAAGTCATTTTGTGCTGGAGTGGGTTGGGTGAGCTACCATATAAATGGGTGAGTTACAAAATAATGAGTTGGACTAACATATATTTTTTCATAAATTTATAACTAGTAATTGTTTTTGGAGTTCGACTATCCTAGGCTGTAAATCAGCCTTCATCGTAGCTCCGCCCCTTGAATAGAACATAAATCAGAAGTCAAAAAATATGTACACAAAGGTATACAAGATTCCAACTCATGGACCCCTTTTTAAATGTTCTTCCTATCTAAAACTACTCTCATAACCTCTTTTTCCAAAACCTCCTATCTTCTTGAGATTTCAAAAACCAACTCCATAACCTTTTCAAATACTCTTACACTCTATCTTTAAATTGTTCCAAAAATGTTTTCAAGAACTTACAACCCTAAGGTGTCCCTACGCCTTCTATGGTTAGGGATTTCAAAGGAAGGTGATATATCAAGAACAATCCTCAAGGTTGTCCATATTAGAGTTTCACAAACCACTTTCAAAAGCTTTTCTAAGATAAGTTTATTAAAATATTTCAAAACCCTACCCCCAAGGTTTTCAAAGCAAGACATCAAAACTCTTTTGAGGTATTTCAAAAGCACTTCCAAAACTCTCTTGAGTTGTTCCGAAAACATTTCAAAACGCTTCAAAACCCCCTTTCAAAAGTTCCAAAGTTCTATTTTAAAACACTCCACTACCCAATTTCAAATAAAAAATCTCAAGTTCTCATTTTCCAAAGACCACAAAGTGTCTTCAAACTTTTTCAAAGACCACAACGTGTCTTCAAATTTTTTCAAAGACTTCAATGTGTCTTCAAAACTTTCAAAAGGCCCTAACGCGCCTATTTTCCATCGGGCTCTTGTTCGAACTACGAATGACCTGATTCTCGTCAAATGAGATACGTAGGTAACTTAAAATGGTGCGGTCATAACTCCTATTTTAACTCAAGTTCTCTTTCAAAACTCTCTATCAAGTCAAGATTCCTGTTTCAAATTCCCTCAAGACTTCCATATTTTCTAATATTTTTCTCAAAACTTGCATCATGCATCATTCATCCAAAAAGTGATAATTAAACCCTGTTTTCAAAATTCTAAGGTGGATATTAAGTGAATAATGGTAACCACTTATTTTAGTGAGTGAACAAAGGGTGATTAGACATGCAGGTACCGAAAGGGCAAGGTAGGGTGATGATCTTAGTATATCTTCTCTATACGTAACCAACCCCCGGACCATAGATTTCTGTTTTTGAATGACCAACATGGAATTACTTTAAAAAAGGGCTTAAAACTTTCTAAAGGTTGCCAAACAACTTATTTTCTCAAAAATCCTCTCTCGAGGGAGGTTTACAAAACCTTTTTTTAAAAACCTTAAGTTTAATCTTCGGATTAAGACTTAATTTTAGGTGACCTAATTCACCTTAATCGAATTAGGTGACGACTCCTATTTTTCTAAAAAAAACCCTTAGTCAAACCAATTTCAAGCTTTAATCTAGTCGCACTCGTCCTTTTAAGAGGATGAGTTTTAATGACAGAGTTCCGTGTTTTTTCCGAGCCGAAAGGACTCGGTCCAAAAATCGGGGCGCGACATATGCTATATATAAATGTATTGTAACTACTTACAGAAACACCTATGAGTGTTAAATTTCTTCTTTTTTTTTATTTTTTTGGAAGCAGAATACAAATACTGATCTTATTAGCCAAGTTTTTTTTTTAATATATTGATTCTATTTTATTAGTTTAAGTTTTGCTGGGATTCATTTTTTTGGGTATTTGTTGTGATTTGTATTATTTATTTATTTGTTTGTTTTTGAGAATTTTTATGATTTTTATTTTATTTTTTCTTGGTATAGGCTCTCTCCTTCTCAACTGAGATTGTCATGGAAAGGAAAGACAAGGATGATTGTGTGATCCGTGGAATTGCAATGGCTTTGATCCTTGACATATATGTCTAGTGATGAATTGGTTTTCATATACTATTTTGCCAATATGCGTGCATGTGATGTTTGGGTTGTTTTTGTGTTTTACTTTTTCATGTATCTTTTCTATATCTCTCTACCTAAGGGTCGTCAATGGGCCGGACCAAGCCCAACGAGCTTTGATTGGTCAACGGGTCGGGTCGGGCCATGGGTCAAAATTATGAGACCCAGACTTTGCCCACGGGCCTAAGAGAAATGGGCCTATGGGCTGGACTTGGGCCATTAAGTAATTTTTAAATTTTTTATACTAATATTTTTATTAATTTTTTTACTAAATTTAAGCACGACACTATGACAGTCTTGCCTTCAATGCCTTGATAGGCTTGTGCATTCTCTTCTCCCATTAGAGTTGGTGGCATGAGTAATGAGAGACCATGTGTGGGGTCACTTGAAGAAACGCACCATATTTTCGTTGTCATCCCTTTGATTTTTTCTTACCCCATATTTTTTGGGTTTGAATCGTTTGATTTTTGAATTTTTTTGTTTTTTTTTTCTTTCTTATCACTCAATTCTTTGGAAAAAAGTTCTCCCTCTCTCTCTCAGTACTCAGTAGTACTTTTCCATAAAAAAAAGTAAAAGCTTTGGGAAACAAAATAAAACCATTCACGGGCCAGCCTTTTTTGGGTTGGTCACAGGCCACCCATGAGCTACAAAATCAAGCCCAGGCCCGGTCCTAACTATCTTGGGTTTGGGTCAAGCTTGGGCCCCCTGGGCCGAAGCCTGATGGGCCGAGCTGGGCCCGGGCCAACCCGTGGGCCTCGGGCTTTTTGATGAGCCTTATCTCTACCTTATCAAAATCTTAATTTTCACATTTCAGTCTAGGATGTGTTTGGGAGTTTCCATATGAGGGAAATTCATGAGTTTGATATGTTTATTGATGATTATTTATTATACGAAATCAATAAAAAAAAATTTAGATTCTCTTAATTATTCTATATTTGTATTTGAAAACGTGTAATAGAGAGCAATATCGTGAAAATTAAGTATAAATTAGGAGATAGTTTAGGAAATTACAAAAACTACAAAATTAACTAAGAAGATATCCTCATTTAGCTCTAAAAAGGAAAGAAGAATGATGACTGATCAGGGAGGCTACGTATAGTATTTAAAATTAAGTGTATTAATTTCAACAGTGCATACCATTTATAAAAAATAATTAAAACTATATATGTTACTGGCAAGACATCAAAATAGAAACCAAAAAAAAAAAAAAAAAAAACGTTCACACAAGACAAAGGAACAATTAAGTCGTGAAGTTAAAAAAAAAAAACATAAATGAATGAGTAAAATTACTCACCCAATTTCAATTGATTGGTAAGGCAATCACATTCTACTAAAATCTCTCTCTAAATCTGCATCCTATAGAAAATAGATCTAAAAAAGATCCTAAGTCTTACTCCTAAGATCACTTTGACATTCTTAAAATTTATTTTTAATCCAAACGGTGTTAAACAACTGTGCCAAAATTTTTCTCTCCTTCAATCTCAGTCTTTCAATCATCTAGGCTGTCGTGATTCTCTATATCAATTAAATGCCTAAAATTATGGAAGTAAGAATCAATCTCATGTCCAAAAAAAAAAAAGAGGGAATCAATGTTCTATAAATTCCGTGCATCGAACAGGTAAACCCTAGTAATTTGTATACATGTGTATATGTACTTTCCTTCATAAGACTAATAACTAATAACTAATAGCCTGTTTGGAACTAGGAGAAGGAAAGGGAAGAGGGAAGAAGAAAAATTTATTGTTTGTTATTATTTTCTTGCGTGGTTTTGCAAAAAAAATGGAAGGAAAGAAAAGAGAGAAAGAAATAAATTGATTTAAAAAATTTTCTCATTTTTTTGTTCCTTTTTTATTTTATTTTATTTTTCCTTTCATTTCCCTTCCCTCCCTCAAGTTCCAAATAGATTGTAGGAAGTTACACCCCTTCTCTCTTTAATGTTTTGTCTGAAATCCAAATTTATTAAGAAAAAAATAAAAATAAATAAAAAAAGAAGGGAAAAGAGAACAAAAATTCTCTTAGGAAAAGAAAAGAGAACAAAATAAAAAAGAATTTTTTTTCATTTTTTTCCCATTTTTTTTTATTTTTTTTCTTTTTCATTATCAAATTCTTGATCTAAACACTACCTAAGTGCATAAAAAATAATAGAGAAATTAATCATCCAGCAAAACAATAAAATTGATAACAGCAGAAGGTGAACTCGTGGTCGGCTTAGCCAACAATTTAAAGGTTGACGTTTCGAGTCAATCCCATACCACACCTAGGGCTGACTCAAGCGACAACTTTAAATAAGATTTTTTTTATATATATTTTAAATTATTGTACAAAAATTTGAATAAAATTGGTTATTATTAAAATTAATTAGTGTGTTGATTTAAACTTTTTTCTTTACAAAAATATGTAGAGACTATATAAGATTTAATTATAACGTATAAGCTTTTAAAAAATATACGGGTTTTAAAATTTTTTGTTACTATTTATTTTATTGGGTTAAACCAGTTTTGTTTTCTTCTTCAACCTTAACTAAGGTAGTTGATTTTCAGTATACTTTTCATAGGGACATTTTTTTTTGTTTTGGACTGGACTTTTTGTTTCAAAAAAATTAGAGAACCTATATAGAGCATTAATTATGGTATGTAAAAAGTTTTAAAAAAATTAGAGTCTTCAAAATTTTATTTATTAGTTAAACTGGTATTTTTTTTCCTGAAAAGTGATTTTTATCTTTTTTTCTTATGAACATTTTTTTTTCATCTACGGAGCCTTTTTAAAAAAAATATTGAGAATATATATGACCTTTATTATAAAATGTAATTTTTTTAAAAAGTTAGAACCTTAAAAAATTAAAGCCTTAAGGCGACCGTCTCACCCGGCTATGGAGTGAGAGGGCCCTGACCTCATCCCTATTTAGCCGATTATCATTTATGTAATATATAAAATTTACTAAATTGGTGTGAAAGACAACTCTACATGAGTTTGAGAGAACCTTGGATTGTATATAACCAAAACTAAAGGGTTATTTACAGAGCCATTTTTTTTTAAAAAAATATTGAGAATATATAAGACCTTTATTATAAAATGTAATTTTTTAAAAAGTTAGAACCTTAAAAAATTAAAAGCCTAAGGCAACCGTCTCACCCGCCTATGGGGTGAGAGGGCCCTGAACACACCCCTATTTAGCCGATCATCATTTATGTTATATATAAAGTCTACCATATTGGTGTGAAAGGCGACTCTACATGATTTTGAGAGAACCTTTGGTTGTGTATAACCAAAGCTAAAGGGTTATAATCAAATCCTGCTGTCAATTACTTGGGGAGTTTATGGACTGCGAAAGGCCAGCCTCACAAAAACATTAGTCATTTGTATACATGTATATATCAAATTCTACTTTCAGCTTCTTGGGAAGTTTATTGATTGCGAAAAGCTAACCTCACTAAAATATTATTTACATATATAAATATAAAGATGGATTTATGAAGGGATCAGTGAGACAACTATCTCTACTTACTTGTTAATTTTTATTATTTTATTAAAAAAAATATATGTATTTATTTGATCTTAAATCGTAAATGTAAGTTTTGTCCCAACTAAAAATAGTAACACCTATATTTATCTTTTTTGAACTTAATACCACCTACATTTGTTATTGTTGAATATCACTAAATGTGCAGCAATATATATATATATATAATTAACCATTTATTATTCGGCCATATAATCAACACAATTTTAATTCATAACCTTCTATTTTAATAATAAATTAAAATGCTTTCACCTATTTAATATTTTATTTATTTAACTATTATTTTTTTGCTTTAACTAATCATGTGTCTTGGCCAACTTAGATGCACTTCAATTAATTTTGGAGTTTGTGTAATCTTTTCGTCCTATACAAACTGGATAACTACTCTCTACTACTATTTTAAAATGTCAAAAATAGACCCACAGCCCAAAACATTGTGTTTCTTTCCATCATTTTAATTGTATCCATAGATGGGGTTATCTAAATTCCAAAAACCCTTCTCGAAATTTTGAATCTGCTAGCCAAATCTAAGTTAAGGTTTGTCATTATAGTATAATTTTTTGTATACAATTTTTGTACAGAGACCGACCCTCTTTTTTGATATCTTTAATATAATTATTTTTTTATTTATTAAAAAATATTATCAATTAAGAAATAATTTCGTGTACACTTTTGTATTAAGTATTATTCTCAATTCTAAATCTGCCCGTGTATATATATAGCCTTTATACCATTTTCAACTCAATTTTAAGCATCAACTACCAAGTAACAATCAGTTGTCAACCTTTTTGATCAGTTGTCACGTCTTCTGGTCGATGAAAAAAAAAAATTCAAGCTTCAAGATTCAAGGCAACTACCGGTCTCTCTCTACTGGCTCACAAGAAACGCACCAGTTATCACCCGGAGCCAGGCGGTTGCACCAACTATTGAACCACTATTAGACTTGCAAAGGCTTTTTACCATCTATATCAGCGACCACACTAAATTTGAAACGCACATTGTTCCCTCTCTCTCTCTCTCTCTCTCTCTCTCTAAAGTATAGCAATGGAGTCAAGCGCCAGTGAAATTGCTCATGAGTTCACACCTTTTTTCCGAGTGTACAAAGGTGGCCGCGTCGAACGCTTCATGGTCTTCGATTACGCCCCGCCAACCGTTGATCGCAACACCGGCGTCGAATTCAAGGACATCTTGATCTCCCCAGAAACCGGGGTCAAAGCCCGCATCTTCATGCCCAAAATCGACGGCCCAGATCAGAAGCTACCCCTTCTCGTCCACTACCACGGTGGAGGTTTCTGCGTGGGATCAGCCCTCGGCACTGTCACCCGGACATTCCTCACCACTCTAGCTTCCGAAGGCCGCGTGATTGCTGTTTCCGTTGACTATAGGCTTGCCCCCGAGCACCCACTGCCGATCGCATATGATGATTCGTGGTCCGCGTTGCAGTGGATCGCTTCCCATTCAAACGGGCAAGGACCCGAGCCGTGGTTAAACCAGCACACCGACTTAGGGCGGCTTTTCTTGGTGGGTGAGAGTGCCGGAGCCAACATAGCCCACCATATGGCAGTCCGGGCTGGGTTGGAAGGCTTGCGGGTACATGGGTTGAGTATAATACACCCATTTTTCACGGTTAATGAACCGGACAAGATGATCCAGTATTTGTATCCGGGAAGCAGTGGGACCGATGATGACCCGAAATTGAGCCCGAAGGCAGACCCCGACTTGGCAAAAATGGGTTGCTCCAAGGTGCTGGTCTTCGTGGCAGAGAAAGATTGGTTAAAACCAAGAGGTATGGCTTACTATGAGACCTTGAAGAATTGTGGTTGGGGAGGGACAGTGGAGTTGATGGAGAATGAGGGAGAGGACCACTGCTTCCATATGTTTAATCCCACAAATGAAAAGACTGTCACGTTGAGGCAAATGTTGGCTACTTTCATAAATCAAGATTGAAACCACCCTTCCATTGGTTGGGATGAAGTGTCATACTAACGTTGTATGTAGGATATAATGTCAATCTTTAAATCAGTGGACTGCGATGCGTTATTGAATTGGTGATACAAATTTTATATGAGTTTTGTAAACCAGAAATAAAAAGTTTAGAGTTTTGTAATTTTTTTGTTACGTGCAATGCAAAGTAATGGCCTTATTAGAAAGAAAATGCAATTCTTCCAAAAACATTCCACCAAATGATGCAATTAAGAGTCATTATGATTATGCACATGACAATCACATTCTATCACATTATTTTGCATGACTCTCATCCGATCACCTTAAGAGCCATTGGTGTCTTGTTTCAAACTAAATAATTCTCATCCGATCATCTTATTTGGGTGTTGTATAGTATTCATCTTACAAAAATGTCATTAATACATTATTTTAGTGAGATTTTTTATACAAATTTTATGAAAGATTTTTTTTTTATTATAATGCTAATATATAGTTGGAATTTAGTATTTTGTATCTTATTCTGTTGCACAATACTAATAATAACTTTGACAGTAAGCCCCTAGAATGAAGAATTATCATCTTATTTCACCTTATTTTAGCCTGTTTCATTGTTTTATGAAAATTATCAGCTTTGACAGTGTTTTATAGCTTATTATCATCTTATTTTAGTGTTTTATTATAGTTTATTTAGTGTTTTATAGCTTATTATAGTGTTTTATTATAGTTTATTTTAGTGTTCTATTATCACCTTATTCTCTATCACATAATGCAAAATTATTCAGTGCTCCATCCTTGCTCTTTTTTTTTACATGGGGGTGTGGTCCTCTAGTTAGGTGAATTTTACCCCCACCTACGGAGGATGCAACCACCATGTGAGAAGGAGCGAGGATGCATGTCGCTTTTTTTCTTATGAGATAATAGGGATGGATGGCGACCTAAGAGCACTAAATAATTTCTCATCACCTAACCCCATCAGCCACTTTGCTCCCTTAGTTCCTCCCTCTATCGGTTCCTTATAATATGGAAGAAAACACCTTTCTTAATTCCTAATAGTACGGATCTCATGATTCTTTAAATCTTTTCACAACCTATTAGGAACTTGGGGGAGGGGAAAGCAAGGAAAGGAAAAGAAAGAGAATAAAAAAAAATAATTTATCTTCTCTATTTGGTTTTGCAAAAAGAAGAGAAGGAAAGTCGAGAGAAAAAAAGAGATTAGTTTAAAATTTTTTCTCCTTTTCCATTTCTTTCCTCTTCCCATCCTCTTCTCTTCTCTGTTAGGTAGAATCAAACTAAAAAAAGATAGCAAATAGTGATTTCAAGGGTGGAGGGAAAGAGAAGGCTTTCCTAGATTATATAGCCAAGGGGAGCCTAGCTTAACTCCCATTTTTAATGCTCAAATTTTTTGATATATAAGTTTAGTCTACCTCAATATTGCCCAATTTACTTCTTTATTGCTCCGTCCAACACACTGCTCAACTCAATACTTTCTATCGTAGGCCAATTACTTAAAACAGTTCATTTTAATCTTAATTCTTGAACCTAATAAAAATTAGATTAATTAATTAACCATTGAAAAAGTGTCCTAGAGCTGTTGTCTATTGTTGGTATTGTTGCCTGTTGTTTAACCATTAAATTTTTTTTATTATTTTCTTAAAGAGAAACCATCTGATTCATTAAATTAGGGTTTGACTCCACACCTTTTCAGCGGCAATATAAATACAAAAGTATTTTGGTATATGCGAGAGAGAAAAGGGAAGACCACACCTCCATAGCTCAACCACAGTGACCTTCATTGTCCATTGATGACCTCCACCACTTTCGAGCATCTGTTTTTCTTGTCCTCTTCTTTTTTTATTTATTTTTATATTTTTTATGTTTCTCACTTTTTCTTATTTTTTGTCTGAATTATATCAAGTCATCAAACTAGCTCTAAGAAATAAATCAACAATTACTTCAGAACTTTACTCTCCTCACCAATGCCATTATACATTATCACACTTTCTTGAATTTATCTATGTATGACACTTAATATACTCTTATCGAACTTCCTCTGAGATGGTTCCAATGTAATTATTTCATGAACCAAAACATGATTCAAGTCAATTATGCTAATAGGTACTTTTTCTTGTATATTTTTAAATATTTACCTGTTTTATGTATACTTTTGTTACATGTTAGTTGTAAAATTGTTTGGTCTATATAATTTCTTATAAGTAAAATTTTTAGGAAGGCCTAGTTGAACTCTCGAAATCAAATTAATGAGCATGAACAATCTGCAATAAAAGAAGACAGTGAGAATGTGTCGATCCTCTTTGAATCGATGTCACTCCAATGATTAAGTTAGCAAGCATAATCACAATGAGTCAAACAAAATACTATAGCTTTAGCTTTCGTGAACGTACCTTATACCTTAGTGGTATGGGATATTTATAGTATTCAGAATGCCATAATCCCATTGGGAATTGAATTATGTCTCCTTTCAAGAGTCGATCACTTTTGGATATTATTTAGTGTCCCAGTCCTTTTAGGAATGGACTCGCGTGTGCATGATTCACTTGGTCCTTGATGAATCTGGACAATAAGTACCATTGTTGGGGCCACCATCTGGGCATTAGTGAGTTTGGGTCTCTTCTAGCTTAGTTGGGTCCGACATGTTATGTTGGGCCTGATTATTTTGACCCATAATCGCCCCCCATCTCTAATGCCCCTTGGAAGGGGGCTGGGGCTGGTGTTATACAACTGTAGGTAAGCGGCACACGGCGCACACCTGGTGCAGCCATTAAGTGTCATTTAATGAGATGTGACTGTTGGGCAAACCCGACTTCGCTGCCGTCGTTTTACGCTTGTCTGCAGACGAAGGGTTTGCGTTTTTAGACAAAATGACTGATCGAGGATACTTCGGATGCTCTGCCTTTGCTCACCATACGAAGAAACAAAATTCTCTGTAAGTCTCGTTTGTTTTTCTTTCTTTGCTCCCAGGCCAAAACCCTAAGATCTTTTATTTGTCTTTCATAGCGAACAAGCTTATGAATATGCTTGATAGTCCAGTCGTCGTTGTTGCCTTCAAATGTAGATATGACTTTCTAGAAGGGGTAGAGATTAGGTTAATCAGGCCTAAGGACGATGACCAGTTTGAGAATGAAGAATGGACTCCCTTCCTTTTAATCGCTATTGTAGAGGGTGGACTTAGGTTCACAGTTCACCATTTCCTGACCGCAGTCTTGAACCACTATGGGATTGCCCCCATCCAACTCCAATCTAACTCTTATAGGATAGTTATGGGAATAGTTGAGTTGAACAAGCGTTTGAACCAAAACTTAGGCCTTTACGAGTTTGATTACTGTTATTCGATTGTAAGTTGAGTAGGGCTAAGTCGAACTGAAAGAGGTACCATTTTCGGGTTAGGGTTGCGCCAAAAGAGTTGGTCCAGTTCCTCCCAGTTCAGGGAAGGGGATCGAGGACATTATTGGGAGGGTGAGTGGGACATGGGAGTTCGGGAACATCCTAGATGAGGTTCTCCCAACAATGAGATGCCTCAGAGTTTCGAAGACATTGGGTGGATCTTCGCCTCCTCTAACAGGTTTTTCTTTTATCTCTACTTGCACCTGTCTTTGCTGATTTTGACATCCTATTTTTTTTTTCAAGTTGACTTCGGCATTAAAGACAAAGACATTGAGCAAGTCGATGTTGATGTCATTACTCTCGACCAAGTCTGGGCATATAAGGGCGATGGCGAGTTGAGAGGAATTGGTCAAGCTGCTTATATACTGCTGGGTTACCCGATCCAATACCAGTTCTTCTCGGTAACTTCCTGTTACTGGAGGTGGTATGAAGCGTTCACAACTCCACAATCTGGCGGTCATCCTCAAGAAGAGTGGCACAAGGAAGAGAAGGGGGATATAGCTACTGTATCCACCAACACTGCTGCTGTTGTTTCTGCCACTAGTGCTTCTACGTGTCCGGCGCCTTCTATTGTCATGATCCTTGCTGCTCCCATAGTAGTGGATCTAGTTGAGCCAATGGTGCCTTAAGAGGCAAAGAACAAAAGAAAATTGGTGAAGGCTGCTGAGGCTGAAGGTGCTTCACCGAAGACGGCGTACCACGAACAGAAAGACAAGGGCAAGGAGGAAGAATTAGGGACTGAGAAATTCATGGTGCAACTAAAGATTTGTGGTCATGCCATGACTTTTCAGGATTCCATCCTCCTCAGCGCCGGTGTTGTTGTTGGGGCTTTCCAGGCCGTTGTGCCAGTTGACGATATTAAGAAACTGAGTGACTTAGCCATCGAAGACCTCTTGCTGGAGATAGTTCATTCATCGATGGTGGTAAGGCATATTCCTTTTGTTTTTTCTGGTTGAATACTTGTCGGGTTTTTTTTTATTGATGTCACCTTCTGTTTGTTCTAAACAGGGATCGATTTAAGGCTCAGAGGTTATGCAGCGTTTCAACAGCCTGTATGAACGGCATAAGAGCTTGTTAAAAAAACACGGCGAGCTGAAGGATCACTTCCATAACCGAGATCGGAACGTTTGTACTCTGGAGATGGTGATGCAAAATAGTAAACTCATCATTGTTGAAACCCAAGCTTGCTTTAAGCAAAAAGAGGAAGACTTTTTTTAATGTGGTGACTGCTGAAGCTGCAGCTTTGAAGGCTCAGCTTGCCGTAGCTGAGAAGTCGGCATCTAAGGTGAAAGCAGGTTTGGTGAAAGCCACAACAAAAGGCAAAGTCCTAAGCCCAATATACAAAGGGTTATGAGGATGCTAGAGACTACTACGAAAGACAAGTCAAGCAGATCTGCAAGTAACTATTCTGGGAATACTGGAAGACGGCCTTGAGAAAGCAAGCTTTGGATATGTCTTCTCTTCTCTGGATGGAGATACCTGCTCGGGGTGAAGCTGACTTGGGTTCTGATATAGAGGACGATGAAGATAAAGAAGAAGAAGAGACTCCTCTTAGATTCAAGCCAACTGAAACCAATCTTGTTGCCGACATACCCTCCGCCGAGATAAAACTTGCTGCCGAACTGCCTTTTGTCGAGACCAACCTTGCTGCTGACCTGCCTTCGTAGCTTTTCCTTTCTTTGTATTTTTTTTTCTTTTTTGTAATTACGCCTACAGGCAAGATAGTTGTAATCCGTAATTTATTTCAAAAGAAGAACTTGTATTATCTTTGTTTTTGCACTTCTTTTCAGTTAAGCTAAGTATTTCAACTCAGGTTTTTTCTATCTTGCTTTTGCTGGTTCTTGTACTATAGGTATGACCCTTTTTTAAGCCAATTTGTTTAGCTGAACTGTTCTATATGAGGAAGACTTAGTTTTCTACTAAGTTTTTGATATGTTTTAGTCATTTTTTAGCTGATCTACCAAACGTAGGTAGGGATAAGTTAAATACTTGGTTTTTCTTTTACAAATCTTAGCATTCATTGGTCGACCTATCCAACTTGAACAAAATCAAGTTTTTACACTTGATTTTTTTTTTTACCTTTATTGGCCGACCTACCCAACTTGGATAGGATTAAGTTTTTACACTTTATTTTTGTGACTTTCATTAGTTGACTTGCTTAACTTGGACAAGATCAAATTTTTACACTTGATTTTTGTACTTGCATTTTGGAGTGACATTAGATATATAGATCTTTAAAATGACTTCCAGTTTTATTGATAATGTGTACTTTTTGAAGGAAAAATAGAGTATTGTTGTAGGCCATTACATCCTTTGAGAATAAGAAGCCTCCTAATGGTAGAATTTTTTGAGATTGTTTGGGTTCCAAGGTCGAGGTAGTTGCCGCCTTTCTTCGATAGTTTCTAGTCGGTATGCCCCCACGCCGACTTGGAATGCAACTCTGTAGGGACCTTCCCAGTTAGGGCCGAGCTTCCCATCTGCTTGATTCTTCATTGCCCTCAGTACCTTCCTTAACACTAAGTCTTTGAGAGCGAAAGCTCTTGGCTGGACCCGTTTATTGTAGGATCAGCTTAACCGTTGATGATATCTGGTAAGTTTGAGTAGGGCAAACTCTTTTTTTCAACGAGATTAAGGTCTTTTGCTAAAGTCTAATCGTTAAGGTCAGTCAAATGCTGCCGATCTAATGGTTGAAAGTTCGGCCTCTAAAGGTGATCTAATGGTTGAAAGTTCGGCCTCTAAAGGTATTACTGCCTTCACCCCATATGTTATTGAGAAAATAGTTTCTCTAGTAGATCTCCTTAGAGTAATTCTGTAAGACCATACGATGCTAGGAATTTCTTCCACCCATTTTTCTTTAGCTTTTCTAGCCTTTTTTTGATCTTGTTCAGCATAGTTTTGTTTGATATTTCAACTTGCCTGTTGTACTATGGATAGGCCGGTGTTGAATAGTAGTTTCTAATCCCAAGCTCGTTGTAGAATTTTCTGAACATGTTGCCATCGAACTGGGTGCCGTTATCTGAAATCAGTGCGCAGGGTATTCCAAATCTTGTGATGATGCTCATGCAAACCTTTTCACGTCCACTTCTCTAATAGCTGACAGAAGTTCTACTTTGACTCATTTGGTGAAGTACTATGTTGTTACTATAAGGAACCTCTTATTCCTTAGAGCTTAAGGCAGCGGTCCGACTATATCCAGCCCCCATTGTGCAAAAGGCCAAGGGTTGGTGATAATTGTTAGGTCCTCGGTAGGTTGGTAAATTATAGGCGAAAACTTCTGGTACTTTTCACATTTCAGCACGTATTGGGCAGTATGTTTTTGCATATAAGGCCACCAGTAGCCCTTGAGATGGCCCGATGAACGAGAGATTTTCCACCGAGGTGACTTCCACAATCCCTTCATAAATTTCAAACAAGATACCCTGCACTTTGTCCTGATGAACACAATATAGATAAGGACCAATAAAAGATCTTCTATAAAGTTCCTTGGTGAGTAATAGCCAGTATTTTAATGACTTGTGCTTGACTTTTCTAGCCTCGTTCTTGTCTTTCGGTAGCTCATCCTTGTCAAGATAGGAGATGATCGGGTCCATCCAGGATGGTCCTAACTGTTCAATAGCCAGATCTTGCACTTCTTCTTGAAATATGTTCGGGTTAGGCAATATTTTCACATGAATTGTTCTCTTCAATTATGACTTTAGGGCTACCGCGAGTGTTACCAAGGTATCAGCATGAGTATTGTTGTCGTGGCCGATCTGATGGAGTTTGTATTTGCTGAACGTGTTGAGTAACTTTCTTGCTTTTGTCAGGTACTGTGCCATTCTGTCGTTCTTCGTTGCATATTCGCCCATAATTTGGTTAACTACTAGTTAAGAGTCTGAGTAGATCACTATCTCGGCAATCTTAAGTTCTATAGCTTGGCGCAGACCGGCGAGTAGAGCCTCATATTCTGACTCGTTGTTTGAGGTAGTGAACTCCAGCTTTATGACCTACTCTAATGCCATGTCGTCTGGTATAATTAGGATTATGCCTAATCTTACCCTTTGTCGTTGGATGCTCTGTCGACGAAGAGCTTTCAATGATTAGCAATCTCCCATAGCTCCAAGTCAGGGTCGTAATTTGGTTGATCGACATCGGTGTCTGATTGACTTCTTGTGGTAATTTAATGAAAAAATTAGCAATAAATTCAACAAGTACCTGACCTTTTACTGCCAATCTGTGTTAAAACTTGAAGTCAAACTCTTCTAGCTCCACCGTCGATTTTGCTAGTCTGCCTGAGAAATTTGCTCTTTGGAGAGTGGCTTAAGCTGGTGATATGTAGGGACGTTGATGGTATTAGCCCTGAAGTAGTGCATCAACTTGCATGACGCAATTACTAATGCTAGAGCCAATTTCTTCAATGGTAGATATCTACTATCTGCCCCCAAAGAGTTTTGCTGATGTAGTAGACTGGCCTCTACTGCTTGTCTTATTGACGAAGTAGGATGGCACTCACTGCGTGTTATAATACTACTAGGTAAAGGAAGAGTTCTTCATGTTTGAGCGGCATAGAAAGTAGCACTTGGCTGGGATATTTTTTTAAGTCGGGAAGAGCCTAGTCACAATTAGGGTTCTAGCTGAATCGCTCTTATTTTTTCAAAAATTGGAAAAATGGTTGGCACTTATTTGAAGATCAACTGATGAACCGATCGAGAGTCGCTACCATTGTAGTCAACCTCTGAACTTCTTTGATGTTCCTCTGGGCTTGGATGTTTTGGATGGCACTAATCTGATACAGATCTGCTTTAATCCCCCAGTGCGTGACCAAGAATCTAAGAAACTTCTTCGAGCTTACCCTGAATACACATTTAGAGGCATTCAGCCTCATTTTGTACTTTTTAAGGATGTCGAACACTCCCTTTAAATTGCCCAGGTGGAGTTTGCCGACCTTACTTATGACTACTATATCATCAATATATACTTCCACAGTACTGCCAATGTACTCTTTAAACATTTTGGTGATCAATCTCTGGTAGGCAGCACCGACATTCTTCAAACCGAAGGGCATAACTTTATAACAAAAGATGCCCCTTAGGGTGATGAAAGCGGTTTTCTCTTGACTGTCTTCATGGAGCAGAATCTGGTGATACCCACGATAAGCATCTAGGAAGCTCATCCTTTTATATCTAGCTATTGCATCAATAAGTTGGTCGATCTTAGGAAGAGGGAAAGGGTCATTGGGACGTACTCTGTTCAAGTCGATGAAGTTGACACAAACCCTCCACTTACCGTTTTTCTTCTTCACCACCACTGTGTTAGAGAGCCAACGTGGATAGTAAACTTTTTTTATTGCCCCCATTTTAAGGAGCCTATCAACCTCTTCAATTACTGCATCCACATGTTAAATAGTTGCTCGTTTTTCCTTCTGAACCACAGGTCGACTTTGTAGGTCTACATTAAGTCTGTGATAGGCTACTTCAGGATCGATTCCCAGCATATCGTAAGCTGTCCAAGTGAAGATTTCAATGTACTGTGTCAGCAAATCCATCAACAATTTCTCCTCAGTTTTGGACAAAGAAGTGCCGAGCACGAAGTCCTTTTTCTCGTTATGAATATTAATATGAACTTTCTTAAGATCTTTAATAATATTGTTTTCTGGTAATAGCCTGACATCGTCGATCGTGGGCGTATCCTCGTGGAGCTCCATCATTTGAGCATTGCCCGCCTTTACATTCATGGCACATGCTGATAAGAAGCATTGCTTAGTTGCCATTCAGTCTCCTCTTGTCTTTCATACTCCTCTTAGGGTCAGAAAGTGGATCAGCTGTTGGTAGGAAGACGGTATAGCCTTCATGAGGCACAACCATGTCTGACCCATGATCGTGTTGTAGGGGGAGGACACGTTGACCACCAAGAACTCTGTCTGGATAGTGACCCTCACGCAGTTACCGGGATCGTTAATTTTCCCAACAGCCAGACCGGGTTCGAGCTGAATTCAATTAAAGAGTTCATGGATGGATGGAGATTAGAATCCGTCAATCGTAATTTTTTGAAAAGGTTGTAATACATGACTTCGGAGGAGCTTTCCTGATCAACTAATATCATTTTCAGGTCACAATCCCCCAATCATAACGTCATTATAGGACAATTGTACTCCAACCAAGTCATCATTACTGTCGACTTGAGCCTTTTTGTTTAGAGGTTCCAACAACATTACCTCCTTGAGATGCACAGCCTTCTAGATCTCGGCCCGGTATTTATGACAATCTACTGCTGTTGATTCTACCGACCCATGGAAGACATTAATTATCTAGGCTGGTTCTGTTCTGGTTTCCTTCTGCTAGATCACTTCTTCCTTTATCTGCTCAGTCTCTCACTTTATCTTCTCCCAATCGATGTACTGGTTAAGATGACCAGTCTTTGCCAATTCTTTTAAGTGGTTCTTCAGATTTCAACAGTTTTTCGTCTGATACCCCTTTTCCTTGTGGTAAGAGCAAAACTTCTTCTGGTCTCGGGCAGTGGGGTCTCCCCCCAACTTTGTGGACCACTTGAAGAAGGACTTATCCTGTTTCTGATGCACAATCTTGTAAATCGGGTCCTTAAAAATTGTGTTAACCTATTTTGTTGTCTTTTTGCCTCAATTGTTGCTATTCTCCTCACATCTAGGCTTCTTACTTTCTCGCTCATCTTTCTTTTCAGTTTTCTTGACAATCTTTTCCTGTATCGGCTGAGCAATATCTTCCTTCACTTGTACATACTGTTCGATTCTTAACATTAGATCCTGTATCTAGGTGACTGATTTTTTCATGAAAAATTGCCTCAATTGACGCTCTTTGGGCAGGTCGATCTAGAACTGTGCAACAGCCAACTATTTGTTGCAATTCTTGATTTCGTTATAAGTTTCCCAGTAGCGCCTTATATACACGCGTAATCCTTTATTATTGTTCTTTTGTAATTTCAGCAAGTAGTCTACCCTCTTAGGCTGCTTGCTGTTTGTTATGAATCGGTTAGTGAATAGCTCGATAATTTGTCTAAAACTTGAAACTGATTTGAACTACAGCTTGTCAAACTATCGTAGAGCCACCTCTCTTAAGCTTGATGGAAAAACTCGACACATGAAAGATATTGTTTAGTGTCCCAATCTTTTTAGGAATGAACTTGTGTGTGCATGACCGACTTGGTCTTCGCTAAATTTGAATTGTAATTACCACTGTTAAGGGTACTATTTGGGCAGTAGTGAGTTTGGACTTCTCTTAACTCAGATCAACAACATGTTCTTAGTTGGGTATAACATGTTAGGCTGATTATTTTGACCTATATTCTTAGGACTAGTAGAGGTGCCCGTGCCTAGTTGTCTTTAATTAGGATAATAGACAATGTTTCGATTATTTAATTCAAAACATTTCAATACTAATTAGAATCATTAATAGCTTTCAAATTTTATGTAAGCAAAGAAAAATAAGTGTATCATGTATACTTATTATCTACAAACTTACGAAAATAAGCACATCTATTTTGAGTATGCATTCAGTTTTGACCTATAAATACTTAATCCTACCAGCCATGACATACTAATTCATCAAACTTGCAACCAAATACTATTGTAGACAATACATAGGCACTTATAAATCATCAACTGGCAGGCATGCAGTGAAGTTTGGATAACTTCCAGTTGGCTCACCAACCTCCATAATAACCTGCTTTTGATTCTCTTCGATATTGAAAATTATGAAGCTTTTATCTTCAATTAACTTTAGCTTACAATCAATAAGCACATCCATCCCTAATGCTATATTTTCACAACTACAGAGCTTCCATTAGATCAGGTGTATTGCAACAGACCATTATGTAAACACAACTCAGTAAGTTAACACTTATTTTTGAAAATCAACAAAATAACATTTAATCAAAAACAAATACATAACCAGGTAAATCTGTGTAAGACACTTGGTCAATATACATTATTAACAAAAAAATCACCACTTTGTTCGCGTTTGTTAATTAAATGAAACAACTGTGGAAGCATCTACAAAATAAAACAACCACAAAAGATTAAATGTAATGAATAGTTAAGATTGGCAGATTAGATAAAACTAAAAAGATTGACTTTTAGAAAATTCTTACCCTTTATCACCAAAGACATGTTAGGAGCATAAACAAAAATGAAAGTTCAATAAACAATTCCCAAACGCTTAAAGCATACACCCAAGTAAATTGCCTTACAACATCTGAAGTTTCTTGGAACTACTTCACACCTGCTACTCGTGGTATTTTGAGTGTCTTCCAGAACATGTTCAGCAAGTAGATTAAGTATTAGTAACCTACCAATTAATGAAAACAAGCGATTTTACAAGATGTAGAACGTTGTAACTACATGTTCTTTTCTTCAACACAACATCTAAGTTACATGTACGTGAAGAACTTACTAGCTTGCCTCCAGCATCTCAAATTATATGCATTGTGAAGAACCTTAGAATCTATGGATACTACCATGGAATGACCAAATTTATCTCCAAGACAAAAGTTCATAGTTTAGTGAATGAGCACTATCACCATTTTAAATTTAGGAACAACCAACAAGGAACACAAGAATCGTCGAAGTTTGTTCAAAGATTGGTTTAGGAGGCATATACAGATTAGAGTCTAGTGTGAAGGACTGAAGTTTTGTTCAAGCAGACATGGATCCTGCTACAATAACAGGTGATAAAGATAGTTGTGATTAATATAGGTCTTGAGAAGTATATTTATAATTGGAGTAGAATTTGATAAACCCTTGGAAAAAGAGAGATTAAAAGAAAAACTGCCAAAATATAACTAAAACAGTTTTTGGTCATTGGTTCAAACAAAACATCCAACCAAACAAGAAGAAATATCAATTCAACGCAGGAAACATTTCAAAAATCTATTACAAGTATAATCTTAGTCATGTGAGACATTAATATGTGTAAGAAATTGACTGTTATACTCGATCCAAACAAAATACTTAGATGAAACTGTCTAAAAGTAAGAACAAACACTAAACTTCATAAATTATGATCACAAACATAATTTAGACCACAAAAGGATAAGAGTCAAATGGGCTTCATGCAAAGTAAAAACAAGAAAAAAAAAATAATAAAAAATAATCTATCCATTCATAAAAGCTTACTAAAATAAGCACATCTATTTCAAATGGCAATTAGTGTAACATATAAATATCTATCCCTACCAAGTACCAACCATCACATTAATTCATCAAAATTGCAGCCAAAGAAAAGATATTGTTGACAGCATATCGGCACTCTTATCCAAGCAAGAGGAGGCTTGCAGTGTAGTCTCGATAACTTTCAGTTGCTCACCTTCCTTCTCCATAGTGAGCTATTTTGATTTGGGTCTATTGCAATGCTGGAATTCTTGATGGACTCTTGACATGATCCATGCCACACCTGCAAAAGCGTTATGAGGAACTGAAGAAGATCAATAAGTGCTCTTGCATATAAAGTAAATATAAGGTGATGTTATTTGTATTGTAAAGAAAAAAAAAAGAAACTTCAAAGAATTGTAACTCATGGATGTGGAAATGAGGAAAATTAATCCATCATTGAAATTAACCTATTCATGCAATCAATTATTTTTGTGGCCAAAAAAATTGACGTTAACTGTTGGAACATTTACAAGATAAAAAGAAAATTATATTCATGCCCAAGCATATTACAAAATTTCAAACATTTATCAGTGTTTTTTCAGTACTATTAGAACTATATCCATTCTCAGCTTCACCATCTGAACCTGGGAATAAGGAATACCAACAAAGAAAGTTTTCATTTACTATTATAGCTATCTATCAATGTTGGCCAAAAAAGAGAGAAGAAGACATTTAACGCTGGAAATTTGGAATGGCCTTTAGTTAGATATAAGCTATAAGCGCACTGAGAATTATCTCGCATGTTGTCACAACAAGGGCATTGTATCCTTCTTTGGGTTCAAGTACCAGTTGGGGCAAGGGTAAGCATTTCCCCCTTGCCACCCCCAACACACGAAACCAGGAACAAAAGAAAGAAGAAAAGGATCTTTACAAAGGATCCTTTGAAGAGTGACGCTAATTGTTTAGCGTGTAAAACCCCAACGATTATTCATAAGCAGTTATTTACAGATAATCACCTCTCAATTTCTTGGTCCAACATCATGTGAATTATCTTAGATACTTTTGAGTAGGTTCTTCTCTACATGAACCACAATGGTTAATCACGGTAGTACTTATGATAAAAATTTAACTCTTTTCCGAACCAACATAGAGAGAATAAAATATACACCAAACTCATTTAGTATGTTTATTATGCAAGAATATACCTATCAGCTCTAATTTTCTGTAATCACCTCTTTTGCCAATTTAGATAGCTCAGAATATGCATGCCAATCATCACATTAATGGAGTATTTATTGATTACTATCCAACTCAAAACACTCAAATTAACTTTAACTCATAACACTAAACTAACGAGAAAGTTCTAATTTCCAAACAAATATATCCTAGCAAATATGATGAGGAAGGGAAGAGACAAAAAAATCATACATAATCAACAGTGAATAGACAATGTATCAGTTCTATGAAAATTTATTGAGCAGCCTACATTAAAGATCTAAAAAAGGTCTTGTTTGATGCTGCCAACTCACAATATACTTTGAAAACACACAATTTTGTTTGCGTAACGAGCAAATTAACCTTCACAACATAGGCAAGAAAAAAAAAAGTGAGAAAACCACATACCTGGAGCTTTTGAACCTTTATCTCATCAGGTAGAAGATGGTTTACTGTTAAACATATGCTTGTAATCTAAATATTGACCACTGATCTAGTTTTGTAATCCCCCCATCCATTTCAGAGGGAGGAACAAAGTAGCAAAATTCCATGTAAGGTGTAACAAAACCATTCAATATGAAGATAGAGAAACGAAGAAGCAAAAATTATTGGAAAGCAGATCAAGTGATCGTCTACCAGATGAAGCAGTGGAGGAGAAAGCAAAGCATTGCGGAGTGGGTGATGCTTGTAGCAATTCAAAGTAGTAATAATAATAATTTTAATAGCAGCTCAAACAAATAGCATAGGCAAATGTGGTGGTTCTCTCATATGGTGGTGATGGATATAATAGTGTTGCTGTTAATACAAACACATCCAGATGCAAAAAAAAAAAAAAAAAGAAGTATGTGGAACCCAAAAATTTGTACAACCTATGATTCATTTGAAAAGGAGCAAAGCACAATGTTTTCATGTTGAAAACATCAGAATGCAGAGTCTTACAACTTATACAAAGATATCAATTCTAAATCAGTGATAATTACTGACCTAAATAAAAAGAATAAGCTTAGTAAAAGACTAATAAATTTTAGGCAGGGAGGGTCATATTTGGCTAGGATGTTTGTGAGCTTGAAGTGGAGTCCCACAAGTCGTTAAAAATGCATGCTTATTTTTTTAGCATATACCTAAAATATTACATTAATAATTAGTGCAAGAATTTAGACAAATAGACAAACACACCCCAAAAAAATTATAGAAATAACAAAACAAACAAACAAATATAAAACCAAATTCCAGTGAAAATTCTCCAATTTTGAAGTAGAAGACAGTTTATTCCTTCTAGTGTGATGTAGCCTTCTTTAAAATCTTAGCAAAGTTAAGCAAATTAATTATCACCTCTATACATCATTTTTACACCAAGAGAGATAGCAGTCACCGAGGATTCATCATTACAAAAACAAAATCAAACACAACGGTATAATCAACGAGACAAAATCTAATGTATTAAAATATCTCAGCATGTCCAAGTCTGCTTGTTGCAGTCTAATGTCCACATGAGCATAGATCTTAAAGTTTGTACAATTTCTAACTTAGGTCTCAGGTTTGAGAGTTTGAGCATTATTCACTCTAGACCTAGCTCCTATCAAATCCCCACCATACAACTTAGTGAAGACCAAATAAGATATAAAATGATCAGTTGCAGTCAAGAGTTTCGTAAAGCTATACCTTTGTATTTGTTTCAATATCTTCCCTTTTAATGTAACTGGATCATGGCAAGTGGCCACATAAATATCTGAAGCATTAAAGTTATCACCAACTATATTAGGCTTCAATAGCATAAAACATTGTTACTAAATATAAAAGTACAAGCAGAAACAATAGTACTACAGGGCCCATTCAGTTGAACGTAGTGAAAGTAGATTGGTTGTTGGCGGCCATATGCCACCCCAAACTGTTCATATTCCAATAATAGCAGACAAAATGAAGATCAACTCTAAAGGCCCTTCCCAAAAAAATATATAATACAAAATGAGAAAGTTTTCAAAAAGCGCAAGATTATACCTGATAACCAGATTGTTGAGTACACATTTTCTCCACCCAATGCTGTAAGCACCTCCGTATGTATTAGCGAACTCAATGACCGAAATCAACTAGTCCATAGAACATTAGACTTTCCCTGTTTTAAAGACCACAAGAAGATGCCACCATAGCTCAGGAATAAAGAAACAAAGGAGGGGTAAAAATGGGACGACAATGTGCTAGGCACTCGGACCTAGAAGGCAGCTTAGCAGCGGGAATTTTTGAAAATTCAAGGATAAAATCGTCCGAAAGACAATAAAAAGCAAGGACAAAACCGTCCAAGAAAGGACAAAAAGCTGGTCGAAATGGAAGAGCGATTCGCTCTTTTTATATGTAGTATGATATATTCAGCTAGAAACAAACTAGATAGAGTCAACCGGCCATTCGTGCCTCTCTGTCTCTACTGTACTTGCGGAATGGATTCAAGCCGAGCTGAGGTAGTCCAAGACTTTCATCCCTTCTTTCGCATCTACAAAGATGGCCATGTCGAGAGATATGTGGACATCGCCATCGTCCCACCATCTGACGATCCTGAAACCGGCGTCCGATCCAAAGACGTCGTCATTCCATCGGAAAACCACGTATCCGCCCGCCTGTTCCTCCCCAAAACCGCCCACCCACATCACAAACTCCCTCTCCTTGTATACATCCACGGCGGTGCCTTCTCGATCGAATCAGCTTTCTCTACACTCTACCACAACTACCTCAACTCTCTCTCAGCCGAAGCCAACGTTATCGCCGTCTCCGTCGAGTACAGGTTAGCCCCGGAGCACCCTGTTCCTGCGTGCTATGACGACTCATGGACCGTCCTTCAATGGGTGGCTCAACACGCTGATAGTAGACAAGGCCCCGATCCATGGCTAAATGACCATGCAGACTTTGACCGGGTTTTCATCGCCGGCGACAGTGCCGGTGCCAATATAGCTCATACCATGGCGATCAGATCTGGTGTCGACGGGTTAGGGTCTGGTGTGAAGCTTGCGGGTGTGGTTTTGGTTCAACCATTTTTTGGGAATAACGAGCCTGACAAGTTGTGGATGTTTATTTGCCCCGAAACTGGTGGGATTGATGACCCGAGGCTAAACCCGGCTGCAGATCCTAGTTTGCTGTCCAAGCTTGGGTGCACCAAGGTTCTGGTTTGTGTTGCAGGGAAAGACCGTTTGAGAGAGAGGGGTTGTACTTACTACGAGGCACTGAGGAAGAGTGGGTGGGTTGGTTCGGTGGAGATTATGGAGACAGAAGGAGAGGATCATGTGTTTCATTTGTTCAACCCAACTTGTGAGAAAGCTTCGACCCTGATGAAACGGGTGGGTTCCTTTATCAATCAGGACTAGGTGACTGAGAACTTGGGGGTAGAAATTTCAGTGTATCATTAAAGATCAGTGTATTATCATCCTATTATTGATATATTTTTAAGATGTTATTTAAGTTGTCGTTCACTACGCAATAAAGATTCGATCTCTTTTTCCGTTTTAATTTCGAAAAAAAATGATATTGTTAAAAAAAAATCGTATAGAGAATCTCACTAAAATGATAGGCCAATAGTAATAACCATTTAAGATGAATGTTGTGTTATCAAGTTAAAATATTCACATTCAACAAATCATTCCTTACATAAATTATGAATGGATTTTTTGATTGTACAGTGTTACTTTTCTTTTTTTTTTTTGTTCTGTGCAAATACTAACATATGGCCTAATTATTCATTGAAAGACGAAGTATTAACTCTCTTCAGTGTTAATGGTTTTCTTGAAAACATAATTAATGAAGTAGTTGGTATCTTGTTAATATTTATATTATCTTGTTCATTTTAAATGCTAAATATACTCCTATTAGGTTTATCTATTTTTGTAATTGTTCTAAATAAAAATCAAATCATGTTGTTCAATAAAAGAATGTTTAAGATAATTAAATTAATTCTATTGCATAACACGATTGTGTTGTAAATCTCTGTAAATTTTTATAGGGAATCAAGAAAACAAAAAATATTAAAATAATGAAATAAGTCGTTGAATATAAAATAAAAGTCATGTTTTTAAATATATATACGTATGTAGGATGAAGACTACAAGAGGTTTGCTATAATGGCATAATTTTAAATTAACAATTAACTTTGTCATACAAAGCTCACGTTTAAAAAAATGTATTTATTAATATTAATAATGTCTCAAGGGTAGTTTGGACAAATTGTAAGAGTTTGAATTTTAAATGACTTTATTAATTGGGTAGTTGCATTGAAAACAAATGTATTATATAGCATTTGATCATATTTATAACTCTTAAATAAATGTCTTCCTTGTATTTTGATATTTGTATGAAACTCATAATATTAATTAAGGCTAAACATGTGCCTTTAGGACACATCTTAGCGAAATCCTTTCTTTTTTGCAATTTTTGTTCTAAACATGTATAATAAAGAGTAATACTATATAAATAAAAAATTCATACAAAATTTTTATACAAAATAATGTATCTTAATAAGAGCCTTTCATTTCAAAATAAAAACCAATCATAATGACTTTTAATTATAAAACTGTCACTGCTATTGTCACATCATTTTGTGTGTCAATTTTGGATGAATTTTTTTTGTAAAAATAGCATTTTCCATGATAAAATGATTACTAACTTTAAATTCCTAACCACCTCTACCCTAATTGTTTGGCCAAAAATTGAAAAATACAAATGAAATTTCTCAATTCTTGAGCTGAAAGTTATGGTGTGGATATCATTTTCTCATATTCTTTTTTTTTTTTTTCAGGTATATCGAAAGAGATTATATCGCGAAGGGCTAAGCCAGGAAGGGAATGAATGGAAGAGGAGTCGAACCCTTGACCTTCTTAAGAGAAATCAGAATCCTAGCTAACTAGGCTAGTCTTTATTGGTTATATTCTTTTCAATTACTTAAAAAGATCGATACGTGACGTTACAAGGAGAATTTGGCTATTACCCAAGCCAATTGCAATCATCTATACATCAAATGACTCTGTAATAAACTGAAGTAACTTAGTAGTCAAACTGCCCTTTCTAATATAAATTTCTTTTTTTGGCCATGTATGAACTTAGAAAATAAACAGAGGACAAAGTTATCTTCATATGTTGACATTCTACAATCTTAGAGCACTTCTTCTGCTGATTTCGTCTAAAATATCAAGTTGAGAGTTCAGCTACTCTATCAAAAGGGATAACACAACATTTACACTAACTAAAAACATCGAATTTCAAGAGTAACTTTTGTGTCAAATTAACAAATTTAATGGGCTGCTGCAAAATGAGCAGGTATGCATCTATCAACATTCTGTGGTTGAATTACTATGTAGATGTAACAGGGGCATTTTTATAATTAATTACTATTATGATAAATATTTTATTTTAAATTAAATGACTCTAATTAAATCATCTTATTCTGATGATAAATTTATATGTCCTTTCCTGACAATTTATTGCATGAAATTAATCGATTTTTCTTACTTCAACAACACAGATGGGTAGACTAAGTGTGTGGGATCAGGAAATACCGTTTGGTTGTGAATTGAATGGCCGTTGCATCTAATTGCGTCGACCTAGAAATCGCATTTTTACAAATTTGATTCGGCATTGCAACCATAAATCGTAACTCTTGAATTGAGTTGACTAGTTGACAAGTCAACCTTTCATTTCTAATTCAATCCCAATTTTTGAAATGGAAACCTGTACAGTACAAACTCATCTAAGTGAATGATGCATGATTATTAACGGAATCGTCAGCCCGAAGAAGATAACTAAATATCGATACTCATATAGCCCGATGGCATCAGAAAATTTATTGTATTTTTTATGTATGATTGTTCAATTTGTTGTTAATTTTGTGACTATTAGACTTTTTTGAGAGTTTTTTTTTTGCCAAAATAACATTCTTCTTAAAAGTAATTTCCTCTCTAATACTCTTTAAAAAATAATTCTCAAATTAATATTTTGATATCATCTCTAAAAGAAATATTTTATTCCGAAGCCGTTATAGTTTTTAAAATTGACCTTTTATCCTAATATATGAATGCATATTTTCAAATATCTTGTTTCCTCTCAGTACCATGCGTAAGTTCACTACTCTTATATAAGAGTGTCCATTGTTTTAGAAATTGAAACTCGAAAAAATTGCAATAAAGTTCAACTCAATTTTTTTATAGATTAAATTCATCTTATACTCTTACAATTTACTTTCAGTCTCACTTTAGTCTCTCCACTTTAAAAAGTAATATTCAACCCCTTAAATTTTTGTTCAATTGCCACTTTGACCTTTTCGTTAACTTATTGTAATATACTTAATAGAAAATATTAAAAAAATTAGTATAATCCCAAAACAAAATATAATTAGTAAAATAAAAATTATATTTTTAATCTTTAAATGGGGTGAAACAGGGACAAGATGGGATTTTCTGGAATTTTCTTAAACAGGGTTGGGTGAAGTTTTTAATTCTAACCCGTTATAGGTTTGGGACGAAAATGAAAGAAATGAAATTTTTTTTTTAATTAAAATAAAATAGAGTTAAAATAAATTAATTTTAAACTCATTCCGTTGTTATCCCTAAGAGTCTCTCTCTCTGTAGACACACCCAAACGGAGCAAATAAAACTTTCTGTCCTTTACATTGACGGGTTCTGATATTCTTTTTCATCTCCGTAGTTATTGGAATGGAGTCAACTAATTCAGAAGTACTTCACGAGTTCCCTTTCTTCAAAGTGTACAAAGACGGCAGGGTCGAGAAAGTTGATTGGCCGCCGGTGAAAATCCCACCCTCTGACGACCCCGGCACCGGCGTCCGGTCCAAAGATGTCGTCATATCCAAGGAACCCGAAGTTTAAGCCCGGATCTTTCTTCCCCTTCTACCCGACCGAACCCACAAGGTTCCCGTCCTTCTCTACATGCGCGGTGGAGGATTCTCAATGTTGTCCCCCTTCAGTCCCCACTACGACCGCCACGCCGGACGCCTCGCAGCCGAGGCCAACGTCATCGTTGTCTCGGTTGAGTACCGGCTAGCACCGGAGAACCCAATACCCGCTTGTTACGACGACTCTTGGGTAGTGCTCCAGTGGGTCGCATCCCACGCTAGCAGAGATGGTCCTGAGCCATGGTTGAACGACCACGCCGATTTCAGTCGCGTATTCATCGGCGGAGCCAGTGCCGGAGGAAACATTTCTCATACGTTGGCGTTTCGGGTCGGTTCAATCTGGTTACCCGGAGTGCGAGTCGTCGGGGCGTTTATGACCCACCCATACTTTGGGGGCGTGGAAGCGGATGACAGGATGTGGATGTACATTTGTCCAACGAACAAAGGTTTTAACGACCCTAGGATGAAACCGCCCGTAGAGGATCTGACAGTGCTAGGGTGTGAGAGGGTGTTGGTGTTCGTGGCTGGGAAAGAGCATCTGAGAGAACCAGGTAAGGCCTATTATGAGAAGCTGAAGAGGAGTGGGTGGAAAGGGAGGGGGGAGCTGGTGGAGAATGAAGGTCAGAAACATTGCTTCCATCTGCATGACACCACCGATGAGAATGCCGTGGCTCTGGTTAACAAGATTGTAGCCTTCGTCAACCAAGAACAAGAATAGGTGGCGTGGGACCCACCTTTAGATATATTTTGTGATGAAATGGGGTGTCAGGAGCTATTGTTGTTAATCCGCACTTAAGTTTCAGCCTAGCTAATGTGGAATTTTTTAAGATGATTGTGTGGCATTGAGAAATAATACTCTAAAAATTTTTTTGTAGATGATTGTGTGGCACGAATGGTTGTGTAACGCTGAAAAATAATACTCAATGACGAGTATGTAGAGTAATCTATCTGCATATTTATTTTATTATCCATATATATATTATTGTTTTGGTTTTTGAATTTTTTTTTGTGCACTTTTTTTTATTATACAGTGGTTGGTGGTCCTCTATCCGTGTTGCTAACTTGTTATAAATGAAAATCAATAAACATGTGCCCTAAAGGCATATCTTAGCAAGATCCTTTATTTTTGCAATCTTTATTCTAAACATATATGATAAAAGGGTAATGTTATACAAATAAAAAATACATACAAATGATATATCTTAATAAGAGCTTTTCACTTCAAAATAAAAATTCATCATCATGGCTTTTAATTATAAAACTGTGACTGCTACATTTTTTTGTGTGCAAATTTTGTATAAATTTTTTGTAAGAAAAACATTTTCCTTGGTAAAATGATTACTAACTCTAACCTATACCCTTATTGTTTGGCTAAAAACTGAAAAAAACAGAGGAAAATTCTCAATCCTTGAACTCAAGGTTATGGTAATGGATATCTCAATCCTTGAGCTCAAAGTTATAGTATGGATATCATTTTCTCATATTCTTTCCAGTTACTTAAAAAGATCAATACATGACATTATAAGGAGAATTTGGCTATTGCCCAAGCCAATTGCAATCATCTATACATCAAATGACTCTGTAATAAACTAAAGTAACTTAGTAGTCACACCGCCCTTTCTAATATAAATTTCATTTTTTGGCCTTGGAAAATAAATATAGGACATAGTTATCTTCACAAGTTGACATTCTACAATCTTAGTGAACTTCTTCTGCTGATTTCGTCTAAAATATCAAGCTGAGAGTTCAGCAACTCTATCAAAAGGGACAACACAAGATATACACTAACTAAAAACATCGAATTTCAAGAGTAACTTTTGTATCAAATTAACAAATTTAATGGGCTGCTGCAAAATGAACAGGTATGCATCTATCAACATTCTATAGTTGAATTACTATGCGGATGTGATAGTGATATGGCCGACCTAGTCAATCGCATTTTTACAAATTTGATTTGGCATTGTAACCATAAATCATAACTCTTGAATTGAGTTGACTAGTTGCAAGTCAACCTTTCATTTCTAATTCAATCCCAATATTTGAAATGGAAACCTGTACGGTAGAAACTCATCTTAGTGAATGATGTATTATTATTAACGGAATGGTCTGCTCGAAGAAGATAACTAAATATCGATACTCATATAGCTCAATGGCATCAGAAAAATTGTGTTTTTATGTATGATTGTTCAATTTGTTGTTAATTTTGTGGTTGTTTAGACTTTTTTGGGAGTTTTTTTGTTTTTTTTGGTCAAAATGGCATTCTTATTAAAAATAATTTCTTATCAAACACTCCTTCAAAAAAAATTTTTAAACTAACATTCTGACATCATTTCTAAAATAAATATTTTGTTAGAAAGTCATAGTTTTTAAAATTGACCATTTACCCTAATATACGGATACTTATTTTCAAACTTTGTTTTTTTTTTTTTTGCTATTCAGGTGTCCAGGCCACCTTGCACGCAGCTCGACTAATCTGGGGGTCTGTGTAGTCTCCTCAGCTTATACAAATCAGGTAATTATTAGGTCAAACGCCTTGAGAAAAACTCTTGTATTTGACAAGAATCGAATCCCTGATCTCACTAGTCTCATATAAGGATGCCTATTGCTTTAGAAATTGAAACTCGAAAAAGCTGCAGTAAAGTCTAACTCGATTTTTATTTTTAAAAAAGGCTATCATGTAATTTTAAAATGCACCTTTGATAATTAAGGGACCTGCAAAAAAGTTCTAAAAACTTTTAGCTATAGAATAAAAGCTAATCTTTTTTTTTTTTTTTTTTACTTTTACTTTTCATCAATCAAACAAAATATCGATTCCACATTTATTTTGACAAAAGACCCGCTTTAAGATCATTTTAGTGAACATATGAGCATATGCAACGATGAATCTCAAATTAAAATTTTATAATGTTATCGTGTTCAATTCAATTCAAAAACTATTTAGAAATTTTGCACTTATTTCAATTTCGTCCTTTTACATTTTTATATCATTTTGGTGAAACTCCAACTCATTTAAATTTTTATAAATGGTTTTCAGCTCTCCTTTTGATCGTATTCTATTATAGCATGCAAAAGTAATTGTTTCCATTAATAATGTAATGCTATCATTAAAGAATGATTTTCACCCATCAAAAATCATATGCCATTTTTGTAATTGTGACCCATCAATCTCTATACTATTAAGCAAGGAGTTGTCCCATTAGGTCGAGACTTTTATTACCCTGTTGATGTCCATGTGTTCAAGCCCTGCCCTCATTCCCTAGGCTTAACACGCAACCTTCTCATTCCCCACTCTCTTAGATTGTAAATATATACTATTTTTTGTAATCTTGAAAAAAAAATCTATATACTACTTAATCGAAAGCATGCATTATACGAGTGTACAATTAGAAGGAGAGGTAAAAATAATATTGTAAAGTGTTATACAGACCTATCAAAAGTAAGGGTTTTCTAACACATACAATCGTAAGCAGTAAGTTTAAAATGGTGTAATCACAAATTGGGGTAAAACGTCAATTTAGTACATTAAAATGGCTTACTAATAAAAGACTTCTTTTAAAGATGATGTCAGAATATTAGTTTAAAAATTATTTTTGTAAGAGTGTTACATAGAGAATTATTTTTGCAAAAAACGTTATTTTGATATAAAAAAAAACTCCTTTTTTTTTTTGGAGACATGTGATATATCTCACTATGTAATTATTTATTAAAAAAAAAAGTCTAGAACAAGAAGAGTGTATTGACTGTATGGTTGATATAAAACTATTTTAAAATAATTACTGTGAGTCAAGAAACCCCAACCCAACCCAAAAGGGCAGGCACAACGAATACAAAGATGGATTATGCAGGCTAGCAGCAGCCTAGACCGTATCAGGGAAATGTAGGCTCACATCCCAGGTCAGCCCAAACAAGAAGATTACTCGGCCCCAAAGAGTTGGGTCACCCGAGTCAGGGATTTCAAGACATTTAATGCACTATTGTCAACATCTAATGTGAAATGGACCCGCAATCAATGCGGAGGAGATACAGCATGTAACGGCCATGCTTACATCCGGTTAGTCGAGCTCAAGTGTGGTGAAAAAAAAGTGAATTCATGTCTGATCAGCCCATTCTAAATAGCATAAGCCTACGAGATAGACCATGATTACCTGAGTAGGCTCGAAAGAGAATACTACATTATAAAAACATAGCATCTTGAAGAAGCAAGATATGTGTTGGCCCAAAAGACAACCCAAGAGGGGGGGTGAATTGGGTTTTTCAAAGATTAATAGCAATTAAGATTAATTAAAATTAATCTAAGCAATGTAATAGTAATCAAATTATATATAATGCAATGTAATCAAAAGGAGAAGAAAAAACTGAGCAATAGAATGAATTCAAAGATTTATCGAGGTTCAACCACAAACTGTGGTTTACGTCTTCACCCCAAGACCACAAACTATCTATATGTAATGCAATGCTAATTGTTTAGCGTGTAAAACCCCAACAATTATTCATAAGCAGTTATTTATAGATGATCACCTCTCAATTTCTTGGTCGAACATCATGTGAATTATCTCAGATACTTTTGAGTAGGTTCTTCCCTACATGAACCATAATGGTTAATCACGGTAGTACCTATGATAAACATTTAACTCTTTTCTGAACCAAAATAAAGAGGATAAATTATACACCAAACTCATTTAGTATGATTATTATGCAGGAATATACCTATCAGCTCTAATTTTCTGTAATCACCTCTTTTGCCTATTTAGATAGCTTAGAATATGCATGCCAATTATCACATTAATGGAGTATTTATTGATTACTATCCAACTTAAAACACTCAAATTAACTTTAACTCATAACACTAAATTAACGAGAAAGTTCTAATTTCCAAACAAATATATCCTAGCAAATATGATGAGGAAGGGAAGAGACAAAAATCATACATAATCAATAGTGAATAGACAATGTATTAGTTCTGTGAAAAGTTATTGAGAGGCCTACATTAAAGATCTAAAAAAGGTGTTATTTGATGCTGCCAACTCACAATGTACTTTGAAAACACAATTTTGTTTGCGTAACGAGCAAATTAACCTTCACAACATAGGCAAGAAAACAAAGAGCAACAAGAAAAAAAAAAAAGAAGTGAGAAAACCACATACCTGGAGCTTTTTGAATTGCTTCTTCAGCTTATTGTGTAATTTTTTATCTCTTGAACCTTTATCTCGTCAAGTAGAAGATGGTTTACTGTTAAACATATTCTTGTAATCTAAATATTGACCACTGATCTAGTTTTGTAATCCCCCCATCCATTTCAGAGGGAGGAACAAAGTAGCAAAATTCCATGTAAGGTGTAACAAAACCATTCAATATGAAGATAGAGAAAAGAAGAAGCAAAAATTATTGGAAAGCAGAACAAGTGATCGTCTACCAGATGGAGCAATGGTGGAGAAAGCAAAGCATTGCGGAGTGGGTGATGCTTGTAGCAATTCAAAGTAGTAATAATAATAATTTTAATAGCAGCTTAAACAAATAGCATAGGCAAATGTGGTGGTTCTCTCATATGGTGGTGATGGATATAATAGTGTTGCTGCTAATACAAACACATCCAGATGCAAAAAAAAAAAAAAAAAGAAGTATGTGGAACCCAAAAATTTGTACAACCTATGATTCATTTGAAAAGGAGCAAAGCACAATGTTTTCATGTTGAAAACATCAGAATGCAGAGTCTTGCAGCTTGTACAAAGATATCAATTCTAAATCAGTGATAATTACTAACCTAAATAAAAAGAATAAGCTTAGCAAAAGACTAATAAATTTTAGGCAGGGAGGGTCATATTTGGCTAGGATGTTTGTGAGCTTGAAGTGGAGTCCCACAAGTCGTTAAAAAATGCATGCTTATATTTTTTTAGCATATACCTGAAATATTACATTAATAATTAGTGTAAGAATTTAGACAGATAGACAAACACACCCCAAAAAAAATTATAGAAATAACAAAATAAACAAACAAATATAAAACCAAATCCCATTGAAAATTCTCCAATTTTGAGGTAAAAGACAGTTTATTCCTTCTAGTGTGATGTAGCCCTCTTTAAAATCTTAGCAAAGTTAAGCAAATTAATTATCACCTCTATAGAAAATTAATTCAACTGTTTATACATCATTTTTACACCAAGAGAAAGGCAGTCACCAAGGATTCATCACTACAAAAACAAAATCAAACACAATGGTCTAATCAACGAGACAAAATCTAATGTATTAAAATATCTCAGCATGTCCAAGTCTGCTTGTTGCAGTCTAATGTCTACATGAGCATAGATCTTAAAGTTTGTACAATTACTAACTTAGGACTCAGGTTTGGGAGTTTGAGCATTATTCACTGTAGACCTAGTTCCTATCAAATCCCTACCATACAACTCGGTGAAGACCAAACAAGATATAAAATGATCAGTTGCAGTCAAGAGTTCCGTAAAGCTATACCTTTGCATTTGTTTCAATATCTTCCATTTTAATGTAACTGGATCATGGCAAGTGGCCACATAAATATCTGAAGCATTAAAGTTATCACCAACTATATTAGGCTTCAATAGCATAAAACATTGTTACTAAATATAAAAGTACAAGCAGAAACAATAGTACTACAGGGCCCATTCAGTTGAACGTAGTGAAAGTAGACTGGTTGTTGGCGGCTATATGCCACCCCAAACTGTTCATATTCCAATAATAGCAGACAAAATGAAGATCAACTCTAAAGGCCCTTCCCAAAAAAAATATATAATACAAAATGAGAAAGTTTTTAAAAACGCAAGAATATACCTGATAACCAGGTTTTTCAAAAAGCACAAGATTATACTTGATAACCAGATTGTTGAGTACACATTTTCTCCACCCAATGCTTTAAACACCTCCGTATGTATCAGTGAACTCAATGACCGAAATCAACTAGTCCACAAAACATCAGACTTTCCCTGTTTTAAAGACCACAAGAAGATGCCACCATAGCTCAGGAATAAAGAAACAAAGGAGGGGTAAAAATGGGACGACAATGTGCCAAGCACTCAGACCTAGAAGGCAGCTTAGCAGCGGGAATTTTTGAAAATTCAAGGATAAAATCGTCCGAAAGACAATAAAAAGCAAGGACAAAACCGTCCAAGAAAGGACAAAAAGCTGGTCGAGATGGAAGAGCGATTCGCTCTTTTTATATGTAGTATGATATATTCAGCTAGAAACAAACTAGATAGAGTCAACCGGCCATTCGTGCCTCTCTCTCTCTACTGTACTTGGGGAATGGATTCAAGCCGAGCTGAGGTAGTCCAAGACTTTCATCCCTTCTTTCGCATCTACAAAGATGGCCATGTCGAGAGATATGTGGACATCGCCATCGTCCCACCATCTGACGATCCTGAAACCGGCGTCCGATCCAAAGACGTCGTCATTCCATCGGAAAACCACGTATCCGCCCGCCTGTTCCTCCCCAAAACCGCCCACCCACATCACAAACTCCCTCTCCTTGTATACATCCACGGCGGTGCCTTCTCGATCGAATCAGCTTTCTCTACACTCTACCACAACTACCTCAACTCTCTCGCCGCCGAAGCCAACGTTATCGCCGTCTCCGTCGAGTACAGGTTAGCCCCGGAGCACCCCGTTCCTGCGTGCTATGACGACTCATGGACCGTCCTTCAATGGGTGGCTCAACACGCTGATGGTAGACAAGGCCCCGATCCATGGCTAAATGACCATGCAGACTTTGACCGGGTTTTCATAGCCGGTGACAGTGCCGGTGCCAATATAGCTCATACCATGGCGATCAGATCTGGTGTCGACGGGTTAGGGTCTGGTGTGAAGCTTGCGGGTGTCGTTTTGGTTCAACCATTTTTTGGGAATAACGAGCCTGACAAGTTGTGGATGTTTATTTGCCCCGAAACTGGTGGGATTGATGACCCGAGGCTAAACCCGGCTGCATATCCGAGTTTGCTGTCCAAGCTTGGGTGCACCAAGGTTCTGGTTTGTGTTGCAGGGAAAGACCGTTTGAGAGAGAGGGGTTGTACTTACTACGAGGCTCTGAGGAAGAGTGGGTGGGTTGGTTCGGTGGAGATTATGGAGACAGAAGGAGAGGATCATGTGTTTCATTTGTTCAACCCAACTTGTGAGAAAGCTTCGACCCTGATGAAACGGGTGGGTTCCTTTATCAATCAGGACTAGGTGACTGAGAACTTGGCGGTAGCAATTTCAGTGCATCATTAAAGATCATTGTATTATCATCCTACTATTGGGTGTATTTTTAAGATGTTATTTAAGTTGTCGTTCACTGCGCAATAAAGATTCGATCTCTTTTTCTGTTTTAGTTTCAAAAATACATGACATTGTTAAAAAAAAAACTTGTACAGAGAATCTCACTAAAATGATGGGCCAGTAGTAATATCCATTTAAGATGAATGTTGTTATCGAGTTAAAATACTCACATACAACAAATCATTCTCTACATAAATTATGAATGGATTTTTTGATTGTATAGTGTTACCCTTCTATTTTATTTTATTTTTTGCAAATGCGAACATATGGCCTAATTATTCATTGAAAGACGAAGTATTAATTCTCTTCAGTGTTAATGGTTTTCTTGAAAACATAATTAATGAGGTAATTGGTATCTCGTTAATATTTATATTGTCTTATTCATTTTAAATGCTAAATATATTCCTATTAAGTTTATTTATTTTTGTAATTGTTCTAAATAAAAATCAAATCAAATTGTTCAATAAAAGAATGTTTACGATAATTAAATTAATTCTATTGCATAACACGATTGCCTTGTAAATCCCTATAAATTTTTATGGGGAATCAAGAAAACAAAAAATATTAAAATAATGAAATAAGTCGGTGAATATAAAATAAAAGTCATGCTTTTAAATCTATATATACGTATGTAGGATGAAGACTACAAGAGGTTTACTATAATGGCATAATTTTAAATTAACAATTGACTTTGTCATACAAAGCTCATATTTAAAAAAATGTATTTATTAATATTAATAATGTCTCAAGGGTGGTTTGGACAAATTGTAAGAGTTTTAATTGTAAATGACTTCATTAATTTGGTAGTTGCATTGAAAACAAATGTATTATATAGCATTTGATCCTATTTATAACTCTTAAATAAATACCTTCCTTGTATTTTGATATTTGTATGAAACTCATAATATTAATTAAGGCTAAACTTGTGCCTTTATGGCACATCTTAGCAAAATCCTTTCTTTTTTGCAATTTTTGTTCTAAACATGTATGATAAAGAGTAATACTATACAAATAAAAAATTCATACAAAATAATGTGTCTTAATGAGAGCCTTTCATTTCAAAATAAAAACCCGTCATAATGGCTTTTAATTATAAAACTGTCACTGTTATTGTCACATCATTTTGTATACAAATTTTGTATGAATTTTTTCGTAAAAATAGCATTTTCCATGATAAAATGATTACTAACTTTAAATTCCTAACCTCTACCCTAATTGTTTGGCCAAAAACTGAAAAATACAAATGAAATTTCTCAATCCTTGAGCTGAAAGTTATGGTGTGGATATCATTTTCTCATATTCGTTTTTTTTTTTTTTTTGGTACATCGAGAGAGATTACATTGGGAAGGGCTAAGCCAGAAAGGGGATGAAGGGAAGAGGAGTCGAACCTTTGACCTTCTTAAAAGAAGTTAGGATCCTAGCCAACTAGACTAGTCCTAATTGGTTATATTCTTTCCAGTTACTTAAAAAAGATCGATACGTGACATTACGAGGAGAATTTGGCTATTACCCAAGCCAATTGCAATCATCTATACGTCAAATGACTCTGTAATAAACTGTAGTAACTTAGTAGTCAAACTGCCCTTTCTAACATAAATTTCTTTTTTTGGTCATGTATGAACTTGGAAAATAAATACAGGACATAGTTACAATCTTAGTGAACTTCTTCTGCTGATTTCGTCTAAAATATCAAGCTGAGAGTTCAGCAACTCTATCAAAAAGGAGAACACAACATATACACTAACTAAGAACATCGAATTTCAAGAGTAACTTTTGTGTCAAATTAACAAATTTAATGGGCTGCTGCAAAATGAACAGGTATGCATCTATCAACATTCTATGATTGAATTACTATGCGGATGTGACAGTGATATTTTTATAATTAATAATTATTATAATAAATAATTTTTTTGTAAATTAAATGACTCTATTTCAATTACCTTATCCTGATGATAAATTCATACGCATAGCATTACCCTTTTTTGACAATTAAATGCGTGAGATTAATCAATTTTTCTAACTTCAACAACATAGATGGGTAGACTAGGTGTGTGGGATTAGGAAATACCGTTTGGTTGTTAATTGAATGGCCGTTGCATCAAATTGCGTCGACCTAGTCAATCGCATTTTCACAAGTTTGATTTGGCATTGTAACCATAAATCATAACTCTTGAATTGAGTTGACTAGTTGCAAGTCAACCTTTCATTTCTAATTCAATCCCAACTTTTGAAATGGAAACCTGTACAGTAGAAACTCATCTAAGTGAATGATGTATTATTATTAACGGATTAGTCTGCCCGAAGTAGATAACTAAATATCGATACTCATATAGCTCGATGGCATCAGAAAATTTATTGTATTTTTTATGTATGATTGTTTAATTTGTTGTTAATTTTGTGACTGTTAGACTTTTTTGGAAGTTTTTTTGGTCAAAATAACATTCTTCTTAAAAGCAATTCCCTATCTAACACTATCTAAAAAATAATTCTCAAATTAACATTTTGACATCATCTTTAAAAGAAATATTTTGTTAGAAAGCTATTATAATTTTTAAAACTGACCTTTTACCTTAATATATGAATACCTATTTTCAAACTTGTTATTTCTCTCAGAACCAAGCACAAGTTCACTAATCTCATATAAGGGTGCCTATTACTTTGGAAATTGAAACTCAAAAAAATTGCAATAAAGTCTAACTCTTTTTTTTTTTTTAAAAAAAAAGGCCATCATGTAATTTTAAAATACACTTTTTATAATTAAGAAACCTGCCAAAAAGTTCTAAAAACTTTTAGTCTTAGAATAAAAGCTAGACTTTTGTCTTACTTTTGCTTTTCATCAATCAAACAAAATATCGATTCCAAATTCATCTTGACAAAAAAACTCCCTTTAAGATCAATTTAGTGAACACATGGGCATATGCAAAGAAGAATCTCAAATTAAGCAATTCAATTAAAACCCCACAATGCTCTTAGAGAGTAAATTAAAATTTTATAATATTACCACCTCCAATTCAATTAAAAAACTATTCAAAAATTTCGCACTTATTTCAATTTTGTCTTTTTACAATTTTTATATAAGCTTGGTGAAACTCCAATTCAATTAAATTTTTATAAATGATTTTCACCTCTCCTTTTGATCGTATTCTATTATAGCATGCAATAGTAATTGTTTCCATCAATAATGTAATGCTATTAGTAAAGAATGGTTTTCACCCATCAAAAATCATATGTTATTTTTATAATTGTGACCCATCAATCAGTACACTATTGAGTGAGGGGTTGTCCCATTTGGTTGGGACTCTTATTACCCCGCTGATGACCTTGTGTTGCCCTCATCCCCCAGGCTTAAAACCCAACCTTCTCATTCCTCACTCTCTAAAGTTGTAAATATATGCTATTTTTTGTGATCTTAAAAAAACAAAATATATCTACACTACTTAATAGAAAACATGTTGTTATACCAATGTACGATTAAGAGGATAGGTGAAAATAATGTTGTAAAGTGTTATATAGATCCATCAAAAGTAAAGAGTTTTTTAACACAATCGTAAGTTGCAAGTTTGAAAACATGTAATCACATATTGGGGTAAAAGTCAATTTTAGTATATTATAATGGCTTACTAATAAAAGACTTCTTCTGAGGATGATGTTAGAATAGTAGTTTTAGAATTATTTTTGTGAGAGAGTTAGATAGAGAATTATTTTTTCGAAGATCTTACTTGGGCAAAAAAACGAGAGATGTGATGTATCTCACTATGTAATTATTTATCAAAAAAAAAAAAAAAAGAATGTCTATAGCAAGAGGAGTGTATAGAATAGAACCATTTTAAAATAATTACTATATGAGGTTACATAATATATAAAATTAGGGGTGTAATTGTCGACTCGACTCATCCTAACATATAAAATTAGGGGGTGTAATCGTCGACTCGACTAATCCTAACATTCTCCATCATAGTAAATGGCTTAATCCAAAGTCAAATTCAAGAAATTCTAATCAAAACCCACAATTTCAGTGTGGATTTTGAGTTGTATTGGCTTGTAGTATTGAAAATTACCACTCCTACCTAAAATTCTTGTTTTTAAAAACTGTGCTGTCAAATCCATTAAAGAACAAAGAGAGAATTTGAAAGAAGTCAAAGGAATGATCAAGATTTATCTACCATATTTTTGGTGCGTTTCTATTTTAACGCAAGTAGTATTTGGTAACTATATATGTAGAAAAAAAAATTTAATAGAAATTTATTTTCACTATAATAATATGACAATAGCATTTTTGTACTTAAGAATTATATTGATGAGTGTTTTTTTTTTTTTTTTTTCTATTTTTGCTTCAAATTATTCTTATTTTCAATTTACTATTCCTTCGAACTTTTACAAGACCACGGTCCACACAAATCGTGTGAACTTTATGCATAAAATGAATAATAATTTATCACAATGAGATATCATTGATAAGTACTTTGTTACAAAGTGAAATGTTCTATATCATTTATTACCTAAATTTTTTATAAATTTTTAATTATATAATATCACTTTTGTTTTAAATGAAAAAGTCCCATCCAACCATATTATTTATAGAAAATTTATATATGTAGCATTCCCATTGTCTAAATAGCTCGCATAGATACCTACTTTTCGTCTATTCCCCCACCTGCAAGTTGTTTCCACGTACTTTTCCACGACCCACAGGGCCACAGGTGGCCAACTACTACTTTGTCTCCTAATCCTACTCCAAGCAAATTTTACTCACTATGGCACATATATTCATCTGAATTATATTTGTAATTCCTTTTCCTCACCAAATTCCAGTAAATCCGTATCTCTCGCCATATATAGACGTATATATGTATGTAAAGAGCAAGACTAACTTGTATTCCTTTTGCTTTTTCTTCAAGGTTCTTATTTATCTTCGTAGACCTAGCAATAGAGTCAACCAACCCAGAAGTGGTCCACGAGTTTCCTTTCTTCAAGGTATACAAAGACGGCCGTGTGGAGAAATTCATCTGGCCAACGGAGAAAGTCCCACCCTCTGACGACCCTATCACCGGCGTCCAATCCAAAGACGTCATCATCTCAAATGAACCTGAAGTTTCAGCTCGGATCTTTTTGCCCGGAAAACCCAACGCGACCCACAAGCTCCCCGTCCTCCTCTATATCCACGGCGGCGGGTTCTTGTTTATGTCCGCCTTCTCCCCCGTCTACGACCGCCACGACAAAACCCTTGCAGCCGAAGCTAACGTCATCGCCGTCTCCGTCGAGTACAGGTTAGCACCGGAGCACCCGATACCCGCTTGTTACGACGACTCATGGGCAGCACTAAACTGGGTTGCGTCTCACGCTACCAGAAATGGTCCCGAGCCGTGGCTGAACAACAACGCCGATTTCAATCGCGTATTTGTCGGCGGTGACAATGCAGGAGGGAACATGTGACATACTTTGGCTTTTCGGGTCGGAACAATCGGGTTACCAAACGTTAGGGTTGTCGGGGCATTTCCGGTCCACCCGTACTTCGGTGGGATCGAACTTGATGACAAAATGTGGCTGTAAGTGTGTCCGTCAAGTAGTGGGTTTGATGATCCTAGGATTAAACCGCCCGTAGAGGATGTGGCTAGGCTAGAGTGCGGGAGGGTGCTGGTGTTCGTGGCAGAGAAAGATCATCTGAGTGGGCCAGGTAGGGCCTACTATGAGAATTTGAAGAAGAGTGGGTGGAAGGGAAGGGTGGAGCTTCTGGAGAATGAAGGTGAGCAACACTGCTTCTATCTGCAGAACACCAATAGCGAGAAAGTTGTGGATGTGGTTAAAAGGATTGTCTCCTTCATAAAGCAGGAGTAGCTGCCTAATTAGGTCTATAATCTGGTCACTGTGTGGTGGCTTTGATGAAATAAGGTTGTACTGGTTTTTGAAGGATGATTTGTACGTTCTTGAAAATGGTTTCTTTTGTTTTTTTATTATTTATATCATCATTTTCAATATTTGTGTTTTACTCATTTCACGAGGTGGTATTAAAATGATATGGTGGTGAGAATTATGTAATCAACCGATTTTTTTGGTGGTTCTTTCAGAACAAAAAATAGAATTACTAAAAGTGTTGAAGTGATACACTCAAAACTGAAGCACATTATTTTATACAATTTTGTATACACTTGTTTTGTATGTCTATTAATATTGAAAAAATCAGATTGATAGGTCTGATCGAGCGACTGACCGTTCGGAATAAGTTACCAGAGCGTAGATAGGCGCTCCTTACGGGCCACAGCCCGTCATGCCTCTCTATTCAGCATTAAACATAACCTCCGTGTGATTGGGCCAAGAGAACGCATAATCATCCACTTCTCTGAACTACTATATAGAGGGAGCTAACATCCAGAAGTTCACACACCCAAACTCGCACCATACTTTCTAGTCTCTCACCTTCAACAACTCTCTCTGATTTAGGTATTAGAGATTGCTTGGCCAGCTCCCCACTGGTACTAGTATTAGAAGTAATTATTTAAGGCCACTGTCACATCATGTTAGCATGAAGACATGGTGTGATATTTCATTTTCATTATACATAACATGTGTACAATGTTTTGCATGAAGGGAATTTTAAATTTTAAATGCCTCTTTGTATGTAGGATAATGCGTATAATATTTTAAAAAATATTGTCTCTCTCTATACATAGAGTTACATGAATAAATCGTTATACAAAATCATTATGCTGACGTAATGTGATGGTCACATTAAATAATTTTTTCAGTATTAGACTCCTCTTGTATTTATTGTTTTGTAGGATCCTCCTCTGTTCAAGACCACCAAATTTTCAGCTTCATCATATACCATTACCCACCTGAAATTCTAAATTGAGTTGACCCAATCCAAATCCATATCCAACCTCCCACCAGAAATTCATCTAAATGAATGGACGGTATAAAGTTGTTGCATGATATTCTTGATAAAAAAATAAGCAAGAATTAATATAAAAATGGACTATTGTCCAATTACCTTGTGCAAGGTATTGTATATACAAACTGGCAAACCCACCTTTACTCTGGAATTGCATACAATCCCGGAGGTCCCCTCCAGGCGTCTCTCTCTCTCTCTCTCTCTCTCTCTCTCTATAGACACACACAAACGGAGCAAGTAAAACTTTCTGTCCTTCACATTGACGGGTTCTGAGATTCTTTTTCATCTCCGTAGTTATTGGAATGGAGTCAACTAATTCAGAATTACTCCACGAGTTCCCTTTCTTCAAAGTGTACAAAGACGGCAGGGTCGAGAAAGTTGATTGGCCGCCGGTGAAAATTCCACCCTCTGACGACCCCGCCACCGGCGTCCGGTCCAAAGATGTCGTCATATCCAAGGAACCCGAAGTTTCAGCCCGGATCTTTCTTCCCCTTCTACCCGACCGAACCCACAAGGTTCCCGTCCTTCTCTACATCCACGGTGGCGGATTCTCAATGCAGTCCGCCTTCAGTCCCCACTACGACCGCCACGCCAGACGCCTCGCTGCCGAGGCCAACGTCATCGTTGTCTCGGTTGAGTACCGGCTAGCACCGGAGAACCCAATACCCGCTTGTTACGACGACTCTTGGGTAGCGCTCCAGTGGGTCGCATCCCACGCTAGCAGAGATGGTCCTGAGCCATGGTTGAACGACCACGCCGATTTCAATCGCGTATTCATCGGCGGAGCTAGTGCCGGAGGAAACATTTCTCATACGTTGGTGTTTCGGGTCGGTTCAATCGGGTTACCCGGAGTGCGAGTCGTCGGGGCGTTTATGACCCACCCATACTTTGGGGGCGTGGAAGCGGATGACAGGATGTGGATGTACATGTGTCCAACGAACAAAGGTTTTAACGACCCTAGGATGAAACCGCCCGTAGAGGATCTGGCAGTGCTAGGGTGTGAGAGGGTGTTGGTGTTCGTGGCTGGGAAAGATCATCTGAGAGAGCCAGGTAAGGCCTATTATGAGAAGCTGAAGAGGAGTGGGTGGAAAGGGTGGGCGGAGCTGGTGGAGAATGAAGGTCAGAAACATTGCTTCCATCTGCATGACAACACCAATGAGAATGCCGTGGCTCTGGTTAACAAGATTGTCGCCTTCATCAACCAAGAACAAGAATAGGTGCGTGCGGCCCACCTTTAGATATATTTTGTGATGAAACGGTGTTTCATGAACTATTGTTGTTGTTCCGCACCTAAGTTTCAGCCTCGAAGGTAATGTGGAATTTCTTGAAATGATTGTGTGGCAGTGAGAAATAATACTGAAAAATTTCTTACAAATGATTATGTGGTGCAGATGGTTGTGTAGCGTTGAGAAATAATATTCAGTAACGAATGTGTGAAGTAATCTATCTGTATATTTATTTTATTATTTATATATATATATATATATATTGTTGTTTTGGGTCTTGAATTTTTATTTTTGTGTAATTTTTTTTATTATATGGTGGTTGGTGGTCCTCTATCCATGTTGTTAACTTGTTATAAGTGAAAATCAATAAATATGTTACGTTTGTTATCAGGTTTCTGGATCAATATATATGCACAGATATTCTGCTCTATTAGAATTTTTATACAGCATTGTTAACTAAAATAATGTGGCAAAATGAAAATTTTATAATTACATGACAAATATATTTTCAGTAATTGATTGTGCTAACATACTGGGACTAATTATATACAAATTGTTGTAAACGAAATGTATTGGCAGCAAGCAAAATATTAAAACATAGTAGATAAGAAAACTAGTTCTTCTGGAACTATAGGGATAGATCTTGTTGATCACCCAAATATGTATTTCATTCATAAGATACAAAATAAAGACAACAGAAATGTAAATAGATTACCTATACTCTTTGCTTTTCTTTTCTTCTCTTTTCTTCTTCTCTCTCTTTTCTCTCTCTTCTGTCTCTCTCTTTTCGTCTCTCTCTCTCTCTCTCTCTCTCTCTCTCTCTCTCTTTCAATCTCTCTTTCTGTCTCTTTCTCTTTTCTTTCTTTTCTTTCTTGCTTCCTTCCTTCTCTCTTTCTCTCTTCCGTTTATATAGGCAAAGAAAATGATAGGTTACAAATCACGTGCAAGCATCCACCAGTCTTTCCATAACACTCCCCCTTGGATGACTGCCATAAGAAACCTCATGGGTGCGTTAAAAACTGCCTCGTTAAAACCTTGCCAAGAAAAACCCTATGGGAAAAACCATTGGCGAAGGGAAAAGAGTACAGTACGCGACTCCCCCTCATTCATACATCTGGTATGAAGTTGAAGTTTATACCTTCAATTGTTCAGAGCTTTAAGACAACGCATGCCAATGTTGTGTACCAATTTCTCAAATGTTGCAGTTGGAAGTGCTTTAGTAAATAAGTCTGCCAAGTTATCACTGGAACGTATCTACTGGACATTAATATCACCGTTTTTCTGGAGTTCATGTGCATAAAAGAATTTCGGCGATATATGTTTGGTTCTATCACCTTTGATGTAGCCTCCCTTGATTTGTGCAATACACGCTGCATTATCTTTATATAATATTATTGAGGTATCTTTGATCGAAGATAGTCGGCAACTCTCTTGAATATGTTGGATCATTGCTTTCAACCAAATGCACTCTCGACTTGCTTCATGAATTGCGATGATCTCAGAATGATTTGAAGAGGTTGCAGTTAGTGTCTGCTTCACAGATTGCCAAGATATAGCAGTGTTACCATATGTAAATACATACCCGGTTTGTGATCGTGCTTTATGTGGATCAGAGAGGTAACCAGCATCTGCATAGCCAACTAACTCTGATTCTGGTCCCTTTGAATAGAACAAACCCAGATCTGTTGTTCCTCGAAGGTAACGGAATATGTGCTTCACCCCTTTCCAATGTCTCAGAGTTGGTGCAGAACTATATCTTGCCAATAAATTTACAGAAAATGCAATATCGGGTCTTGTGCAATTTGCAAGATACATAAGGGCCCCAATAGCATTGAGATATGGTACTTCAGGACCAAGGAGTTCTTCACCGTCTTCTTGAGGGCGAAAAGGATCCTTTTGTACATCTAGTGATCGGACAATCATGGGAGAACTCAATGGATGAGCTTTATCCATATAAAATCGATTCAGAACTTTTTCTGTATATGTAGATTGATGGATGAGAATTCCATTTGATAAATGCTCAATTTGTAATCCAAGACAAAATTTCGTTTTTTCAAGATCTTTCATTTCAAACTCCTTCTTTAAATAACGAGCAGATGTTGTCAGTTCTTCAGAAGTTCCAACAAGATTCAAATCATCGACATAGATTGCAATAATAGCAAATCTAGATTCTGATTTCTTAATAAAAACGCATGGGCAAATTGTATTATTCACATATCCATTTTTCAATAGATATTGACTAAGACGATTATACCACATGTGTCCAGATTGTTTTAACCCATACAGCGATCGTTGAAGCTTGATAGAATATAAGCTTCTAGATGAAATATGTGCTTCAGGCATTTTAAATCATTCAGGAATTTTCATATATATATCATTATCTAATTCACCATACAAGTAGGCTGTTACGACGTCCATCAGATGCATATCCAGTCCTTCTAAGACTGACAAACTAATTAGGAATCTGAACGTAATAGCATCCATTACAGGAGAGTATGTCTCATCATAATCAATACCAGGTCTCTGCGAGAAACCTTGTGCTACTAGACGCGCTTTATATCTCAAGATTTCATTTTTCTCATTTCGTTTTCGTATGAATACCCATTTGTATCCAACCGGTTTTACATCTTCTGGTGTTTGGACTACGGGTCCAAATACTTTGCGTTGTGCTAATGAGTTTAATTCTGTCTCAATAGCTTCTTTCCATTTTGGCCAATCACTTCTATGTTGACATTCGTCAGTTGTCTGTGGTTCATTCTCTGCATTACTTCTTGTAATTGCAAGAGCCACTTTAAATGAAAATATGTTGTCGACAACAATTTTATGTCTATTCCATTTTTCTCCTGTATGTATATAACTTATTGAGATCTCATTACTGTCCTCTACAGGGGATATCTCTTCAGGAGGTTTCTCTTCTGGGAATTCTTTTACAGGAGTTCCTTCTTCTGGAGGTTTCGATACTATGGTTTCTTCAGGAATACTGACTTGCTTATGCATTTGTACCTTTCTCTTTCTAGGAACTGTGTCTTTTGCACCGACAGGTCTCTCACGCTTCATGCGTGCTTGAGATTCATTTGCTGCTATACTAGCAGATTGTCCTACAGGGACATCAATACGTGCTGGGGTATTAGCAGCTGGTATATATGATTTTGTTATCTTCTTGGTGTCGGTAAACACATCAGGTAATTGATTTGCAATCGTCTGTAAATAAATAATCCTGTGAACTTCTGATTCACATTGATTTGTTCGAAGATCAAGATGAGATACCGTGGAAGTATTCCAAGTAATCTCATGCTGTTTTTCCAGTTGCGTTTTCTCTCCCCCTAATGGTGGGAAAAGTGTTTCATCAAAATGACAATCCGCAAAACGTGCAGTGAATACATCCCCTGTTAAAGGTTCAAGATATCTAATAATAGATGGAGAATCAAAACCAATATAAATCCCAAGTCGACGTTGGGGGCCCATCTTAGTACGTTGTGGTGGTGCAATTGGTATATAGATAGCACAACCAAAAATCCTTAGATGTGAAATATTTGGTTGTTGACCCAAAACAAGTTGTAATGGTGAATATTCGTGGTAAGCAGTGGGTCGGACACGGACTAATGATGCAGCATGCAATATGGCATGTCCCCAAGCAGCAACAGGTAATTTTGTTCTCATAAGTAACGGTCGAGCTATAAGCTGAAGGCGTTTGATAAAAGATTCAGCTAGACCATTTTGTGTGTGTGTATGTGCAATGGGGTGTTCAACATCAATTCCTATGGACATGCAATAATCATCAAAAGCTTGAGATGTAAATTCACCAGCATTATCCAGTCGTATTGACTTAATCGAATAATCTGGAAACTGTGCTCGTAATCTGATAATTTGAGCAAGAAGCCTAGCAAATGCAACATTACGAGTAGAAAGCAAACAAACATGTGACCATCGAGTGGATGCATCTATTAAAACCATAAAATAACGAAATGGTCCACATGGTGGGTGTATCGGCCCACATATATCCCCTTGAATTCTTTGTAAAAAGGTTGGGGATTCAACTATTACTTTTGATGGGGATGGTCTCATAATTAATTTTCCTTGTGAACAACCGGGACATGTATAATCACTTGTCAAAAGAATCTTCTGGTTCTTTAGCGGATGCCCATGAGAGTTCTCACTTATTCGACGCATCATTGTTGATCCCGGATGACCAAGACGATCGTGCCAAAGTATAAAAGTCTTTGGGTCAAAACACTTCTGGTGCATCACTTCAAGTGATCCCAAAATTTTTATAGTTGTATAATATAAGCCAGAAAAAAAGGTAGCAAGTTTTTCTAATATCTGCTTCTGGCATGAAACAATAGAAGTAATGTAAAGATATTCTTTATTATCTTCATTTGTTGTCTCTATATGATATCAATTACTACGTATATCTTTAAAACTGAGCAAATTCCTTGTAGCTCTAGTTGAATACATAGCATCATCAATATAGAGTTTTGTTCCTTTTGGCAACAATATATTGGCTCTTCCGGAACCTTCAATTAATTTTGTATTGCCAGATATTTTCTTAACATTATTTTCAGCTAACGTTAAGGTAACAAAATATTTTTTCTCTCGAAGAATTGTATGAGTTGTTGCACTGTCTACTAAACATATATCTCCATCATTCATCTTAGAGGCTATTAATGCTTTGGTGGATTCCATGTTTCTATACAAAATATGAAATTTCTTATTTGATAAGAAAACGAAAAACATTCATATAATAAAACATGCGCAGTAAAATATTACACAAGATGACAATAAACTGAACATGACAATAAGCTAAACTAGTTGGTGTGGACATTTCCATCACCAATTAAATGATCTATTTTTCCATCAGGATCTGCAAAGAAATCTGAAACATCAAGGTGCGTGATTTCTACTGAGTCATCAAAATTTGTGAAATTCATTTCAACAGTTTTTCCTTTATCTTGTGTTGATGCTCGGTAAAGATCCACTAATGGTTTGGGCGTACGACAGGTACGTGACCAATGCCCTTTCATACCACACCTGTAACAAACATCTTCATAATTTTTGGGAGGTTTATTCTGTAAACCTTTTGCCTTTTCTTGTTTTGTTTCAGAGTTGGTCCACGAGTTGTTCCACTGCTGGTGGTGTGGTGCAATATTCTTAACTCGAGAACTTGAAGACGTATAACTGTTATACCCTCCACGATGACCCCCACGATGACGAAAAGTATTTCTGCCGCGTCCACGACTGCGGCCACGTCCACGACCACGACCACGACCACGTTCATAAAATGAGATCGTATTCACTTCAGGGAATAGTATAGAGCCGGTCGGGCGAGCTTGGTGGTTTTTCATCAGAAGCTCATTATTTTGTTCAGCCAAAAGGAGACACGAAATCAATTCTGAATATTTTTGAAAACCCCGCTCTCGATATTGCTGCTGCAGGAGCACATTCGAGGCATGAAATGTAGAGTATGTTTTTTCTAACATATCTGCATCAGTAATCGTTTGCCCACATAATTTCAATTGTGAGCTGATTTTAAATAATGCAGAATTATACTCACTAACAGCTTTGAAATCTTGCAACCTCAGGTGCATCCAATCGTAACGAGCTCTGGGGAGAAACATGGTCTTCTGGTGTTCATATCTCTCCTTTAAATTTTGCCATAATGTCAGCGGGTCTTTTACCGTGAGGTATTCAGTTTTTAATTCTTCGTGAATATGATGACGAAGAAATATCATTGCTTTTGCACGATCCTACTGGGATTCGTCATTTTCCTCATTTATAGTGTTTCCAAGGGCCTTTGCACACAAATGGATCTCAGCATCAACTACCCAAGATAAATAGTTCTTGCCTGAAATGTCAAGAGCTGTAAATTCTAGCTTCGCCAGATTTGACATTTTCAGAATGCTACACTCACAAGATAACAAAGTTTTAGAATCACGATACACTACAAATCTCACACATCCGAATCTAATAAATTTAATTTGTTAACACTATGCATGAATAGTAACATCACTATTTAATCACTATTGCTGCATAGTATTATATATCATACGTATATATAAATATATATAGTACTATTTTTTGTCCATATTATAACTTTTAATCTAGACATCAAAATATAGTCAAGTCACATGTCTATGGAAAGGTATTGAAATAAGGATTCCAGATTTATAAATATCATAGGCCAAATATTTACAATCTGGGAGAAATAAACAAACAAAGTTTTGAAAAATTACTATTCATCACTATTCATCTACTATGCATCACTATTCACCAACTATATAATAAATATAAATTTAGCCATGAAGTGAAGCGTGAACAGTAAAGAACCCAAAATAAAGGTAAATGAATTGAAATATGAATGAAGTACCTTCACTAATATAATGAAGTACCTTCCCAATATATAAGTATTTAGACCATCGTGCTGATAACGTGTTGTAAACGAAATGTATTGGCAGCAAGCAAAATATTAAAACACAGTAGATAAGAAAACTAGTTCTTCTGGAACTGTCAAATAATACTAAAATAGTTCTTCTGGAACTATAGGGATAGATCTTCTTGATCACCCAAATATGTATTTCATTCATAAGATACAAAATAAAGACAACAGAAATGTAAATAGATTACCTATACTCTTTGCTTTTCTTTTCTTCTCTTTTCTTCTTCTCTCTCTTTTCTCTCTCTTCTGTCTCTCTCTTTCCGTCTCTCTCTCTCTCTCTCTCTCTCTCAATCTCTCTTTCTGTCTCTTTCTCTTTTCTTTCTTGCTTTCTTCCTTCTCTCTTTCTCTCTTCCGTTTATATAGGCAAAGAAAATGGTAGGTTACAAATCACGTGCAGGCATCCACTAGTCTTTCCATAACACAAATGAAAATTTTGTATAAGATTTGGAACAAACTTATTTCACTGTTTGTAAATTTTTCATTTTTATTGCTACACCCATTATTTTAGTTTATCATTTTGAAACAGTTATTATTACATCATTATGATGGAGTTTATTGTGCAAAAATATGCTAAGATGGAATTTTTCATTACTTTTATGCACTAAATTAAAAAAAAATAGTTGTGCAAGAAATTTCATTAAAATTGTACACCTATAACTAAAGGTTACCATAATTAGTACACTTCTAAATGAGAGTTTTTTATTTATTCAATCACGTCATTTTATATAATCCTAAGTTATCACTTAAATTAGTCATAATTACTATCTAATATTGATAATGTAATAATAATTATTATAAAATATGATCATATTATGATAATAAGGGGTCACCTAACTACATTTTCTCAAAACACCTAGACTTTTAAAAGATTCTCACCCGATAGTTAGCTTCTTCTTTTTTTCTCTTTCTTAATCTAATGGTCATCTTTTTGTCAAAATATCGATCATACTTTAAGAAAAAGATCAAGGTATCGAAGAATTACCAACCATCTTTCCTAATTCGCTTTACAATTCTTTTGTCCTTTATGTTCTCTTTTCTTTTCAAATGTGTCAGTGCCCGACAGCATTCAAAATGATTAATATTATCGAGGCCAGCTAATGGAGAATGATCATGCGTGATGTGGATAGCTTACTCGTGTATTTTTGTTGATTTACTGTTAGTACTAATAGTAGTTTTCGTACTATTTATGTATAATATTTGTATGTATATATAAATTAAAGTTTTTTTATTTTTTGTACATATCTAAAATTTAATAAAAAAAATATATTTTTTATTTGAGCCATATAATATATGTATTAAATATTTTACGTATTTTACTTTTAAAAAAAATCGATTGAAAATTAGATATAATTTTAGCATATTAATAATGTACTTAATATATAATTATAATAGTATAATTATTGACCATTAAATTTATTCGATTTTATTATTTATAAAATAAGTTTGTATAAGTCATAATTTGTGTATCTTTCCTATCATGTTATATATATTGGTCATATTTTTCTAATACTTGGTATATTTAAATTATTAAACATACTTTTTTATAATTTATTATTAATACTCTAAATATTAAATTAAAAATTAAAATTGATAAACTAACTCATTCTTATATCAAGTATTGGAATAACAAAAATAAAAAATAATATTTATTTGTGTACTAATTTAATTTAGTTGTTTGTTAATAATATATTTGAAAAAATTTATATATATGAGACAAAAATGCTACCTACTAACATTTATAAGAAGAAAAATTACATATAAATATTACCTTATTTTTTGTTCTGACTTTTTAATTAAGTTTTGTATGATACCTAGATATAATATATTCGTACTTTTGACATTTTTATATTTTTATACCAAATTTTATTATCATATTTTTTTAAAAAAATCGTATTACACCGTTGCTTATCGTTCTTTTATCGTTTCGTATTTTACTATCTATGATGCTAATGCTTTTATTTTCAGTTACGCAAAAATATCAACTTGTAGATTCTGTGCTATTGCCAAGAGTCATGTTATACTAATAAAATTTTTCGTATAAACTCTTTTGGAAGAATTGCATTTTCCGACTATTATATAAACAACTAATATCGCAAACTCTGTAATTCACAATTCACAAACAAGTCTGGCTGGTTAGTTGTTTCCTTAAGTCTACAATAGCAGGTGACTCTTCCATCACTCTCTCTGTTACTTTACTTCACATATAAGTATACATAATCATCATCATATATAATCAAATATTGTTATATACTTCATCGTCTTCATTTTTCTTGCAATGGAGTCAAAAAATCCAGAAGTAGCCCATGAATTCCGCTTCTTCCGGGTATACAAAGACGGCCGCGTGGAGAAATTCCTGTGGCCCACGGAGAAAATCCAGCCGTCCGACGATCGGATCACCGGCGTCCAATGCAAGGATGTGGTTATCTGCCCGGAACCTGAAATATCAGCTCGGGTTTTCCTGCCCCGATTACCGGACCCATCTCACAAGCTCCCCGTACTAGTCTACGTCCACGGCGGAGGGTTCTCATTCGAGTCCGCCTTCTCCCCACTCTACGACGCCCATGTCAGAACCCTTGCTGCCGAGGCCGGCGTCATCGCCGTTTCGGTGGAGTATAGGCTGGCTCCGGAGCATCCCATACCCGCTTGTTACGAGGATTCTTGGGCAGCACTCGGGTGGGTGGCGTCCCACGCTGGTGGGAGCGGGCCTGAGCCATGGTTGAACAACCACGCCAATTTTGAAAGGGTGTTTGTCGGCGGAGACAGTGGCGGAGGAAACATTTCTCATTACTTGGCAGTTCGGGTAGGATCAAGCGGGTTACCCGGAGTGAATCTTGTCGGGGCTATTTTGGTCCACCCGTTCTTTGGAGGCAAGGAAGATGACGACGAGATGTGGCTCTTCATGTGCCCGACGAATTCTGGGCTGGAGGATCCGAGACTGAAACCACCGGCGGCGGATTTGGCTATGCTTGGGTGTGAGAAGGTGTTGGTGTTACTGGCGGAGAATGATCATCTGAGAGAGGTGGGTGGGGCTTACTGTGAGGAGTTGGCAAAGAGTGGATGGGGTGGCAGGCTAGAGGTTGTGGAGACTAAAGCAGAGGAACATATCTTCCATTTATTTAACCCAACAAGCGAGAATGCTATGGCTTTGATAAAAAAGATTGCATCTTTCATCAACGCAGTGTAGGGAAAAAAAATTCACTAGGTCAAGTAGTATCTTGGTACTTAGCAAAAAACAAAAGTAGTATCTTGGTTTTTAGACCACTATTTCTGCAATGATGCGTGAATTTCATACTCTAATGTTTAAATTTTAATAGCATAGTTGATATTACTTTAACACTAAAAATTTGTCCTAGTAGGTGGGTTTTGCTTTTGGTATGTCAAAAGTAATGTAAACTGAGTTATGAACTTATGATGTAATGTGTCCCTTCTGTTGTCTAGCTCTTTCAAATATCAAAATTGTGGGGTAGGTGATTTCTCTTCTCCATAAATGATGGTGATTTGTTTTGATCTTATGCTATTTTATGGTGGGAGTGTGGAAATCTTTGTGGACTCATTTGCCAAAATGGTGACAACGAGCGAACGAAAAAATTAAACAAAAAGAGGGTTGAATGATGACCAATCAAGGTGAACTAGTTATGCCAAGGAATCTTTTGATTGAGAATTTTCTATGGTTTATAGAAATGCAAGTTAATAACCTCATGTGTAAGGTAATTCAGTGAGGCCATAAAATTGTACGTGGTATTTGGATTCGGCTCAGCTCTGGAAAGCTGTTTTGGGAGGTACACATAAGAAGTATGATCTGGAGTATCAATCATCCATACTTTTATTCTCAATACTTTATACACAAAAGACCTCCATGAGCATGTGTCTTGGTAAAAATTCTAATAGTTGAAAATACTAACATCGTATTTGGATCTTAAATTTATTGAGAGAAAAAATATAAAACATTTTATATTTGGTGTAAAAGAAAGTAAAAGGTAAAATAACATAAAAAAATTAATAAAAATTAAGAATTTCTCATTTTTTTCCTTCTTTTCTTTTTCTGTTCTCTTAATAAATCCGAGATTTGAGCATATCGTAAATTCATTGTTAACTGTGAACTCCTAAACTTCTGATACAGATAGAGAAATTTAGAATGATGCCATAATGTTAAGATGAATACTATGGGCCCATTTGATATAGTTTTTTTTAAGTTTTTTTTTTCCTTATAAACAAAAGAAAAAAAAAAGAAGCTTTTTGCTTCTCTTTTTTTTTTTTTTTTTTTTTGCCTTTTTACTTAGCTTAGTTTTTGAAAGCAAAAAAACTAAATTTTTTTTAGCTTAAATCAAAATGAAAAGAACTTAAATTTAAGCTCTACCAAACGAAATCTATATAACCTTAATTTTAAGAGCAATGCTATATATAATCATATTTCTCAATTCTTTTTCTTACTCTGAACACAAGATTATAAGACCTACATTAATAAATTCATGTGAAACCTATTTACTTGTGTCTAGGGAGTGGAGAAAAAATATTGAGAAATGAGATCGCAGATAACATGTTCTTAATTTTAATTGTCTAAACTAGATAGCTTGCAACTAATAAACCGTTGGACGATTCCTAGGACGAAATCGCCTGCAGAAGATATGGCTGTGCTAGCGTGGGAGAGGGTGTCCTTGTTCCTGGAGCAGAAAGATCATCTTAGGGTAAGAGTGGCCATAAGTCCAATGGCCTACTTGGTCTGCTCAAGTCCGCCCATTATTTGTAGGGTTTAAAATTTATTTTTAGGCATGTTAAATCAATAGATGATTTTAAGAATTGTTTTTGAAGTCCAGCCTAGTTGACCTGACCCAAAAAATATATAAAATAATATATTTTTTTATTTTAATGTATTTACATATTTATATTTTATAGTATTTAACATTATTTTTGAAGAAAAACATTTATTAAAATTTTTCTTAGGTTAAATGGGGACTTGAGAATTTAGTTTTCTATTGCGAGCGGGATGAGAAATTGATTTTAGGTATAATAGAAAAAAAATTTTAATCTAGACCCAAAAATTTTTAATCTAAACCAACCTGACTAAGGTTCACACCTATCTCGGAGGGCTGTAGAACGAAGGTAGAGGAGCATTGCTTTTTATCTGCACAACACCGCTAGTAGAATGCGGTAGTTCTGATCGGTTGAAAAGATTGTTTCCTTCGTCAATCACGAATAGCGAATTGGTGGGCCCTTTTGTTTTGTGATGAAATGGGACGCTATTAGTATTTTCCCTTTTTGGATACGCATATTGATTTCTGTCATCAAATTTGTTTGGTAACACGGAATTCACATATTTATATACATAGTTGATTTAGAATTGAAGATTATTTAATCAAAATTTTGAATCAAGATGGTCTTCAATTCTAGATTATCTTAACGGACTGAAAGGGACTAACATCATTCCCCTGCTGATGATCCACACGCAAGCGTCCGATTCAAAGACGTTGTGAATGAACTATATTGTTCGGAATCTACAGATTTTAGATAGAGAACTATTCGAATCTCTAACCACTATAAACGACATTGAAAATGTTCTAAAGATAAAATATGGTTAAGACCGAAGAGTTTCGTACAATTCTTTGAAACGGACAAGGTTGTTTTGTTCTAAACTGGTCGCTCTCTTACTAATAATCAATTCCCACTTTCGCAATCCAAATGTTTAAATGAATCCACTACAAAGTTTCATCTCTCTCTACAATTCTCAAACCACCACCCCCCCCCCCCCCCCCCCCCCCCCCCCCCCCCCCCCCCCCCCCCCCCCCCCCCCCCCCCCCCCCCCCCCCCAGACACAATTGTTTTGTTGCTTGTTCATCTCTCTCTTTTCAATGGATTCAAACACTCAGGAAGTAGCTTACGATTTACCTACTATAATCCGAGTATATAAAGATGGCAGAGTGGAGAGACTAATCGGCAACGACATCGTTCCTCCGGCAATCATCGATCGTGAAACTGGTGTCCAATCGAAAGATGTAGTATCACGGGAGACCGGCGTATCTGCAAGGCTCTACAAGCCTAAAACCACCAACCCAGATCAAAACCTTCCTCTCCTAGTCTACTTCCACGGCGGGGCATTCTTCGTCCAAACCGCCTTCTCTCCGACGTATCAGTATTTTCTTACTTCACTTGCAGCCGAAGCCAATGTCATTGTAGTGTCTGCCGATTACAGAAGAGCCCCGGAGCACCCTCTTCCTGTCGGGTATGACGATTCGTGGGCGGCGGTCCCGTGGGTTGCTTCTCACTCCGTCGGAGACGTAGGGAGGTATGGCTGAAAGACTATGCTGATTTTGAAGGTGTGCTCTTCGCCGGAGACAGAGCTGGAGGGAACAAAGCCCATAACATGGCCATGCAGGTCGGGTCAGAGGGTTTGGATGGTGCGAAACTAGTGGGGATTGTCTTGGTGCATCCATATTTTTGGGGGAAAGATCCGGTTGGTGGTGAAACCACTAACGTGGATATAAGAGCATTTGTTGAGAAGTTCTGGCTTTTGGCGTGTCCCTCGAGTAGTGGGTTGGATGACCCGATGTTCAACCCGGCGGTGGATCTGAAGTTGTCAAGCCTAGGAGGCACCCAGGTCTTGGTTTTTGTAGCAGAGAGAGACGAATTGAGAGAAAGAGGTTGGTTTTATTGTGAGACATTGGGTAAGAGTGAATGGCGAGGAGTAGCGGAGATTTGGAGACTGAAGGTGAAGAACATGTATTCCATTTCGAAAAGCCCATTTCTGAGAAGACCATGGCTATGGTGGAAAGAATGGCCTCTTTCATCAACCAAGGCAATGCCCATTCATTGTGATAACAGCCTCTCGTTGCTCTATATAATGGCTTTTTGCCTCCCCTTAAAAAAAAATGTTATAAAATTAGCGTTAATTTGGCTGTCAAGTCCACGCAACATTCACTATGATTTGAAAGTCATGAAAAAAGAAATCAATAATCAACACACCATGTGACGGTGACATGAAATAATTTCACCAGAGAGCGATGGATACTTGAGAGATTATGGAGAGATAGGGGGATATCTTGTGAGCCTCGACATTAAGATTGCTAGATTAATAAGATGCCAAATTGTTAGAATACACATTATTGACAGCTATCTAATTTTGATGAAATGTATACTTGATTCCTCTAGTACCGCATCAACAATGTATTAGGTAGCGCATTAGAGCATTTTCGATACTACTCCTTAAAATACCTAGTCATAAAAACTACATTCCATATTTTAGGTCGCTACTTTATAATATATACTAGTTCTAACTGTAATTCCTATTTTAAATAGCCACTTCATAAACAATTTAACTTTTAACATACAAATTCAGACAGAGAGAGAGAGAGTAATATTTTTAATTTTTAGACAGTCTCTTTTAACTCTATATTTTGGCTCTCCAAAATAGAGAACCATATCCTGTTTGCTCCTTTACAGGTCCATTTTAGAGAGCCGTTGGAAATGGTCTCACATTAAGATTGAATACTCAATCCACATCACTTGACCTACCATTGCGTTGAAGATCATGAGATCCAATTTTCCTTATCATAAATGCTTAAGTTTTTTTTATAAATGAGCTTGGTACACATGCTATTTGAGCTACTTGATTAGCTACAACGCCAGTGCATTTCTTCAAGGGTGTAATAAGTATTGTACAGTAATAAAACCCACATTTTAATCAATAAATTTATGACCTATTTAGGTTGTCGTAAAGTCAAAAAATAGATTTAAAAACCAAATTACATACAACATATTCCTTTTACATTACATCCAAAGCAGCCCAAGCTAACAATAAAGTGGAGCCGAACCCCCTCTGTCCTTTTTTCTGGCTATCCTACTAAATTTTTCTCAAATCAATTTGTATTTGAGTGGGCTCAATACGAACTAAGCCCAAGATCAGAAAAGATCAATCCAGTGAGGTTGGCCTATGAGTGTCGACTTATCGAACTAGGCCCATGCCGACTAGAGACAAGGACACAAAGGGGTTGGCCCATGGATCTTAATCCAAAAGGTATTATGACTAATGAAACACATAATATGAATTTTATTCCTAAGTAAATTAGGATAAGTAAAAGATAAGTCTAAGACATTAAACGAACTCAATCAATAAAGATTCCTAGGAGAAAAGTGACTCCGATTCTCAAAGGGAACATGACATTTCAAAACCTATAAATACCTTCCTGCACTAAAGGTGTAATTCTCTATATTCTATTTGATGCATTGTGATTAAACTTACTAACTTAATCATCGGAGTGTCTTTAGCCCAAAGAGGGTTGAGGCATTCTCATCGTCTTCTTCTCTTACAGATTGTTCATGCTCGTCGATTTCGTTTGAGAGTTCAACCAGGCCTTTCTAAAATTCCATCTACAATTGGCACAATCTATGAGAAGGTCTACACAACGATGAGTACCAGCTAGCTTAGAAGAAGAGTCGATCCCACTGATAGGGAACTAGATAATAGCCATGACGTCAGTAGTCAAGACGACACTCACCAGTCAAGTCGACATGATGATGATTTAGTGCGAACTTCGAGGGGACGTCTTATCAGATTGGCAATACGATTCCCTGGAGGCAACCAGCTAGAAGGATAGGAGGGTCTAGGATGGGTTCCGCAGTATGTCTAAAATTCGAACCACCAAAGGAACCACCGCAGGAACTTGAATCCATCACCATCTAGTGGCCGCGTACCTAACAATTTATCGCTCCAAACAATTGAGCTGGAGATCCGAAAGCAGGATGAAGAGATTGCCCACCTCAGGTCAATGATTGAAGTCATGAGGGAAGAGATTTCCATATGAGATGGACGAGTACCTGACAGATCCTCAAATCAAGGCAAAGAAGGAGGACAAATTCAAGAAACATGAGCCCCTTAGCCGCACGCATAACAGGGAGCTACATTGCCAGTACAAGGCACTACATGGATTAATAGGAAGATTAGCAACCTCGAAGGAATTGAAAACTAGCAAGAGACCCGGTAAGGTTCGAGCCAAAGTAGCAAGATTGGGAGAAATGGTTGAACGATCGTCTAGACAACTAGGATAAGCACCATAAGGGACAGATAACTTAGGATATAGCCAAAAGAGCCCTAGACCAGATTACTTCCACCCCCTTCACAGAAGAGATTGAGAATTGCCAACCTCTCAGGAAATTTTTTCAACCAAAGTTTACTCCTTATTATGGGAATTCAGATCTTATTACCCACGTTCAATATTATAAGTAGATGATGGCACTATGGAGTTATGACGATTCCCTTATGTGCTGAGTTTTCCCTTCAAGCCTGGGAGAGGTAGCCCTATGTTGGTTCGACGAGCTTCAGTTTAGATCAGTATCAAGATAGAGACAATTGGCTGAGCTATTTACACTCGTTCATAGCAAATAGCAAACAACCGAAAGAGATGGACTACTTGTTGACTTTATAAAAGAAAGATGACGGGGGGTTACAAGCATATGCAAGGAAATACTAGGAGGCTTATAATGAAATAGAGGACTGCAATGAGCAGCTAGCTGTTGCATAGTTCAATATCGGCCTTCCTAGAGAACACTAGTTAAGGCAATTCTTCATGAAGAAACTAGTCACCCGGATACAAGATCTGATGCTAAGGATTGAACAATATGCATGAGTGGAAGAAGATGTAGCACAGTTGATATAGGAGAAGATTGGTGAGAAAAATGAGAAGAAAGATGAGAGTGAAAGCAAGAAGCCTAGACACGAGGAGAACAATAACAATCAAGACAAAAATGCGACAGAAAGGGTCAACACAGTTTTCAACGACCCAATTACAAGATTTTGCCCTAAAAGCAAAAGAACTGCTTGGCAAATTCAATAAATACAAGTTCTATTAGATCAGCCGTGACAGCAATGCTCATGCCAATACCTTAATAACACCGGCAGCAGCCCTAAAGTCAGGATCAAAGAGAATAATTCACGTGGAGATACTACCCAGTCTAAACATATTTCAAGAAAAAGTGCATGCTTTGGCTATTGAGCAATTAGGGCCATGACTCAGCCTCCAAATGTATGCTCGAGATATCCTAAGTGTAGGACGGCAGAGTAGTATAACTCGGAAGTACGAGATCGATCCATAGAGAGCAAATTACACAGAACCACAAGCACTTAAAATACTTCTCTCAGTTGATCACAAAAATCTTACGATTTGCTTCGAAAAGAAAAAGAAAAATCTGATTTTTTTGAAAAGGTATATTTATCTAAACTAATTCAAACTCAAGAGTAATTAATTGGAAAGCTATGTAGATTTAACTATTAATAAAAAGGTCCCGGGATCAGCCGCTCCAATCAATTGCATCTTTTGAAATTCCGAATGAGATAATTCGATAACTAAAATCCTTTGACTACGTCACGAGTCTTGGATTCAGAAGATTTAGTGATAAAAATAAGTACTCTTCAAAACTTCAACTCCTAGAAAACATTAGGTTGTTTAATCAAGGACGAGTACCATCGATTCGTGCAGCGCATATATTGAATATATATTCAGGCATAAATGTTACCGAATATAATCAAATGTCCAGGTTTTCGAAAGTTCTAGAACGAAGAAGATGAAGAGAGAAAAACTAGAAGATTTAACTTTAAAACCAATAACATACCTCTTTAATTCATTCAAAACATTCAATTGATCTTCGCTTTTGATCCCGAGATTAGAAAATTTAGCTACTCATATTCATGATATAAACACAAGTTGTATGAACATAAACTAAATATATTGATTGTAAACCTGAGAATCTGATTACAGGAATTATGAACAACTCTGAAAACTTTGCAATAAATCAATATATATTTTGAACCTACTACTGCTGCTACTCCTAAAACAAACCTAAAAATCGCGAACCTTAATAAAAACAACAATCCTAGCTTATATAGGTTTCCAAGTCTTTGTAGATTCGCACAACCATTCGAAAGCCTGGGCCATCGTTCGAACGCCACGGACTACCGTTTGAACGCTGCGTCGAACGGGAAAATATCTCTCTAAATCTTTTGAACGCAATTCGAACCTGAGCTTGACGTAAAACTATTCGACATACCATTAGAACGCTTCTGTATACCGTTCGAATTCCCTTCGAACCCCTACTCTAGTTCACAGCAAATTAATCCATTTTTAGCTAGGATTCTTGAAAATAAACACAAAACTAAGTTAGTAATGAATTAGGATTAAAATTAACACAATTAAACATAATATAAAACTAACAATTAGCTAATTAAGATATATAGATTGCATTTTTAGAGTATAATCAGGCCATCCTTGATGGACCCGATCATCTCCTACCTTGACAGGGATAAGCTGTCGGAAGACAAGAACGAGGCCAAAAAAATCAAACACAAGTCATTGATGTACTAGTTATCACCTAACAAGGAACTATATAAAAGATCATTCGCTGGCCCCTATCTGCATTGTGTCCATTCCGACAAAGTGTAGGGCATCTTGTTTGAAATTCATAAAGGTATCTGTGGGAGTCACGTCGGTAGAAGATCTTTTATGCACCAAGCTACTTTCAAGGCTATTGGTGGCTCTATATGCAGAAAGATGTGGCCCAATATGTTTTGAAATGTGAAAAGTACCAGAAATTTTCGCCAATAATTAATTAGTCCGCCGAGGACCTCACAACTATTACTAGGCCCTGGCCTTTTGCATAATGGGTGTAAGCACCCTATTTTTGCTCGCTCGATGATCTCCAGCCCTACCGGACCCAGTTTTCAAACATTACAACACATGCAAGCCCAAGATGGGTCTTTCAAACTCCAATCCAGTCAACTAGTCACTTCCCGGACCCACAAGGCCAAATCGAAGCCATAAATATCATCATGCCCCTAGGCATTCCAGGCAACTTTTCTAGACCAGGCGGTCTCGGGAACCAATGCCATCCAGGTAGCTTCCAGACAGTTCGCTTTTGCCGCCTACTAGCCCCCCAATGTAGAATGTCCGTCATTTGGTAGTTTTTCAAGACCAGGCGTTCTCGGAGACCAACACCACCATCACAGGTAGCTTTCTGAGACCAGGCGTTCTCAGAAACCAACACCACCCTACAGGTAGCTCTCTAAGACCGGGTGGTCTCAGGGACCAATATCTCACAGGTAGTTTTTTTAGGCCAGGTGGTCTCGAAAACCAACACTTAGGTCAACACCAGCACCTGCTAGCCCGACTCGATGAAAAATAACCAAACCTGCCCCTTAAGCTTCCAGGCACATTTTGAGAAAGTTCAAAATCCCTTAAAACGGCAAGTCCACCCTTCCAAAATACTACTAAGCACTTAGGCATACTCCGCATGCTATTCGGTCCAATTCCAATTCCATTCTAGCTAACTCCGATTAAAATAATCGTTTTGCCCCTAAACACCCCAGTACCGCACAAATCCCATCGAGCAGTGAAAAACTCTCCCGGGATCATCCCTGAATGATCCGATACGCTTAACATTACACTCCGACCCATTCTTGACCATTTTCAACCAAACCTGGCCAATGACCATTTTGCCCCTAACAACCCGAACACGCCCCGAAACAATATTGATCCTAGAATTTTGAATGGTAGATCTTGTCATATACCCTTGTTTAACCTATAGAGGACCTTACGACACTAAAGACTCCCGACTCGATAAAAGTCCCTAGGAGCATCTCGCAGATGCTTCGCCAAAATTGTTTTTTTCCTCTATTCTCAGGTTATGATGCACCGTCAAATGACTTGAGAAATGGATAAATCGGGAAATTTTCGAAAGCTCGTCCATTGGTCTTTCCATCGATACAACTCGATCGGATAGATCGCTTCCTAAAGACCCTCATTGCGTAGCTTGAAAACTACTACTTTCAGCAACCCCTAGAGCGTCTCATAGACGTTTCGCCAAGGTTAACTTTTTCTCCAATTTCTTAATTAAAATGCAACGTCAAACGACTTGAAAAATGTGTAAATTAGAAAATTTTTGAAAGTATTTCTAGAGTACTTTCCATCGGCACGGTCAGATCGGAGAGATCGCTTCTCAAAGACCTCGATCACAGGCACAAAAACAGCTACTTTTGAACCCCTACGGAGCGTATCACAGACGCTCTGCAGAGATGCAATTTTATGCACACTTCCTGAGACAATATTTCACACTTTCGAGCACCATTCGAACTTTTCGAAAGCACAGAAGTTCACGAGAAACCCTAGGAGAACATCGTGGATGCAACTGATTCCTTCGAAACCTTCCTGGTTAGCTTAATTGTCCAGGCAAAGTTTAAATAAACACTCCCAGTGATGGAGTGTATACTAAATGTGCCCAGATTTTGATCAGATCGAGCAAATTTTGATCAATCGTCAAGATTTAGCCAGTATAACGAGTGCCACATGGCTCTTTGGCAATAGAACAGTACTAGCGCATGTGTTACATGCGCCAGGGCAAATTTTGCCTAGGCGCAAGTACCACATGTGCCAGGCTTGTCACAGGTTTCCTATAAATACAAGCCTCCCTTTTTGCATATTTCAGAATCGAAATTGATAGCGAAGCTCTGTAAAAACTGCTCCAGAACCTCAAATTCTTATATACATCCCACACCTCAAACACTTAGGGTAGATTCCACCTCTCTCTAACCCATACACTTCACCTACATAGCCTTCTATACCATAAAACACCTCATTCCAGCCCTTCAAGCACACCTAAAGCCATCCAAGCTCAAGTCAAGATATCCATAAAAGGTTGCAAGTGTATTAAAGGTAAAATGTGGTATTTATTTTATATATTTGTCTTCCCCCACTCCTCTCTTCTCCCTTATAGCCTACTTAGGCTATTCTCTATTTTAATTTCCATCTTCTACCCCCCTCTTTCTTGCATGCTTAAAGCAAGAAGACTCTTAGTTCATGCCTAGAGGAAAGCTAGTGAGAGCCACCGTGTAAAGGGATCTTTCACTAGCCTACTTTAAAATGGTATGGCCTTGGAGCCCCTTGATTATATGGTGTAGCCTAAAAGCTTTGTATGAATTCATGACCCCCTTACATATTGGTATCTTGTTCATGTCTTGTATGCTTGGCTTTATTTTCATGTTTAAAACTATGGTTTTCAAAACTTACACTATTCTTATTGTTGACTTAAGGTTGACCCTTGTTGACTCAAGGTTAACCCTATGTTGATTTTGATGATAATTAAACCTTGTGTTATTTTACTAATGAATCTACTTAGTGTACAGATTAACAAAGTTCATAACTTAGACTCAAAGTTCAATCTTAAGTTTAATACATGTCACAGAGAATGCACAACAAATTCAAGATCAAGCAATGATTTCCAAGAGCTATGCAATGAACCAAACAGAGAATTGACGCCTATCTCTACTTCAAACAAATGTTCTACATTCAAAAAGATTGAAGGTGTTCAAGAAAAGACTTCATCAAGTATGCAAAGATCAATTCCAGATTATGTGATTGAAGTTGCCTGATAAGAAGACTCACAATGATTGTCTGATCTCTACTTGAAATCCAAGTAAAGAATTCTTCTACAATGTAAGGAATCAATGAGACTAGATGTATGAAGAAATTTCAACAAGCCTGCAAAAGTCTCATTGAAGTGATTTTAAAGAAGAAAGAAGAATTGCTAGCAAAGGGAAGAAATAAAAATGAAGCATTGAGAAGCTCTACATAATTGAGGAAGCTTGGCATTGAAGGAGATGTTCTACAATAAAAGATAAAGTTTTGCAAATGAAGAAGAAAAGATGAACATTGATCTAATGAAGTTCTGACAGTTTGAGAGTCAAGAGAAGATCAATATCCAATGATTGATTCAATCCAAATTGAATAGAAGTTAACTTTGATGAGTTAAGGAGATTTGATTGATCATCATACCCCAAAGAAATACTCATTGAAGATCTTATACCAGTGCTGAGATGAGCTGGATCATTAGAAGTTAGAATGCAGATTTCTGGGCAATGAGCGGACTCATGGAAATGAGGAGTCGCGTTATGGTTCCAGAAGCAAAAGGCTTAAAGAACAAATGGACAATGAGCGGATTCATGAAAATGAGGAGTCACCTCTTGATCATAGAAGCAAAAGGCCTGAAGACAAAATGATCAATGAGCAGACTCATGAAAAATGAAGAGTCGCCTCATGAACACAGAAGCAAAAAGCATGGAAACCAAGTAGACAATAAGCGGACTCATGGAAATGAAGAGTCGCCTCATGGAGACAGACGTAAAAGCTTGAAGATAACATGATCAATGAGTGGACTCATGAAGATAAAGAGTTGCCTCATAACAACAGAAGTAAAAGGCTAAAGATCAAATGAACGAAGAGCGGACTCCTAAAGATGAAGAATCGCCTCATTATAGCAGAAGCCAAAGATGTGAAGACAGAATGAACAATGAGTCGCCTCATTGATATAAAGAGCGAACTCATGAAGTGGTACGCCTCCAGATGTGCTTCACAACCGGAGTCACTTCGCAAGAGTACGGAGGTCGCGCATGTAGTAAAAACCGGAGGATCCGGTGTTGTTCTCTCCTAAGGGAATTCTGCAAATATAGTAACAAAGCTCAACTAGTACGGGCACTTATCTTGATGGATTGCAAATGAAAATTCTTTTCTTTTCCTAACATAAAAGAGACCGAAAATATATTGGTTTTGAGATGATGGTGGTTCAATGCTTAATGCAATAACTTAATAACTAATTAAGGCAATAAAATCTAGTTTTATGTAATTAAGAAAAAGAGGCTTGGACATGGTTGTTTTGGTCCACCAATTCACAACAAGGGTTTTTAATGAGAGGTTTATAACTCAAATCAAGAATCGCACCTTGGATTCTTGATTCGGAAAATATCGACTATAAAAACGTGGGTTTATGTTTGATTGAGCATAAAGATAAAATCTATAACTAGCACCCTAGAATCAAACCTTAGACATGTGCACTACCTATACCAAATATTGATTTGTGCATAAATATTGCCAAGGGGTTATGAATCTAAGTTTTTTTTTAATGAATCTCATGCTAAATCAAATGGAACCATAGAATTTTAAGGATATGACTTTAAAGTTCATACAACCCATTTTCAACCCTTTGAAGATCTTTGGTGGATCTTCACAACCACATCCAAGGGATGTTTAGCTACTAGAATCCATGTCAAAGAGCATAAATGAAGACAAATCTACCATTAAACTATGTAGAACTAGTGTTTAGTTGCTAAGAAAGTGAAGGAAAATGGCAAGAAAATGAGAGAAAATGGCTAGACAAAGTAGAGAAACATTCACTTCATATATATCAAGCATTCATTTACAATGATCCAAAAGCAATAAATAACAACATTACAAAGCATTAAAGTAAATCTAACTAAAAACCTTACAAAATAACAAAAGATCCCTTTTGGAAGCTCCTCATCTGTCCAATTTTGCAGAAAAAATCCTAACTCCCTTTTTGTCCCCGTATATACAGCTTTTATACTCTGCAGAAAAATGGGGTATGTACAAACCAATCAATCGATAGGGCTACCGATCGAACAGCCGATCGAACGGCCGATCGATCGGCCGATCAAACGATTCTGACGATCGAACGCCCGATCAATCGCAAAACCAACCTCTCTGAAGTTTGCATTTGTGTCGTCTGTTGAGGGAGTTCCGACGTCACCGATCGAATGACCGATCAATCAGAAAAGCGCCCTCTCTAAAGTTTGCTACAGAAGGTCGAACAGAGATCACCGATCGATCGGTAAGCCTGGCGATCAATCAGCCGATCGAACGTTTCGTGGACCGTTCGATCGGACGATCCATCGGTCATCCTATTTTTGCCCATTTTCCTTGGTTTAAGCTCCAATTCCTGTAAAAAGTGCACAATAAGGGTTTTAATGCATTTTAGGAGTTAAAATACTAAATTAACACTAAAATTTAACTAATCAACCATCAATTTAGGCCTAGAGATTACTATTTCTGAGAGTAATCATGAAGTCAGTGAACAACATTTGGTAAATGCAGAAGCAGAAAATGTCGACTCCACAATCCTAGAGCCGACTCCTTGGATATAACGGCTAGTTTTCCTAACGTTATAACGGACTGGACGTGCATTAATGAAGCCCAACAACATCTAACGGATGGAATTATTACAGGGGTTTATATACAAGCTTTCAGTTGCATTTATACAGTGACAAGAGAAAAAAAATGAGATTCAACTGACTGATTCACTGATATTCATGATATTCTTCTTGTCTTCTTATTGTGAGCTTTGATTGTAAAATCTACTTTTGTTAAAGAGTCTGTCAGTTACTTGTATACTTTTATACATTTGTAATTGAGAGTTTGAGAGTTCTCTTAAGAAAGCAAAACTCTTGTAAGTTTGAGTGGAGTTTGGACAAAACCACTTAGTAATCGAAGAACTCAGGTGGAAGTTCTTGTACAGTGAGCTGAGCACTTTGTCAATCAGTAGCCCATTTGTAATTGGTGATTACATAGTGAAAGAAGACTTCAGGGAGATCTTGGGGTAAGGACGTAGACCACGGTTTGTGGTTGAATCTCGGTAAATCTGTGTGTTCTTTCTTATGCTCTGTTTTCTTTCCTTCCTCTGATTTTATTGCCTTGCATATAGACTGATCACTGTTGCATTGGTTAGATTAAAATTAATTAATCTTAATTGTTATTTATCTTCAAAAAACCCAATTCACCCCCCTCTTAGGTTGCCTTTTGGGCCAACACTTATTTCCATGCCATTTTCAAGCTCAACCCTTTCAAAATGGTTCTAAGAGTTGGTCCGTTAAAGCTTAGAATGAGACCCTAAGTAATCATGCCTTAGAAAATCTCCCCATTAACCCCTAACTCACACATTTGCACCCTTGCATTCTAACTTGCATAAAAATGCTTTTCAAACTCTCTAATTATCGAAGTTTCTATTATCTCAAGTTTAGTGGTTGGAATGGTCCCACGGAACCCTCTCTTAAGTGGTCTCCCTTTTATATTGGCCATAGGAGCCCTAAATTGTTAGAATGGTTCTCTTCTTTCTTTACTCTTGCACAAAGATGATTTTCAAACTTTCTAATTCCTAAGATTTCTATTCTCTCAAGTTTAGTTGTTGGAATGGTCCCATGGAACCTTTTGAGTGGTCTCCTTTTTATATTGGCCATATGAACCTTAACTTGTTAGAATAGTTTCCTTTGAAAAATGATTTTCAATATCTTCTTCTCAAAAATGGTTTTTAAAAGTTCATTCTCTCCATCTTTGCATTAAAAATGATTTTTCAAAAGTTGTCATCATTATGTTGATTTTTGAAATCCGTACTTTTGTCAAGATAAATGTTATAATAGTCCTAAGAAAACCTTCTCCAAAATGATTTTCAAACACCAACCATATAAACCATATCCTTGGCTAGAGTCAAATTTCTATGAAAATGATTTTCAAAAGGGTTGTCTACCAAAATCCTTTACATAACACGATTTGTTTTCTAAAACTTTTTTAAAAAATGCATAAAACCACCTTTCAAAACCATTTTCCAATCCAACCCTAAGTTAACTTGATCCTAGTTGTCCAATCCCAGATTAACCTAACTCTAGTTAGTTAACTCTAAGTCACCTTAACCCTAGGTTAACTTGGCTCTAGTTGTCTAACTCTAGGTTAACCTAACCCGAGTTAGTTAACCCTAGGTTACCTTAACCCTAGGTTAACCTAACCCAAGTTAGTTAACCTTATGTCACCCCTAACCTTAGGCCAACCCAACCTAGGTTAGCATATTTCAAGGTTCCAACTCATGAACCCCTTTTAATGGTCTTTCAATTTAAAACTAATTTCATAACCCATTTTTCCAAAACTTCCCACTCACTTGAGATTTCAAAAACCAACTTCATAACCTTATCAAATACCCCTACACTCTATCTATAAATTACTTTCAAAAATGTTTTCAATGACTCATAACCTTAAGGTGTTCTTACCCCTTTTATGGTTAGGGATTCCAAAGTAAGGTGATATATCAAGAACAACTTCCAAGGTTGTCCATATTAGAGTTCCAAAGTAGTAGGTGTTTTCAAAAACTACTTTCAAAAACTTTTCAAAGGCCAATTTACTAAAACACTCTAAAATCATACCTCCAAGGTTTTCAAAACAAGACTTCAAAACGTTTTTAAAATTCTCTTAAGTTATCTCAAAGCATTTCCAAAACTCCTTTGAGTTGTTCCAAAAATATTTCAAAACTTTCTTTCGAGAGTTTCAAAGTTCTATTTCAAAACACTTCAACATCCAATTCCAAATCAAAACTCTCAATGTTCTCTTTTTTCAAAGATCACAAAGTGTCTTCAAACTTTTTCAAAGACCTCAAAGTGTCTTCAAAACTTTCTAAAGGCCCAAATATGCCTCTTTTCCATCGGGCCCTTGCCCGAACTACGAATGACCTGATTCTCGCAAAATGAGATACGTAGGTAACCTAAAATGGTGCGATCATAACTTTTATTTCAACTTCAATCCCCTTTTCAAAAATTTATATAAAATCAACGTTTCTCTTTCAAACTCCTTCAAAACTCCCATGTTTTTAAACTTCTTCTAAACTTGCATCATCCATCATTCATCCGAAAAGTGATGACTAAACCCCATTTTCAAAATTCTAAAGTGGATATTAAGTGAATAATGGTAACCGATTATTCTAATAAGTGAATAAAGGGTGATTAGACATGTAGGTACTGAAAGGGCGGGGTAGGGTAATGATCTTAGGATATCTTCCCTATATGTAACCAACTCCCGGACCATAGATTTCTATTTTTGAATGACCAAAATGGAGTTATTTTCAAAAAGGGCTTAAAACTTTTCGAAGGTTGCCAAACAACCTATTTTCCTCAAAACCCTCTCTTGAGGGAGTTTTTCAAAATCTTTTTCAAAAACCCTAAGTTTAATCTTCATATTATACTTAGTTTTAGATACCCTAACTCACCTTAATCAAGTTAGGTGGTGACTTTTATTTTTCTAAAAAGCCCTTAATCAAATCAATTTTCAATTCAAACTTAGTCGCACTCGTCCTTCTAGAAAGATAAGTTCTAATGACAGAGTTTCGTGCTTTTTCTAGAGCCGAAAGGACTTGGTCTAAAAACTGAGGCGCGACAATGGGGGTTGGACATAGTCAGACCGTTGCCCTAAGCTCAAGAGAATAAGAGATTCCTCATAGTGACAACTGACTACTTCACCAAATGGGTGGAAGCAGAGCCCTTATCGACTATCAAAAAAGTTGAAGCTAAGAGATTTGTATGGAGGAGCATCATTACAAGATTTGGGATATCCCGTGCACTGGTTTCAGACAACAGCACTCAGTTTGACGACAACATGTTCAGTGAATTCTGCAATGGGCTTAGGATAAAAAATTATTATTCGACATTAGCCTATCCGTAGTGCATCGAGTAAGCCGACATATCAAACAAGACCATATTAAATAGAATAAAAAAGAGGCTAGAAAAAGCTAAGGGAAGATGGGTAAAAGAGTAGCCTAGTGTCTTATGGTATTACAGAACTACTCCAAGGAGATCTACTGGAGAAACCCCTTTCTCAATAACATATGGGATAAAGGTAACAATACCCTTGGAAATTAGACTTCCAACCATTAGATCGACAACATTTGACACCGGCCTTAACGACTAGACTTTGGCGAAGAATCTCGACCTTATTGAAGAAAAGAGAGAGGCTACCCTACTCAAACTTACTGGATATTATCAGCAACTTAATCGAGCCTACAACAAATAAGTCCAGCCAAGAGCTTTTACTCCTGGTGACTTAGTGCTAAGAAAAGTATTAGGGGCAACTAAGAATCCAGCAGAGTAGAAGCTCGGCCCAAACTAAGAAGGTCCTTACTGAGTTACGTCTCAAGTCAGCGTGGGGGCATACCAATTGGAAACTGTTGAAGAAAGGAGACAACTAACCCGACCTTGGAACACTAACAATCTCAAAAAATTATATTAGTAGGGGTGTTTCCCAAATGATGTAATGATCTACGACAATCTATGATAATACATTATTTTTTTCTCAAAAGTTACAAGTAATTCAGCAAAACTATATACTAGCATAAAAATGGGATAACCATAAAAAACCAAGTGTAAAAACTTGGTCCTGTCCAACTTGTTGGTAGGTCGACCAATGAAAGCCATAAAAAACTAAGTGTAAAAACTTGGTCTTGTCCAACTTGTTGGAAGGTCGACCAAAAAAGGCTATAAAAAACCAAGTGTAAAAACTTAGTCTTATCCAACTTGTTGGCAGGTCGACCAATGAAAGCCATAAAAGACTATGTGTAAAAATTTAATTTTGTCTAACTTGTTAGCAGGTCGGCAAATGAAAGCCATAAAAAACTAAGTGCAAAAACTTGTTCCTATCCAACTTGTTGGCAGGTCGTCCAATAAAGTCCATGAAAAACTAAGTATAAAAACTTGGTCCCGTCCAAAAATTGGATAGGTCAGCCAATGAAGACCTTGGTCAATAAAGGTAAGACAAAACAAGAATCCAAAGTTAAAATTGTGTGATTTTACTGAAAAGCATCCATACAAGAATTGACTTAAATAACAAAATCCACATTCAATCAAAATAGCTAATCCATTACAAGTCTTTGTAGAAAGGTACAACTATTTCAACAGAAAACTAAAGTAAAGGCTAAGCCACAACATCTTCAGCAAGTTTCTTAACAGAGTCAGCTAAGTAACAGAGTCAGCTAAGCATTAACCATCTTTGAGATATCGGCCTCAGCCATCTTCGGCACATCCGCCTCAGTCGTCTGGGGACATTACCTTCATCCGTCTTGGATACGCTTATAACAGGAACTGCCGGAGTGTCCATAGCCTCAGTCGTCTTGGAGGTATCCTTAGCGCTGCCTCCGGGAGTTGTTTCAAAGTAGTTTGGAATATTCCCCTAGAGGCTAGAAGAGTTCTCGACTTTCATTTTCTTTAGAGCCCTATGCCAACCTTCGATGAATATCGGCTACGAGAGATCAACCATCTAAAAGACATAATCATCAATAGTAGCTGTCATGCCTTGCTTATACGTCTCTTCAAACTTGACCTTTTCCTTTGTTAGGTTAGCTTTGAGTCCCTTGACTTCGACCTTTGACTTGAACAAGTCCACCGAGAGTATGGCCTTGTCAACCTTTAGCTTTGAAACTTCATCGTTCCTCTGGATCAAATCGGCTGTGACTTGGTCTAGCGCAATTTTTGCCTTTTTAGCTCCCTTTGCGGTGGTTAGTTGGGCCTTTTTTGCCTCAAGCCACTCCCTCTTCAGCTTAGCATACTCCTTAATGAGTTTATTATGCTCTCTAGACAGAACTTGAAAAAGGCGCATGGCCTCTAAAGAGCTGAGAGAGCCCTAGAAGTAAAATAGATTTGACAAGATCAATACACAATTAACAAAAGTCACTACTAAAAATGAATTTGTGAAGAGACTTACCAGTAGGGATTCGTGGAAAGCTCCTAAAAAGATCGATATTTTTACTCTCCAACAAGTCAATATCAACTCGTTGGAGGTTACTTTCAACCACTCCCATTGCCACCTCAGCTGATATGATCGAGGAGTCGCTTGGCCATATACGACGACCACCAATGAGGGGTCTTACAACCACAAAGTCGGTATCATCAGATACTGCACTAGTACTAAGATGGGAATCAACTGGCACAAGTTTGGCTTTCTTTATTGCAGGCTTAACCAGTACGTCCCCCACCGTTGGCTTTTTCTTTAATGACCTCGTCTCCCTCCTCATTTTTTCAAGTTTAGAGGAATTGACATCTACTACAGGGGCAGAGGGAACAGGCTTTGCCATTTTAGCCTCTGGCTTCCCCAAATTCTTCAGCTTCTTCGCTGCCTTCTACAGCATCATATCCCACAGGTTCATCATATCGAAAGTATTGAAATCTGAGGACGAAGAGTACACTTGCTTACGCTTCCGCCCAATCTTGGCCATAGCGCGGCGGTCGAGCACTGTGAATGGAGTTGAAGTTGATGTCAATTCGGATGCACTTGACCAATCTGAGGATATGTCTTGGACCGAATAATCTGCAAGATGAGCCGCTGCACCAGTAATGGTTAGGGGCAGCTCAAATGATGCCCAACTTGGGAAGCCAACTCTCGAGGTCATTGGGACGGCGTCTTCAACGACTCAAGTCCCCAAACTCCCCACTGGTGGCGGTGCGTCAAAAGGCAGGTCGGCGAGGAGTATGCACTTAATTGTAATCCCTACAGGGATTTCGGCGAACTCACCAGCTGTACCCTCCTCTGATAACTCGGCAATCACGCTTGCCAGGATCCCAAACGAGACGGTGAAGGTGGAAACCAGGAGTGGATAGTTCAGCAAGATATGAGGGGTCCTAATAATGTCATGAAGTCGACCAAAGCCTCTATAGTTCAGAACCTTGTTCAGATCACTTAAGTTGACACCCCACGTTTACCTCCTATTCTTACCAGATGCTGAACAAATCAAAACGACGCAAGTTAGACATGTGCAAGTTAGACATGTACAAGTCAATACATATGAAAAGTAAGGGGTCGGCACCAATCTAACTCTCTGGGGGTTTTACTGCATCAACTCAACGACATTTGGTTGGCTGAAAGGTTGCCAAACTCCCAAGGGACAAAAACCTAGATTATGACATCATCTACGCCCTTACCCGAAGATGGGAAACACTTTACTATTTCCTTACTTTTGTCAGTCGCCTTAAGGTAGCCTTTCCAACTATTACGCCTGACTTTGCAAAGAGTATAACAGAAGTTAAGCTCTACAAGCCCTAAGTTAATACTTAGGATTTTGTTTAGCTCAAGCATTCCCATGACAATTTGATAAGTATTCGGGCTTACTTGGGCAAGACATACATTGTGGTGTTGAAGGAATTTTACAAAAAAAAGGTGCAAGGAAAATCTGATGTCACCCTCTACAATGGCAATCACCGGGAATGGCATTCTTTTTTTGGTTTCTTCCATCCTATAGTCATCGAGCTCAACCAACTTAATGGCGACTTGGTCGGCAATGTTGTACCTAGACTTAAAGGCATCGATGGCCGCTGAGCTGTCCACAAATTTCTTAAGGCGAGCCGCCATCAGGGGACAACCACAGAAGGGTAGGGCAGAAAAAGAAGAAGGCAAAGGTTCAAAAAACTTACAAAATTAGGGCAAAATCCGTTCTTTTGCGCTCACCAGGAGTCTTAAGCCAAGTTTGATTACTGAGAATGGCTGAAAATACACTCAATTTATAGTGAGCTATGACCTCGGTTCAATTGTGGGAATCATGACGCCTGACCTAATCATCACCTTAGAATCCCATTCGACATAACCCTTTGATTGTAGGGCTAGTACGAAATGTCCACGTGGTGCGAATCGATGAGAAGGTTAAAGGACAAGCTTTAAATGCAAATATCAGCTCTTGCCCCCTTTATTAGTCCAAACAGGGTGCAAGAGCTAGGGGCAATTGTGGGCTTAATAAGAACCAAACCCAAGACTAGGATAGACCAACCCAGTGAGGTCGACCCATAAGTGCCGACCTGTTGGATTAAGCCCATGTCGACCAGAGGCAAGGATCCAAAGGGGCTGACTCATGGATCTTAATTTAAAAGATATTAGGACTAATGAAACCCATAATACGAATCATATTCCTAAATAAATTAGGACAAGTAAAAAATAAGTTCAATACATTAAACAGACTCAATGAATGAAGATTCCTAGAAGGAAAGTGACTCAAATTCTCAAAGGAAACATGACATTACGAAGCCTATACCTTCATGATTAAGCTACATTCACTTGAGTTCTAACTCTCTATATTTTATTCGATTCATTATGATTAAGCTTATTAACTTAATTAACGGAGTGTCTTCGGCTCAAAGAGGGTCGAGACATTTTTATTGTCTTCTTCTCTTGCAGATTGTTTGTGCTCATCGATTCGGTTTAAGAGTTCAACAAGGCTTTCCTGAAAATTCCACCTATAATTTGAATAATAAATTTATTTCTTGAGACAAAAGAATAAAAGAAAAACACTAGTTTTAAATATTCAATTTTTTTAAAAAAAAACTAGACTACAAAATGAACTTTTTCGATAAATTTTTATTCATTTTCATAATCCAAGTTAACCAACAAATAAAAAAAGAACAATAAATGTTTTTTGGATAAAAGAACAAGAAATTTAAAACTTTGTCAACTTCGTCTTTACTTATTTTTTTTATTATTTCTTCCACAAACTCCAAATACGCATAATCAATGACAGAACGTTCGCGAGAAAGGACAAGCTTTGATGCCACCCATTACCCAATCAACAGCCTCCCGTTATTGAAAAATTATTCAAACCGCCAAATAGGTCCGTCAAATGCCTCTCCCTCTCTCTGTCTTAAAATTCCAAGTAGTGGTAAATGTTCGGGGGAAACGACAAGCTTTGATGCCACCCAATACCCAATCAACAGCCTCCCGTTATTGAAAAATTATTCAAACCACGTAATAGGTCCGTCAAATGTCTCTCCCTCTCTCTGTCTTAAAATTCCAAGTAGTGGTAAATTCCAAGAAGTCCGTCACTACATTGTTTGTTCAGTTTGTTCACAATGGCTTCAGGCACAGATGAAGTAGCCTACGAATTTCCGTTCTTCATTCGAGTATTCAAAGATGGCAGAGTAGAGAGACTCACCGGCACCGATATCGTACCCCCGTCGATCAATCCCGAGACCGGCGTCCAATCCAAAGACGTCGTAATTGTTCCAGAGTCGGGGATATCTGCAAGGCTGTATATACCCAGAACAACCAACCCGGATCAGAAGCTTCCTCTTCTCGTCTACTTCCACGGCGGAGGCTTCTGCATCGAAACCGCCTTCTCTCCGTCGTACCATAACTATCTCAATTCGCTCGTCGCCGAAGCTAATATTATCGTGGTGTCTGTCGATTACAGAAGAGTCCCGGAGCACCCTCTCCCTACTGCTTACGACGATTCTTGGGCCGCAGTCAAATGGGTTGCTTCTCAGTCCACCGGAGATGGCGATGAGGTATGGCTGAAGGACTCTGTTGATTTTGATCGTGTGTTCTTCGCCGGAGATAGCGCAGGTGCTAACATAGCACACAACATGGCTTTACGGGTCGGGTCGGATGGATTGGAAGGTGTCAAGCTTGTTGGGATTGTCTTAATCCATCCCTTTTTTTGGAGGAAGGAACCAATTGGGACTGAAGGGGGTAACATCAATGGAAAACCTCTTGTTGACAAATTTTGGCTCATTGCCTGCCCGTCGTCGAGCGGGTTGGACGACCCGTTAATAAACCCGGTTAAGGATCCGAAATTTTCGACCCTGGGCTGCGCCAAGGTGTTGGTTTGTGTTGCTGAGAAAGATTTTTTGAGAGATATGGGCTGGTATTACCATGAGGAATTGGGCAAGAGCAGGTGGGGCGGAGTGGTGGAGATTATGGAGGCTGCCGGAGAGCAGCATGTGTTTCATTTGTTTAACCCGACTTGTGACAATGCGGTGGCTATGCTCAAGCGGGTGGCTTCTTTCATGACTGAGGACAAAGCCTAGGGCTTGTGATAATCTTCTTGGTTTGTATCATTTCTCGTTTGAAGGCTCTGTAATTATTATATGAAAATAAAGAGAATCCTCCTTTGTTTAACATGACTTTTAATTGCTTTGATGATTTGAAAACTCAATGGTTTGGCTTCATCCGATCCATAAACCACGACTAGCAAAAAATACAAAGAAAATAAGACAACCATAAAAGCCAATTTAGCAGGCTAGTCATGGTGGGAAAGGAATATGGTTGGAGTGGATAGGCCGGTAAATTAGTCAATTAATTTTTCAAAGTATTGCTACACATCTAGAATATTTGTAGAATGATGTAATAGTTGGTGGACCTTTTATTTCATACTAAAACACACATAATTTTGACTCATAAAATTAAAATTGTCACAGCCACTTAATTTTGATAAAGTTTTCTATAATTTTTTTTATAAGAATGAATTCACTTTTTTATTTTTATAATCAACAATAGGTCACTTTAACTTCTGTATAATTATACAATGTATATAAGCTTATATATAGAGTATATAAATGGACTTTAAAGCAAAATTTGAAAATTTTGAAGTGGCTGCCTCTACTGGGTCTTATGTGGCTCGACCACTGCAACAGTTTAGCAATCAAAGCGCAGCTTAAGCTAATTTTCACGAGAGAGAATCCTTTCACTCCATTGCAGGCCAGACCCGTTCGGATTTTTTTTACCAAATACAGCACTGTTCAAAGTCAATTTTTATTTTTATTACCAAATACAACAGCGACTTCCTAGTCATTTTGGTCACGGTAGGGACCAATAGGGTATCGTAAAGTGAAATCATTTATCACGTCATGTGTGTCACGGTCTGTATCAGACTGTATCGGGCCATTTCAGTCAATATCTTGTTCCTTCACAAAATATTACTAGCAATGTAACAGTATCAGCAATATCAGAGCGAGATATTGCCAAGATGAAAAATCTTCATTTTGATCGCAATAGAGAGGATAATGATCTTTAAGTATATATATTTGACTTATTTTGCATTTTATGTATAGTTTTCATATTTTGTGATGATTAGGTGTCTAGGCAGTTTGTGTCTATCACAATTAATCTCAGATTTTATATAGTCTCTATGTCTTGTACAAATCAGATAATAATCGAATTGTAAATTTTGAGGATAGCCCAAAGGAATTAATAGCACTTGAAAAATTTAGAACATAAAACTTTTGAGAAAACAAACTTCAGACCTCAAGCCTTAACCACCAGCCATGGAGTTCATTTTATGTATAATTATTGATTGAACTAAGTGTCTATTATTGAACTAGAGCAAACTTGGAGCATGGAACACATCATATATCACTCAGACATGACACATGATCTCCATATGTAGCACACCTTCACAAACTCCAAATTTTGTGCTGTGCTAATCAATTATTTTAATGACAAGTATCTCCTCCAACCTTTCGTTTGAGGAATTCCTCATGCCTTGTTAACATGACAGTACACCAAGCTGTCACATATTACACCAAGCTGTTACGTATTAAAATTGTGTTATTAATTTATTTATATTTTTTTCAGACTTTAAGCATCATTAATGAGATTACTATACCTGTAAAAATATTCAAATAAAAGATAAATACATAAATATATGGTGCAACATACACAAGGGAGTAGGAATTCAAATTTAGCGTTGTATATGCATATATGGTCAAAGTAATGCTGTTTACTCGAAACGTGACTTATGAGAAGGCTGTGGCACTTCTAAAACTCCTTTGGTTTCTTCATGAATCTGCACATTTCATCGCTGTTCATGTAATATGAAATATGCGTGATTATTATGAGAAGTTGGGAAAATTTCATTAGTCGAGGCTCCATTTGTGTAAATTGTTGACCAAAAATTGACCATGCATTAATGGTATTAATATCTCCATCTCAAGCAACTAGGTTTTTATTTTACTGTTTTGTAATGAAAGTTACAAATATTCAGTGTTATAGCAATCTGACAAACGAAGGGTCCAAATTAATACAGCTAAAATGGAATAATTCTAGTTCATCTGACCTTTCCACTGAAAAATAAACAGTCATGCAATATCTCAATGCAATATTATATGTCACCTGCGTGTCACACTCAGTGTCGATCTATATTAGACAATTTCAGCTAACCGTGAAATAGAGAGCATCCTAACCTATATAACGTGCCATCTTTTGATAAGGTGGCAATTGAAATTATTGAGGATGGCGCGGTAATATCAACGATAACAACAAGATGTATAGTAGCCATCTTGTGATAGATTGACAATTGAAATTATTGAGAACAGCGTAATAATATCGACAACAACATGCATATACAAATTAACGTACGTACATCGACAATACAGTTATATACATATTGTACACATACAAATACCTACATACACACTAATAAAACACAAACATATCCAGTGGAGATAGGGACAAATTATAAATTCAAATGTTCTGAGCTCGAAACTTAACTCTTCTTTGATGTCAGGCGCGAGATATTTATCTTTTATAAATTCTCTGCTATTGGTGTAGATGGCCAGCCATTAACGCAACCGGAGAGGGAGTTAGTCAAGGTGTGCCTAAGTTGACCCGATCGAACAGTCTGGACGGCATAACTAAAAAAAAAAAAAAACACATACATATATACGTATTCATAGGGGAACAATACAAATAGATAATACATTCATACCTACATACATACAAACTCACAAAGATATGAGACGTAATCTCCACAGAAGCTATGCCTTATTCTTGATTGAGGAAACAAACCAACCTTTTCAGGAAAGTCACTGCATTCTCACAAGTCGGGTTAACCAAATGAAACCCATGGTTTTCCCCAGCTGATTCCATAATCTCCACCTCTCCACCCCACCCACTCCTTCCCAGCGCCTCGTAATAAAACAAGCCCCCCTCTCTCCACTCAACATCACTCTCGGCAACACAGACCAGCACCCTGGTGCACCCAAGTCTCGACAATCTCGGATCCACCGCCGGGTTTATCCTCGGGTCATCCGACCCAGTTGTCGTCGGACATGCAAAAAACCACGAGTCATGCACACGTCCTTGTTTACTTGCAAAACCCGGATGAACCAAACAAGCACCTAACAGCTTCACTCCCGTCAAATCTTCCAACCCGGCTTGAACCGCCGTGTAGTGGGCAATATTGGCTCCGGCACCATTGCCGCCGACGAAAACTCGTTGAAGATCGGCGTGGTCGTTGAGCCAGGGTTCAGGGCCAGTTCCATCAAAATGTGAAGCTACCCATTTCAGTGCAGCCCATGAATCTTCGAAAGCTACAGGAACCGGGTTTTCCGGGGCAAGCCTATAGCGAACCGAGACTGCAATAATATTAGCTTCGGCGACGAGAGAGGTGAGATGGTTATGGTACATAGCACAGAAGGGAGATCCATAGCAAAAGCCTCCTCCATGGAAGTAGATGAGGAGAGGGAGCTTTAGGCCTGGATTGATGATTTTGCTAGGCTTGAAGAGACGAGCCGATACGCCGATTTCTGGTGCAATTAGGGCATCCTTGGAGGAAACATGACCAGCTTGGGAATCTATAGATGTCGGAACAGTGTCGGTACCGGAGAATCTCTCTACGCGTCCATCTTTGTAGGCTCGGAAAAATGGAAGAAACTCGTATGCCACTTCAGTTTTGCTTGAATCCATTATTGAGGAAGAGGATGATAGTCCCGGAACCAGACAATTGTTTAAATAAAGAGTCTCGCAGCCAGTGGTGGGTCCAAAAATAGGCCAAAGTAAATAATTATTTTAGTAGTACAGATAGCTCAAATTTTAAGTTTTATAATAACGAACAAATGTTGAACTAAGAAAAAAAAAGCTAAAAAAATATTTGAAAAGAGTACAAGATAAAATTAATTGTATTTTAGCGAGGTTAATGTACTATTTTTTTTATTACATATACTCAACGAGACAAAGGAATGAAAATTAATAACTTTTTATTTTTATTTTTAGTTTTAAATTTAGGAGCAAAGAAAAAGAAAGAGAGAGTAACACAAAGTTTGTTTTTCTTCCCATCTTTCTTTTTTATTTTTTTTCAATAGGTGTTCTATTATTTTTATTTCTTTCTTTATAAATTTTAAATAATTGGAAGTGATTCGTTGAACTTTTTTTTTACAAAATCAAACATAGGAAATGAAGCATTTTTTCTACAATTCTCTTTCACTTCTTTTTCCTTCATTTCTTTTTCGCATCGAGAAATTCGACAGAGACTCTCAAGGAAAATTAAAACTAAGAAAAAGACAAAACAATTATTTTAGCTCGTTTGTGAAAGTCAAGGAGGAAATCTTAGCTTAAGAGAAAATCTTATCTTAAATGATGCAGACAAACGAGAGTCTTTCGATTTAAAACATGACAAATACATCACATATAAATTTATTTTGTCTGGTTGCATGAGGTGTTTAAAATTTTGAATCTCATACTTTCTAATTACAAAAAAGTCATTACCACATCTAATTTGTGAAATTTATTACATGCGCAATTTATTTTATTTAGAAAATTTGTCAAAAAAGACTACCAAAATGATCTTAAATTTTTTGGTTGTATAGCATTAGCCTAAGAAGAAATGCTTCTTAGCATGATTGTTTTAATTGCTTTGAATAATGCTATACAAATAGAATTTTTTAGCAAAATTCTTATATAAAATGATATAGTTGTTTATGATCTTTTCATTTCAAATTAAAATATCCACTATTTTAATTCATAATTCATAAAATATTTTGACATATTATTCTGACAAGTTTTCCTGTATAAAATTTTGTAAGATGTGTTGTCCCATGGAATCAACTTATCTTGTAAATGAAATCATTTTAAATAAAATAATAATAATAAGAGAAGACTCTAATAATAGAGAAAAATATTATTCTTTTAGAAACTTTGTACAGAAAATCTCACTTGAATAATGTGACAGTTGTACTTAATTAAAATCTATCATGATGAAATTTTTTATTTTAAAGTGAGTGACTCTCATTCAACCAAATCATTCTATTAATAAATTCTTTGTGAATTTTCTTTTCATAGAGCATTACCCTAATAAATAAATAAATAAAAAATTATAGCCCATCTTGCTAGTTCGATCTAAGTGAGCCGTTTAAGTATGCATCTCCATTTCCAAAAATTCTTTAATGATGTTTACCCCCTCCACTGTAAGTCCCTTCTGCGCTCATATTTCTTTTGTTAAACTTTCCTCTCGACGGTTGTCCCCTGATGGCAACAAGTCTGAAAAAAATGGTAAAGAGTCCGGTGGCGATTGCTGCCTTTAAGGCTAGGTATAAGATCCCTGATCAAATCGGGCTGGAGTTGGTAGACTCCGATGATTTTCTTATGGAGGAGACCGAGAAGGGGATGCCTTTCCTAGTTATCGCAATTGTTGAGGGATGGCTTAGGTTTCTCCTGCACCACATCCTTCAAAAGTTCATTATCCGAAGTAAGGTAGCACCCTTTCAACTCTCGTCAAACATATATAGGATAATTTTTAGGATGCTCAAGCTTAATCGGCGGCTGGGTGTGAACCTGGGGCTTGTTAAGCTCAACTACTATTACACACTTTGTAAAGTAGGGGCCGACAGTTTGAAGGTGTATCTTTGGGCTGTTAATAACAATAGGGAGATAGTGAAGTGTCTGCCTTCCCCGGGAAGGGCATAGACATTAGGGTTTGGATATCCGGCCTTTGGGAGTTCGGCAATCTTCCTTCGGGAGAAAGACCGGCGAGACGGTGCCCTAGACTTCCTCAGGAAATAAGTTTGATGCAGACTTATAATTAACTTTCTCCATCTATTTTATTTTGTTTCTAACCTTATGTTTTCCATTGTTGTAGAAGCCAAAAAGATGTCAAAAGACGTCGCCTGCGGAGTCAATTTCGTTGATCTGAAGAAGGTCTTGGATTTTCGTGGTCAGGGCAAATTGAGGGATCTTGTGTGAACTCCCCATATTCTGCTGAACTACTCGCTTTGATATTTCTCATTCACCACAAAGACAGGGGTTCCGCTGAGAGACTTTGTGACGTTGGTCGATCAGGGTGCGAAGGGGGATTTTGAGGAGATTTTGGTTGGTGTTGCCGTTAAAAGGACACAGGCTGCCAGGCGAGTGACCATTGCTGCTCCTCTTCCATTTGACCCTGTTGCTGAGGAACAGCAAATTCTTACAATTCGATCTGGTTCAAACAGCTCAGCATCAACATCGGAGCCTTTAATTGTACCCAATCGCTGTGTGAAGTTAAGCCAGAAGGAGCAAAAAGCAACCTCATCTCCTGACGAACAAGACGAGATGGGCCTTAAGGAGATGATGTTCACCACGGTAGGGAGGCCACTAAAAAAGGCTGACACAGAAGCTGTTGATCTCCCGGCCATCGATCTGGAGACTCCTTTGATTGAGGACATGGGGCCTCCACAAAAGAAGCCGAGTACTCGGTAACAAAAGAAGAAAGCCCCTGAGGCAGCCGCCCGACCGCCTACTCTAAAGAAGACGAATATCGGCTCCAAAGGTGCCACTGAAGATCCGACCAATGCCAAGCCGGTGACCATTATGCCGAATATTTTAGGTTGCCGCTTGACGACTATCGACTCTATGATCGACCAAGCCGAGGTAGCGTTGGGTGTTCTTCACAGCGCTCTACCGAAGAAGGACGTTGTGAAGCTGGGGAGCGCCAATGATTTGAACGTTTTAATGGCCGCCTTCCATGACTCTCTCCTGGTAATTAGTTCTTTTTTATCCCTTCAACTCTGTTCTTGATTCTTTTGACTCCTTATTCAAACGTGTAATCTTACTGTGTAGGGTTGCCTCAATGCTATGGAAGCGATGAGTCGTTTTCAGTCCCTTACCAAGCACCACCAGTAGTTAGTTGAAGAGCATGTTGAATTGAAGCAGGAGTGGTGTGACGCCAGTCAAGAAAGACTACTACAGAAGAAGAAGGCAGAGGAGGCCATGGCAGAGTCGAAGATGGTTACCGCCGATTTTAAGAAGAGGGACAAAGAGGCCACTACTCTGCTAGAGAAGAATGAAGTGCAGTCCGTAGAGCTGTTCAAGGCCAAAGCCGAGGTTGAAGTGCTGCAGGCCGAAGTGGCCAAACTAAAGGCAGAGGAAAAGGTGATAATGCAGAGGGGTGTTGATCAGGCAGCCAAAGATCTTGCTATTAAAATGGCGGACTTGAGCCAGATAATCTTTAAAGAGGGTTGGAACGGGGCCCTTCTATTTGCCCAAGTGAAGAAGTCTTCTGATATATGGAAGCTGTGCCCTAACTACTTCAACACGACAGAGGACGGCCCTATTGACCCTGAGAAGGTGGTTGCCAACGCCGAGCAGAAGAGAAGACTTGCTTAAGAGGCCACTGCTGAAGAGGCCAAATTTGTTGCTGAGTTGCCAAAGGCCACTGATGAAGCTTCTGGAGAGAAATCAACTGAGCCCTCTAAAAAGGCGGTGGATACTATCACTGAGAAATAGTTTTTTGTACCTTTTTTTCTTGTTTCTCCATGTAATCAACCGCTTTCAAATTAATATAAGTCTTTTTTTGCTACACTTTTGCCTCCAATTTTGCCATTTAGAGTTTATATACTTACCGATCTAAATGTGTTAAGTAGAACTAAGTTGAGATTTTGCGTTTGCGCATAGAGTTCTAGCCTGCCCTACTTGGGTAGGATAAATTTTGGGCGCTTTAATATTATCTTTGGTTAAGAGTTTTGTGACCTTCATTGGCCGACCTGACCAACTTGGACAGATTGGGATAGGCCTCCTAGTCCTCCAAAATATGGACTCGCGAGTCTACTCTAAGCCCAATAATAAAGGCCCATATAGGAGTCGATTCTGTATCTTTTTGTTTTTCACAATATAAGATAAGTAGAAAAACAAAAAAAAAGAAGCAAAAAAACTTTAAAATTTTGGCTTTTTTTATTTATAAGAAAAAAAACAAGCTAAAAAAGCTAAAAAAAAGAAGAAACTTGGACTTGATTTCAAAACCCTTCATTATTACCCTCTCTCTTTCGCTCTCCCTCTCCCTAGTAGGGATGTAAATATGGCCCGATACCCATGGGCTGCCCAAGCTAGACCCGAGCCTGACTTGGGCCTACTCTAGCCTAGGCCCGACCCTCTATGGGCGGGCTTGGGCTTACCCTTGGTAACCTAAGCTCGGCCCAAGACCAGCTCAAAAAGCTCGACCCTAGGCCCGCGCAAATTATAAATTTATAACTAATAGTATATTTCTATATAATTAATGGTTTATATAAATTTATATTAGTCAATACTTTATAAGTTTAATTGTTTATATTTTTTTGTATGATTTTTATAAGTTGACTAATTTTTTAACTTAGTTTTAATCATTATTGATTACTATTAATTAATTACTAATTTATAAAACTAAAATGTACAAAAAAATTAACCAAGCTCACCCAAAAGCCCATTAAGCCCAAGTTCAAGCCCAGAAGCCTAAGCCCACAATTAGGGCCGCCGGCTGAGCTTAGGCCTTTCATTGTTAATTTTGTCTTGGCCCGACCTGAAATTTGGCAGGAGCTCGAAAAGCCCGGCTTAAGTCCTGTGGGCCAAGACTCGGGCCGAATTGACATGCAAATCCCTGGGTTCCCAGTTTGATCATTTTGATTTCAGAACCCTTCATTAGCATCTCTATTCAGTCACCTATAACCATTAAGCAAACCGAAAAAGAGAACAAGTTACGAATCAGTGGGTCAACTATTGGTTCAACCATTATCAAACCGTGATATGATAATTACTGTAAGTAGGATTTTTGAGAAAGCCAGGCTGATCATTAGAACTAATATCTATGAGCTCCACCTTACTGTAAGGAGACAAAGGAGTTAGAATGGGTCGACCCTCTTTGGACTGATCACACCCCGACAGTCAAGTGAGCAATCTTAACCGAGAATCGAATGAAAATAAAGACAGTGAATGCTTAGAAATCAATTGTCCATATCTCTCTTCTTCAAGTTTCAATGTTTATAGTATAGTGCTCTCTGCTAAGCCTACTCCGGTAGTCATGACCTATCTCATAGGCTTGTGTCCGTTAAAATTGGTTAATCGGACAAAAACTCACCTTTATTGCCATGGTCAAGTTTAACTGACCGGACGTGAGCTGTGTTTTCACATGGTGCGTCTCCTCCACATTAAATTCTGAGACCTAAGCATTAAATGCTCTGATATCTCTCATGATTGCCCCAATACTTTGGGCTGTATTAATCTTGCGAATTGGGCCGTTCTTGGTTGTATGGGTTTCACTTATAATGCTGTCTAGACTATTAATATAGGTCGGGCTTGCCCTGGTGAACTGGGTTATTCTCAGCCCAAGCAAGCTATTTGATTTAAGTTGGGCCCACACTTCTAGATTGGATCGGGGTTTATTTAACCCACAATTGCCCCTCAACCCTAGCGTCCATTGGCAGGGGGCTGGGGCTGGTGCATTATTGCCATGACGTCAGCCGTCAGAGGCAGTTTAACGCGACGTGACAGTTGAGTAGCCCAAACCTGTTGCCGCCACTTCGACATTCTTTGTAGACGAAAGTGGTTTCGGCCATCCATTAAATGTAGAACACTCCCCCATTTTGCATCTGTTTCTTTCATGAAGATTATCGTTTTGTAAATCCTTCTTCTTCCTCTATTTCTTTCTTTTCCGGTGAGTAAACCTTATGAGTCTTTACCCCTGATTCAAAATGGGTTCTCGTCTTAAGAATATACTTGTATCTTCCGATAGTATCGCTAAGTTTAAGGCTCGATACGAGTTCCCGGCTAGTGTAGACATTAGGTTAACCGGCCCTAAAGACGATGGTTGGGTAGTAACTGAGGAGGGGACTCCCTTCCCTCTGGTTGCCAACATCGAGGGAGGACTCTACTCTCCCATCCACCCCTTTCTGACCGAAGTTCTCAATCACTACGAGATCACTCCAATCCAGCTTGCACCTAATGGGTATAGGATAGTGATAGGAGTGATCGAGTTGAATAGAAGGTTAGGTCTGAACCTAGGGCTTCATGAGTTCAATTACTGCTATTTGGCAGTGGAGGTGAACAATGCCCGGTCAGACCACCATAAGTACTATTTTAGGGCTAGGACCAGCCCCAGAAAGTTAGTGTAGTTTCTTCTGAGCTCGAGGAAGGGGATTGACTATATTATAGCTAGGGTGAGTGGCCCTTGGGAGTATAGGGATGTCCTAGTAGAGTTAGCCCCACCAGCTCGATGCCCTAAGGTCCTAAAAAAAATAGGCCGATCACCTCTTCCTCGATCTAGTACAAACTTTTTGTCTCTTATCTGCTTGAAGTTTCATCTATTTCTAACTCGTCACCCTTTTATCTCTTATTTGTAACAAATTTTTGTGCCAGGGACAAGGAAACTGAACTCTTGGGAGTTGATCTGGATGCTTTAGGCATCGCTTGGGTGTACAAGGGTGAAAGGGCATTAGTTGAAATCAAGTGAGCTGCTCACGTCTTGCTAGGGTACCCAGTTCGGTATCAGTCTTTCACAGCAATTCACGGAGTTGTTGGCTCAATTCTCGCCATGCAGAAGGCAGAGGGAAGTTTGCACGAGATCGGCGAGGCGAGTATCCGGCATTGCTGCCTTCGCTCCCTACCGCCTTTGCCGCTGTGCCCATAACTATTGTTGCTAAAGACGATATGGCTCCCAAAGTGCGTGACCTGTCACTGGCAGTGGGAGGAAGGGTTTCCAAAAAGAGGAAAGGAGTGGCCTCATCCTCTGCTACCACTACAGCCCCTGCTGGTGAGGCCAACATTCTTCCTCCCGCCGTACAGTCCGACACCAGCGCTCCTGCCATCCCTGAGGTGCTTGAACTGGATGAAGCTCCAGCAACCCAAGAAAGAGTAAAGAAAAGGAGGCTGGTGAAGACCGCCGAGAAAGAGGCCGCTCAAGCAAAAAAGGTGGAATTCACTGCTCCCACTTCTACGTTGATGGAGACTGACCCAAAGGGCAAAGGCAAAGTAGATGAGCCGATGCCTGAGGAGTTCGTAGCTCTGCTAAAGGTTACTAGTCGGGCTATGACCATTAAGGATTCAATCCTCAACTGTCTTGGCGTGGCTGTTGGGGCTCTTCAGGCTATAGTGCCACCTGAGGATGTCAAGGAAGTGAGTGAAATTAACGACGGGGACCTGCTAGCAGGTGCCATTCACGCATCCATGGCAGCAAGAAGTCTTCTCCATTTGTCTTTTTTATTCAATTTTTATGCCGAATTTTCCATTTGAGCTTTGTTATCCTTTTTCTATGCAGGGAGCAATCCAGAGTCTGGAGGTCATGCATCGATTCTACACTCTGCAAGATCGGCATACCAACCTGCTAGGGAATCATGACTAGATGAAGCGCAATTACCATACGAGAGATTGCGAGGCCAACAGCATTCCAGGATTAGCAGGTTCTGCTTACAGAGACATAGGCCTACTACAAGCAGAAGGAAAAAGACTTTGATGAAGCCAAATCTGAAGTTGTCAATTTGAAAGCTAAGCTGGTCGAGGCTGAGAAGTCATTATCCGAAGTAAAGGCTGCTCTGGCTGAGTCTTTACTAGAGGTGGAACGGCTAAAGAAGGATGGTGAGCCTTAGTACACTAAGGGTTTTGATGACGCCGGGGATCACTATGAGGTCCAAGTGAAGAACATTACTAAAGGCACCTTTTAAGACGGCTGGACGGCGACTTTGAAAAAGTCAAAGCTGGACAAATCTTCCTCCCTTTGGACGGAGATACTTGTTTGGGCTGATACCGAGCTGGAGTCCCAAGATGAGGAGGACGTTGACACTCAGGGTGGAAGGGCGAACACTGACCCTAAAACCAAGGTAGTTAATGAAGTCAATCATGTCGAGCTGCCTCCAGCCGATCTGCCACCAACAACAGAATTACCTCTGGCTAATTTGCCCCCCTGTCGAGCCTCCAGTCACTGAGCTGCCTAAGGGCCTTCTCCTTTGCTTTTTTCTTTTCTTTTTGTAAACACAATTTTGTAATTTTGATTTTCTATGAACGAACATTTTTTCCACTTGTTGTCTTTTGTGTGCATTTTTTTTATTTATAAATAATCAATATATAATGCAAACACCTAGGCTAACTTACCAAAGACAAAACATTCTAGATAAGTTAGGAAAATAAAAAATTTTCATTAGCTCACCGAGCTGCCAAACTTAGGCAAAAAATTAGTTTTAGCAAAGAAAATTAGTGCCTTAATTATAAAATGCGGCCCCCTACTAGGCCAATCCTACCAGACTTGGGTCAGTCTAAGTCAAGACACTTATCTTTTGATTTTGATAGCCTGTTCTTGCCGACCTTCTTGACTTAGATTAGTCGACCTGCCCAATCTTAGATAGGACCAAGTTCTTTAGGACATTTGATTTTTTGTGACCTTCATTGGTCGACCTGCACAATTTGAATAAGACCAAGTTTTGACACTTGGTTTTTTGTGACCTTCATTGGCCGACCTGGCCATAAATGGTCCAGGATCAAATTTTTACACTTGGTTTTTATAACCTTCATTGGCGAACGTGCCCAACTTGGATAGGACCAAGTTTTTACACTTGGTTTTTATGACCTTCGTTGGTCAACCTGACCATAAATGGTCTAAGACCAAGTTTCTACATTTGGTTTTTTGTGACTTTCATTAGCTGACCTACCAAACTTGGACAAAACCAAGTTCTTACACTTGATTTTTTGTAACCTTCATTGGCTGACCTGCCCAACTTAGATTGGACCAAGTTTTTACACTTAGTTTTTTATGATCTTCATTGGTCGACCTGCCCAACTTGTCCAGGACCAAGTTTTGACACTTTATTTTTTGTGGCATTCATTGATCGACCTGCCCAATTTGGACAGGACTAAGTTTTTACACTTGGTTTTTATGACTTTCATTGGTCAATCTGGCTATAAATAGTCCAGGACCAAGTTTTTACACTTGGTTTTTATGACCTTTATTGGTCGACCTGGCTATAAATAGTCCAGGACCAAGTTTTTACACTTGGTTTTTATGACCTTTATTGGTCGACCTGGCTATAAATGGTCCAGGACCAAGTTTTTACGCTTGATTTTTTCTTCCTTTAGTGTTTTGTGATTTGTAGTAGCATCAGACAAATGGATTTGTTCAAATGACCTCAAATTCTTATTAATCACATGAAGCTTCAAAAGGATTAGAGATTACTGAGTTGTTACATCATACAGGAGTTAAATCTATTAATAATATTTCTTCAAGTTGTTGGCATTCCAAGGCTGGGGTAGCTGTCTTCCATCTTCAACAGTTTTTAGTCAGTATGCCCCCACGCCAACTTGTGACACCACTTGGTAGGGACCTTCTCAGTTGGGGTCGAGCTTGCCATCTGCTGGGTTCTTTGTTGGCCCCAATACCTTCTGTAACACTAAGTCTCCTTGCACAAAGGTTCTTGGATGTACCCCTTTGTTATAGGAGCGACTTAACTGTTGATGATATCCGGTGAGTCTAATAAAGGCAGCTTCCCTATTTTCTTCAGCAAGATCCAAATCTCTAGCAAGAGTTTGGTAGTTATGTCCAGTATTAAATGCTGCTGATCCGATCATTGGTAGCCCCACCTCCAAGGGTATAATTGCTTCCACCTTATAAGCCAAAGAAAATGGAGTTTCGCCGATAGACCTCCTCTGGGTGGTTCTGTAGGACCATAGGACGTTGGGTAGTTCATCCACCCATTTTCCTTTAGCCCTTTTCAGCTACTTTTTGATCTCGTTCAGTATAGTCTTGTTTGAAATTTCGGCTTACCTATTCCATTGTGGATAAGCCGATGTTAAATAGTAATTCTTGATTCGAAGTTCCTCGCAGAATGATCTGAACATGTTGCCATCGAATTGGGTGCAGTTGTCTGAGACAAGTGCCCGAGGTATGCCAAACCTTGTTACTATGTTCCTCCAGGTGAATTGCTTGGCGTCAACTTCTCTGATGGTTGAAAGAGGTTCTGCCTCCACCTATTTGGTAAAGTAATCTGTTGTCACAATTAGAAACCTTTTATTGCCTGGAGCTCGGGGCAAAGACCCGACTATGTCTAGTCCCCATTGAGCAAAAGGCCAAGGGCCGGTTATAATTGCGAAATTCTCAGCAGGCTGATGTATAATTGGGGAGTACCTTTGACATTTTTTACATTTCAGCACGTACTAGGTTGCATCCTTTTGCATATAAGGCCACCAGTAATCTTGTGAGATAACTTGATGGGCCACAGATCTCCCACCGACATAACTTCCACAGATCCCTTCATGGATTTCGAACAGGATGTCCTGGACTTTTTTTACCTGAACATAGTGGAAGTAGGGACCCTTGAAATATCTTCGGTAGAGTTTCTTGGTTGGTGATAGCCAGTATTTGAGGGCTTTATACCTAATCCGTCTGGCTTCATTCTTATCTTCGGCGACCTCGTCTTTGTCCAGATAGGAGATGATTAGGTCCATCTAGAATGGTCCCAACTATTCAATTACCAGGACTTGATCTTCTTCTTGAAATATGCTAGGACTGGCTAGCATCTATACATGGATCGTTCTCTTCGAGCCTAACTTCAGGGCCATCGCAAGAGTTGCTAAGGCATTGGCATGAGCATTGCTGTCGCGACCAATCTGGTGGAGCTTATATTTACTAAATTTGGACAACAACTCTTTTGCTTTGACTAGGTATTGTGCCATTCTATCGTTCTTTGCTGCATACTCTTCTGTAATCTGATTTACCACTAATTGGGAGTCTGAGTAGATCACGATTTTAGCAATTTTAAGTTCAATAGCTCGATACAGCTTGGCGAGCAGAGCCTCGGGTTCTGACTCATTGTTTAAAGTAGTAAACTCTAGTTTGATGGCCTGTTCCAATGCCATACCATCTGGTGTGATAAGGACTATCCCCCATCTTTCCCCTCAGTCATTAGAAGCTCCGTCAACGAGCAGTTTCCAATGATCAGTATTTTTTCAAAAGTCCAACGAGAGGTGATCGTTTTGAAGGTCAGCAGATGGTGCCGGATTATTTTCCTGTGGTAATTCAACAGAAAATTTAGCAATAAAGTCGGCCAGTACCTACCTCTTGACTGTTGATTGTGGATGAAACTTGATGTCAAATTCTCCAGCTCAATGGGCCATTTAGCTATCTTGCCGGAGAAGTCGGCCCTTCTAAAAAGTAGTTTTAGCTGGTGGTCCATGAGAACGTTGATGGTGTGGGGCCAGAAATAGTGCACCAGTTTACGTGACGCTATTACTAGTGCAAGGGCGAGTTTCTCTAACGCTAGATACTTGTTTTCTGCCTTCAGGAGAGTTTTGTTGACATAATAAACCTGCTTCTGCTACCGATCTGTTGTCGGAGTAGTACGACACTGACCGCATGCTCTGACACTGTTAGATAGATGTAAAGCTCTTCATGCTTCAATGAGGTAGAAAGTAGGGGGGCTGGCTCAGGTAGTTATTCAAATCTACCAAGGCTTGATCACATTCCTGAGTCTAGCTGAGTCGCTCTTGTTTTTTGAAAAGTTAAAAGAATGGTCGACACTTATCTAAAGATCGGCTAATGAATCTGTTGAGTGCTATTGCCATGTCGGTCAACTTCTGTACTTCTTTGGTATTCCTTGGAGCTTGAATATTCTAAATATCACTAACCTGCTGCGGGTCTACCTCGATACCCTGATGTGTAACCAAGAATCCCAAGAACTTTCCTGAGCTAACCCCGAAGACACACTTGGAGGCGTTAAGCCTTATTTTGTACTGCTTTAGAATGTTGAATATCACTATCAGGTTATCCAAATAGTGATTGTCGAGCTTACTTTTTACCACCATGTCATCGATATAAACTTCCACGGTACTGCCGATGTGATCTTTGAACATTTTAGTAACCAAACGCTAATAGGTGGCATTGGCGTTCTTGAGTCCGAAGGGCATTACCTTGTAGCAGAAGATGCCCCTTGGAGTTATGAAGGTGGTCTTCTTTTGGTCGTCTTCATGGAGTGGAATCTGGTGATACCCACGATAAGCTTCTAGGAAGCTCATTTTTTCAAAACCAGCCGTTGCATTCACCAGTTGGTTAATCTTGGGCAGAGGATAAGGGTCCTTAGGGCATGCCTTGTTCAAATCAGCGAAGTCAACACATACTCTCCATTTTCCATCCTTCTTTTTCACAACAACCGTGTTTGATAGCCAACGTGGGTAATGGACTTCTCTAATCGCACCAGCATCAAGAAGGTCGACAGAAAGTCTACCTCTCTGGGCTACATACTGTTAGCTATGAAGTGAGCAGTGAATAGTTCGGCAAGCTATCTCCAGTTTAAGACTGATTTGGATGGCAACTTGTCAAACCATCGTAGGGCCACCTTTCCCAGGCTAAATGGGAAAACTCGACACATCAAGGATTGATCTCCACTCCAGAGTGCCATCATCTGCTTGTAGTGCCGGACGTGACTGATTGGATCAGCCTTTCCATCATATGGTGTGAACTTTGGTGGGGCAAACTTTTTCAAAGGTTAGCGTCACTCGATCTCCTCCGTGAAAGGTGTGGATGTTATCTGATCCAGGGCTCTGCTGACCATGTCTTGGGTAGTACGTGCCTTGGGAAGCTGTTCTCTACTGTCAAGTTTTTCATTTAGCCACCTCCCCCATTCCTTCTATTAGCGACCGGTTCTAGGCCAATCTCTTTTTTGCGGTGTCTAGCTCCTCATGTGGTGTCGATCTCCTCATCTTTCATTGTTGCGGCTGGTGCTGGAGGCATGGCTCCTAACAATGTGCACCGACGTTGAGCTTCTACTCTTGGAATCTTGACTCCTCCTATTGTTGCGATGGCTTGGCGATCTTCCTCTAACTCGGTCATATCTTCTGGAGATTGTGTCCCTCATTACCTTGACTTGGGAAGTGAGTCTGGTAATTTCCTCATCATGTCGTTGAAGTTCCCGCTCAACAGCATGAAGTGAATGATCACTAGGCACATGTCCACTGGAGAGTGAAGGGCCCAGGTCTTGGTGGTGATTTCTGCGGAGGTTTGGTCCCCTAGCGTAGTATGGGTCCCTCTGTAACTTGTCTCGTGCTTCCCGGTGACTCCCAGTAGGAGACCGGGTCTCAGACCTTCTTAGCCGACCCCGGTTGCTTCTTTCTGGAGTGGTTTGGTGGCCAGCCAAGGTGGTATTATCATTGTTGGAGGGAGTTTCGTTCTATCATCCGATGGAGTGAACTCCTCTTCTCCCTAAGAGGCTGGTACTCATGTTTGCTTGAACCTTCCCACAGACGGCGCCAATTATAAGTGGGATTTCTGAGAAGGCCTGACTGATCACTTGAATCAATATCAATGAACTCCACCTTACTGCAATGAGACAAATGAGTTAGAATAGGTCAACTCTCTTTGGGCTGATCACACTCCGACAGTCAAGTTAGCAATCTTAACAGAGAATCGAATGAAAATAAAGACAGTGAATGCTTAGAAATCAATTGTCCATACCTCTCTTCTTCAGGCTTTATTGTTTATAGTGTAGTGCTCTCTACTAAGCTTATTCTGTAATCTTGACCTATCTCATAGGCTTGTGCTGACTAAAATTGATTGATCGGACAGAAACTCACCTTTTATTGCCATGCTCGAGTTCGACTGACCGGACGTGAGTTGTGCCTTCATTTGGTGCATTTCCTCCGTATTAAATGCTGAGACCTGAGCATTAAATGCTTTGATATCTCTTATGATTGGCCCAATACTTTGAGCTATATTAATATTGTGAATTGGGCCACTCTTGGCTGTATGGGCTTCACTTATAATGCTGCCTAGACTATTTAATATAGGTTGGGCTTGCCCTGGTGAATTAGGCTGTCTTCAGCCCAAGCAAGCTGTTTGATTTAAGTTGAGCCCGCCCTTATAGATTAGGATGGAGTTTATTTGACCCACAATTATATTATAAATATATTTGAAAATATAAATAAATTAACTACAATATTTATCAGATTAAAAAATTAACTAAACCTAATTTTCTTAAATATTTCTTATAAATTCTAATGCTTTTAATTTTATTAGAAGATGAAGAGTCATGGAAGAGATGCATATATATCTATATTTACATAATACATATTTGTATACATTATATACTAGGTGTCAATCCGTGAAATACACGAGACAGTTCTTTAAATTTATAATAAAAATGTGATAAATAATTTAACCTTCAAATCCACAATAATTAAGAATACTAACCAAAATTGACAAATCTAATTTGTCATAACATTATAGAGAATTTTGTCTTTCATGCAAAGTATTGACAATTATAAAAATAAAAAAAAAAAAAAAACAAAGAACTTGTAGAACCTCTGGTGAGCTAATGGCTATGGACTTTTGCATAGGTATCATATTTAATACTCTGCATGAAAGAAAAAATCAAAACATAAATATGATTATAGCAAATCATTAGATAATATTATGACATAGTTTTTATGTAACAACAATAACGTAAGTATCATACCTGATGTATAGGATCAAAGCGTTGCTTCTTAGTTGGTAGATTGTGTGATCTCTGTATTTGGAAGTTTTTCATTAGAATTGCTGGGTTCAAATTGTGGTGCATTTTCGTTATTTGGTAAAAAGATCTATCACAAAATAAAAGTTATTATGAAAATTCATTTAATATTTACCATAATATTTACCTGAAAATAGAGGCTTTTTTCAGTAAAAAAGGACTGCATTGATTTTATTTGTATAAATGGTATATATAATTTTAGAGATAAGAGATTTTTTAAATTGTTGAATGTTAATAAAAGTCACCGAGCTCATCTAAATCTATGGGCTGCCAATGATATATATACTGCGCGCGCGCGCGCGCACACACACACACATATATATATATATATATATATATAATATCTTTTTAAGATATCAAAAACTCTACCAATAAGTCAAGTCACAACCTGATGCATGTATAATAAGAAATCACGGCATCAAACGATTGAGACGGGTTGCTCCCAATTATATATATTATGCGTACATATATTTATGTATGTGTACTATATTTTCTTCAAAATACGAGTTATATAGAGTTATGATTTCTTCACTTAACGAACTCAATAAGTATCTATATGGGTAACTTCATTGTGTAGAGTTGTGAATTTTTTAATTAAGAAACTTAATAGATATTGTAGGTGGAATTTTTCGAGAAGGCTGGGTCGAACTCTCAAGCCCCAAATGAATAAGTCTAAATATTTCCTGCAATAAAAGGAGGTTAGAATAGGTTGACCCTTAATGGGCCGATCACACTCCGAAGATTAAGTTAGCAAGCTTAATCGATAAAGATGAATGAAAGTTGTGAATGGTTGGGGTTTTCTTTTTATACCTGGCTCTCGATGCCTTGGGCATTTATAGAATATTTGAGGAAGTGTGTTTTGCCTTGGCCTACCAGCAGGCTCTCATGGCCTGCTGGGTAGGCATCATCATTGACGCCGCCTGATTATTTACAAGGTCTGGCGCACCGTCGTGGAGGATTCCGGCTGACCGGACGTGCACGTCGACGTCGCGTGGGCAGCCGCTTGTGCATTTAATGCGAGTCAACTCTGCATTTAATGTTCAAAGACCGCTAGCGGTTTGGATCCACTTTTCGTAATTTGAGTTATGTTGTGAAGGAGATCGACAATCAAAGATGACCTTCTCTCTAATTCTGATCTGGGCCTGCTAACTTTAATTTACGTAGATTGAACCTCACCTATTGAGTTGGGCCAGAGGTTATTCCCCCATAGATATCTATAAGAATAACCCTATTTGCTGATATCTATACTTTTTGTTTTAAATTAAAATTTTTGTACCAAATAGGCAACTTATTGAAATGTAATGTTAATTAATTTTTAAAAATTATCTAACTAATTATTTTTATGACATGATATTTTAAAAATATAAAAATATTTAAAGCGTCATGTAAATAAAAATAAAATATAAAAACAAGCATAATTTATATATATATATATATATATGATTGGAGAGGAGAACAAAAATAGTTGGGCAGGGTGTATAACATTTAAAGCCAGACGAGGATGGAATGGGAGAAGTCTTCAACAATTAATGCACCAAATAAAGGAAACTCTCTTATTCGTTGTAATTAGAGAGGTAGAGAGAGAAAAGAGAGTCCAAAATCAAAGTTAGGGCGAGAGGAAAACATCCGTCGTCAGCCATGGCAGCCCATCGCCGACCTTCTCCGACCACTGAACAAAGGCCACCGCCCCCGGCTACACTCCCACCCACCGGAGAAGAGTACCCTCAAGTTGATATTCAGTCTGAGAGAGAGAGAGAGAGAGAGAGGACAGGTTGATCCTCCTGCAAAGATTGGAACAAGGTTGTTGGAGATGAAGCTTTTGCGGTGAAGATATGACTGATATCTGATCTTCTCTCTAAAAAATTTTCAGTTTTTAGTTTGTTAATAAAACCGGCTGGTCTTAGTGAACCGTCGCCGGTTCTAAACGAGTCTCCGGTTCAATGACGGTTTAGACGGTTTTCAAAAAATTGGCCGGTGTTTACTCTTGAACGGTTTAAGGGGTTTATTCGAACTTTTTGTAGGACCGGTTCTTCGTTCAACCGGCCGGTCCGGTTCGGTTTTGAAAACACTGTCTATACATATGTATTGGCTGCAGACGAACCCACAGAATTGTGTACTGAAGATTTTGTTTTGTTTCAGGTATCTCTTGTCAATACTCTCCAGCTAAATTCATGCCCTAGGATTTCGGATCTGTTACTAAATTTTATTTCCCAATTAAAATTGTTTTCTCTGAATCCGTTTTCTCAGCAAACGGACAGACCGCTATGAAATCCCCAAGGGCCTTTGGCCTTCAGTGTGGAACGACTTTTTAGTTTTCCCTTACTACTAAATTTTTTTGGGGTAGTTCTATGATCAGAAATTTAGCTAACTACCAGCAACTCTCAGTTCATTTTTTATTTAGTAGTTTATCGATATATTAACGTGTTGTGATTGATTAAGTTTTATGTATTTATTTAATTTTGTAGTCAGAAACTTTGAGGATTTCCTTTCAATTTCTGAACTCGATTCTTGTACTGAAGAAGGCGGCCTTGGTATTGGAGGGGCCCGATGATAACCAACAGCAACAGCAACGAGAAGCAGAACAACAGAAGAAACCGGCCGAGGCTGATGAGTTTTCCTACCACAGAGTGCCTCGGTCGGCATTCAAACAGAAATTGGCGATGGCGGTAGGTGATGACAACCAACAACAAAAGCTTAGTTGCTTGTATTATTATGATTTCATTGGACTGCACTGATATGGCTGATCCACAACAGAAAAAAAACAAAAGATTTTGAAGTTGGTGTTGGAGTACAATGATAACCAACCGCAAAAGCAAAGAGAAGAAGAAAAGCAGCAGAAATCGGTCAAGGATGATGGTTTTCTCTATCGCAGAATGACCCGGTCAGCATTCAAACAGAAATTGGGTTCATCAGATGACGGTGATAGCCAACAACAGCAGCAACTGAAGGCGAAAAAACAGAAGAATTCGGTCAAGGATACTGGTATCTTCAATGGCCAACGCTTAACGCATTGTACTTGTATTATTTTTTTTTTCCCCATTGATGTATTGTTGGTAAAGCAAATACACCTCACAATTCCTGCATTTGAGTATTATAAAATCCACTGGTTCAGTCCCGCTCCCTCCTTCAACAACCACTCTTCTCATCTCTCTCTGTGGTCTGGTGTTTTCCCTCTCTTGCTTTTTCCAGTGAAAACCAGCGACAAACAGCAGTGTCGGCGGCGAATTTTAAAACCTATGTCTGATCACTCAGAAGTAAGTAATTCGCTCTCTTCTCATCACTCATTCAGCTCTCGGTATATATCCACTTGTTTATATACATAAATAAATGCGGCAGTAACTTGAAAATTTTATGATTACATTATAAATTTATTTGGTTACCAACAGCAACAGCAACGGCAGCAAAGAATGGGAGAACATAAGCAATGGCGCTTTTTTACAGAGAAAGAGAATCAGATATACAGCAAAAGGTTAAGGAGAGCAGGGTATGTAAATCAATCCTACATAGATGCATATGGAATTTTATTTTTGTTTGTTTTTGTACTTAATAATATTCTTTCAGTCATATTATTTCCTTCTCCTATCCTCTACAAAAAAACATATTCTCACGGTATATTTATGTGTACATGGGTTTGACGTTGGGGATGTTCCCAGTGAGGTTCTTGAGATGGGTTTGATTAGACCTCTTCAGTACCTTGAACAGAATCCTGTAATGTTTGGGAGGCTCAAAATTTTTTCAAAGTTAGCTATTGACAAGTACAACAAAGAAAATGTATGCGTGTATTTTTGGTTGATTAAATTCTTCCTTCCTTACCTATTTTATTAACTCCTCTTTCCTGGTATTGTAGAAAAAAGAATACCAGTTTGTGAAGGTCCTCAAGGCAAACCGGCGGCTTGTTACTGGTTTTTAAGTATTTTATCACCTTTCCGCCAAGGATATGGCCAGGGCGGTTCCTGAAAACTTCCAAGCTATGGTGCATGCTGGTATATGTGATACTAAAGTCCAATTCTGCAGTCCTAAAAGGTACGTTTTGTTTCATTTATATACATACATACATATATATATATATATATATATTGCCATTATTGAACGGCTGATTTTTATGCACTATATTGTCCTTTTCTGTTGACACTTATCGCCCCCGCAGGTTTCTAATGCGGACCCCATTCCTTTTGAATATTGGTTGCTCCCTTCACTTTTTCTGCTTTTTATTTTGTTTGTGTGATCTTTTGAGGCTCGTGGATGAAAAATATATATATACGTATTTTGTCAAGAATAGAAGTGGTTTATTTATGTGGTAGACCTTATTTATCCTTTTATATCTTCTCTTTTTGGGGAAGAACTTGAGTTTACGGGGATAAATTATTCAACTCATTGCATCAGTTCTAATTTATATGTTACAAACTCGGATATAATGATTATTCAACTCATTGCAACTCGGTTAAATGTTACACAAGTTCTCTCTCTCTCTCACACACACACACATTATTGTTAGAGTTACTATTGAATTTCATTCAAAAATTTGTGATCAAGAACAAGCTGTTGTGTGGGATGGTAACTACTTTATGCATATACAAAGGAACCAGTTTAAATTCTGTTTAATGAGTGATGAAATACACAAATCTCACTTTCATCCAACTTCTTTCTTTCAAATTTTGTTTTGGTGATTTTCTAGATTAGGTGTAAGGTTTTGTTAAAAGCATGTATGGGATACAATAGTAGAATAGATGGGTTAATTTTGGGATTGGGATGTTGTCAATTCAGAATTTTCACAAAGTAACAGAATCCAGAATCAAAAGCTAGTTTTCTAAATGTGTTAAATCTGATCTACTGGTGATATGATCATACTTTTATATATTTTTAAGTTTAAAAAAATAAGGCTGTATAAGACAGTTGCTGGCCTTTCTCTTTCATATTTTTCACATGATTGGAAATATTTGATTTTTGCTATGATAGGATAGGAAGCACAGTAAACCACTCACCTTGCCGAAAAAGAAGAAAATGATTGGGTCGGCTAATTGAGTCAGTTCCGATTGTCAACTGATTGGGTTTGTACATGTCAAGCCTAATCCATCAAATTTGAAACGGATCTGAGGTCTTATCGAATCGGATAGTATCCAAGTCTAGTCAGCTTTGAACCAGACCATATCAATTGACAAGCCTACGAGTAAGTTGGTCTTTTCTTGTTTGAGTGTTTCTCAAGACCGTGGTACATGTAAAGGGTCCTCGACATTCAGTGATTGAGTGCGGCAACCATCTTGAAGACGCAATACGATGTGCTCCACGATGAAAGGTTGGACCCCAGTCCATATGTCCACAACTGATTTTTTTGTGCCATGTGGCTACTTTTCAATAGTTAGGTGGTTCAGATGATCTAGTGGTGCACAAAATGAAACAAGATGCAAGTGTTGAACAAACTATTGCTTGGAGCACCATTTTACATAGGAAGTAAATAGGAAATATCTGGAAATTTTTGAATATTTAACCGTGTTTTGTTCTCCTAGAATTTGAAGATTAGATATGAACGCAAAGGTTAGGTACTTTCGCCCTGAGACTTACTTATTATGGACCCAAAATCTAATTCAATTGGCCCCTCCCCCAACCAATAAGAAACTATATATCATTTGTAATATGACTTCTACTTGTTCTCGAACAATAAAATTTAACAAGCAAAGTTGAACAGACTTAGGGACCAGACCTCTTTCCTTTTTGGGGTTGAGTCTTGTGATTGCAATGGCGAATATGACTATTTATTTTTGTCTGCGTTTAGGTATTTTAATAAACATAATTGTCAAGATAAGTTAGGTTTGTTAGATATAGTCAATTGTCAAAGGTTAGGTTAATGTTAGGTTGATATTAGGTTGTTATCTTTCATCCTCTCCTATATATAGCTCATAATCTTTCTTGTAACTTATCCCATCTTGTAGTCCATTGTCAAAGGTTAAGTTTGTTAGGCATGTTGACATTATTGTTTTATAGTAGATTTCTCTCTTCTTCTCCTATATATAGGCCTTACGGTTCATTGTAAATCATCACTTGTCTTCTTCTCCTGTATATAAGGCTTACTTTTCATTGTAAATCATCACTTTTTGTACAAAGTTTATACACTATAATTCTTTTTCTCATCCTCTCTTTCTCTATACTCTCTACCAATCTAACAAAGTATTAGAGACGGGAGGGAATGGAAAGAAAATAAGTGGGAGAGCCCATTACCCACAGGTGGGCTGCCCGTGGTGTATAAATTATAAACATGTAAACTCTACAAAGTCAATAGCTTTAATGTGATTTTTACCTTGAAGAAGAATGCTTCCTTTACCAATTCCAGTGCAAGATGGGAATAAAATTATTAGAATGGGTATGTTTATGTAAAGCAATGACTGCAATTTGGTGAGGCATTAAGATTAACTTCAATAAAATTATTAGAATGTAGTATGTCTTCAATCATATGTAAAGCAATGACTGCAATTTGGCGAGGCATTAAGATTAACTTTTTGAGAGCTAGAAAAGAGGTACAAATTGCAATATGGCATACAAGCTGGACGAAATGAAATTGTACTTGAGATTGGGTGGTTGAAGATTTTATTTGCAATGAAATTGTGAAGAATATTGCTACTGTAGCAGCATTTTGTGGAGAACATTGTAACTTGTAGCAGCCTTTTGAGTGCGTGAGTTATGCATACAAAGCAATCGCATTTTGCAGCTAGTAGATTTTTAGTGCGTGATGGTGGTGCACTCATTATCTGCACAATCAGGTTCTAAAATAACTAGAGGTGGTGAAGAAGAACCATTGCTAAAAAAATGGATTATTGCTTGTTTGTTGGACACGGCTTTAATTGTTTGTGCCTATAAATTGGTTGTGGAATACATTAATACAAGTTCCTTGGTGCTATTTATTCAAATATGCTAGAACCTCCTGAGCAGAAGATGCATGGACTTTGAACTTTAAAGAACTTATTTTTAAAATTATATTTATACTACAAAGGTATATGTAGGAAAATGGGAGCATTTGTTTCCAATTTGTCCCATCAAAATAACGGGTTATACTTTGGTCGAGGGACGAACTCAAACGGAGCTGCGGTGGTTGCATCTGGCAGCCACTTGGTACCAACGCCGGTGTTGGATTTGCCGAAAAAACAAATAGAGTGTTAGATAAAATGGACTATTTTATTTCTAAATTGTTTAAGAGGACCATAACAGAGTTACACCATGATATTTTCAAGAATAACGGGGAGATGTGATATTTCAGAAGTATGGGTGGTGTCACTATAATTTGCCTTAATAATTTCAATTTTAATGTTATGTTTGAAAAAGAAAAAGAAAAACGATAAGAAAAATTGAATGAATGAGATATTTAAAATTTTTTATCATTTTTTTTTGGGGTCTGATTTGCGTACAAAAACTATACTGTAGGATATTCAACTAGGGATGTAAATTGGGCCCTTCCAGCTCCGCTTGACTTGAGTTAGGCTGTTCGGGCTCTAGCAAAAATTTGAGCTACGCCAAATTTACAGACCCTCGGCCCAGATCTTACTTACGGCCCTATAGATGGGCTTCAGGCCATGCCACGAGCAGCAAAAGTACTTTCTTATCATTTTCTATTTAGGAGAAACACGGTTAGTTTCTGAAACCGTTGGCATAATTTCAATTTTAAAATTTTTTTTATCAAATTACATAATTACTTCAACATAAATCTTCTCACACTCAAATTTTATAACTCTAATGGTTTTCATTAGACACACCTTTTCTTTTTTATGATTAAAAGAAGAGCACTGTTCATTATTTTTTTTTATTTTTTTATTTTTTTGTTGACATAATGTTGAGAAAGTAACTAACTACACATCACAATTTCCGCATGTGAGAATTTTAAAATCCCACCCCTTCTGGCCGCGCTCGCCAAAACTTCTACGACGTGTCTTCTCATATCTCTCTCGTCTGGTGCTTTCTCTCTCTTGCTCTTTTCAGTAAAAACTGGCCATGAAAACCAGCGGCGACGGCAACTGATTTCAAAACCAATGCCCGATCATTCATAAGCAAGTTACGTGTGCTCTTCTCATCACTCATTCAACTCTCTGTGCATATATTCACATGTTTCTATACCTAAATAAACGTGGCAGTAACTTGAATTTTACGTTTACATCGTTGATTTATTTGGCATCCTTAGGACTACTTCTGGTGGCATTGCTTCTTGTTTTTAATTTGTATAAATCCAGGATTTAGGGTTTTCAATCTGAAGGAAATCTGACTTGATCAAAAGTCAATGTTCCAATTGTCATGATGTTTTCTTTGTCTTTTTCAACCAAAAAAAAAGGTGTAATGAGGATTTTACCTGATCGGTATTCAAACAGAAACAATGATGAAAACCGAAAGAAACTTTAACGGAAAGGGCAAAAACAGATGAAATTTGTCAAGGGTGATGATGATGTTGGCTCTCGCAGAATAAAATAAAAAAAAATGTGGATTGTTGCAGGAGCACGATGATAATCCTCAGCGACAAAAACAGCAACAAAGAGTAGGAAAAACAGCAGAAATTGAGCCGACGTTGTTGGATGAAAGAGAAGATTCAACCACTTATGATGATTGAATTATAAACACTTAAAGTATAAAATACAATCAGAAACAACTTTTTTATTTAAATTAGAAAATATTACAGAAAATTTTTTTCTCTGTTTTTCTTTCTAACTCACTTCTCTTCCTTTCTGAATTGATGCAATAACACATAAGGCTCTCTCCATTTATAGATAAAATTCAAAGTGTAAATACGTAATATGAATGAAGAATGTGAAGGTGGTTGTTTTTCTTCAACAATGGCAGCTTCAACAACGGTTGGCTTCTAACTTCTTCTCTTCAACAATGACTGCTGCTTCTAGATGGTTGGCTTCTAGAATGGTTGGCTACTTCATGTTATCAAGTTTACACTGTCAACATCTCCCTTAAACTTAATCATACCAAGCATGAACTTCATTCTGATGAACACATCATTCTTCAAAGGCTTTGTGAAAATATCTGCAGCTTGAGTATATGTCTTGCATGATAACAACTCTACTTCTTTCATTTTTATGTGCTCATGGATGAAATGAAAGCATGTGTCGATATACTTACTTCGCTCATGATGTACCGCATTTTTTGTAAGAGCAATTGCTGAGTGATTGTCAACATAAATCTCTGTGGGCCTTTCTTGAGAAAATTCCAAATATGCCAGCATATTCTTTAACCAAATACCATGACACACAGCTGAATTTGCAGCACCATATTCAGTTTCACATGTGAACAATGTTACTATTAGTGGCTTCTTAGATGACCATGTAAAAGTTGTATCTCCAATGAAAAATACAAACCCTATTGTACTTTTTCTTTCATCCATATCTCTTCCCCAATCACTATCTAAGTAATAGAAGTATAAACTAATCCTTCATTGATTGTACTATTCAAAGAGCAGAGTATCTTCTTAGCTACATTAAGATGGGATTGGTCTGGCGTCTCTATGTATCTACTGATCAATCCTACGCCATAGAGTATGTCCGGTCTGGTGCATGTTAAGTACCGTCGGTTTCCAACTAAGCTCTTGAAATATGTAGGATCAACATCACTATTGTCATTCTTTCGAAGTTTCAATCCACTTTCGACCGAAGTAGAAACTGGATTGCATATATCCATACCAAATCTTTTAGGATATTTATCGCAAAAGTACTCTGAGAAATAAAGATCTCATTTTCTCTCTGGTTGACTTCAATATTGAGGAAGTGTACCATCAAGCCTATGTCGGTCATATCAAATTCCTTCATCAATTTCTTTTTGAAGGCTTCAAACATAGATGCATTGTTGCCTGTAAAGATTAAATCATCCACGTATAAACATACAAACAACATACCTCATTTTGAATCTTTCTTTAAGTATAATGAATGTTTATATGGAGATTGTTAGAATTCTCCTGGAAGTAGTTATTGATGCGAGTGTTCCATACTTGGGAGGATTGTTTAAGCTCATAGAGAGCTTTCTTCAATCTGTACACTTGATCTTCATGCCCTTCTCATGCATAACCAGGTGACTGCTCAACATATATTTCTTTTCCAAGATAACCATTTAAGAATATTGTCTTGACATCAAGTTGATAAATCTTCAATTTATGTTGTGTAGCTAATGATATCATAAGTCTGATAGTTTCCAAATGGGCAATAAGGACAAATACCTCACCATAGCCAATTCCAACTTTTTACTTGTAGCCTTTTGCAACTAGTCTTGCTTTGTACCTCTGTACTTCTCCTTGTGCATTCTTCTTGATCTTGTACACCCACTTGACATCGATTGGTTTTTTCCCTTTAGGTAGACTTGTGAGCTTCCATGTATTGTTCTTCTTATTGGAATGGATTTCATCATCCATTGCTTTTTTCCATTTATAGTTGGTGGATGCTTCTTCAAAAAAGAGAGGTTCACTATCAACAAAGAGATAAAATAGTGGCAAATTATCACCTTGTACTTTAGTAGCCTCGTATATCTCCCTGAGGCTTCTTGTCTTCCTTGGTCTTTCACTTGAACTTGCTTTTGAAGGTGATGATGACGATACCGTTGCGGGCGATCCAAGTGGTGGAGTTCGTGGAGACCTTTCTTCTTCTCTTCGCTGTTGACTTTGCTGTTAAAATTCTTCTTCTTCTTCTTCTTCTTCAAGGATTTGTTCCACATCGTTGATTGCTTCAGCATTCTCCTAGTTCCAAGCTTAATCTTCTTCAAAGATCACATCTCTACTCGTTATTGCTTCCTTGGTGATAGGATTGTACAGCTTGTATCCCATCATTCTCTCCCTATATCCAACACAGATACATTTTTTTCATTTGGTATCTAACTTGGTTCTTTTTGCTTTTGGGAATTTTTATATATGCAGTGCAGCCAAATACTCTCAAATGATTAACATTAGGCTTGTATGAGCTCCACGCCTCTTTTGTGTCACATTTTGTAGACTCTTGGTTAGACAACGATTCAACAAGTAAATTGTTGTTGCCATAGCTTCAGCCTAAAATTCCTTGGGTAATTTCTTGTCTTTGAGCATGCTCTTTACCATAGTCAAGATTGTGCGGTTTCTTCTTTCAGCTACACCATTTAGCTGAGTTGTATAAGCTGTGTAAACTGATGTATGATGCCATTCTTCTTGCAAAAATCTTCAAAAGGATCAGAAGTGTATTCTCCTCCTTGGTCTAACCGTAACATTTGTATGTAATTGCCACTTTGTTTTTCAATAAGTGCCTTAAACTCCTTGAATACGTTGAACACCTCAAATTTTCTCTTCATGAAGTATACCCATAACTTCCTACTGTAATCATCAATAAATGTGAGAAAATACCTGTTTTTTTTTTTTTTTCATTTCTCATTGGCTTTAATGGACCATACATGTAGGTGTGTACAAGCTCCAGCGGCTGCCTCGTTCTTCAACTTGACTATCTTGCAAAGTTTGTTCTTGTATGTTTGTCAAGGACATAGCTTTCACATACTTCATTTGGATGATGAATATATGACGGTCCTCTCACCATCCTCTTGCTTGACAATTGTCTTAACCCTTCGAAGTTGAAATGTCCAAACCTAAAATACCAAAGCCAATCTTTATCATTCACACGGGTATTCAGACACTTTGTCGAGTCATGTCAATTGTATAAAGCAAACATCCTATTTTGGACATTCTGACTCCAGTGATCAGGTTTCCTTTGGCATCTTCAAAGGTCAAGTGCGAATCCTTCATTCATATGTCATGACCCATGTCTAGTAATTGTCTTAAACTCATCAGATTCTTCTTCATATCTGGGACATAATAAATATCGGATATATAGCTATGACTACCACTATCACGGAAGTTGAGGCTGAAAGAAATTACTTAAACTTGCCATGTCTCACTTAGTAGGAACTCAAGTGAATTTTTTTAGATTTTTAGGGACTGATCTAAAAATTAAAGAAACTCTAGGGAATAATATGAAACATTAAAAACTTCAAGGGTCAATTTGCAATTAGGCCAAACTCTAGGGTCAATCTATAATTCGGCCAAACTTAAGGGCCGATTTGTAATTAGGCCAAACTTTGGGGCTGATCTACAATTATGAAAAATTTTGTCGGCAGGTTCACTGCAACAGTCTGGTAACGATATTGTAGTAGTGACGTCACTTCGTCTTCTACGGCAAGTTGATTAGTTGACGGGAACTCGCCGAAAAATTTTGAAAATTTCATACAGGCTCGTATTAGCTTCGTTTTTTACGCTGTTTACAGCATTAAACTTGTATCAATGAGATGAAGACTCTAGTGTGCTCGAAACATAGTTTAGAGCAACTATAATTTTAGACCCAATAGCAAAATTCCTCAACCTAGGCTCTGACGCCACTGTTAGATGGAGGAAAAGATTCAACCACTTATAGTGATTGAATTACAAATACTCAAGGTGTAAAACGCAACCAGAAACAACTCTTTTATTCAAATCTGAAAATATTACAGAAAAATTCTCTCTCTATTTTTCTCTCTAACTCACTTCTCCTCCTTTCTGAATTGATGCAATAACACATAGGGCTCTCCCTATTTATAGATAAAATTCAAAGTGAATGCATAGTGTAAATAAAGAATGTGAAGGTAGTTGCTTTTCTTCAACAATGGTAGCTTCAACAATGGTTGGCTTCCAGCTTCTTCTCTTTAACAATGCCTGCTGCTTCTACATAGTTGACTTCTAGAATGGTTGGCTACTTCATGTTATCAGGTTTACATTGTCAACAAACATAAAGCCGAAGCATATCGGATTTACAATGCAAAATTCAAAAAGAGTGAGGTATGAGTATGATTCCTACATATATGCGTAAGGAATTCTATTTGTTTTTCACTTTGTACATAGTTTTTCAAATATATTAATGCCCTCTCTCTCTCTCTCTCTCTCTCTCTCTCTCTCTCTCTCTCTTTGTATATAGATACATACATACATACAAGTATATATGTTACTCTAATTGTAGATTTATGTGTGCACAGGGGTTTGATATTGGGGATGTTACTGATAATATACGTGAGACTAGTATAATTAGGCCTTTTCAGAACTTTGAACAGGATCCCAAGATGTTTGAGAAGCTCAAAACTTTTTCAAACTTAGCCTTTGTTGAGAACAATAAACACTACGTCTGTGTGCGTACTTTTTTGTTGATTAAAGTTTGCCTCACCTATTTTATTGACATCTCTTTCTTGATATTGGGTTCAACTACTTCTTTAAATTGTAGATAAAAAACTATCTGTAGGCTGCTGGTTATATGTATTATATAACCTTTCTGGCCAAAGTCATGGATGGGACAGTTCCTGAGATCTTCCAAGCTCTTGTGTATGTTGGTATACATGAGACAAATGTCGAGTTTGCAAGCTTGAAGCAAAATCCAGATTACTCTGTATGTTTTTTTTTCATACATATTCATTGTTATTATTGAACTGCTGATAGTTTTGTGCACTATATTACTTTTGTCTTCGACACACATGTACTGTTGTTGGTTTTAAGTGCAGACCATGGCTTTTGGGTATTGGTTGGTCATTTCACTTTTCCCCTCTTTCAATATTATTGGATATTTAGTATATGGTTTGGTTGTTCTATACTTCATTGCAGTCCACTGCTCCAATGTGCTTTGTGTCACGGCCCGCCAAACAGAAGAAGCGACGACGAGGGCACCACCAAATTTGGTTGGGGAGAATGTCACAACCCGCCAAATTGGAGCACCATTGAGGCTCATTCGAATTTCAAAATGGTAGCACAAACTTATACGGCATTCCGGACATGGGTATTTTAGAAAATTATGGAGAATACTATAAGATTCTAGAAGAATTTAGAAGCTTACGGAATGTTCTAGAATATTCTAGAATATTCTAAAAAGGTCTAGAATATTCTAGAAGGGGGGAAGCTTCTAGAATATTTGGGAAGATTCTAGAATATTGTAGAACATTTTAGAAGGTTATGGAATATTATAAGGTTCTTCGACACAAAGAGGCCACACAAGTCTAGAATCTTCTAGGCTTGTCATTTCTAAGGTCTTTCACTAGGAATAGATTGATGCCAGTATAAAAATCGATGTCTTTAATTCTAAGAAATATTCAACCATCATTGGTTGCAAAGAGTACAAATAATTATGTAGCCGTGATGGATTGTCAGAACAAGATTGAGATCATCTTCCACGAATCCTTTGTACAAATTTTTCAAAAGCATAAAGTGACATTTTTATGATTTTGGAGAAACATTATTCAAAAAGCGAATCATTTTGAGTTTTTTGCAATGTTATCGTACCATTTCCAAGGAAAGGAAACTATTGCTCCTTTCCAACACCAAAGAACCTTTAACTAATTTTTGCTTCACACAAGTATCACGGGGTTTAAATTTTGGACGCCTTAAACTCGCACAACCTTAGTCACTTTTTCTCACAAGTGGCCAACTAAAACTTAATCTCACTGAAGAGAACACAAGAAAATTAGGAAATGAGAGAACAAGTGAACAAGAGAGAGTACTTGAGAACTTGGAACACTCTTAAATTACTTGATATTTGATTCCCTCTTGATTCTTACAAATGAGGGGCCTCCCCCTATTTATAGCCATCCATCTCCTCAATTGGATGGTTCTAGAATTCTCTTCCTAAATATCTAGATATTTACAAGTTTCTAAGAAGCCTCTTCATGTCTTAGAATATTTTAGAAAACTGCCCAAGATATTTACAAGGCTAGAAGCCTCCACCCTATTTTAGAAAACACAAATCGAATATACATATTTTTCGAATATGTTGAGACACTTGTTGGATACGCCAATTAATATTTCGATCATTTTTATTATATAGGCACGTTCCGGACAAATCAGGAATATATGTGTGCCTTAGTTGGATACGTCTTAAGACACGCTGAGGTTGAATGCTATTGTTAACGTATTAAAAGGAGTCGAATTTATAAATTTTTTTGCATAACTTTGAAACTAAAACATGAAACACTGAAAATCCAATACTTCAAATCTTTAACTTGTTATTTGTTGTATTGTAATTGTGAACTTCTTTAATTGTTTTCATCTTGTTTTTAGTAATTTATGAACATTATATTCATATATAGGACAAATAAAAATATATGAAATTATCTTTTTTTTACTCTATCTCCATTGTGTTTGTATCCTATGTTTTGAAAATGAAGTATTCCTTGTTCATTTCAATCCTGACGGCTATATGATTCAACCATTTGCTGGTTTTCAGTATTGTTTGGAACAAAGGGGATAAGGAACGTTAGGAGTGACAAACAAGGTTTCTTTGTCGGCAATGGTTTCTATAATAGGGTCGACACTACTATATCAGGGATGTAATTCAGCTATAAGGGGAATGATTCCATGGACTTGTTTGATGGAATCAAGAGAATAGTGTTTGGTAGAGCACGGGAGTTTAACAAGAGGGAGAAAAGGCTCAATAAAGCTGGAAAGAGAATTAAAGAATTTAACTCATAGGGTTAGGGGTATGATCGGAGTGGTGGTTGAAGGGGTGGGGCATCTTGTCTATGTGCCCATTCAAAACTACCTAATCCTATGAAACATTAGTGATTTGTATGCTTCAAAGTGGTGTTGGGAAGTGGGGAATCCTGTACTCATAGTTATTTGAACCATAGAAGAGCTCTAAAATATTTAAAATAATTGGTCCTCTAGGAAGGTTTTGTTCTTTTCTACAATTTTGTTTTTTGTTTTTTTTGAATGTGTTCATAAGTTAATGGTATGAATTACTATGGGTAGTTGACTTAGCCTTCTTTGTAACTTGGATAGGTGCTTTTTTAAGTTTTTCCACTTTTGGTATACATCGGTTGTGGTCTTCTTGACGCCTTTCAATTTTTTGTAAAAAAATTATTGTCTTGAGCTAAGAAATACGAACATGAACACAAGTATCAACACGAAATGTGTCAGATAAGCCGACACTGTAATTTTTAAAAAATGCAGGACACAACACAACAAGACTACGACAAAAAAAATATATTTTTATATTTTTTTTTATGTCATATATAGAGATATTATACAAAAGAAGTAAAAAAATATATATACAAAATAATACTAAATAATATATTAAAAAATATATTTCATCACTTAATCAGCAACAAATCATTTACGATTAGTTATTATATTCAATAAAAAATGATAAAGTAAACAAACATATTAACAACAAAGAAGTTGTTATGTCAATAGATAATACTATAAAATCATAAACTATCAAAAAATTGAAATATTATTACACTTCATCAACTCTCCATCATCACCTAATATAAAATCCATAAAAAAATATATAAAACAAATTAATCACCAATATTAGTAGCATACTTGTTCTTCTTCTTCTATCAAATAATTGGTTTTAAAAAATTTATAGTTGAGCTCCCGCTGTGTCCCTAAAGTGTTTAAAATGAGATACGCGTGTCTAAGTCTTGTCTGTAGAGTGTCCGACATAAAAATAAATAAATAAAATATTGAACACATAAAATGAAGTGCTCGATATGTGTCCGTGAGTGTCTCACACATGTAGATGTCTGACACGGGTATAGTTCCTCCAACGAAGTATCCATACTTCCTATTCTTGAGAGAGAAATGAGTCACTCTCTCTTATAGTTTGATTTAAGTTAAATTTTTTCTATTATCATAGAGTTCTGTAGAGATTGTGATGGTTCGAGACCAAATGGGGCAATGTCCTACTACTATCTATACCGGGAATCTTAAAAGGTGTTTTAATTCTGTTTGCGCGTGCTTTTTTGCTTTGAGATTGGTTGTTTGTTCCAAAGAGGGAAGTAACTTATAGGGTGACCAACTTGGTTTCTTGGTCATGGGCATTATAATGGAGGTTGATACTAAGTCCAGGGAAGATGCCATAGACTTGTTTGATTAACAGTCCGCTTGGTACAGTTTTTTTACCAAGCTTTTTTTAAGCTTACAAGTAAAAAAAGTCAAGTATTTTTTTAGCTTTTTTGCTTTTCCAGCTTTACTTTAGCTAAACATAAGAAAAAAGCAAAAATATAAAAGCAAAAAAGCTTTAAAAAATTGATTTTTTTACTTATAAACTTAAAAACAGTTAGGCAAAAAGTCGATACCAAACAAGCCCTAATTGTGAGAAGGTTTTCCCACATAGTAAGGGAGTCTATGAAGAGTAAGAAAAGACTTTAGAATAGCTAGAAAGAGAATTGAAGATGAAACTAATACGAAACTATGAAGGGAAACGTTGGTTAAGTGATTGAAATGATGGTAAAATGGGTGGCGCCATGTTGTGTATGTGCACATGTAGAAGGGCAATTCTTAGTAGAACATTTTTTTCCATTAAGTTTTATTATTAAACATCAAAGTAATTTGTAACGAGTATAGCTAATACCTCTTAATCTCAACTTTTAGCCACCTATTTACTTAGATTTGTCACTCCTAGAGTTGGTAGAGCTTCCTTAAAAGGACAATAGCTCGGTGTCTATTCACTTTGCCTTAATGTACGACTTTTAGGCTTGTCAATGGGTTAGGTCCAATCTGTATCTAAATTGATAAAATTCGAACCCGATGAAATGGACCTGAGCCAATAATCCAATAATTTGAGTCAATTCAATCCTTTTATTTTTAGATTGGGTATTGGTAGACCCATGGCTCTGATTGTATATCTAATCTAATTACAGATCCAATTCCATAGAGTTGTTTTTATTATTTACCCTTGATTAAGAGAAGATCTTTATGCGCTCTATTTCACTCTCTCTTAAAGTGCTATTTGTTTTTCACTCCCCTCGGCTCTATTTCTGGACTGATCCCTTTCTCCACCACCAGCTGCCGCCGATGTCGTCGTCTGCCATCATAGTAATCTAGGGTTTTCTCTGTACACTGTTTCAGTATTTTCTTCTCTAACATAAATGGGCAATGCTAGGAATAATTGATTTTGCCGTCGTTCATGCCGTCGCTCACTGATATGATGACACATGCTCTTGAACTTAAAAGCCAAAATAGAAACCGGATAACACCAATTGTGCAATTGTGCTACACTACTACTTGCCAGTGTGTCAGAGCAATTGAGGCCAAAAACTTAACTCCACTTGACAAATGACAGCATAGATATTGAATAAAACAATTAAATATTCATCACAAGAAAAAACAAGAAGCAATCATATATATATATATAAGTTGTGTTTACTCTTATATTTTACTTCTCTCCTACGTGGTATTCTAAATGTTCAGATACTTTTAAAATTTCACATCACAGGGGCAATTGATTATATAACTATTGAATTTTTTCTTTTATTAAACTTGTTGTATTAGTTTTATAAGATATATATATATATATATATAAGACAAAATAATATTAGATTAGTTTTGTTATATAGATAAGATACATATACATAATATCAGATTGTCAAGACTCTTTCTGAACTTAATATTTATTAAAAAAAAGTTATTATAATTAAATAAAATATCATATATATATATATATATATCAATATCTATTTATATTTTAGAGATACGATATGATGTATTAGTTTTGTAATATATATATATATATATAAGATAAGATTAGTTTTGTAAGATAGATAAGATATATATATATATATAATATCATATTGTCAGGACTTTTTCTGAACTTAATATCTAAAAATGTGATTATAATTAAATAAAATACCATATATATCAATATCTATTTATGTTTTAAAGATACGATATGATTGTATAATTAATTATTGTGAATTTTAAATTAACTATTTATGATTTGAACAACTCTTGCACAACTCTTACTCTCTTGCATTGCATGGGTGAACACCTAGTTAGAATATTTAAATTCATGTTCGACGATTCACATTGGGCGGGGCTTGTCCCACGTTGGATAAGTCGTGATGTGTGTGTTTAAATATTTGCATTTAATTTTTATTTTTGAGGAGTTGTTAAGTGATTTGTTTTGTTAAAAAAAAATAGAACATTTAAAAATATTTCATTAGAAAATTAAAAATAAAAAAATTGCTTTTATAAAAATTTTATAATAAATTCTATCAAAATAATGTAATAATGATATTTTTTGTAATTAAGAGTCATTATAATGAATATTTTGTTGCAAAACAAAAGACTCTCAATCTACCACAGCATCAATGCATCATACAAGAATTCTATATCAATTTCTTTTACCGTGAAACATTACCTTAAAAATTATATTTCTAATTTTTTGTAATTGTTGCATTTAGGAATGGCAACGGAGCAGGTTCAGTATAAATTTGGCTAAATATTACATCACGCCTAGTAGAAAAACTTCATTCCATGCCCCATTATAAACTTATGATGGATTAAACCTCTTTACTCGAACTTTGAAAACGCCACCCCATTTTGAAAAATAAATGTCTTCATACACACGCATCAGATTTTCAAAAAGTTTCAAGAAGAGGTTTTTTGGAGCATGAGCATGTCATCCTATAAAAGAATGATAATGGGTTGAATATGACTTTTAAAAATGATATATTCTAATATGATATTTATATAAAAAAATAAAATAATTACTTATGTATGAACATGGTGAGTTCGGATTGAGACGGGATATCACCCTATACCCATCCTATTAGAGGTAAGGCGGAGACTCGAGATGTCGAGCTATTTTGTGACAAGAGAATAAGTGAAATTCACATAGGTTTCTTTTGGTTTAAAATTTTTTTTTTGAGAAAAAGAAAAAAAAGAGAAAACTAAGAAAAAGGAAAATGAAGTTAATTTTGTTCTTTGGTTGGGCTAAAAAAAATGAGAGGAAATCGTATCAATTTTTTTTTAAATTATTTTTTGGTTATTCATTAAAAAAAAACAAGGACAAGTGATTTCATTTCTTCTTTATTTTTTTTTAACAAATTTTAGACCAAACACATATATTTTGACTCAAAAACAAAAAATTCACCTACTATGAAATACAAAGCAATAGAATGGTCACATAATTTTTTTACAATTTATCTAAAATGCCGTAAAAAGCTAAGACACATGAGTTAGTTAATATTGTGCTTTTTGTGCTATTCTTATTTTTACAAAAACATTTAAAAAAAGGTATAAGTGTTGCCGGTTTTATACATACCTGCATTTTGTTCATCCTTTTTTTTTTTTTTTTTTTTGAAAAAAGACAAGCATTTATGAAGTTATCTTTTTTTTAAAAAAAATAAAAATAAATAAAAAAAAAAAACCAATAAAAGAAAAACTGACACATCATGTCAATTAGCCTTGCCCATGAGTACTTAACACAACCATTTTTGTCTGCTGTATGTTTGCCGGATGTGTTGTTTGATTTTTTGTCTGCTATATATTTTAATGTTAGTTTAATTAATTTTGTATGAATCTGAGTTTGATTTTGTTTGCAATGAATTCTAACTTCGCAGTATTCAACTATTCCTAGATTTGAATTCTAAGGCTAGCATAAGCTCTATCCAACTTGACCAATGTCTACTTTTTTTTTATTCCGTCACCCCATCATTTTTGGCTGGGTTAGTACCCTTTATCAAACGAATTTGCCAACGCAAAATTAAAGTCCTAACATTTAGTTATATTGATTTATATTCATACCATGCCAGCGCGTGAAATTAATTCATTTATTTGACTTACTTTCTAAGTTAAGCTCTTGCACACGTTGGTGACATCCGACATTCAACAACAGGTGGGTTTGATTGGCGTTTGGCTGTGACTTGAATAGCCGGTGCATCTAACTGCATCGAGCTAGTCAATCTCGTTTTTGACCAATTTGATTTGGCTGACCCGTTGATAAGTCAAACTTTTTCGGTAAGCGTGGATTGTTTACTTTTAGAAAAATTCTATTCTCTTAAAAAAAAAATTTATAAAAAATACTTCAGAAAAACGTGATAGTAACATTATTATAATTAAAAGTTATTATAATAGTTATTTTGTTAGAAAGTAAATGAGTCTTATCTAATTACATCATTCTAATTATAAATTCTGTATAAATTTTTCTGATTATAGAGCATTACCCTTACTTTTAACCAAGCCACGAAAAGAATTAATTAAAATGGACCTAAATTGATCTGGACACTTTTAATTGCATAACTAAAAAAAAGTTATCTAATTAAATAAATGATGTATTATTATTAACTGAATGATCTATTTAAAGAAGTTAACTAAATGCCAATATTAATTAATTGCGTTTTATGTGTAGTTATTGGGTTTATTGTAAGATTATAATTGATTTTGTTCTAAAATATGAGTATAAATCTTTGATAATTCCATTATCTATGATTGAATTTTGAAAACTTCTGGATAGGTCACCTACATTTGAAGCAAGTCCAAGCAAAACTCACTAATTCAGTGTAAATTTTGAGCTGTATTAGCGGGTAATATTGAAAATTACCACTCCTATTCAAAATTCTTATTTTCAAAACTGTGCTGTCAAATCCATTAAAAAAAATTGTGAAGTCGAAGAATATATATCTATCCTATTTTTGGTGTGTTTCTATTGCAATGCAAGTAGTATTCGGTAACTATGTAGGGGGGGAAAAAATCCAACAGGAAGGCAGTATTTTAATTTTGAGGACGAAAATTCCATTTTTACTCAAATTTCTATGGAAAATTATACTATATTAATATAATGATGGCTTCTTTTTTTTTTTTTTTTTTTGTATTAAGAGCTGTCTTGATAAATATTTTTTTTTTGTTTTTGTTTATAGCTTGAGAGTGTCCAAGTCTTTGTTCACATGGATCATATAAACTTAAAGCATAATATGATTGATTATTCTTCCCAATGAAGTACAACAAAGAGGGATCATTGATTAATATTTAATTTTTAAGTGAAAGACTCTCATTTAATTATATCATTCTATATGTAAATTTTATACAAATTTTTTTATTTGTATAGCATTAGTTTTATTTTAAAATGAAAGACTATAATCCAACTACTTTATATATTGAGAGACCTTGAATGAATTTCATATCATTTCTCATGTACATATTACTCTATTTTTGACCGAATTGAAAATGAGATTAGTTAAAGTGTGCATAAACTAACCGAAACACCCTTTATCATTGAACAAATTAAAAAATACATCTCCCTCTCAGATTCCTACTTTTCCCCAATCTGTAACAACATGTTTGGAATTTGGAAAAGGAAAAAAAAATAAATAAAAAAAAAGAGAGGAAAGAGAAAATGAAAGAAAAAGAAAAAAAAAAGGAGAAATTTTTATTAATAAATCTCTCTTTCTCTCTCTTTTTTCCTTTTACTTTCTTTTTATTTTCTTTGCAAAACCAAATACACAAAAAAATGACAAACAGTATTTCCATTTCCCTTTCCTTTTCTTCCTACCCCCAAGTTCCATGTTGTCTAACTTGTTGTCACTTACTTTTCTACCACTTACATGTTGCCACATATCTTCCTTTCGCGGGAAAAACGGTACGATCATGTATATAAATTACTTATAATATTCGTTAAAACAGAGTATTTATTATAATAACTATTAATTATAATAATATCACTATAAATTTAGATTTTTTACACCAATTTTTTTTTAAAAGGATAACATCTTCTATTCAGTAAACCCCCCATCTGTCTCCATATATACACGTACATACGTATGTAAAGAGCAAGAATAACTTGGCATGCTTTTCCTTCTATCCCTCAAGGTTCTTGTTCTTCTTCGTAGAGCTTGGAATGGAGTCAGCCAACCCAGAAGTGGCCCACGAGTTTCGTTCCTTCAGGGTATACAAAGACGGCCGTGTGGAGAAATTCATCTGGCCACCGGAGAAAGTACCACCCTCCGACGACCCCGTCACAGGCGTCCAATCCAAAGACGTCGTCATCTCAAATGAACCCGAAATTTCTGCTCGGATATTTTTGCCCCGATTACCCAACCCGACCCACAAGCTCCCCGTCCTCCTCTACATCCACGGCGGCGCGTTCTCGTTTATGTCCGCCTTCTCCCCCGTCTTCGACCGCCACGTCAGAACCCTCGCAGCCGAAGCTAACGTCATCGCCGTCTCCGTCGAGTACAGGCTAGCACCGGAGCACCCGATACCAGCTTGCTACGACGACTCATGGGCAGCACTAAAGTGGGTCGCATCGCACGCTACAGGAACTGGTCCCGAGCCATGGCTGAACAACAACAACGCCGATTTCAGTCGCGTATTCCTCGGCGGAGATAGTGCAGGAGGGAACATGTCACATACTATGGCTTTTCGGGTCGGATCAATCGGGTTACCAGACGTCAGGGTTGTCGGGGCCTTTCTGGTCCACCCATATTTTGGTGGGATCGAACTTGATGACAAGATGTGGCTGTACATGTGTCCATCGAGCAGTGGGTTTGACGATCCTAAGATGAAACCGCCCGTAGAGGATCTGGCTAGGATAGGGTGCGAGAGGGTGCTGGTGTTCGTGGCAGAGAAAGATCATCTGAATGGGCCAGGCAGGGCCTACTATGAGAATTTGAAGAAAAGTGGGTGGAAGGGAAAGGTGGAGCTTGTGGAGAATGAAGGTGAGGAACATTGCTTCCATCTGCGGAACCCCAATAGTGAGAAAGCTGTGGGTGTGGTTAAAAAGATTGTCTCCTTCACCAACCAGGAGTAGGTAGGTGCCTTTAGGTGATGGAATTGGTGACTGTGTGGTGGCTTTGATGAAATAACGTTTTACTGGTTTTTGAGGGATTATTAGTAAGTTCTTAATTAAAACGGTTTCTTTATTATAAATATCGTCATTTTCAATATTTGTGTTTTACTCATTTCACAATTTGACTGGTTTTAATTAATTTAACAACAAAAGATCAATTAAATATGGAAAGCCAAAGAAAAAATTTGAAAAAAAAATGTTATTTTTTCAAAATTTTCGTATTCAAATTTTATGGTGGTGACAATTATGTAATTAATTGGATTTTTAGTGGTTCTTTTGTTACAAAAAATAAAATTTTGAGACGGCTAAAACTATTAATGCCATTACTAGAAGTATGGAAGTGATAGACTCGTAACTCTAAATACATCATTCTGTATAATTTTTTTATACATTTTTTTGTATGTATATCAATACTGGATAGATTGGTTTGATCCGGCCTAAGTCTACCAGTGGATTGACCATTCAGAGTAAGTTACCGAGCACAGGTGGGGCTCCCCATCGGCCACAATGCCGTCGTGCATCCTGTGCTTGCGCCAAGCAAATGGATAGGGGATCATTCCCCATGATCCACTCCTCCAAACTACTATATAGAGGCAGCTAGCGTTCACAAGGTACACACACCCAAATTCACACCATACTTTCTAGTCTCTCACCATACTTTCTATCCCCTCACCTTCAACAAAACTCTCTCTCTCTCTCTCTCTCTCTCTCTCTCTCTCTGTGTATCGGAGGTTGGCTCCCCACTAATTCATAGTGAATGTTGCATGTCAACTTCGTGCAACTTTCATTGTGATTTGAGCATATATGAAACTCACATGATCAACACTGCAATCAATAGTCAACGCTCACTATATGACGCTCACTTGCTGAATTATTGAGAGGTTGAGAGATGTCTTGTTACGAGGTTTTGCTTGTGAGCCTCCAAACATTAAGGTTGTAAGACTAATAAGATACAAACTAGTTGAATTACACATTATTGACTGATCAAGCAAAGCTTTGAACATTAAGGTTAATTTTTAGACTAATAAGATATCACTTTACCTGTAAGGCTGGGTGGTAATCAAGAGATTCTTTTATTGCAAAATGCGAGCCAAAATTTACAATGGTTTGATAAATTCAGCTATCTAATTTTGAAGTAATATTTGATTCTTTAGGCACCGTGTCAACAATATATTAGGTAGCGCATAAGAGCATCTCTAACACTGCTCTCTAATATATATAGTTAGTCAAAATTTAATATACAATCCAATAGTACTAGTTTCTATTTTAGCTAACCACTTTGCAATCTATTTTTTTTCACACACAATTCCATAAAAGACGACAAAAAATGAGAGAGAGAGAGAGAGATAGAGATTAACGAAGTAACATTTTTAATATTTATCGAGTATATATAAATCTTTTCAAAATAGAGACCTATATAAAGAACTTGTTAGCCAGCTATTTTATAAGGTCGTTTTGATCAATGACAACGGCAGAACTTGTTAGAGATGCTACAACGTCAAGGTTGAAAACTCAAATCAATATCGCTTGATCTACAATGGCGATGATGATCAAGAGGTCCAATTACTACAAAATGCCAAACCAAGTTTTTTGTAATTGGTAAAATTATAATTAAGTGTTGTACCGTAACACAACTCATACATTTTAGATCACATCATAAGCAAGCTAATAATTAAGAGGAGTGAAACTCAATCCATTTTTTTCAGGCTGGTCTATCAGATTTTTCTCGCATCAAGTTATGTTTGGCTAATAGATCTACAAGAGACAGAAAAATAAAAACATAAATAAAATTAGTTTTACGTATTTATTTTTTTATGAATAACCAAACAACAGAATAACTTTTTTCACAAATTTTTATTCATGTTCATAGACATAACCCCAGTCCCCCAACCAAATAAATAAACAGAATTTAACTTTGTTAACTTCGTCACGCCTGCTCTACCTTTTTTTTTTTTTAATTTTTATTTCTTCAACAATTCCAAATACATATATAGCAAATATAGCACAACCAATGGCTTAAAGTGTTTGTTAGAAAAGGACAAGCTTTCACCCCATACCCAATCAACAGCCACCCGTTCTTGAAAAGTTAAACTGTGTAATGGATCCAAAAAGAAAAATGTATAGCATTACCCAAAAATTGCCCTCTCTCTCTCTCTCCCTCTCTAAAAATCTCACGAAGTCCACCATTCCATTGTTTGTGCAGTTTCTTAACAATGGCTTCAAGCTCAGATGAAGTAGCCTACGAGTTTCCATTCTTCGTTCGAGTATACAAAGACGGCAGAGTAGAGAGACTCACCGGCACCGATATCGTACCCCCGTCGATCAATCCCGAGAGCGGCGTCCAATCCAAAGACGTCGTAATTGTTCCAGATTCCGGGGTATCTGCAAGGCTATACATACCCAGAACCACCAACCCTGATCAGAAGCTTCCTCTTCTCGTTTACTTCCACGGCGGAGGCTTCTGCATCGAAACCGCCTTCTCTCCGTCGTACCACAACTATCTCAATTCGCTCGCCGCCGAAGCTAACGTTCTCGTGGTGTCTGTCGATTACAGAAGAGTCCCGGAGCACCCTCTCCCTGCTGCTTACGACGATTCTTGGGCCGCCGTCAAATGGGTTGCTTCCCACTCCGCCGGAGCCGGTGACGAGGTATGGCTGAATAACTATGTTGATTTCGATCGTGTTTTCTTCGCCGGAGATAGCGCAGGTGCTAACATAGCCCACAACATGGGTTTGAGGGTCGGGTTGGATGGATTGGAAGGTGCCAAGCTTCTTGGGATTGTCTTAATCCATCCCTTTTTTTGGGGGAAGGAACCAATTGGTACTGAAGGGGGTAGCATCCATGGAAAACCTCTTGTTGAGAAATTTTGGCTCTTTGCCAGCCCGTCGTCGAGCGGGTTGGACGACCCGTTAATAAACCCGGTTAAGGATCCGAACTTGTCAACCCTGGGCTGCGGCAAGGTGTTGGTTTGTGTTGCTGAGAAAGATTTCTTGAGAGATATGGGCTGGTATTACCACGAGGAATTGGGGAAGAGTGGGTGGGGAGGAGCGGTGGAGATGATGGAGGCCGCCGGTGAGCAGCATGTGTTTCATTTGTTTAACCCGACTTGTGACAATGCGGTGGCTATGCTCAAGCGAGTAGCTTCTTTCATGACTGAGGACAAACCCTAGGGCTTGTGATAATATGAAATAAAGAAAATCCTCCTTTGTTTAATATGATACAATTTGATGAGCTCAATTGTTTACACTGTAGTTATAAGAATCGAACCTGACGGGCTGTTTTGAAATTTTAAGTTTTGAGGGGGTGAATATTCAAATCTAAGAATTCGTTGTGAAGTTTATGTACCCTACCACCACAGTTTGGGTTATGATTATTAATTATATAAGATATTTAATAAAAAGAATATTTATAATTTTATAATACCAAAAACTAGAACATTCATGTGGGATATCCAGTTCGGATAGTTATGGTTTACATACATGTAGATGTGAGAAAACGTATTGGCATAAGGGACTGAAAAACTTGTTAATTAAATGGCCAAAATATTAACAATGAGATCCCATTTGCATAAATTGTAGTTTAACAAGTCATAGTCAGCTAATGTTCGTTAATCATACAGTAAAAAGCAATGGTTGGCTTCGACCCATCCACAAACCACGACTAGCAAAATTTCATAGAAGCAAAGACAAGGATATAAGCAAATTTAGCAGGCTAGTCATGGTGGGAAAGGAATATAGTTGGAGTGGATAGGCCAGTAAATTAGTCAATTAATGCACTGACTAAAAAGATAAAAAAAACAAGAAGTGAAAATAACATTGATTGAAACAAACAAGTGACTAAAAGATTGGTCATATCAATAATGGTTCTATATCTCCTTCTCGGGCAATTAGTTTTTGCAATAATGCAATACAGACAAATTAAAAAAAAAAATACAGTTTAGTAGCGGAGCTATAAAATACTTCCAAGCAAGGGAACCAAGGAGATTCCCTTCGGCTGCCTATAGCCTAGGGACCTTAGTCTAATTCTTATTATTTTTTGTCGTTCAAAATTTTTTAATATTTAAGTTTAGCACACTTTAATATTGTCTAGCCTATTTATTTTTACAGCTCAGCTCAATATTTTTTTATTGTAATTCAATTATCTAACACAAATCACATTAATTTTAATTGGTAAACCCAATAAAAATCGAATCGATTAACCATTCAAAAAGTGCGTTAGAGTTGTTGTCTATTGTTGACATTACCGTCTTATTGTTCAACCATTAAAAAAAATGTATTATTATTTTTTTAAAAGAAAACCATCTGACCAAATTAAATTAGGATTTGACCTCACATCTTTTTTAGTGGCAATACAAATTGATAATGCAGTAAATCGGTCCTCAAGTCAGGAACAATCAGCTTCAATAATCTGAGAAGAGAAAAGGGTGAAGGGCACCGGTGTGATACCTGCCAAGAACACTCCGATGCCTAAGTTAGGTTTCTGGAGATGTTTCAACAGAGTTTTGGCTAGGGTTTATGTTTGCGTACCTTGTTGAAGAAGATGATTTTTCCTTTTATATTGGCAGGCCCCCTGGTAGCCCTAGAGGGGCGTTGTATGCATGGAGAGGGTGGGAGACGGCTGTCTTTCCACGTGGCGGCGCGACATTAGAGATCCTGACTGGTGGCAGGGTAGTGGGAGGCGTGATTGTCCAACCCCAAAGTGGCGCTTCCTTAGGCATGTGTCAAAGTGAGTGAGGTGACTGCCTCCTCCTACACGCGAAGTCTTGAAGTTAGGAGCACGTTATCATGATTGGGTTACCAATAATGGCTTTCATTGACGTGGGTGATGGGACGAACAATTGGCACCATCTCATCAGTCTTGCTCGGGCGCAGTCCGCTTGGTCGTGTGCAGCCACGGTCTGGTTGGTCATGACTCTCTGGTCAGGCCCTGGTCGGCTGGACCTCTCAGGGCAGATCCTCCTTTCGTAGTGTTTTGCCTTCTTTCGGTCCCATTTATGTCCTTCGAGGTATCAATGTCCTTCGAGGTATCAACATGTTTGGTGCTGAAGTCTCAACCATCGTAATGCACAGTATGTCATTAGCTGAATCTAACAGCCTGTGTGCTCTCTCCTGGTCGGGCCATTACGGTGTTCCTAGTCGGCCCATCAGTAGTCCCCCATTCCTTTGAGTACCCCGAGCGTGGGGCGTGGTCAGAGAAATGCATCGTCAATCCCCATCACAAATTGCAAAGTATTTGGATATATGCGAGAGAGAGAGAGAGAGAGAGAGAGAGAGAGAGAGAGAGAGAGAGAGAGAGGGGGAAGAGCAGACATCCATGGTTTAACCATCGTGACCTTCACCATCCATCGACGACCTCCACTGCTTTTGGGTTTTTTTGTTTTTCGTCCTCTTGTTTCTTCTACGTTTCTCCCTTTCTCCCAATTTTCTGTATATTATATCAAGCATCAAACTAGTTCTAGGAAATAAATTAGCAATCACCTTAGACCTTTCCTCGCCTCTCATTATACATTATTTTATCTATATATGACAATTATTATACTCTCATTAAACTTTCTCAATTATGTCTATTTTTCCACCAGCAAGTAAGCAACAAGATGCTTTCAATGTGATTATTTCATGGAGCAAAACATAATCTTTATGTGTGAGAAAGTCAAATAAACATACTAAGTTAAAGACACAGCTTGTGTACTCCTTACGCATAATTTTAATTGGTAGTTTTCCTTAGATATTTTTAATATTTTCCAATTTTATATACACATTTGCTATATAATAGTTGTAAAATTGTTTAGTATATATAAAATTTACATATACATGATCTATAATTTTTTATTTATAGTTTATTAAATTTTAGCATAGCTCAGATCAAATCAAAATCTTGGCTCCACCCTTACTTCCAAGTGGAGAAACAATTAATCATAAAGCCTAGAAATTTTTTGAAAAGAATGGTATACATTGAAAAAGCATAATGATGTGATTGTTCGTGGTCATTTTTTTAAGACTAAAATATACATCATTTTGGCTTATAATTTTAAAATTGCCACAACTATTGAATTCTGGTTAAGTTTTCTACATTTGTTTTGTAAGAGTAAATTTTTTTTTTTATTTTTATAATCAACAATAGGCACTTGACTTCCGTATAATTGTACCATGTATATAAGTTTATATATAGAGCATATAAAAGAGACTTTGAAGCAAACTAAGTATTTAAGGGTGACATTCATAAATTTTTAAAGGGGACAGATTGAGAGGTATTTTCAAAATTATAGATTAAAGTAGAATTTTTAGAATTATAAGGGACATTTATAGATTTTCAAAGGGAACAAATCATAATTACTAAAATGAGAAGCGAAATTGAAAAACATTTGGGAAAATGAAAGCAACAAAAGTAGCAAAAAATATAGGAGGATATGAGAAGTGGGAAACGATTGAGAAACTTATAAAAATCTTATTAAGAAATTTTTGCGAAATCAAAGAAAACCTTTAAAAAATTTAGTGAAAACCTTTAAGAAACTGAAGGAGGCATTTGAAAAACATAGTAAAAACCTACATGAATAATTTGATCGATACCTAGTTAGAACTTAAGAAAAAAAATATATAAAATTAATATTTCAAATTTCGTAAGCGTGTTTTCTCTAAGTTTTCTAAGAGTTTCCATCAATGATTCTAAGAATTTGCTAAACGTTAATTAAAGTTTTTAAAATATTTCTCAAAAGTTTCTCTTATGTTTCAGAAACGTTTTTTCAAAAATTTAAAATGAATTTTGTACCGGATTTCAAAAATGCGTTTTCGGAAAATTTGTCCTCTCAAATGAGTTTCCGACAACTCTGGAGCAGGCCACCTGAAATTTCTAAATGTAGCCACAAGTGGCATTTAAAGATTTTTAAGGGGCTGCCCGTACTTGGTCCTATTTGGCTCCGTCCCTGCAACAGCTAGGCAATCTCACGAGCTCAAGCAAATTTTCACCATAGAGAATCCCTTCACTCCATTGCGGCCCAGACCCGTTCGGAATTTTTCTTCGGAATTTTTTAACAAATACAGCACCGTTGAAAGACAATTCTTTTTTTTTCATTTTATCAAAATGCAACAATAACTCCCCAGTCATTTTGGCCACGGCAGGGACCACTACGATATCGCAATGTAACATCATTTATGACATCATGTGTGTCACGGGTCTGTATAAGCCTCTAGCGGGCCATTTCGGTCCATATCTTGTTCTGTCACAAAATATTGCTGAGAGATGTCACGGCCTCAGCAATATCACAGGAAGATAGTGCTAACACGAAAAATCTTCATTTTTTATCGTAATAAAAAGGATAATGATCTTTAATTACTTGTATACTTGATTTATTTTTTGTTTTACACATAATTAATTTTTTTTTTATAATAGTTTTCTGACCAATTTTGTGCGTATCATAATTAATCTTGGAGTTTGTGTAGTATTCTGTCGAACACAAACTAAATAATAACTGGTCCATAGACTTTAGAGTGACCCCAAGAAGGTAATAAGATCAAAAGTTTTAAACCTAAACCTTGAAGGGAGCAAAAATTTAAATCCCATGCTTTGACCACCTGAACTACTCCCTGGAGATTCATTTTATGTATTATTATTGATTGAACTAAGTGTCTATTATTGAACTAGTGCAAACTTAAAGAGCATGGAGCACATCATATATCAAGCAGACATGACATAGAATCTCCACATTTAGCGCATCATCACAAACTCCAAATTATGTGCTATGTTAATCAATTATTTTAAGGACTAAGATTTCCTCTAAGTTAGAGGAATTCCTCCTGTATTATATATGTAGCAGCACACGAAGTTGTTACGTATTAAAATATATATTATTAGTCTATTTATAATATTCTTCGTAGATTTTAAGTATCATTAATGACATTACTATACCTATACAAAAATATTTAAATAAGAGATAAATATATAAATATATAATCAAATTATAAGTTGCAACATATACAAGCGATTAGGAATTTAAATCTAACATTATGCATATAAATCAAAGCAATGATGTTCACTCTAAAGGAGACTTGTGAGAATGCTATGGCACTTCTAAAACTCCTTTGGTTTGTTCATGAATCTGCAAATTTCATTGCTCTTCATGTAATATAAAATATGTTTCATTATTATGAAAAGGTGGGAAAATTGCATTTGGCGAGGTTTCATTTGTGTAAATTGTTGAACAAAGATTAAGCATGTCAATAATGGTACTAATATCTCCATCTCAAGCGATTAGGCTTTTGTTTACTTTTTTGTAAGGCAAGTTACAACTATTCAGTGTTATAGCAATATGACAAACGAAGGGTCCAAATTAATCCAGCTAAAACGGAATAATTCTAGTTCATCTGACCTTTACATTGAAAAATATACAGTCATGCGATATCTCGACGCGATATTGTACATCATCTGCGTGTCATACTCTGTGTCCATCAGTATCAAACAATTTTTGTCAATCATGAAATAGTAAGGATGCTAATCTATATAACGTGCCATCTTGTGTAAGGTGGCAATTGAAATTATTGAGGATGGAGCGGTAATATCAATAATAACAACAGGATGTATAGTAGCCATGTTGTGATTGATTGACAATTGAAATTATTGAGACGAGCGTAATAGCATCGACAATAACATGCATGCATATAAAGACGAAACAGCCCACAGATGAACCACTCCAACTGCAACTAGGTATATCAACATTGCAGATACATACATATTGTGCACATACAAACACATACCTACACACTCAATAAAACACATACATATAACTTCGAGGAGTATCCAGTGAAAATAGAGACGAACTGTAAACATTCTGAGTTCGAAACTTGACTTATCTTTGGTGATAGACTATGAAAAATTTATTTTTTAGTGAATTCTCTAGTCTTAACATGAATAGTCGGCCATTAACTATACCAGAAAGGGGATAAGTTGAGATGTGTATAAGTTGCCTCGAATACCCTTAAACTCGTAACTAAAATAAAATAAAATAAAATACAGACATATATACATATTCATAGGGGAACAATACAAATACATAATACATACATACCAAAATATATACATACAAACTCACAAAGATGTGACATGTAATCTCCATAGAAGATGTGCCTTATTCTTGATTGAGGAAAGAAGCCAACCTTTTCAAGAAGGAAAATGCTATTCTTTCCGAATTTGTGTACAAAAATTTATACCAGAATGATGTAGCGATAGCAGTTTGTAATTAATAAATATCTAAGTGAGTTTTTTATTTTAAAATGATAGATATACAATTTAGCTACATAATTTTGATGATAAATTCTGTATGATTTTTCTGATTGTATAGCATTACCTTTTCAAGAAAACCACCGCATTCTTAGAAGTAGGGTTAACCAAATGAAACCTATGGTTTTCCCCAGCTGATTCCATAATCTCCACCTCTCCACTCCACCCACTCCTTCCCAGCGCCTCATAATAAAACAAGCCACCATCTCTCCACACATCATCCTTCTCAGCAACACAAACCAGCACCCTTGGTGCACCCAAGCCTCGACAATCTCGGATCCACAGCCGGGTTTATCCCCGTGTCATCCGACCGGTTGTTGTCGGACATGCAAAAAACCACGAGTCATGCACACGACCTTGTTTAATTGCAAAACCCGGATGAGCCGAAAGAGCACCCAACAGCTTCACAGCCGTCAAACCTTCCGACCCGGCTTGCACCGCAATGTGGTGGCAATATTGGCTCCTGCACCGTTGCCGCCCACAAAAACTCGTTCAAGGTCGGCGTGGTCATTGAGCCAGGGTTCGGGGCCTGCTCCATCAAAATGTAAAGCAACTCATTTCAGTGCAGCCCACGAATCTTCGAAAGTTATAGGGACTGGATTTTCCGGGGCAAGCCTGTAGCGAACAGATACTGCGAAAATATTAGCTTCGGCGACGAGAGAGGTGAGATGGTTATGGTACATGGCAGAGAAGGGAGATCCGTAGCAAAAGCCGAGCCGCTGTGGAAGTAGACTAGGAGGGGGAACTTTTGGCCTGGATTGATGATTTTGCTAGGCTTGAAGAGACGTGCCGATACGCCGGTTTCTGGTACAATTAGGGCATCCTTGGAGTAAACATGACCAGACACGGAATCTATATAGATGCCAGAACAGTGTCGGTGAGAATCTCTCTACGCTTCCATCTTTGTAGGCTCGGAAAAATGGCAGAAACTCGTATGCCACTTCAGTTTTGCTTTATTTAAGAAGAGGATGATAGTGCAGGAACTAGACAGTCCGTAGTTTAAATAAAGAGGCTAATAGGTTTATTGGAGCATACGGAAAAACAAAAAGGAAAATGCTATTATTTAAGTGGTAATGGCATATTAAAATAAAGTGATTAGATAAAAGTCATTTTTTTACCAACTAAACATCTATCGTTGTGGCTCTTAATTACAAACGGGTAATGCTATACACACAAAAGTAAATTATACAGAATTTTTATACAAAATAACGTGTTTTAATGAAAGTCTTTCATCACTTCAAAATAAGACAACTACCATAATGATTTTTAATTACAAAATCGTCACTGTCATATCATTTGTATATAAATTTTGTATAAATTTTTTTTGTAAGAATAGCATTTTTCATTACAATAATGTCACTGTCATATCATTCTGATAGAATTATTTGTACTAATTTTTTGAAAGAATACTATTTTTCTTCTTTCCGAAAATTTGTACAAAAGGCTAACTAGAATATAATGTGACAGTGATATTATTATTAAGAGTCATCATAATGAGTGTTTTGTTTTATAGTGAATGAATTTTATCTAATCACACAATTTAGTAATAAATTCGGTATGAAATTTGTTTTTGTATAACATTACCTCAAAAAAAGAAAAAAGAAAGGAAGGAAAATTATTTATTTTATTTTATTTATTTATATTTAATTTTTTAATTTAATTGCAAAAAAAAAAAAAAAAAAAGAAAGAGAGAACACAAGAAGTGGAAACTTTTTTATCTTCTTTTTTTATTTTTTTAATAGCTATCCTATATTACTTTCCTTTTCTTTCCTTTGAATTTTAAATGATATAACATGATTCCTTCCTTTCTTTGCAAAATCTGACATAGTAAATGAAACACTTCTTCTAAAATTTTCTCTCTCTTCTTGTCCCTTCATTTCTTTTTGGCATCGAGAAATTACTACCATAAAACTAAGAAAAAGACAAAACAATTATTTTAGTTCGTTTGCGAAAGTCAATGAGAAAATCTTATCTTAATCAAGTATGCCTCACAAACAAATCACTCATTATAATAATTTTTAATTACAAAAATATCAGTACTATATTATATTAGTAATTTTTTGTATAATTTTTTTGGTTACCAAAACGCCATTTAAAAAAAAAATTCTACAAAAAAGACCACCACTAAAATTTTTAGTTGTATAGCAATTAGCCTAAGAAGAAATGCTTCTTAGCATTCACTCATTCAATTGCTTTGAGTAATGCTATCCAAACAAAAATTTTGCATAGAATTTTTATACAAAATGATGTAGTTATTCATAATTCTTTTATTTTTAAATTAAAATACCCACTATTTTGATTATTAATTTAAAAAATATTACTGCCACATTATTTCTCACAAGATTTTTTGTATAGCAATTTTGTAACGTGCGTCGTCATATGTAATCAACTCATCTTTTAAATGAAATTAGTAAAATTTTTAAAAAAATGGAAAACTCTAATAATAATAATGAAAGGTTATATCCCACGTCGTTTGTCGATGCAAGTGAGCCGTTCAAGTCTGCATCACCATTTCCAAAAATTCTTTAATGATGTTTGTGTGATTTTTTTTTATATCAATTTTGCCCTTGCCGGCGAACTTAAACAAAAAAATAATGCTAATAAATTTTCACCATATTTTCTCATTCTAAAATTTAGACACAAGCAATCAGATCACACACTTTGAGTTTAGGAGAGAGAATTGTGTCTTGAAGTTAGGAAACGAATTATAAGAAATGGATTTTTGTATAGCATTAATCAACCAATCATTGAAATTTTTAGGCTCCATAGTGTGAATGCATATATTTTTTTAAAAAAGAAAATGCAATACATAATCCTATCTCTTTCTCACTGATTAAAGTGAATCACACCTTCTTATTGATTTTAATTATAAAATATCATGGCACATCATTATTAACAAGAATTTAGTACAAAAATTATGTAAAAATACAAATTTCAAAAAGTAACTTATACACTAAGATCTTTTGAACTAATTATTGTTTGATTTAAATTGGTATGATAATTGAATGGATCAATTTACAAGGGCAGCTCTAATTACTATCATTAGGTTTTTGTGGCGCTCTCCTAAGGTAATGCTATATTAAAATTTCTATATAATTTATCACTTAAAATCTTCAGATAAATGAGAGTCATGCATTTAAAATTAAAATATTTATTATAACTCTTAATTACAAAATATTACTATTACATCATTGCAATAATATTTTTTTGTATAGATTTTACGAAATCATCGTACTTTTTTCTCCAATTTAAAAAAAAAAAAATTCTTTTGTAGGATGCTAGTTTCTCATGCGAGACACCACTAGGTAGAGGTGGTTATGAGCCCGTGAGCCTGATAGGTCTACCCAAACCCGCTCATAAATTATAAAGCTTGAAAATTATCTTTGAAGTCTGGTCCGGCCCAAAATAGATATAAAATAATATATTTTATATTTTAATATTATATATATGTATATGTAATTAAATTTTATGCTATTTCATATTATTTATAATATATATATATATATATATATTAAACAAATTTTATGTTAATAAACGGACTTGGGAGTACAATTTTTTTAATTGAACAAACTTAAAATTTAGTTTTCAGCCTAATGCGAAATTTTATTTGTGTATGTCCACCCCTACCACCAGGATCTTACCCTCCTAACCCCAAGTGGTTTGATCCAATTTTGGAAAATGCTATCCAGGAAAAAGAAATTTGTACAAAAAATATTAAAAAAAAAATATGACGATAGTATTTTTATAATTAAAAATTATAATAGTAATTTATATTTATTTACTAAAAGACTCTCATTCAATTATATTAAATTATTCAAAATTTTTGGGTAATGAATTTTTTAATTGTATATTATTTCAATTGAATCTGCCGAGTAAATTTTCGCATTTACTTAGGTTAAACATCAGCATATATATCACAACTAATGAAAACACTGACAGATTCATGACAAAATGGAATTATTGATAGGAGTCAAGCAGTAGCCATAGATGGCTATGAAGTTCAATGGTGATGATAAGGCACACCATTTGGTTACAAAGTTCTGAAATAGCTCACACATGAACCACAACACTAACAACATCAACAACAACATATGAATATATATATATATATATATAACTCACATGATCACGAGCTGATCAGAAAAGGATAAGCCAAACCTTATTCTTGATTGAGGAAAGAACTGATCCTTTCCAGCAAAGTCACTGCATTCTCACAAGTCGGGTCAAACAAATGAAACACGTGCGCTTCCCCGGGTGACTCCATAAGCTCCACCGCCCCGCCCCATCCACTCTTCTCCAGTGACTCATAGTAAAAGAGACCGCCATCTCTCGACCCGTCTTTCTCCGCAAGACAAACCAGCACCCTCTTGCACCCCAGGCTAGACAATCTGGAATCCACAGACGGGTTTACCCTCGGGTCATCCGACCCGGTTGTCGTGGGACAGGCAAAAAACCATATATCGTGAATATCTCCTTCTCTACTAGTAAAACCCGGATGAACCAAACAAACCCCTAACAGCTGCATTCCTCCCAAATCTTCCACCCCAGCTTGCGCTGCCATGTTGTGGGCGATGTTCCCCCCGGCACTATCTCCGGCAAGAAAAACCCGTCGGAGATCGGCGGCGTCGTTGAGCCAAGCTTCAGGGCCTTGTCCACCGCAATGGGAAGCAACCCATTTGAGCGCAGCCCATGAATCTTCATAAGCTGCGGGAACTGGATGTTCTGGGGCTAGTCTATAGTCAACGGAGACTGCGACGACCTTAGCTCCGGCGACAAGAGAGGCAAGATGGTTGTGGTAGGTTGCACAGAAGGGAGATCCAAAGCAAAAGCCTCCTCCATGGAAGTAGACGAGGAGAGGGAGCTTTTGGCCTGGATTAATGCTGCTAGGCTTGAAGAGACGTGCCGATACGTCGGTTTCCGGCGAGATTAAGACATCCTTAGAGGAAACGCCAATTTTAGAATCTGTGGAAGGAGAAACCCTGTCGGTGCCGAAGAACCTCTCTACCCGTCCATCTTTGTATGCACGGATATTTGGAAGTAACTCGTATGCTACTTCATTTTTGCTAGACTCCATTGTTGAGACGATGACAAGCAGAAGAAGAAGAAGACAATCATATAGCAAGTCTCGTCGCAATAATTGGTGGTAGAGAGAGAGAGAAATAAATTAATTGGTCACTCTCATAAATTGCTTCTCCACCCCGACACCTCTCCTGCCACCCTTGCGTCCTATTTTAATTACTTTTATATCATTTTTTCTCTTTTAAAATTATAACCTTACCACCTCACTTGTTTTATTTTTTTTAATTTTTATTTAATTATTTTTTTATTTATTTATTTTAATCAGTTTTTTTTATTATATTTTTTATATTTTTTTTGTTTTATTTAATTTTTAACATATGTCAGAATTTTTTTTTTTTTAAATTACTCCTTCAACCCTTGATATATATCAGAACCTCCCCCTCTCTTTAATTACCTTCCAATCTGACATCCCACTTGTATTTTATTTTATTTTTTTCAATTTTGCTTAATTTTTATTTAGTTTTGTTTTCTTTTTTTATTAATTTTTTTTATTTTTTTAATCAGTTTTATTTTTTTTTTTTTTTCATCAAATTTTTTTATTTTTTTGTTTTATTTAATTTTTGACACATGTCAGAACCTTCCTCTCCCTTTAAATTACCACCCAACCCTTGACACATGTCAAAACTTCTCCCTCTTTTTAAATCAATATTGGCCTAAGAGACTTTTTGTTCAAAAAAAAAGCGTTTGTTCACAAGTTATTAGTGTGTTTACTTATTAATTATTAGTATTTTTGTTATTTTCATATATATATACTTTTTATTTTGATCTATATTTTTATACAAATAATTATTCCCATTATCTACAACTATAAAATAAAAAAAAGATTACAAACATATAATAAATAAATAAAATTATCCAAAAAGAAAAATAAAACTGTTAAAAAAAGAAACAAAATTGATAAAAAAAAAACAAAACTAATGAAAAAAAAACTAAACTAAAAAAAACACAAAACTGAAAAAAATAAAAATAAACCGGGAGGAGGAGGTTGGGGGCATAATGGTAAGTGTTGAGAGGGTTTTGAGGTAGGGCCGGAGGGTGTGTGTGTCAGGAGAGGGGGAAAAAGCAGCTCTCTTCTCGTATGAGAGGATTTTTTTGTTAGAATAAAACTATTCTTTCATTAAATTTTAAAACTTTATTTATATTATTTAATTATTGGGTTACAAGCTTTTATTATAAAGTTCACTATAGAAGTTATTACATCATTTGTTATTCGGTTTTATTAGGGTGTTGTAATATTTACTAGTTGTTCATTCAAAAATTTAATAGCCATAACGGCTAGTTTTTTAAGCCTATATAAGGCTCATGCTAGGTCTTGTTTGAGCAGCTTAAAATGGTATGAAAGACGTTCAAATATATATATGTTCTTATTCTCTACAATCTCTATATTTTATATACCTGTTTTATGGGTAATCGTAGCTGGACAGTTCATTATTGTCTCGGCAGACCTGACTCTCAAAGGGATAGACTATAAGCAATTGGGTTGAATTTTGGAACAGCTAATGTCTGATTGTACCTTCACGTAGGGAATCACAGTTACTTTAAGATAGTAATATCACGCCCCTTAATTCTCACATGCCAACTTTTTTATTTTTCTTTTAACGTATTTTATTATTCATTAGTTGTATTTTATTATGTTGTAATTAAATTTATTCTAAAGTTATGATTTATCTGTGTTAATGAGAATTACATGATGTATTTTTATGAAACTAACAATCTAAAGCAACTGTTAAATTTAAACTTGTTTTTTTATAATCTGCGAGTTCTTGGTGTGTGAACCACTATGCATATGCATTTGCATGGTGGCCCCATTTCTGTTTTTTATTTAAATAAATTTAACATGGGATATTTGTGCATGTACAAATAATATACTACGTATGAATCAACTATACTTCTATCTTGGCTTAGAATTAATATATTATGTGGTACTCAGAATTAATCTATTCCATACAAAATGAATCTCTTATTGCCCAAGACAATATGAATTTTCTATCGATTGATTTTAAAGATTGCATATGGTTTTCTCCTTAGTATTACTCAAGAAGGCTGGAATATCTCTTATTATCTATAAGCAGCTTCTATGCTATGGCTATGGTTTTTCTTTATGCTATTCTCCACTCTTATAGTTAAAGAAGGCAATCATGGTTGTGATTTTTCTCTATGATATTTTCTACTCTTATGCTTAAAGAAGACAATCACTTATTATTCTGGTTCTCTCTCTTATTGCTTAATAAATTTGGAGCCTCTATTATTCTAGAAGGAATTCTATCTATCCAATATTTTGAGCGTATTGGTAAGTTGATATATGGCATCACAATAGAGCATTTTCTTCGCAAGGATAATCCTATTTGAACTAGCGCTTGAGGTTAGATCTTTTATATATTGAGGCAAGTTTAAAAAGTCAAAATGTTACATAAAATTAATTGTCTCTAAACTAGTATTTGAGGCTAGTTTCTTTATATGCCTGAGGGAGATGAGCCTAAGCCCACAAGAAGTCATTTGAGGAAGTAACCCGTCTTCTGTGATCGGAGACCCATAAAGAAAGTTCAACGGGTAAAAATAATGCATACTGCGTGACTCATACTCAGCACCATTATATTAAGAGACACGAAAAATGTTCTCTTGCTTATCCCTAAGGCATTTGTGCTGTAAAAATGTGAATGTTAAGAAAGGGTATAATCTTGAATAAGTCCAAGACGGGCAAACTCCCACTGTGTATTTTCGTCACATGTACCATTGGAGAATTCAGCTAAGTGAGAGTCGTTGTGAGGCCGCGACTACCAGAATTAGGTTGTTCTCTAGTAACTCTCATGAGAATCAAGATCGGTATATGGCCATAATCGCACCAATTCACGAACATGTCTAATGGTCAATACTGTGTGTGTGACATATTGAACTCTAACTCAAAGGGTCTAGTTTAATGTGTAGTCACATTATGATGCTTCAGAAGAAAACTGTTAACACTAAGTGAGGTTCAAACTTAAAAGACACATACACCCATTGCACAGCATTGCGGTTGCCCAATTCTATTTTATATATATATATATATATATTTTATTTCAAAGTTTTGAAATTTGTGAGAGATTGTTAGAATAAAATGATTCTTTTATTAAATTTCAAAACTTTATTTGTATTATTTAATTATTCGGTTGCAAGCCTTTATTATAAAGTTTATTGTAGAGTTTATTACATCATTTGTTATTGGGTTATATTGGGATGTTACAATATTTACTAGCTATTCATTGATAATTTTAATAGCCATAACAACTAGTTTTGTAAGCCTATATAAGACTCATGTTAAGTCTTATTTGAGGAGCTTACAATGATATGAAAGACATAAAAATATATATATGTTTTTATGCTCTACAATCTCTATATTTTATATACTTGTTTTATGGGCAATCGTGATTGAGACAGCTCGTTATTCTCCTGACAAATGTGACTCACGAGTAGATAAGCTGTGAGCAATTTGGTTAAATCTTGAGCAACTAATGTCTAATTGTACTTTCACTTAGGGAGACACAGTTATTTTAGGACAGCTCTATTATACCTCTCAATTCTCATAAGCCAGCTTTTCTATTTTCCATTTAACGTATTTTATTATTCATCAAGCTGTATTTTATTATGTTATAATTAGATTTATTCTAAAACTATGATTTATTTGTGTTAATATGAGTTACATGATGTATTTTTATGCAAATCTTCTAACAATTTTTTTTGGTAATACTATAGAACCAGAAAATAATACAAAATTTTCATACACTAACTAGGTACGAAGCAAGGAGAATATCGAGAAAAAAAATATTTTTTAGAAAATTAAAAAAAATTATTGTTTGTTTGTTTGAAAAATCTTAAATTATAGAAAAGATATTATAAATATAAAGAAAATTTGGAAAATAACATCTAAGATTTTATCTCAAAAGTTGTTTTTCGTGAGTGGGAGAATTGAAGGATTGGATCAAATCTTAAAAAATGAAGAGTTTAAATTTCTCTCAATCTTTCCCTCTCTATAGATAACATAATCCCCTATAATTATACTTCATAAATAAGAGTTTTAATTTTCTATAATCTATCCTTCTCTTTTACTATTTGAATCACTATGCATGTTATCCAAATAACAACTAAGGCTAAAATAATTTCTTCAAAAAAAATTGTAGCTTATACCAAACAAACGAAAAACAAAGGGAGAAATTATTTTTACTTCCAAATATTTTTTAAGAAAAAATTTTCTTTTCAAACAACATTAGTCTAGACGAAATGAAGAGCTAACTTATATTTTTTTTTCTTTCAAGTGTTTCTCTACATCTCAATTCATTTGGCATAGATAATTGTAGACCTTGGCCAACATAGAAAATAAAAGCAGGCAACTGTGAATTACACAAGTAAATGAATCATTTTATTATGTAAAATTTTTTAGACCTAAACCTCTATAATAAGTTTGTTTTTAGCATTGTGGAGGCAAATTCACTATGGAGTCTATCTAAATTGTTTTGGGTCATGATCCCTTTGGCCCTATGCCAGTTTCTCGTTCATGGATAAGATTGAATGCGAGTTTTTATTTTAAAATAAAATTTTTATTAAAATAATTTTTAATTATATAAATATTATTATTATATTATTTTCATAAAATTTTGTGTCCAAATTTTTAAAAAATTTAATATTTTGCCAAAAATATATTTTGACACATAAGAAATATTGAACTTGGTCAATGAAAAAATCTCTTTAAAAGGACGGGAACTGAAAGTCAATGAGGAAATCTCTGGAAATCTCTTATCCCAAGGACGGGGACTGAAAGTCGAGGAGGAAATCTTATCTTAAATGATATGGTTAAAGATTTCCTCAAACTTTGGTCGTAGAAAAATGCTACTGTCTTTTGTGTACGTGGCAAGACTTTATTTTGTGAGAAATGCTAGCCACCGGCGCTTTTGCACTCATCTCTGCACAAATTCACACGTGTACATATTAGTTGTGAAGAAACCGGCAACTAGCTAATGCCGGTTGATTTAATAAAATATGAAACAAAAACCTTTTTTCTTTGTTTGATTAGCCATCGAAGGCAGAGGAGATGTCAGTAGCAGCCAGTAAGAGAGAGAGAATAGAGTGACGGCCGTCGGCGCACCGCCATCACCTCACCTGCACCACCGACAACTGCCACAAGTGGGTCTCTCTCTTTCTCTGTAAAACTTTCCCTCTCTGGCTCTGCTTTTTTAAGAGGAGTTTTGGTGGATGCCATGGAAGGTCGAGTTGGGCTTGGGAGGAGCGTAGTCTTTGGAGAGAAGGTGACTCTCTACGGCGAAGCAACGGTGGTGGCCCAGATGGGTTTGCGTTACTGTGTCTCCGGTTGAATTGATTCTCAAGGTTGATTCTCTTCCAGAATCTCCACCCCTTCTTATTCCATTTTTCCCTTCCAAACAACTTCAAACCACAACTCATCTCAACTCCACACAGAAAAGAAGAAATCATCATTGCTTTTCTCACTGCCCTAACCCAGAAATCTCAAGTTTTTCCCAAACAGGTTTTCAGAATTCACTAACGAGTTTTTCGGGAACTTTGGCGAGCATTACATCAGTTAATGGGTTCGACGAATTTATGCATTTTGAATACAAAAATGATGAACCTGAACTCACATTTGAAATATTCAAACTCATGCCTAACTCAAAAAAGTCAATCAAATTTAAAGAATTTTTCCGCCGAATAAATTCTATACAAGAGGAATGTGTCGCCAACATCGGACATCGCTAACCATGGTCGCCGACGAGGCTTGGATGGTCGATTTATGGTTTTTGTGTAGAGAGATCCCTTTATTTGCTTTTTCCTTTTTTCCTTGTGTAAGAACTAAGAACCGGTGGCCGGTTCTCCCAAATTTCTATGCAAACACGTGTCGTTATAAGGCTGGCGATGGTTGCTAGGTGACTGAAAAAGCATCTGTTCATTTTGTTATGTATTCAAATAGATAAATTTCATGAACTGTGTCACTAATTTAGGAGAAGTAAAAATAAATTTATAATACAGTAACACCTTGATATGCTGTTGATATGCTGTCATGTACCTAGGATATTAGAAATTTCTCTTACTTAGGTAGAGGAAGTTCTTAATCGTGTTTAAACGAGAGTCTTTGCTTTAAAATAAAATACTATTATGATAACTTTAATTTATAAAAATATTATAATTAAATTTATAAAATTTTTTGTACAAATTTTTTAGAAAGTAACATTTGCTCGAGAAGAAATGTTTCTTATAATGAGTTTTTTATTTTTATTTTTGACACTAAAGGAATTAAATAGATATGTAAATAAATTACTCTACATATTTATTAGAAGGTATTGCTCTTCAGTGTCACATAGTCATCTGCGAGAGATCTCATTGCACTTACGTTGGGACTAAAGTTTAAATCTCACCGCATACTCTGAACAATAAAAAGTATATTTTATCTTATTAAGCGATTATGAAGACTCGAATTCATGTAATCACCTTACATTTTAAATCCAAATCAAATTAGGAATAGTTAAAATAAAATATAATAAGAGAAAACTGTAATAAAATAATGACCCTGTCGCAAGTGACATGGTGTCACCATTAGAAAATTTGCTCCCAAGTCAACCGTTTAAGTCTCCTTCAATCGTTTAAATATTGACCATTCTAAAATGTCGTGTATGAGGTTGTTGGACGTTTGTCTTTTATGATTTCGTTTGGTAAAGGTTTTTTAAACTTTTTTAATTTTTTTTTTTTGGGTTTATAAGTAAAAAAAATTTTATTTTTATTTTTTTGTTTTTATAAATTAAAAATAAGTAAAAAAATAATAATAAAAAAATAAAAATACTAAAAAAATTTGTATTTTTTACTTATAAACTAAAAAAAAAGTTTAAAAAAAAAAAAAATCCTACCAAACGAACCATTATTATAGATGTTTAGGAGAGAGAATTGTCTCTCTAAGCAAAGAAATGGAATAAGAAATGGGTTGGTATATACGAATGAATTTAAAACTTGAATTTGAATTATCTGGTTGTATTGCTGTACTCTTTCATATACAAACTAAACAGCCCACATATGAACCACTGAAACTGCAACGTACGTACGTACATTAGCAATACAAACATATAACAGAAGACATATAACTCTGATATTAATATTTTGAAAATTGAACTGTTGAGCGAATTAAAAAAAAAATCGGGTTAAGGATAATTGATTCAATCATTAATTAACTAATATTGAATCGTAATATCATAAATATTTTTAAATATATAAATAAATTTTTTATTTTTTTTACATTTTGTACAATTTTTCACTAAATTAGTAATTTTTTAATAATTTTATGCTCAGTTCAATTGTTTAACCACTAAGTTTACATATTTCTATTGAGTTTTTGTTAAAAACGATTCTAAACATGAACCGGACTGATTCTCAATTTTTTTATTAAACCAACTGGTCCGGACTGATTTTTAAAACACTGCCTGAGGGGTAGCTTAGTGGAGATATGGAGGAGTTATAAATCAAAATGTTTTAAGTTTGAAACTTAGCTCCCTTTGGTGTCATACCACAAGAAATTTAAGAATTGAATTTTGATGCATTAACAGTGTAAATTTTTTTTACACAAGCGGACACTAGATTGTGACATGTGTCTATGCATCTTGATTTTTTATGTTGTACTTAAATTTTAAAAAACACGTGCCATACTCTATTACGCTGCTTATGTAAAAATATTCTATATTGTTAGTGCATTAAAATTAAACTCAAAGATTTAATCTCCTAATTATAGCGTGAATGACTTGTCTTTGATTAAATCGAAGAAAGAATTAACCGAGGTGTACATAACTTGACCCGAAAGTCATTGACCACGAGCAATTATTCAGTGCTCCACTTCTCATGTGAGGGTGGAGTTTACTTATTTTAACAAGTGGTGAGCTCTACCTTCATGTGAAAGGTGGAGCACCACGTGACGATTCTCCAAAAGTACTGAATAATTTTTCCTTCTCCAAATACCAGAAGAAAGACACATACATATACACATATTATAAGGAACAATACAAAAAGATACATATATACGTACACACACACAATGACATGATGTAATCTCCATAGAATCTGTGCCTTATTCTTGATTGGGGAAAGAAGCCAACCTTTTCAAGAAAGTCACTGCATTCTCAGAAGTCGGGTTAAGCAAATGAAACCCATTGTTTTCTTATGGTGGTTCTATGATCTCCACCTCTCCACCCCACCCACTCCTTCCCAGTGCCTCATAATAAAACAAGCCCCCTTTCTCCACAGATCATCATTCTCAGCCATACAAACCAGCACCCTGGTGCACCCAAGGCTCGACAATCTCGGATCCATAGGAGGGTTTATTCTTGGGTCATCCGACCCAATTGTCGTGTAATAAATTTTTTTGAGTCTTGGTCTATATCATATATAATGGGATTTTATGGACATTAAGGAGGGCCATGAACCCCCTTGGTCCTATACTAGCCTCCTCAATAGATGTGGTTGAATAAAAGTTTTTTACTTTTAAACAAAATATTTATCGTGATAATTTTTATATCATTCTAATAGAATTTCATGTCCAAATTTTTTGAAAGAATTAACATTTTTGTGGAAAAATATTTTAAGATTGAAATAATGGGACTGAGAGTCAACCAGGAAATCTCTTATCTTAAGGACGGGGACTGAAAGTCAGGGAGAAAATCTTATCTTAAATGATATGGTTAAAGATTTCCTCCATTGGTTGTAGAAACTGCTAAAGGTGGCAAGAATTTATTTTGTCATGTATTTATACTTAGCAGTAAATTTGTACTATTCACGAAATTTAAAAACATAAATTTTAAATTTTTAAATGAAAATAAAAAATTTAGATTGTGCTTATAAATTTTATACTACTAATATGAGTTTTACTAAATAGCAAATTATAATTATTACTTAAAATTGAAAATGCATCCAAAGCTTTACATCTATATCATAAAAAATTCTTCTAAAAATATTTATTCAAAAACATCAAATTAAATTATAGTTACATAATTAAAATAGGCGAAATAACTATGGTTTCTTTATTATTTATAGCATACTTCAAAGTTTTGTTTTATTTTGACTAAATACTTTTTAAAATAAAATATTCTAAAATAGAGCTGATTAAATGTTTTTAAAATAAAATATTATGAAGGTAAAGTAATTGGTTATAGACCATTAAAGTTAGAAAGTTGAATCAAGGTTTTTAGCTTTAAAAATATCATAACCGATTATTGTAATATATATTATAGATCGGTGGTTATTATATTTTAAAAAAATTAAGCGGAAGAATGAAATTTTAGAGATTATTCATTACATTTGTAAATTTCTTTTTTAGTCAATCATTGAAGTCACAAGATCAGACATTCTGGAATAGAGACATAAAATTTTAAAAAAATTTGTTAAATATTTCAACTTCAATGGTCTCATAATGCAATAACATATACAATAGATTTATTTTTTTTGTCTTTCTAAAAATAAGGATTAAAAGGATTTGAATAGAAAATTCTAAAGGTTTGAATCTAAGCAAGAACTTTTTCAAAATTATATAAAATAATGTGCTAGTTTTATTATTACTAATTTTTATATTGATTCTTTACTACCCTACATAGCACGGTTTTACAATTTAACATTTTATGTAAGTAGCATACTTAAAGAAAATTTGACAAACTAACCATATAGACAAAATTTGAAACAACGAATAGAATCAAGAAACAATTTTGATTTATTTTTGTTATTACATTTTTATTATTTTTTAAGAGGTTTCATTAATCGGTAATAAAATATTAACAATTTTTTTCATATGTACTTCCTATCATAAATTTTAAAATAACTTTTATTTTCTATTAAAAATTGTATGTTTAGGAGCACAATTAAATGAAATTTGACAAACTTACTTGTAGATTACCTGAAAAAATAAAATAAAATTTAAAGTAAAAAATTAAGTTTAAAACAACCAATAATATTAAGAAAATTTTGATCTATTGTTTTATTACTCTTTAAACATTTTTTAGAAGATATGATTGTTGGTTAATGACGTTATAAATTTGTACTTCCTACTATAGAAATTTAAAATCGTTTTTGAAAAACCTGCTATATAGTCTAAAAGACAAAATAGAATAAATTTAAAATAAAAGAATAAGTTTGAAACAACTAATATTTTCATAAAAAAAATGTGAAACAACTAATAGTATCAAGAAATTTTTTATTTTTGATTTACTTTTTACACTTTTTCAAGAAGGTATGAATGATGGATAATAACAATATTAATATTTTGTTATGTATATACTTTCTATTATAGAAATTTAATATTTTTTTAAAGATTCTATGTAAGGAGTATAATTAAAGGAAATTAAAAAAACTTACCATATAGAATAAAAATAGAATGAAATTTGAAGTTAAAAAATTAAATTTGAAACAACCAATAGTATCAAGACATGTGTATTCTCGTATTATAATAATTCAAAAATGTAAGAAAGTTATATTAAAACTTTGAGCTTCAAAAATATCCTATTTTTCTGCTATAATATATGGTACAAATTTATATTTTTGTTTGACTATCTTTTTCAAATAGAGAAATTTCATGAATGGTGCCAATAATTTAGGGAGGGTAAAAGTAGATTTATAATATAGTTTTAATACGTGACATCTTGGTATGTTGTCACTTGTACAAACTTACTACACCACATGTCCAGACCTTAATATTCAAAATTCTCTAGACTTTTTTTCTTATTACGCCATGTGTTAGTTACTTAGGTCTAACAGATGATATTATCTTATTTAAATCCACGATTTTACTTAACGTTAAAAAAAATTAAGGTAAACTTCACTTATCACTCTGCACTTTGACAACAATCTCACTTTGGTCCCTCTACTTTAAATTGTCCCACTTTGCTCCTTATACTTTCAGATAAGTAGCAATGTGGTCCCTCTATCAAATTTCCGTTAATAAAAGTGACATAAAGCCCTTTTTTTATTTTTTTTCTTTTAAAAAAATTAAAAACAGTATTTATTTATTATTTATTATTTTTAGTTGTTAACAAAATTTAAAAAATGAAACAAAAAATACTAAAATGGGTATTTTTTTTTAATTTTCAAAACATTGTTTTGGTACTATTAACATAAAGGTAACCTACAAATGTATTGAAAAAAAAAACTATTTTAGTGTTTTTCGTTTTCTTTTTTAAATTTTGTAAACAACTAAAAATAAAAAAAATATTAAACAAACATTGCTTTTTATTTTAAAAATAAAAAACAAAAACAAAAAAAGTTACCAAAAAAATAAAAAAAACAGAAACATAAACGTTACTAAAAACAATATTTGTTTAATATATTTTTTTAATTGTTTACAAAATTTGAAAAAGAAAAAGAAAAACACAATGGTTTTTTTTTTTTTTTTTTTTGTTTTCAATAGGTTACTTTTATACTAATAACACATTTGTAGTTTATTCATCTTCAATGAGCTAGTTATTTCATTAGGTTATTTTCCGTATACATGCTAATAAATTATTCAAAATTGTAACCACCTTTAAATGTGGATTGTCTTCGTTCTATTGAAAATGAGTTTCTATTAGATGGGTTTTTTCATTTGCATGTGAATTGTCTTCGTTCTATTGAAAATGAGTTTCTTTTTAGATGGGTTTTTTCATTATACTGTTTAAATCTAAGTGATAGTAGTTTGGTGTTATTGACATAAGTCGTCTCTATTTCATTGAAAATAAGTTTTGTCTTAGATGGATTTTTCAGTATATTGTCTAAATTGAAGTGATGGTAATTTGGTGCTACTGTACTATTAAAATTTTTTGAGATTTGAGGGATTATAGTTATATACTACCAATTTTATTTCCATTTTGTCTTGGCCATGGTTCTAGCTAAGTTCATGAGTTATCCCACTTCTTAAGACAAATTTGAACCCAATTGAGTAGCACTATAAGTCTATAATAATTAGCGCGACCATTAAAATTTGTGGCTCCCACCAAGAAATAGAAAATGAAAAAAAAAACTTTGTGGACCCCAATCTAGTTGGAAATGTTTGCGTACACGTCGGATGTTGATTCTTTCCTTTTAGGATGGGCCCACTGTAATACCAATATTCTCATCACCCGCTCTTGATTTCTAGCTTTTTACGTTAGTGTAGCCTGACATCGCCTGATTGGTTTCGTTTTCGCAATATTTATTTTAATTTGTTTGGTTTTTAGACACAAAAATGTTAAAATATAGAAAGCGTAATCGTTTTGTACCATTTCTATTTTTCTATGAAAATAATTTTATAGAGAATTCAGAAAACAATTTTTTGAATTGTTTCCTTAAATTGAACTTTTTTAAATTGCCAAATAAATTTTCTCTATTAGTTTTCTATGTCGTTTTGGCATATAGAAAATAATTTTTGAAAACATAAAAACGGTCCTCTCATACCTGACCTTCATCAAACTCCTGTAACCTATAGCATGGTGATGGTTTACCATGTTCAGTCACATTTTTTTTTTTTTTATCTAGGATTTGATATCTCAGCAGTGTTTAAACCATGGTTGCTATATAATGGATGACAAGATCTAGCTTCATTTTACTCTTCCTATATCAGCATGTGAGCATAAGGAGTCTTATTTCTGTGATTTATTTGCTTTTCTGATCACTATTTTGCTTTGTATTCATGAGTAAGTGACTTTAACATCTTAAATTTCTTTGACATTGATGAAAAAATAAAGTGGAGGAGAAAGAGGAGGGGAAGGTATGTATCGGAGACTTATTCTCGGAAAGTTAATTATTTCAAAACAAAAAAAATTTGTACAGAAACTATTAACTGAATAATGGGGTGCTGCATTTTTGTAATTAAAAATTACAATAATAATTACTATATTGTTTTAAATTAAAAAACTATAATTCGACTAGATTCATCTATACAGAAATTCTGTATAAATCTTATTCAATCTTATGATTGAAGAGTATTACTCTTGAATCTCCCAATAACGAAAATGCTGTGACAGGCTCATGACAAAAAGAAGTTCAATGGTGATGATAAGGCACACCATTTGGTTACAAAGTTCTGAAATAGCCCAGACATGAACCACAACACTAACATATGAATACATATACATATATATATATATATATATAGCTCACATCCTGATCAGAAGAGGAGAAGCTAAACCTTATTCTTGATTGAGGAATGTGGCCATTCTTTCCAGCAAAGTCACTGCATTCTCACTAGTCGGCTCAAACAAATGAAACACGTGCCCTTCCCCGGGTGACTCCATAAGCTCCACCGCCCCGCCCCATTCACTCTTCTTCAGTGACTCATAGTAAAAGAGACCCCCATCTCTCAACCCGTCATTCTCCGCAAGACAAACCAGCACCCTCTTGCACCCCAGGCTAGACAATCTGGAATCCACAGACGGGTTTATCCTCGGGTCATCCGACCCGGTTGTCGTGGGACAAGCAAAAAACCATATACCGTGAATATCTCCTCCTCTACTGGTAAAACCCGGATGAACCAAACAAACCCCTAACAGCTTCATTCCCGGCAAATCTTCCACACCGGCTTGCGCCGCCATGTTGTGGACTATGTTGCCTCCGGCACTGTCCCCGGCGAGGAAAACTCGTTGGAGATCGGCGGCGTCGTTGAGCCAGGCTTCAGGGCCTTGTCCATCACAATGTGAAGCGACCCACTTGAGCGCCGCCCATGAATCTTCATAAGCTGCCGGGATTGGATGTTCCGGGGCTAGTCTATAGTCAACGGAGACTGCAACAACCTTAGCTCCGGTGACAAGAGAGGCAAGATGGTTGTGGTAGGTGGCACAGAAGGGAGATCCAACGCAGAAGCCTCCTCCATGGAAGTAGACGAGAAGAGGGAGCTTTTGGCCTGGATTGATGCTGCTAGGCTTGAAGAGACGTGCCGATACGGCGGTTTCCGGCGAGATTAAGACATCCTTGAAGGAAACGCCAGTTTCAGAATCTGTGGAAATAGGAACCCTGTCGGTGAAGAAGAACCTCTCTACCCGTCCATCTTTGTATACACGGAAATATGGAAGAAACGCGTGCGCTACTTCATTTTCGCTAGACTCCATTGTTGAGATGATGGCAAGCAGAAGAAAAGATGGGAGAAGACAAATATATAACAAGTGGGCGGCGCTTATGAATAATAAATTAAGAGAAAGTCCCTTTTTTCTTTATTGAAAGTAGAGAAAGAAAATAAATTAAATTTTTTAAAAAAATAATATTTTTTATAAATCAATACCCACTTTCGTTTGAGTGGATATTTTATTGGGTAGCGGAAAGCAAAGGAGACTTTTATATTAAAAAAAACTTCTTTATTTTTCCGTTTTCTCTTAAAATAATCTGGTTAGGTACACTTTTACATCTAGGAGATGTTTGGGTTATTTTTTAAAAAATTTATAAGTCATACGATTATTAGTTTTAAAAAATTACTTATTTAAATAATTTTTTACAAAAATTTAAACTATATTTAAAAAATTTATTTTTTAAATAAGAGTCAAAATATAATTTAAAAAAATAAAAATTTTAAATCATAAACTATTAAAAAAATCACCCCTAATTTGATCTCAGTTTTAAAGCTTAATTTCTTTTACCATCCGAATAAGCAAAGATCATTAGGATTTGGGTTGGCCCAACAATTTTGCCTTAGTTTGTCACATTGTGAATCACATGGTGATGTGGCAAATTCACAGTCCCGTAGCTTTGTTGTAAATTCGCAAGTAAAGTTTGTAAATATTTTGGTAACTTTATCATAATCTTAAGTGAAATTCTACTAGTACAAAACTAATTGCATATAGATACATAATATACACAAAGCGTACTTATCCTAAGAAAATGCACAAAGAAGGTATACAGATTATGTGGCTACAAATAACTCACTAAGATATCATTTAATTACTAGATTATCACTGCGCATATTATTTTAGTGCAAGATTATGTACAACAATATTGCAAGAATAAACTTTTTCACTACAAAATTTTTAATCAGAATAATATGATATTGACATTTTTTAAAATTTAAATACAAGCTCAAAAATTCTCATATCATTCTTTATTATTATAGCATCATTTATTATTTTTTGTAGTTGCTATAATGTAAGAGTGCGGGTACAGAAAAGCTCCTAGGATTATTAAAGTTATAATGGGGAGGTTCATGTGTACCATTTATTTAAGCCCACTTGCTACCCTGATAGCTGTAACTATGCACCAAAGACTGATTTCTTTCATCAACTAGGGTAAAGCCTATGTTGATAAGACTATAATCTTCTTGGTTTTATTTCTATTTAATTATATTCTTATTGCATAAACTATTGTACATAGTTGTGTAGCATTGTTTGATTTTTCAAAACATTGTCAGATTTTTCTTTTACTACAAGATGTCTAACTTGAATCGACTGCTCCTTAAGCTTATCTAGGGCCACGGCCCATCGTCCACATATATCATCTAAATTTTAAGTCTTCACGCATTGTATGAATAATGAATGACCACAAGGACTATGGCCATGATCAAACCTTATCACATGATTTGATTAATTAAAGAAATTTCTTTGCTGAAAAATGCCAATATATGAAGTTTACTTAATTTACATATGTTTACAAGGTATAAACCTCCAAACTCCAAACAATATTACTTGAAGATTCAAATATTATAATCTCTTACACTGAATTCTCATATATATTTTAGTGATAGGTTTGGCAAATGCTACTACTCAAATATTAAAGAGGGAAACTATAATATTTGATTCCGCAACCATAAGGTAAAAAAGTCAAGTGATTAACTAGTACAAAATTTTTTGATAGTTATTCCTATCAAACTTTGTTACGTGGCATTTTTTCTTACAAGTTTCTTCATTTTATAACAAATTCAGGTCGCTGAGTCAAGTTTTTTTTTGGGCTATGTTATGGTACATACGGGACAGAAGGGAGATCCATAGCAAAAGAGGCTGCTCCATTCTATTTATAAGTTTCCTTTTCACCAAAAACAAAATATTTTTCAGCTCAGTCCAAGTCACCACAGCCCTAGCCCTAGCCCAGCCCACGCCACATCTACCATGCACCGTCAAGCCCCATTGGAACACTTTCCTAGAAGACAAAAATTATTCTGACCTTCAAACTCTTTTGTTTGTATTACAAAATAGTATGGATTTTCTGTACAAAGCCTCATGAAATAATAGTTCTATTTTTGTAATACAATGTTATGCTGCATGTTAAAAAGATGTTGACGAAGCACGATCAGATAGCTATGACTGAAGTAAAACCTTATCCAGTTCACATAACGTGACAAAGCATGATCAGATGGGTTTGGAAGACCCTACCGCACCTCCGAGCCGAAATTTATGTGGAGTAGCATCATTTGCCAAACCTATCACTATAACTTCGAATTGAAGGATATCTAGAGAGAGAGAGAGAGAGAGAGAGAGAGAGAGAGAGATTCAAACACAAGGGGAGAGGTAGACATCAATATTGGAATTTCGGCCATCTTCCAACCGGCAAGAGACAGTGGCCTTGTCTTTAGGGGGATGCTGGTTAATTGATATAATATTGTACACCCTTGCTCTGGCCCCGAGCTACATCCAAACCCATCATTTTCATTTCTATACTGACAATCCTATACTGACGCAAACAATGGAATCCAATGTCTCTCCCTCTCTCCAAATTACAATATGTTATCTTATCATATTACTCCACTCTTTTTCTTAAGATTATTCCAAGAACATCCAAGAAAAACAACCTCTCCCTCGGGGGAATAGAGTTTTACTTTTACAACCTATTAATTAGTCATTTGAATTATTTTTTATGTGAACCTAACCATTTATAAGTCCTTGTCATCTTTGAAACTCTTCTAGACTGAAAGAGCCTAAGTTCCGTAATTAGATAGTACAAAATTTTTTAGAATTAAGCAATTGATACTATCTAATCATTATATTTTTTTTCCTAAATGGTCCTTTTATAAGCTCATCTTTGAAAAAGAGAAAAGAAAAAAAAATAATAAAAGCTGCATATGTTGTCACCAAAAAAAAAAAAAAAAAACTGCATATCTGTTGTGATCATATGCACATAACAGTCCTAAATGTATAAATACATATATATTTTTGTAGTACATTAAAGGGCTAGAGTCTTGAATATGAGGAGGGTGACTAGAACCCAAGACCAAAACCATGAGTGAGGGCTCTCTTCCCTGATGCTATAGATTCTGGATTTATTAAAGAAAAAGAAAAAAGGAAAAAAAAGAAATTAAGGAATTTCAAATTCTTACCTATTTTCTCTTTATAATTTTTTTACTCTTCATTTTCTCACACCACCAAACCTAAAATATAGTTTCATATTATCTTCTCTTTCTTTCTTTCTCAACAATTTGGGATTTGTAAATGTACAGTGATTGGAGTATAATCACCAAAATGAGTGTCATACTTGACATTACATGCAATCATAGGTCTCTCTCTCTACCAGGCATTTTTCCCCATCTACCATTGGACAACAAGAACATTGAGTAGGTCCACATTCAGGTTCGAATTAAACCTCGGCACTGCCTTGATATCATACACCCCCACCCCCAAAGTTCTCATGCATGCAACCTCCTAAAGCCTCCTCAAAATATCATAAAGAACTATAGGTGTGCCCACCCACCAAAAGTCTACCAGGGCATACCAATCAAAATTTTCTCAATAAAAAATAAAACATTTTAAATCCACATATTTGGCAATAGAAGAATATGAGCCTCAAAGCTTGGTCGATTAAAGCAAGAAAGAAAAAGCTTCCCATTAATCGTAAAAAAATACAGGAGAGATATGGTTTTGACATGAAAAGGGCAAAAGTTTTGTCAAGGGAAAATAGACTTTTAAAGTTAAACTCTTTTCAAACGCCCCTGGCCTCTTCACTTTGCTGCTGTATTTCGCTTACATTTAATGTCACTTAGATTTAAACTTTACAATCGATGACCGATGCATTAAATTCCCGAGAGATATCTCATATCTATACTATAATAAAAAGTCAACAATGGGGTTTTGATAAGGATCTATCATGTTATTTTATATTTTTAAACTGTCCTAAAATATTTAAAAAGTTACTATGTAACCCACGCTCGCACCCACCTTTTATAAGGTTACACAACAAGATAACGCAGAGAAATAATTAGATGTACTATGTTTTCACCATTTATACAGTTATATAACTAAATAACTACTAGTTAGCAGAAAAATAATTGGGTGTAGTATAGCACATGCATATAACACGTACCACCCTTCTAGTATATACAAGTTGTAATGTTAGTTTGTTCATTGAAGTAACTATATATTGTACATATGTGCATTGATTCTCGAATAATCACCCAACTGATTCTGGTCCCAAATTTAATGGCAATCTAATTGCTTGAATACATTTATAAAAGAGTCTACAAATCTGGTTTTTTTTTTTGGTATAAATATGTTTGTTATCTGCAACTAAAATTCATCTACCCCTCATCCTTCCACACTGATTGTATACAGGTACAAGTCCTATACTCCATAAAGCAAATTAAGATGGCTGTCTCACCTACGATATTTAAAATTGGAAGGCCTTCTTCTAACAAGCATATCATGGCAGTCGAGCAGTCCTTGCCTATATAATTAAGAAAGATTAATTTACATATATATACAGATATATCTACTTACATGCATGCATACATACAGGGGTGTGAATTAAGGTTGTTTGATACTATTGCATCTCTCTCTCTCTCTCTCTCTCTCTCTCTCTCTCTCTCTCTCTCTCTCTCTCATATATGATGCTGTTTGAGCTAAACCAGCAGACCAAATAAGTAACTAAAAATAAAAACAAAAGACAAAAGACAAAGCACTAAAGAAGGGAATGAATAGATATACAGATATATACTTTAAAAAAACCAAATTTGACTATGTGATAATTAACCACAAAATAACAAAAACAAAAGACAAAAAGAACTAAAGAAGGGAATGAATAGATATACAAATATATATATATATATATATTCTTAAAACAGCAAACTTGATTATGTGATAGCCAAAAAAATATTGAAATCAGGTTTGGAGTAACACTGGGCTAGTCGTGGGATTGATCGGTTCAGTAAAAACTAATTAGAAACTTCAGATTAGTGATCCTTTTTAAGCATTTATAGAATACCATTCAAGATCATGATACATGTTATGGAGAAGGTTATCACGCTTATAATGCATATATAGGGTATCGGCTGCATGCATGGCCAATGGCTCCTTAATTTCCTGTGATCATTAATATCATATGATTTCTCAGCAAGTTATATACATATACATATATATATATATATATATAGTACCATTCAAGACCCATGCATGATTCTACACCATTGACAAACTCTCTACATATGATCAGATATATACAGTGCTAGATTCATTTGAAATCAAACAATATTGCCATATTGAAAAGGTAACAAGTACATGCTGGCGTTAAAACACCATCTAATTTCTTTCAATTCCCATTGAAAGCCAACAACCTTCAAGGTCAAGGAAAAAACAAATGTTAAATGATAAAATCGATCACCTATATAGTCTTATACGAGTGACCTAATTTACAAGGACTGCCCGGCCGGCCACATTATCTCACCGGCCATCTTCATTTTCAACTAAGTTCTTTAAATCATTGTCTCCCTTTCCTTTCCATTCACTATATAGCCTCCTCTTTCCTTTTCTTTTTTCCTTTCTTATACTTGGGTAGATTAGTCTTTTGGAAATTTTTATATTTTTTTTGTTATGTAGTGAATGGTATCCGGGTTAACTTACGCGTACCTCGATTACTTTCCTTTTTAGTCTAGTCAAAGACAAGTTATTTATGCCAAGACTAGGGGATTCGTGACAAATGTGTAAAATTAAGGGCTAAAATGTGTGAAATTATTCTATAGTATCAACTTTCTTTTGGATTCAATATTAGAGAGTATACAATTACTCTATAAAAAGGCGTAAATAGAAGAAAATCTCCTATTTTTGTAAAAAAAAGATTTGTAAGGATAATGATATATTTAATCAGAAAATTCATACAGAATTTATGTAGAAGATGATGTGGTTGAATGATAGTCTTTTATTTTAAAATAAAGCACCCGTCGTGATGAATTTTAATTATAAAAATATCCTTATCATATTATTGTAGAAAAATTTTATGTTTAAATTTATCATAGAACAACATTTTGCAAATTATAATTACAATAAAATTACCCTTTGAAAGGCCTCTATTTGTCATTGCAAAAAGAAGACAAATATGTGATATTCCCGGTTTCCCACCGGCTATAGAAGGTGGCTTCTCTAACTTGCAGCCAATGACGTGGCGGTCATTCTTAGCTACCTGATCAGTAATGATTCTGTGATCCTCAACGGCCAGATCTTCTCAACGGCATGCCCACGTGGCTAGAGAGAGAGCCTAGACTCTCCGATTCCCTGTCACCGTTAATGGAGTCAGGACCACGCACATGCATGATACTCCAATAACAACCCTCGAAACAAATCTCAGCCGTCGATCAAATCCATTAATATCCATGCTCCAGTCTCCTCAAAATCTCTTCTTAACCAATTTCTAGAGAGGGAGAGATCGCTAACTCTTGTGAGCTTCGTTTGAAAGGTTCAGAGTATATTTGTATGTCTATACCATATATAGAAATATAGAGAGAGAGAGAGAGAGAGAGAGAGAGGCAGAAGGAGAGAGAAATTGACAGAGATGGCCCAGACGGGGGACTACATGAAGAAACGCAAGAAAGTTGGAGAAATCCCAGTGATGAAGGTCGGACATGGTAGACTGCTGAGGACGAGAGCTATGGAGATTGTGAGCTCTGCAAGCTCGTTTACGAGAAGAAAGATGGCGTCGAATGTTGATGATCAGCTCGTAAACCACCGCTACGACGTAAATTCGCCGGTGAACTCGGTGTCGCCGGCAACGTCGGAGGCTTCAGATCTCATTACGGTGTCTCATTGTTCGAGCAACGAGTCAACCGAGTTCGCTAAAGAGGGGTTGAGATCCGTAGATCTGAAGGTGACTCAAATTCACATGCGAACGCTCTTATTCTCGCTTAATTATTTTTAGATTTTTGTTTCTCAAGCTCAAATTGCTCATTTTGAATCCTATTCGTATACTTGAAGGTTGAAACCCACGCCGAGGGTTTTGAAACTGAGATGTCTATGCTCATCAACTGCAGATTGAGGTGAACTTTAATTTCTCGTTTAATTCACTTTTAGTTCTATCATTCACGTCAGTTCTTCTCAATTATACGAAATTGAAGCAAAACGATCTTCGTTTTCCGTTTAATCTTCTCTTTGTTAATTTTTGTGTACTGTGTGTGAATGTATGTCCACATATATTTGGTCCTTTCGTTGTTAATTCACAGCACTTTTCGTTGATTGCAGTAGAGAGACGACCCCGTCAAGCGAGCTTTCCGCAAACACGGACGACCTGGAGTCTTCGATGGCAACGAATCCACCAGCGGTGAGTCTCCGCCAGAAATATCCGGCAGCGAAGATGCCATCAGCGGCGGAGATCGAGGAATTCTTTTCCGCGGCCGAGAAATACGAGCAAAAGCTATTCGCAGAGAAGTATGTGTGCGCATGATGAGAAATATCAGCACCACAAGCTGACTTTAGAAATCATCACAATTTCTTATTTAAAAAAACAAAAAATAACAACTATTGTTTGCATTCAGGTACAACTACGATATAGCGAAGGACGTGCCATTGGAGGGTCGGTACCAATGGGTTCGACTAAAGCCATGATGAAGAAGAAAAGAGGGAGTGAAGAGAGGACAGTTTTTAAGTGACACGAGAGGCATCTTTCTTCTTTCAGGAAGGTTTGTCTTGTTATATGTACAGCTTTTCTATATCTATATATGTAAGACGCTCTTCGATTCGGGTACCACATTCAGAGAAGCTTCTTCTGGCCTGAACCTAATTTACACAATTAGAGCCCTAAAATACTTGTCTCTCTCTGTGTAGCATTCATCTTGGTGGTTCAATAGGGAAAGTAAATTTATGTAGAGTGAATACTTATTATGAAATTGAAAAGTGAGTTTTGTTTGAGCTTCGTTTGGCTCTTTTTCCAGATTTGTCAGGTTGTATCCATCTTTTAGCCCATATTCTCTTTTCTTCAAATATCTCTGGATGATTTCATTTGGAAGCCTCAGATTTTAATGTGGGGTTGTCTGGTGTGGACCTTGGACTTGCAATTAGTGGGATGATGTTGCAAAAAAAAAAAAAAAGGGAAAAAAAACACAGACAAGTAACTAAATTAGGATCACAGCCTTGTGATACCCTTTTGGAAGATGAGTGAATGTGGGGTGAAAAATGGAATTCGGTGTAGCATTTTCCGAGCAAAAAAAATGATGTTTATGCAAAATTGGCAGAGTTTTCATGTTCAGAAATTTTTTGAGACTGAAAGCAAAGTACTATATGGAAACAAAGGTCGTGTAAGTGGTTGTAGTGGTTCGAATTGTACGTGTACACTACATTAACAGCGGCTAGTGAAAGGAACCAAAGACAAAGTGGGTACAGCAGAAGATTTTCCGTGAAGATGGGGCTGTGCCAGGGCTGAGGAAAGCGCCAAGGGCATTGTCGGAAATAAAAGAAGCAGATGCATGCGCATTGTCTTGGACCAGAGATGTGCAGGAAAACTAACCTTGGCTAGCCCATGTGAGGCTTTCAGGTTCCCCCTTTGAACTACAAAATGATACATACCTATATATATATATATATATCTGTTTCCATATCTGTATTGTATATGTATCCAGATGTGTATAGAACAAAAGAAGAGCGCACGTGCCGTGATGGAGCGGTGGTGGTGGTCTCCTCTGGCAATTGCTTTGGATCTGATGCTCAAGTTTTTAAGAGAGAGAGAGAGAGAGAGAGAGAGAGAGAATGTTACTTATTAATGAAGGAGAAGAAGAAGGTTGGGTCTCGATTTGAACGTTTCTTACCGTCTGCTCTGTTTACGAAACTGATTACGATCGTTACTACGAAGAATTACTGTGTGTATTGCTGTGTTCTAGATTCTTGTTGTTTTTTATGCTAATTTTGGTCAATCACTTAAAAATATTCCAAACAGCTTTCCTTTGCTTTGTTTTGGGGGTAATAAGATCACATGACTTCAGTTGAGCATCCAAAGTGTTATATATGTAAAATATACAGAAGTGATGACAAGAAACAATAGAGAATGGTTGGCATGAATTGTTTTTATGAGAAACTAATGATATTGAAGTTGCTTGAGGCTGCGGTTCAAGAATCCACAGTCTCTCAAAGTCCAACTCTCACTTCCGCTTGTGCATACCTAAAAAGATAAAAAAGAAACACTTGACAATGGTTGCATCAACTTGCATGACGTGTTTGTGTGAAAGATTATTCAAGTACGTAATTGCTTGAGGGTTGGATTATTCAAGTAATTGCTTGAGCTTACTAGTACATTGGCATGTGATACCGCAATAAATATAGAGAGACTAGTGCTCTGTTCAGAATCTTTGAATCTAAAGATTTATCAAAAGAAAATAATTTTTCTATTAAGTGACCAATAAATTTCTTTCTTTTCTTTTTTTGGGTGGTAAACGATACTTTAATGCTGGTGGACATGTGCGTATATCCATGAGCAAGTGCTGAGTAAGTGAGATGCACATGACATGCTCATGGTGTGTCACCGAGGAATTATATAGGGCCCTTGGAGCTCTATTCCATTCTTACTCCTCTTTTATTACAATGAGTCATATTTTATTGGTCTTGAAATTAAAAAAAGATCAAGTTATTACATTAAAATAAGGATAATGTTATACAACTAGAAAATTTATACAGAATTTATCACTAGAATGATGTGGATAAGTTGTAAGCCTATTACTTTAAAATAAAGAACCCATCAAGATGCTTATTTATTACAAAACTGTCATCGCTATATCATTCTGATATAAAATTTTGTATAAAAATTCTGGAAGAATAACATTTTTCTTAAAATAATAGAAGTAAAAGTGACGTGTCACTTCAAGTGCATTGAATAGTTGCAATTTGCATGATAGTCTTTAACTTTAAGTAGTTAATGCCTAGTTGATTCAAGATTATTTTCGTCTAAACTCTGAAGTTGCACTCGAAAGTCCATTAACCCTAGTACTATAACAGTTTATTAGACTACAATGTCGTTAACATGTACCCCATCCCACGCAGGATTAGATTATGCTTAGAATGCGCTTGGTGCGTACTGTCTTATCTGGCACGTGCAATCCACCAAACAGTCCATACATACCAAACTCACACACACACACACACACTCTCTCTCTCTCTGTCCCTCTACTTTCCCTTATTTTTCTTTCCCTTTCTCTTTTAGGTAGAATCACACAAGTAGAGACCCCAAGTTCCAAACAGGTTGTTCAAGTATAAGCACTCATACTGTCCTTGGTCAAATCCTCTTTGATGCATATGTGATCCCAAGAATCAACCGTGTTGGCGTGTTCTAGGTCGTATGTATATATAAGTAATGAACTTTAATACCACCTTTTTTATTAGCTCTTTTGAGAGAGTTCATGTGTTGTTACAACACCCCATTTGGCAATATTAAAGCTCTGTTATATTGTTTCGTACATAAATAAAGAAAATACCTATGACGAACCGTGTTGATGTATGCTAAGTCGTACACAAATAGAAGCAATGAACTTTAATACCACATTTTTTATTAGCTCTTTTGAGAGAGTTCCTATGTTGTGACAACACCCTGTTTGGCATTACTAAAGCTCTATTATATTGTTTCATTATTGTCATATCAGTTTAACAATAGACATATGACAACCTTAATGCTTTTTTTAAAATTAAGGCAAATATACACTTGCTAGAGCAGATAACATACAGGGTTCGAAGATAACAAATTCAAACGCCAACCAACTCTTCAACAGAGGAGAAGAAGGAGGATAGGCAGAGATGAAACCAGAAATTATGTTGAGGGGGTGCATGGAAGGCCAAGATAAAAAAAAATTTTAAATTTTGTTGAGAGGTTAAGATAAAATTTCTTGAATTTGAAAAGTTATGAAAAATTTTTTTTGCAATTTTATTATTCAATTTTTAACGGTTAAAAGGAACATTTTTTTAATCTTTTTAGGGCTAAGATAAAAATTCTTGAATTTTGAAATGTTAAAGAAATTTTTTTTAAAATTTTAGGGGGCCAATATACACTTTCTTATCATAAATATACAAAATTTCATAGGGACTAAATCAATTTTTGTCAAAGTAGGGGGGTCATGGCCCATGGTCTAACCTTAGTTACATCACTGATAATAGAGTTATACCTAAGGATGGCAACATGGTGAGTTTAGAATGAGAGACCCCTATTCCATCCTCGCCCTACCATGGTGACCCCTCCCCCTCGCCCCACTTCCCTTCCCCCATCCCCACCTCGCCCTACCTTGTCATATCTCTTTTATGCTAGTAATTTTTTTAAACACATTACGAGTAAAACAAAGGCCAAAATCACTTAAATGAGAAAAAAAAAATCACACTATTTATATTCTAATATAATATTTATATATAAAAAAACAAATAAATATATCTATGTATAAACGAGGCGAGGCTCAACCCAACCCGACTCTGATTAGTATCACCTCATACCCATCCCATTAGGGACAGGACAAGAGAGGATCCAAGATTTCAGATTATTTTGTCATTCCTAGTTATACCTCAATACCCAGTGCTATAGCAAACTAACGTATAACCATCATTATCCAAGTCAAATCAAATTTACCGGTTCAACCAGTTGAATAGGAAATTGGATCCTAAAATGCAATTGAACCTGATTGAGTCAGTCGATATTTTAAAAACCCAATAAATCGGTCAGCCGATTTTTTAAAAATAGCATTGACCAATTTTAATTTTTTAAGTCTTTTTAAAAATTTTGATGTATTTATAGCTCTTAAGAGTTAAACTTGAAAATTAAAGGTAAAATTAAGTAATACTTATCATTGTTTCACCTGATTCTTTGTATTCTTTTTTACAATATAAATTATATTTATAATAAAATATATATATGAATAAATAAAATTTATTTAAATTATAATACTGATTAAACTAATAAATTATAAATCGATAGCCTCACTGATTTGATGTCGTATACAAATTTGATAACTGTGTATAACTTTAATGACTTGGATATCCCAAGATGACTTACATAGTTTACGCTAGGAGACCAAGCTAACTTTAAAAATACACTTAGATCGTGGCTTAATGGACTAGCAAAACCACTCCCATGGTGGTACACCCCAACGAAGGATTAGACAGGAATGAGTGGGTTGTCCGTCCACATGTGGACTGCATTCAAGCGTGTCCATTTGGAACAAGAGAATGGAATCATTGAAATGGATAGGAGCAGCGGCAGATTTAAAATTTTTGTTTAAACAAAATTTACACAGTATCATCCATGAAATTTTTTAATTAAAAATATTTTTCTAATAAATAAAGAGATAACCATATTTAAAATGTTGAAAAGGTGACACTACGTATATATAAAAAAAGTTGCACACAAAAAAATATATAAAAAATAAAATTCAAATTTACCTAGATAAGATTCAAAATTTTGAAAAAAATTTTAGAATTTAAGTAACTAAGAGTTTATAAATACAGGTTTAATTAGGATTATGTTGTTTATTTGGTCAAATAATAAAGAATTAGTGAGATACATATATTTTTTATTATAATTTTAGTAATATTTAATGAGAAAAAATATAATTTTTAGTAAATTTAAAAGGAAGCAAGTGTAGGTATTTTTAAATTTAATAGGGACAAATATATATTTATAATTTAAAATCAAATAAATATACATAAAAAGATAAAAATAACATTGTTTCCGACTTTTCATACCGGTACTTGAGGATTTCAAATTTTGGCTCCACTTCGGCGTTATCTTCTTCGAGATGTGCCATGTCGTGTCTAGTCACTTTCTCGATTATAAAAATTCGTACCCAAACAGGTCCAATCACTTCTTTATTTTAAAATGTCAAATGCAATTTTTTACGAGAGTAATTATATTTTTAAAGCTTTGTAATTTAAATTAAAATTAAATAATTTTTTTAGTTTAAAAATAAACATATAATTCTTATATAATTTAGATTTAATTACAAAATAAATAAAAATTATTATATTTAATAAAAAATTTGTCATAAAAATATTTTTTATTTTGTATTTTTAAATCATAACATTAAAAAAATAATTTAATAAAATAATAAAAAAATTCTTCAAAAACAATCATTTATTTTGACATATAAAAGAGGGATTAGACTGGAATGAATTATTCGTCCGAATGAAAATCTCTATCCCCACCCCCCCTACACCCCACGCCCTGATGTGACCATTAAATTTTTTTTGTTTTCCTATTTTGCCCATAACCTTACTCTTTTATTTTAAGATTGCCATCAAGTTCAATTATTTTGATAATATTTTTTTCTTTTCCTCCCACCTCCCAAATTTTAATTAAAAAAATTTTTGATCAAAAATTTTTAATTTCTTTTTACTCTCACCTACTAGATTTTTATATAAATAAAATTGTTATGATCAAATTTTATAATTTCTTTTACTCCCACCTCCCAATTTTTTTATTAAAAAAAAAATTTAATCAAAATTTTTAAATTTCTTTTTACTCTCATCTCCTGGATTTTTATATAAATAAATTTTTTATGATCAAATTTTATAATTTCTTTTACTCTCACCTCCCGGTTTTTATAAAAGAAAGAAATTTTGATCAAAATTTTTTAAATTTCTCTCTATTTATAAAATTTAATGTAAAACTAATTAATATAATTTTTATAAAAAAATACTTAAGTAAAATAATTTAGATTTGTTTCTTGAGACTATCCTTGGGAATTAATAATGCATTTTTTACTAGTTTGATTTGTCATAAAAACACATACAAAAAATAATAACTTTTAACATATCAATACAGTGGTAAATTCAACAATACATAAAAACAGAATTTCTAATCAATGTCTCCACCGAACTCTCCTCCGGGGGCACCCGGTCTTCCACCTATTATTTCTGACCACAAATTCATTCGTACTATATAATTATCAACCCATCCCCTAGCTTTGGTTGATACATGTTGTCGCCACCACATTAGAGTAGGTCGTACTGGGTAATGAGGGCGTAAGAAAACTTGAACGAAGTGGCTGCCGTCAACACGAGCAATAGCTATTTCCCGACGCTCGTGGACCGGAACTGGGGGGGATCTCAACGATAAGTGAGTAAAACAACCCGAATGATATGTGTCAAACGTATGCAGTACCAGGTTGTACCTTGATGCAATGGCAACTCCCAAAGCCATAGAGTCCATCCAATATGCCTCTGATGCTGTAGGCTGGAACCAAATAAGTGAATGTAGAAGAGTGTTTGCATAATTATGCTCTGGATAAAGCACATCGTATAAGTTCATGTTTTGCTGAATCTTTTCAATCAGGTCCATCCGTACCCGTGCCCAATCATCTTCGGCATACCCGACTTGCGTAGCTATCGCCCTGAATCCACAATGACCATCACCTCGGACGTCAACAGTGTAACTAATAAAATCCTAATAAGCCTCAGGCAATTGTTGGATGAAGGGATCCAAGACGGGTGGAGCTAGAGTTTGAGTGTTGCGAATTCTCGAGGTTGCAGTCGGTTGAGTGACCGGTGCATCTGGAGTTGAGTTAGATGCCCCCTAGATCCTGAAGTAGATACTTCTAGAATACTCTTTATGCGGCGTCTACTTTGTTCATCTCTACCTACAGGTCGACCTTTGTGTTCCGTGTTGTACACTGGGGCTCGAACTGTACTATGAGATGGATCTGTCATATCGATAATCCTGTTTATCATATTATCTCGCGTAGATGGATCCATCCCCTGTAACAGTTCAAGAACCTCAGATGTCCTGTCAGATCGTGGTCAATCATCATTAGAGCAGTCTGCATGCATACATAACCTAGTCCAATGAGCATTAATATTTATCAACGGAATTGGAATACAAAGCGAACGGTAATTAGCAGGGTTGTGCAAGCACGGCACTCCGTGCGTTACTTTGATTATACAGTCGCAATAGCCGGCCATGAATGGGGAGGCGGTATCAGCGTATTGTAGCTGTTCATCGATCAACTCCAACGCCTCTAATGAAATTCGACATATTATGCCACTGAAAATGTAGTCATCCATTTGTTTGTGGTGTGGAATGTTGAGAGATCTCTCGAACGACTTCTGAATGTCGCCAAACTGAATTCTCAACATCTTGTGAATTTTCGCAAACGATGGATCTAGCGATGACATGGTGTTCCCCAGATATAGCTTTAGCCTGGCATGGGCAGACTCTGCCCTATAATAGAAAAGTGCACTGTGTTTAAATCAAAAAGTTATAAAAAGTAGTTTGCAATGAAATCATGATACCTTTGACTTGAATTGCTTCCAAGGTGCATGAAAGTATTTATCCACGCCGCTACGAACCGCTCTTTGTATGGCCTTAACCATGTCTCCCAGAGGTATTTTGTTGCACACGGGTAGGATTTAAACTCTCCGAGAAGGGTGTGCCACTTCTGTTGGTAAGACTCTGGTGTTGATGACATAATTAGCGAGTGCCATGACATGAGAAATCGTTTCATCTCCGGACCAAGAATAGGGCTGCAGTACTTCACCACGTTCTGGTTTATGTGCCAGATACAGAGGATGTGATGTGCTCCGGGGAAACATGTATCAATGGCCTTCATAAGCGCCAAATCCCTATCTGAAACGAACACCGATGGCATCAATACTCCCTTTTCCAACATCAAGTTCTTCAAGGTACCTAAGACCCATGTCAACCGATCTGACTTTTCATTAGCAAGATATACGAACATAAGTGAGTATGTTCGTAGTGTGGATGTGGTACCCACAACCTCCAACAATGGTATGCGATACTCATTAGTCTTGTATGTTGCATCAATTATCAGCATAATGGAAAAATTGATATATAGCTCCAGGCTTTTAGGATGAACCCAGAGAATATCTGTAATTTCGTTCGTCTCTAGATTTGTTATAAAAGTATGGAGGTATCTTTTGCTAATTAATTGATCCAAAACATGCTGGATAGGATTTAGACCGCCACGTTTGATTTCTTTGTGTTTATAGATGGTGTTGTAAACGCTCTGAATTCCTGTGGTGTTTGAAGGGCCTCTTTCTTTCAGAACACTGAGAATTTATCGAGGTTTGATACTGTCAGCCATATCGAGCACAAATTGTTTCTCTACTGGTTTAAACCTTGACGGGTACTCGTGACCATCAAGATATTCTACAGTTTCATGGTTATGAAAACCGCATTTAACCAGTAAACCCCACATGACACCATCTGGAGGTATTGGTAAACCTCACAGCTCAAATGGGCAATCGTATTTTCTTGTTCCAGTATTTCTTTGCAAGGATTGCCCTTCAGAAAGATGCCGTGGCGGTTTGTACTTTTCTCCTCTTTCACAACCAAGAATGCACTTCGGGAGCTTGCCACCTTTTAAATTAGCAGACCTTTTGATAACAATCATGATGCCATTTTGTCGACCAATCCTCTGCACCCAATCTAACATTTCGTCTCTATTTTCAAAAATCTGTCAATAAAAAATAACAAATATGCATAAGTACAACGTTATTGGGTCTACTTTTAATAAATTGATAGTATGATGAAACAACAATAGTCTGATGAAATAAAAAATAACAAATGCTTGCCTGATTAGTGGTAAATTCAGGTGTATAGTCACGACCTCTGTGGGAGACGCTTTCTACACTTGGAAGATCACTCTCAGCTGCCCAACTATCTGAAAATGAGTCAACCATTGTGCTCTATCTTGATATAAATTGAAGGAGTGATAGTAGAGGAAGTGAAGGAATGAAGAAGATGAGAAAATCTGGAGAAATGTTTTTCATATAAATAGAGGGAGGCATATCCAAATAGAAAATCTTATTCAAACAGAAAATCTTATCAGAAAATCTTATCCGAACAGAAATTCTTATCAGAAAATCTTATCCAAATAGGAAATCTTATCAGAAAATCTTATCCAAACAGGAAATCTTATCCAAACAAAAAATCTTATCCGAACAGAAAATCTATCCGAACAGAAAATCTTATCCGAACAGAAAATCTTATCAAAACAGAAAATCTCTTCCAAACAAAAAATCTTATCCGAACATAAAATCTCTGAGATTCCTTGACAATCCCACTCACTGATGTGACCCATATTTTTTTTGTTCTTTTCCTATTTTTAAAAAAAAATCAAATTAATCAAAACAAAATAAAAATAAAATAACAAATAAAAAATAATAAAGTCTTGCTTGATCAGTGATAAATTCAGGTGTATAGAAAGAGACATATTCGAATAGAAAATCTTATCCGAACAGAAAATCTCTGATCTCATATTCCTGATAATCCCACTCACTGATGTGACCTCTATTTATTTTTGTTCTTTTTTTTTAAAACAATTCAAATTAATCAAAACAAAATAAAAATAAAACAATTAATAAAAAATAACAAATATTTGTCTGATGTGATCCCTATTATTTTATTTTTTTTATTTTTAAAAAAAATTAAATTAATCAAAATAAAATAAAAATAAAACAATTAATATATGTTTAACTATAAAAACAAACAAAACACTATTACTTTGCATCAACAAAGCACATGGGGGCAAAATCGGACAACGAAATTTTTTTTCCGTCCCATCAGCCCACCCCCCGTGTCAGGGGGGTGGGAGTAATAGTTCTCGTCCGAATTTGGACTGCATCCAAACGTTGCCTGGGGAAGAACAGAATGAAATCATTGAAATGGGTTGGAGTAGTTTCCGTACCTAGTACTCGGAGGATTTCAAATTTTGGCTCCGTTTCGGCTGAGAGGTGCTTTTTGCACCCCCTAACACACGCCCCTCCCGGCCCCCCTTCAAAATTTAATTTTGTTTACGTTTATACCTTTTTCGGTTTTCGCCCAGTTCGTTTCTCTACCTTTTTTTTTAGTTTAGTTTTTTTTTATTGATTTTTTTTGTTAACCAATTTGTTTTATTTTTTATCAATTTTATTTTTTTATTAGTTTTATTTTTCTTTTTGAATAATTTTTTTTATTATATGTTTGTAATCTTTTTTTTATTTTTTAGGTGTCAATTTTAAGAGTTATTATTTGTAAAAATTTTAAAAAGTAAAAAAATATGGATCAAAATAAAAATTATATATATGAAACTAACAAAAATACTAACAATTAATAGTAAACACATTTATAGCTTACGAACAAACATTTTTTTTTAAATGAAGAGTATATGTAATAATACACAAAAAAAAATACACGAAAATATATAAAAATAGAAATTTTAATCAATATTGCCTCCAAATTCTGCTCCCGACGCATTTGGTGGTGTACCTATTACTTCGTACCACAAATGAACACGTGTCCTATAACGAGTGACCCATCCTTTAGCTTCGTACGATAGATGTTGCCACCACCACGTTAGAATGGGTGGTACAGGGTAATGAGGGTGTAAGAAAACTTGCACGAAGTGATTGCCAACATGAGCAATAGCTATTTCTCGACGCTCTTGGTTTGGAACTGGAGGAGTTCTTAATGGCAAGTGAGTAAAACAACTCCCAACATTCTCACCAAATGTATACAGTACAAGATTGTACCTTGATGCGATGACAATTCCCAAAGGCATAGAGTCCATCCAATACATTTCTGGTACCCACGGCTCGAACCCAAATACTCTCTCTACTAGGAACATCATTCTCAATTGACCAACTATCTGAAAATGAACCCAAATAGTCATCCATAATTTTCTTCTATGAATTACGAAAAGTAATGGCTAAGAAGATAACTATGTTCTAGGAAGAGAGGAGGAGAGGCTAAGAGGGAGATAGCAGTGGAGGGAGGTGTGACTGAAGAGTGACTGAAAATGAAGTGTAAGAGTAGAATTTAAAGGGGGAGGTTCTGACATGTGTCAAGAGTTAAAGGGTAGGTAATTTAAGGGGAGGGGAGGTTTTGACATGTGTCAAGAGTTAGAGGGGGTAATTTAAAGGGAGGGGGGGTGTTTTGACATGTGTCAAGGATTGGAGAGTGGGTAATTTAAAGAGAGTGAGAGATTCTGACATGTGTCAAGAGTTGGAAGGGGGGTAATTTAAAGGGAGGAGGTGTTTTGACATGTGTCAAGGATTGGAGGGTGTGTAATTTAAAGAGAGTGAGAGGTTCTGACATGTGTCAAGGGTTGGAGGGGGTAATTTCAAGGAAGAGGGGTGTTTTGACAAGTGTCAAGGGTTGGAGGGTGGGTAATTTAAAGGGAGAGGAGGTTCTGACATGTGTCAAGGGCTGAAGAGGGGTAATTTAAAGGGAGGGGGGTGTTTTGACAAGTGTCAAGGGTTGGAGGGTGGATAATTTAAAGAGAGTGAGAGGTTCTGACATGTGTCATGTGTCAAGGGTTGGAGGGGGTAATTTAAAGGGAGGGGAGGTTCTGACATGTATCATGTGTCAAGGGTTGGAGGGGGGGGGTAATTTAAAGCGAAGGGAGGTTCTGACATGTGTCAAGGGTTGGATGGGGGTAATTTAAAGGGAGGGGAGATTCTGACATGCGTTGAGGGTTGGAGAGAGGGTAATTCAAAGGAAGTAAGAGGTTCTGACATGTCTCATGTATCAAGGATTGGAGGGAGGGTAATTTAAAGGAAATGGAGATTTTGACATGTGTTAAGGGTTGGATGGGGTGGTGGAAGAGGTTAGGGGGTAATTTTAAGATAGAAGAAAGTTCTGATATATGTCAAGAGTTTGAGGAGAGGTAATTTAAAAGGAATAGGAGGTTTTGACATGTGTCAAAAATTAAATAAAACAAAAAAAAAATTGATGGAAAAAACAACAAATAAAACTTATTAAAAAAAAACAAAACTAAATAAAAATTAAACAAAACTGAAAAAAAAAATATACACGAAAATATATAAAAAAAAAAATGAAATATCGAGTTAGGAAGATAATTTAAAGAAAGGAAGAGATTCTGACATATGTTAAAAATTATATAAAATAAAAAAATAAAAAAATTTGATGAAAAAAATAATAGACAAAATTAATTAAAAAAATAAAACTAAATAAAAATTAAATAAAACTGAAAAAAAATATAAGCAACGAAGTTTAAATAACTTGTTATTTTAAAGAGAGAAGAGGGGTATAAAGGTCATTTAAAAGGAGGACAAATTCTGTTTTTGGGAGTGGTGTCACCGCCGCGGGGGGGGGGGGGGGGGGGGGGGCTTTGCCTTCTCCGAGACGGTGCTCTGACGTCTCCAGTCACTTTCTTCATTAGAAAATAAATAATTAAAATAACCCAAACAGGTCCCATTCTCCCCGTCACTTCGTCCTTTTAAAAGCTCCTAAGACAAAATGCCTAAAAATGAAAATTTTTAAAATCAAACGGTCGGCCTTTCTTTCTTTTCTCAACTCTCATTTTTTACGTGAATAAAGAAAGCAACACTATCCGAATTTTATTCACTTTTTATTATTATTATTATTTTTTTACTAAAAATTAGTGTTTCAAACCAAGGGTGAGTGATTTAGTCTAATCTTGGAAAATGTTAATTATTTCAGAACAAAAAAACTTTGTACAGAAACTATTAACTGAATAATGCGGTGCTGCATTTTTGTAATTAAAAATTACAATAATAATTACTATTTTGTTTTAAATTAAAAAACTATAATTCAACTAGATTCATGTATACAGAAATTCTGTATAAATCTTACTCAATCTTATGATTGAATAGTATTACTCTTGAATCTCCCAATAATTTAGGTTAAACATCAGCACCTACCTCACAACTAACGAAAATGCTGTGACAGGCTCATGACAAAATGAAGTTCAATGGTGATGATAAGGCACACCATTTGGTTACAAAGTACTGAAATAGCCCAGACATAAACCACAACACTAACATATGAATACACATACATACATATATATATATATATATATAGCTCACGTCCTGATCAGAAGAGGAGAAGCTAAACCTTATTCTTGATTGAGGAATGTAGCCATTCTTTCCAGCAAAGTCACTGCAATCTCACTAGTCGGCTTAAACAAATGAAACACGTGCCCTTCCCCGGGTGACTCCATAAGCTCCACCGCCCCGCCCCATCCACTCTTCTTCAGTGGCTCATAGTAAAAGAGACCCCCATCTCTTGACCCGTCATTCTCCGCAAGACAAACCAGCACCCTCTTGCACCCCAGGCTAGACAATCTGGAATCCACAGACGGATTTACCCTCGGGTCATCCGATCCCGTTGTCGTGGGACAGGCAAAAAACCATATATCGTGAATATCTCCTCCTCTACTGGTAAAACCCGGATGAACCAGACAAACCCCTAACAGCTTCATTCCCGGCAAATCTTCCACACCGGCTTGCGCCGCCATGTTGTGGGCTATGTTGCCTCCGGCACTGTCCCCGGCGAGGAAAACTCTTCGGAGATCGGCGGCGTCGTTGAGCCAGGCTTCAGGGCCTTGTCCATCACAATGTGAAGCGACCCACTTGAGCGCCGCCCATGAATCTTCATAAGCTGCCGGGATTGGATGTTCCGGGGCTAGTCTATAGTCAACGGAGACTGCAACAACCTTAGCTCCGGCGACAAGAGAGGCAAGATGGTTGTGGTAGGTGGCACAGAAGGAAGATCCAAAGCAGAAGCCTCCTCCATGCAAGTAGACAAGGAGAGGAAGCTTTTGGCCTGGATTGATGCTGCTAGGCTTGAAGAGACGTGCCGATACGGCGGTTTCCGGCGAGATTAAGACATCCTTGAAGGAAACGCCAGTTTCAGAATATGTGGAAATAGGAACCCTGTCGGTGCCGAAGAACCTCTCTACCCGTCCATCTTTGTATGCACGGAAATATGGAAGAAACGCGTACGCTACTTCATTTTCGCAAGACTCCATTGTTGAGAATAGAGATGATGGCAAGCAGAAGAAAAGGAAGAAGGCAAGCATATAACAAGTGGGCGGCGCTTGTGAATAGGAAAACTCTACTCTCGCCGCCTGACATCCCCCGATTTGATTATTAAAAGTTTTTAGTTTTTTTATTTTGCCCTTAGTCACCCTCTTATTTTAATATTATCATTTACTTCAATTTTTTTTGATAATTTTTTTTCTTTTACTCCCACCTTTCAGTTTTTTATTAAAAAAACAAATTAACCAAAATTTTTTAATTTTTTTTACTCTCATCTCTTGAATTTTTATATAAATAAAATTTTCATGATCAGATTTTATAATTTTTTTTGACTCTCACATCCCAATTTTTTATTAAAAAAAATTTGTTCAAAATTTTTTAATTTCTTTTTACTCCACCTCATGAATTTTTATATAAACAAAAATTTTATGATCAAATTTTATAATTTCTTTTACTCTCACCTCCCAGTTTTTATAAAAGAAAAAGATTTTAATCAATTTTTTTTAATTTTTTTAAATTTCTCTCTATTTATAAAATTTAATACAAAACTAATTAACATATTTTTTTTTGAAAATACTAAAGTAAAATAATTTAGATTTGTTTCTTGAGACTATCTTTATAATTAATAATGCATTTTTTTACTAGTTTGATTTGTCATAAAAACACACACAAAAAATAATAACTTTAACATATCAATACAGTGGAGAAAAATTATTGATGTGACCCTTATTTTTTTTATTCTTTTCCTATTTTTAAAAAAATTAAATTAATCAAAACAAAATAAAAATAAAATAATAAATAAAATATAAACTATTGATACATGTTTAACTTGACAAGAAATTAACCCGCCCATCCCATCATCCCACCTCCCGTGTCAGGGTGGGAGTAATTCCTCTCTTATGAATAATAAATTAAAAGAAAGTCCTTTTTTTCTTTATTGGAAGTAGAGAAAGAAAATAAATGAAAGTTTTTGAAAGAATAATATTTTATATAAATTAAATACCCATTTTCGTATGAGTGGATATTTTTTCTGGTAGCGTAAAACAAAGGGTCTTTTATATTAAAAAAAGACTTCTTTATTTTTTCATCTTCTCTTAGAATAATCTGATTACGTACACTCCTACATTTAGGAGATGTTTGGTTTGGTTTTTAAAAAAAATTATAAGTCATAAGATTAAATTAATTTAAAAAAATTATTTATTTGAATGATTTTTTTAAACTTAAACTAAGTTTAAAAGCTAATTTTTTAAATAAAATTTGAACACAATTTTAAAAAATTAAAAATTTAAATCATAAATTACTAAAAAGTCACCACTAACCATCCGAAAAAGTAAATATCATTAGTATTTGGTTAGCCCCACAATTTTGATTTAGTTTGTCACATTGTGAAGCACTAAAGCAGTTGATAGGTGCATACTACATAGATTCGACACTTTTTTTTTTTTCTTTGTGTTTTTTGGACCCGCCTTGATACACGTGAATCACATGGTGATGTGGCAAATTCAGAGTCCCGTAGCTTTGTTGTAAATTCGCAAGTAAAGTTTGTAAATATTTTGGTAACCTTATCATAATCTTAAGTAAAATTCTACTAGTACAAAACTAATGCTATATAGATACATAATATACACAAAACCTACTTACCCTAAAAAAAATGCACAAAAAAGGTATACAGATTATGTGGATGTGTTATGGACATGTTACTTTGAAACAAATAACTCACTAAGATATCATTTAATTATTAAACTATCACCGCATACATCATTTTAGTGCAAGCTTGTGTACAAAAATATTGCAAGAATACAATTTTTCACTACAAAATTTTTATATTGAATTTTTTACCATACAAAATTCTTAATCAGAATAATATGATAATAGCATTTTTTAAAATTTAATTACAAGCTCAAAAATTCTCGTATCATTCTTTATTATTATAGCATCATTTATTATTTTTTATAATTGCTATAACGTAAGAGTGTGGGTACAGAAAAGCACCTAGGATTATTGAAGTTAGAATGGGGAGGTTCATGTGTACCATTTATTTAAGCCCACTTGCTACCGTGATAGCTGTAACTATGCAAGACTGGTTTCTTTCATTAACTAGGGCAAAGCCTATTTTGATAAGACTATAATCTTCTTGGTTTTATTTCTATTTAATTATATCCTTATTGCATAAGTTATTGCACGTAGTTGTATAGCATTGTTTGATTTTTCAAAACATTGTCAGATTTTTCTTTTACTGTAGGATGTCTAACTTCGATTGACTACTCTTCAAGTTCATCCAGGACCACGGCCCATCGTCCACATATATCGTTTAAACTTTAAGTCTTCATGTATTGTATGAATGATAAGTGACCACAAGGACTATGGCCGAGATCAAACTTTATCACATGATTTGATTAATTAAAGAAATTTCTTTGCTGAAAAATGCCAAGGTATATGTTTATGAGGTATAAGCCTCCGAACTCCAAACAATATTACTAGAAGATTTAAACATTATAATCTCTCTGACACTAAATTCTCATATATATATATATATATATATTAGTGATAGGTTTGGCAAATTATACTATTAGAATATTAAAGAGGGAAAAATTGGAATATTTAATTCTGCGACCACTGGGTAGCTCGAGTTTTTTTGGTAATTATTTTTATTATACTTTGCCATGTGACATTTTTCTAATAAGTTTCTCCATTTTATAATAAATTGAGGTTGCTGATTAAGTTTTTTTTTTTTTTTTTTTGGCTAAGTACAAAGCTATGGTACATACGGGACAAAAGGGAGATCCATAGCAAAAACGGCTCCTCCATGCTATGTATTTATTTTATTTTCACCAAAAACAAAATATGTTTCTCCTTAGCCCAAGTCACCACAGCCACATGTCACGATCTTAGACTTTTACCAATACAACCGTGTCGACACTTAGCTTGAACACCTTTTTGGCAAAGCTAAGTCAGCCTCCAATTTGAGTTAGACAAAGGTTTAGACAAAGAAAGGCTAGAAGAGAGTTTTGGAGAATGTTGTTTTTGAATTACACTAGAGAATGTTACAACTCACTTAGATTGGTTTGGCCAAATGAGGCCTCCCTTTTATATAGTTTTCTACCTCCTTAATAGATGGTGGAGATTGATTTGATCCTACGGTAGGGGGTGATTTTTCATATTCTTCCCACCTCCTTTCTTACAAAATATCTAAGATATTTATATGGAATATTCCAGAGATATTCTAGAATATGTACAAGTCTAGACTACTCTAGAACATTCTAAAAAACTCTAGACTACACAATAACCTTCTAAAAAATTCTAGAGAAACCTAGAAATCTCTCAATAATTCTGGAATATTCTAGAGCTTTCTAGAACCTTCTAGAGATTTCTCCACTGTTCTAGAATTTTTTAGGCCGTTCTAAACTTCTGCGCGCAAGGAATTCGGCGTTCCCATGCAGCGCGTAACACTCTCCCCCACCTATTCCAGATCATCTCTGTATTGCCGTAGGTGGTCTTCGAATTGCCAAAGGTCTTCTTGTGACTCCCAACTAGCCTCACTCTCTAGTAATCCCTTCCATTTAATCAAGAATTGAGTACTTGGTGGTACTCTTCTCCGTCACAATACTCGGTTGGCTAGCACCTCCTCAACTTCTCTATTAAATGACTTGATCATAATTGGAGGTGCCCTCTTTGGGACAATCCTGCTTGGCTAATCCTTGTTTTCATGGTAAGGCTTTAATACGCTTGCATGGAAGACAGGATGAATATTTAAGCTAGGGGGTAAGTCAAGTTTATAAAAAACCTTGCCTACCTTATCAATTACCTTGAAAGGGCCTTCATATTTGCGTATCAATCGCTTGTGCACCTTTCTGAAAGCCTTGAACTATTGGAAAAGAAGCTTCATCATCACCATATCTCCCACGCGATACTTTGTTGGTTGCCTCTTCTAATCTGCCCATTTTTTCATCCTCTTGGCAATTTTGACAAGGTAGGAGCAGGTCATATCAACATGCTTTTGCTAAGTCTTAGCCATATAATATGTGCCTGGGCTTTTTCCCTTATAGGTAGTAGCCTGATTACATCCTAAAAGTGTAATAATGAACCCTTAATTTGCACATTGTTATATTTAGATTGTAGTTAATTATCTTGTTTTAATTCAATAATTGATTTATTGTGTATTTTTGTGTAGTTTGTAGGTTTTGGAGTGAAAACAGCAAATAAGAGCCAAAATTCCAGAAGACTGTCTAGACGGTGCGTTCGGACGGTATCAGTCGTTCAGACTGTGCATTTGGACAAGCGAAATAGCGTTTGGACACTACGTCTAACGATGGAGCCCCAGAGTCGTGTCTTTGAGTTTGAAGCTATTCTAGAGTCCGAGGACCATTCAGAGGGTAAAACAACAGTTCGAACAGTAAAATAATCATTCGAACGCACCATCCGAACGCACTTCGGACACACGTCAAACGGTAAACGCAGTTTTGCCCTAAAACCAGCATTCGAAGAGAAAAAAAAAAGGGGAATAAAGAGTTAGGGTTAGTTTTGAGCAAGGGGACGGCGGGAGAAGCTCCCAACAGGTTGGTTCTTCCATTTTTCTTCATTTTTAGCTTATATTTAGCTTTGTAATGGTAGTATAGGTGTAAAACTTGTAGTTTTCTTTCATTGTTTTGTATTTCTTTCATTTTCTTGCATTTTCTTTGTAACCAAATAGTTTTAATATTCAAGTAAATTTTAGATTTAAGTCTCTACATGCTTTCTTTACGTTTTTATATATTTTTATGATGTATTCAAGTAGCTAGGAATTTGTATTGGGTTTAAATGTGAAAGTCACCCAAGAAATCCAAGAGATTCAATGGAGGTATCTTATGAATTAATTGTCATATTTTTCTAGAATTCGAATTTTTAATAATTAGATGTGAAATTTTAGAAAACTTGAATTATTGACTAAGTTTGGGGATTTTCATCACCCAAATTAATAGTATTAATTTAGGACTCTTGACTAGACAAATACTCCACAATTGCTAGAAATTCATTCTCACAAATTGATTAAAGATGCTTAGAAAACATAGGTTATTGACTATGTTTGGCTAATCAATGCACAAACCACAAATTTGGTATTGACTAAGTTGAATCGATGGTATTAACCTTTGATTCCCCATTGAACATGTATCTAATGCAAATTGCTTGATAATAATCAGTTTTCAAAGCTAAATTCTCTGAATCAAACACACTTAAATATTGTGTTTAATTTGAGTTATAAACCTCATTGGAAGCCTTGGATGAAATTGAGTGGTTGGATAATTTGAGTCCAATTCCCTTTTTAATTGCTTTAAATCTAGTTTTAATTTGCTTTACTTTAATTACCTAGTTAATTATTTTAATTTTCATTGCACTAGTTTAATAATTCAAAACCTCTATAAAAAACCAAAAGATTTTCGGTCTTTATTTATTTTTTTAGATCCAATTTCACTTTTTATTGCAATTCAACCCTAGTTAAGGTTAATGTGAGGTGAGTGCTAGAGCTTATATTTGGCTAGGTCCCTTGGGAGAGAACGATACCTGATCTTCCAGTTTATACTTAACCACGACCCTCGTACTCTTATAGGATACTAACTCCATTTGTAGGAATACCACATTTAGGGGCGAGTTATAGCCAGTGCATGTAGGGTGAGCGATTGTTTTCCAGTTGCTATCTCGAATAGACTCTTTCCAGTAGCCTCACTCCTATGTAAATTGTAGGAAAACAGTGTCACATCTAGGGGCTTCGCCCAATCCCTCTGGTTAGCACTTACAAAGTGCCTCAGATAACACTCCAACAAGGCATTCACACGTTCAGTCTGCCCATCTGTCTATGGGTAAAAACTTGTGGAGAAGTGGAGTTTTGTTCCAAGAAGCATGAACAATTCCTTCCATAGCTTCCCTGTAAAGCGGGGGTCTCTTTCACTAATGATCAACCCTGGCAACCCCTAATATTTCACCACATTTTTTAAGAATAAGCGTGCTGCTTTTTTTGCCGTGCAATCTGTAGGGGCTGGTATGAAAGTACCATATTTGGAGAATCTGTCAACCATGGCCATGATAGATCCATACCCCTCAAACTTAGGCAGAGCTGAGGTTAAATCCATAGAAACACTCTTCGAAGGGCATCCAAGTATAGGCAAAGGCTTCAACATTCCTCCGGACTGTTGGTTTTTAACTTTATCTTGCTAGCACACAAGGCAAGTCTTCACATACAACTTGATTTCACCCCTTATTTCTGGCCAGTAGTAATCTGCCTCCAATAATGCGTAAGTGCACCTTTGTCTTGGATGTCCAACCCATGTTGAATCATGACACTCCTTTATGAGTTCCCTCGTTAAGTTATTCTACCTGGGGACATATATTCTTCTGCTGATGGTGTAAAGAAGATCATCCTCAACCCAAAACCTCTTGATCTTGCCTTCTCTAGCCATATCTACCAATTGCTTGGCCATCGGATCATGTTGGAGCCCTTCTTTGATCCGTGCAAGCAAGTCCCCATTAGCTTGGCTTATAGCAGCTAACTCTGCCTTATGACTCAAAGCGTCTGCTACCACGTTAGTTGTGCCAGGTTTATACTTCATCACATAGTCAAACTCAGCCAAGAAGTCCTGCCATCTTGCTTGTTTTGGGGTCAACTTCTTCTGTGACTGAAAGTAGCTAGTCGCCACATTATCTGTTTTGATCATAAAGCAGGTCCCAAGTAGGTAATAGCGCCATGTTCGTAGGCAATGGACCACGGCTGTCATTTCCTTCTCTTGTACTGTGTAGCGCCGTTCTATCTCGTTAAGTTTGCTTTTCTCATAGGCTATGGGTTGTCTTTCCTGCATTAGCACACCCCCAATAGCAAATTCAAAGGCATCCGTGTGTACCTCAAAAGTCTTGGAGTAATGTGGAAGAGCTAAGACAGGTTCTTCCATGATCGCCGTCTTCAAGTCTTTAAAGGCTGCTTGACACTTCTCAGTCCACTCCCATGACTTATTTTTCTTCAATAAATCCATCAAAGGGGCTCCCCTAGCAGAGTAATCCTTGATGAACCGCCTGTAGTCGTTCACTAAGTAGAGAAAAGATCTTAGCTCGGAGACTTTAGTAGGTGGCTCCCAATCTTTGATGGCCTGTACCTTTCGATCATCCATTATAAGGATCCCCTCCTTTATGACATGGCCAAGGAAATGCACCTCTTCTTTGGCAAATGAGCACTTCTCCTTCTTAATGTAGAGTTCATTCTCCCGCAACATCTTGAACATAGTTCGCAGATGTTCCACGTGTTCCTCCAAGTTATTGCTGTATATAACGATATCATCGAGATATATCACCACGAACTGATCAAAATAAGAGTGAAAGATCTTGTTCATGAGGGTGCAAAATTTCACGCGTGCATTAGTCAAGCCAAAAGGCATGACCAACCACTCGAAGGACCCGTATCTTGTCACACAAGTGGTGTTAAGCTCATCTCCTTCGGCGATGCGAACTTGATAATAACCCGACCTCAAGTCCACTTTAGTGAAGTACTTGGCCTTCCCAAGCCTGTCAAACAAGTCAGCTATCAAGGGATGCCCATGTCCGGAATTGTGCTGCTATTTTGGCATTCGAATTGGCCTCCATGGTACTCTAATTTGGCGGGCCGTGACACACAGCCCCAGCCTAGTCCACACCACACCTACCATGCACGGTCAAGCTCCATTAGAACACTTTCGTAGAACACAAAAATAATTAACTTTTTTATCATCATATATATATTTCTCACACAATTTTTGAAGTATTCTGACCTTCAAATTTCTTTGTTTGTATTACAAAATAGTATGGATTTTCTGTACAACGCCTCATGAAATAATAGTTTTTTTTTTTAGATACAATGTTAGGTAGCATGTTAAACAGATGATGATGCAATGAATTTATACGTCTTTCCCAACCCCTGGTGCAACTTGTCGGAGTGATGAATCCCCTTGCCTGGAACACTGGTGTGGTGCCTGCCAAAGACACTCCAATGCCAAAGTTAGGCCCGAGAAAAATGGACAGAATAACAGTATTTAGGGTGGTGTAAAATTGTACCTTCCTGGAAGCGATGACTGTCCTTCTTATAGGAGTGTTAGCTTGGATCATGGGCACCTTCATGGGTTCACCAATCGTGCCCCAGTCATGCCTCCCACCTCGTGGGGGTGTATCATACCTTGATTTTAGGTTCCATGGACCATGCCCCCGTTCGTGGGGGAACCGTTCCAATCATGGGATCGTGGGGGCTAATCACCAGGCGAGAATCTCGGAGTACCTATATGGTGGCGCCCAGTGTATTACTGGAGCTCTGCCACTCCGCCTGCTAGCAGACCTGACCGGAGGGGAAGGGGAGGCTTGGTTTGGGGACGTGAGCTAAGCTGGTCTGATCTGCCTTCAAAGGGACTGACCAGCTGTACTTGTATTATTTGTGTTATCAACAAATATTGACAAAACTATGACTACAGTAAAATCTTGTCCAATTTACATAACTTGAGAAAGCATGATCAAATAGATTTGGAAGATCTCACCGTATATACGTCCAAGCCGAAGTTTAGGAGTACCTACGTCCAAGCCGAAGTTTATGTAGAGTCTATTTGTATACTTATATTAGTAAAACAAAAATTGAAGGATATCTAATAGGAGAGAGAGAGAGAGAGAGAGAGAGAGAGAGAGAGAGAGAGAGAGAGAGAGAGAGAGAGAGAGAGAGAGAGAGAGAGAGAGAGATCAAACACAAGGGAAGAGGTAGAAATCAATCTTGGAATTTCGGCCAACTTCCAACCGGCAAGAGACAGTGGCCTTGTCTTTAGGGGGATGCTGGTTAATTGATATATATGGTACACCCTTGCTCTGGCCCTGAACTACATCCAAACCCATCATTTTCATTTCTATACTGACAATCCTATACTGACACAAACAATGGAATCCAATGTCTCTCTCTCTCTCTCCAATGGAATCCAATCTCTCGCTCTTCAAAATTCTTCTCACAGTTTTGAACCTAATCTAGCTAAATTTAAATTTTATTTTTTATATAATTTTTTTTGTACAACTATTATACATAGGTAGTGTCACCTTTTCAGCATTTTAAATATGATTATCCTTTTATTTATTAAAAAAAATATTTTTAATTAAAAAATTTTATGTATGATACTGTATAAGTTTTGTCTAAACAAAAAATTCTAAATCTCTAGCTGCTCCTATCCATTTCAATGATTCCATTCTCTTGTTCCCAATGGGACGTTTGGATGCAGTCGATATGTGGACGGCTAACCCACTCATTCCTGTCTAATCCTTCGTTGGGGTGTACCACCATGGTAGTGGTTTTGCTGGTCCATTAAGCCACGATCTAAGTGTATTTTAAAAAGTTAGCTTGGTCTCCTAGCATAAAATGTGCAAGTAATCTTGGGATATCCAAGCCATTAAAGTTATACACATGGTTATCAAAATTCTATCGGGCATCAAACTAGTAAGGCTACTGATTCACAATTTATTAATTTAATTGGTATTATAAATTATATAAATTTTATTTATTTATATATATTTTACCTTAAATATAATTTATGTAAAAAAAAACACAAAGAATCAAGTAGAATAATGATAAGTATTACTTAATTCTACCTTTAGTTTTTAAGTTTAACTCTTGAGAGCTACAAATATATCAAATTTTTTAAAGAGACTTAAAAAGTTAAAACTGGTCAACTATATTTTCAAAAATCGGCCGGTCGATTCATTGATTTTTTAAAATATCGACTAGTTCAATAAGGTTCAATTACATTTTAGGGTTCGATTTCCTGTTCGACTGGCTGAACCGGTCAGTTTGTTTTGGTTTTCATAACGATGGTTATATGTTAGTTTGCTATTGAGGTATAACTAGGGATAACAAAACAACCTGAAATCTCAGGTCCTCGCCTTGTCCCGCCCCTAATGGGGTGGGTATGAGGTGATACTAATTGGAGTAGGGTCCCTCCTCGTTTATGCATAGATATATTTATTTGGTTTTTATGTATAAATATTATATTAGAATATAAATAGTGTGATTTTTTTTTCTTATTTAAGTGATTTTGGCCTTTGTTTTACTCATAATGTGTTTTAAAAAATTACTAGCATGAAGGAGGCATGACAGGGCGGGGCCAAGGGGATGGGAGAAGGAAAGTGGGGTGAGGGGAATGGGTCACCGTAGCAGGGCAAGGATGGGATAGGGTCCCCCGTTATAAACTCACCCTATTGGCATCCCTAGGTATAACTCTATTATCAGTGACGTGGTGGGGATGGGGGAAGGGAAGTGGGGCGAGGGGTGGGGTCACCGTAGCAGGGCGAGGATGGGATAGGGGTTCCTGCTATAAACTCACCCCATTGCTATCCCTAGGTATAACTCTTTTATCAGTGACATAACTAAGGTTAGATATGGGGAGCCATGACCCCCCTATTTTGACAAAAATTGATTTAGTCCTTATGAAATTTTGTATATTTATGATAAGAAAGTGTATATTGGCCCCCCTAAAATTTAAAAAAAAAATTCTTTAACCTTTCAAAATTCAAGAATTTTAATCTTAGCCCTAAAAAGATTAAAAAATGTTACTTTTAACCTTTAAAAATTGAATAATATATTTTTACCTTAGGCCCCAACAAAATTACAAAAAAAATTTACCTTAACCTTTCAAATTCAAGAAATTTTATTTTAACCTCTCAACAAAATTTAAAATTTTTTATCTTGGCCTTCAATGCACCCCCTCAACATAATTCCTGGTTTCATCCTTACCTATCCTCTTGCTTCTCCTCCTTGGAAGAGTTGGTTGGGGTTTGAATTTGTTATCTTCAAACCTTGTATGTTATTTGCTCTGGTAAGTGTATATTTGCCTTAACTGAAAAAAAAAAAGCATTAAGGTTGTCATTTGTCTATTGTTAAACTGATATGACAATAATAAAACAATATAGCAGAGCTTCAGTAATGCCAAATGGGGTGTTGTAACAACATAGGAACTCTTTCAAAAGAGCTAATAAAAAAGGTGGTATTAAAGTTCATTGCTTCTATTTATGTACGACTTAGCACACGCCAACACGGTTCGTCATAGGTATTTTCTTTATTTATGTAGGAAACAGTATAACAGAGCTTCAGTAATGCCAAATGGGGTATTGTAACAACACATGAACTCTCTCAAAAGAGCTAATAAAAAAGGTGGTATTAAAGTTCATTGCTTCTATTAATATACAACTTAGCACCCGCCAACACAGTTCGTCACAGGTATTTTTTTTATTTATGTACAACTCAACACATGCATGCCAACATGCCAACACGGTTAGTCACATGTGTTTTCTTTATAATGCAGTATGCCAGTATCCATCAATTCATATTCAGTGAAAAAGAAAATAGAGTCTGTCCAAACAAGATTACACTTGTCCAATAGCTACAAATAACGGACTAAATATTTACAATGTCCAACCGTCTACTCATTAGAAAGAACATCTTCACTTATTAATCATAGTTTGATGCAAATATAGATATACAACAACTTACATTGTCAATTCCATCCTCCATATGTAGGTCGTATCTCACAAACAAGTCCCTAACCGCATGAAAGGAGTCCATAATTCTGAAGCTACTATACAACCGATACTTTCTCATTCTCCCTATACACTTTGTGCAATAAATCAGGCCATGGCAGATATTCCCAGCCAGAAGTACGAGTCGAAAACACCTCACCCATGAAATATGTGTGCAATGTAAATATGCGTTATATTTTAATTTGTAAACACCATTTTTTTTAAAAAAAATAAATAAATATTTAAAAAGTATGAAATCTAATGTGTGTTCTCATATCATTAGATATGAGAATTAGATGAATTTGAAATACTTTAACACATACTCACACCCCAAACCCACATCGCAATCCATATGCAACACAGCTTAGACCTTCTTTCCGCTTCTTGGATGGATATTCTTGGGGTGGCGAGCGCAGCGCATGAATGCTTAGACACCTTCTACAACTGATAGTTGAGCTTTTCCATGATTATCTGAAAAGGTCTTATAAACTTTAGCGGCGGATGCATTTTTTGGCACTCAAAAGTGAAGAGCAAAAGCTAAGGGCTGGCCATTCAAAGAACCAGAAAATTTAAATATACGAATCGATCTTCTTGGGAACACATATGCATCAAAGAGGATTTGACCAAGGATGGTATGAGTGCTTATACTTGAGCAGCCTGTTTGGAACTTGGGTCTCTACTTGTATGATTCTAACTAGAAAAGAAACGAAAAGACAAATGAGAGAGAGAGAGAAAGAGAGAGAGAGAGTTTGGTATGCATGGACCGTTTGGTTTGTGATTCTACCTAGAAGAGAAAGGGAAAAAAAATGAGGGAAAGTAGAAAGAGAGAGAGAGAGAGAGAGAGAGAGAGAGAGAGTTTGGTATGCATGGACTGCACGTGCCAAGTAGGACAGTATGCATCAAGCGCATTCTAAGCATAATCTAATCATGCGTGGGATGGGTGCATGTTAACGGCGCCGTACTCTAATAAACAGTCATAGTAGTTAAATACCATCATGCAAATTGTAACTATTGAGTGCTCTTGAAATGACACGTCACTTTTACTTTTATTATTTTAATATAATTAAATGATTTTCTTTTTAATTTCAAGACTAACAAAAAATGACTCACTGCAATAAGAGACGAGCAAAAATAAAATAGAGCTCTAAGAGCCCAGTATAATTTCTCGGTGACAAATCAAGAGCATGTCATGTGCATCTCACTTACTTCGCACTTGCTCATGGACATTCGCACATGTCCACCAACATTAAAGTATCGTTTGCCACCAAAAAAAAAAAAAAAGAAAAAAGAAAAGAGAGAAATTTATTGGTTACTTAATAGAAAAATTATTTTCTTTTGATAAATCTTTAGATTCAAAGATTAATTCTGAACGGAGCACTAGTCTCTCTATATTTATTGCGCTATCACATGCCAATGTACTATTAAGAATCTTTCAAACCAACATGGCATACAACCATTGTCAAATGTTTCTTTTTATCTTTTTAGGTATGCACAAGCGGAAGTGAGAGTTGGACTTTGAGAGACCGTGGATTCTTGAACCGCAGCCTCAAGCAACACGTCATGCAAACCATTCTCTGATGTTTCTTGTCATCACTTCTGTATATTTTACATATATAACACCTTGGATGCTCAACTGAAGTCATGTGATCATTTAGTACCCCAAAAAAAAAAAAAAGGAAAGCTGTTGGGAATATTTTTTAGTGATTGACCAAAATTAGCATAAAAATCAACAAAAATCTTGAACTCAGAAATACACAGTAATTCTTCGTATGAACGATCGTAATCAGTTTCGTAAACAGAGCAGACGGTAAGAAACGTTCAAATCGAGACCCAACCTTCTTCTTCTTCTCCTTCATTAATAACTAACATTCTCTCTCTCTCTCCCTGTCTGTCTGTCTGTCTGTCTGTGTGTCTCTCTCTCTCTTTTAAAAGGTTGAGCATCAGATCCAAAGCAATTGCCAATGAGGAGACCACCACCACCGCTCCATCACGGCACGCCCCTCTTTTGTTCTATACACATCTGGATACATATACAATACAGATATATATATATATAGGTATGTATCATTTTGTAGTTCAAAGGGGAAACCTGAAAGCCAGCTCACATGGGCTAGCCAAGGTTAGTTTTCCTGCACATCTCTCATCCAAGACAATGCGCATGCATCTGCTTCTTTTATTTCCGACAATGCCCTTGGCGCTTTCCTCAGCCCTGGCACAGCCCCATCTTCACGGAAAATCTTCTGCTGTACCCACTTTATCTTTGGTTCCTTTCACTAGCCGCTGTTAATTTAGTGTATAAGTACAATTCGAACCACTTCAAGCATTTACACAACCTTTGTTTCCATATAGTACTTTGCCTTCACTCTCAAAAAATTTCTGAACATGAAAACTCTGACAATTTTGCATAAACTTCATTTTCTTGCTCGGAAAATGCTACACCAAATTCCATTTTTCACCCCACATTCACTGATCCCACTAATTGCAAGTCCAAGGTCCACACCAGACAACCCCACATTGAAATCTGAGGCTTCCAAATGAAATCATCCAGAGATATTTGAAGAAAAGAGAATATGAGCTTAAAGATGGATACAAAGTGACAAATCTGGAAAAAGAGCCAAACGAAGCTCAAACAAAACTCACTTTTCAATTTCATAATAAGTATTCACTCTACATAAATTTACTTTCCTTATTGAACCACCAAGATGAATGCTACAGAGAGAGAGAGAGAGAGAGAGAGAGAGAAGTATTTTAGGGCTCTAATTGTGTAAATTTGGCTCATACCAGAAGAAGCTTCTCTGAATGTGGTACCCGAATCGAAGAGCTTCTTACATATATAGATATAGAAAAGCTGTACATATAACAAGACCAACCTTCCTGAAAGAAGAAAGATGCCTCTCGTGTCACTTAAACATTGTCCTCTCTTCACTCCCTTTTCTTCTTCATCATGGCTTTAGTCGAACCCACTGGTACCGACCCTCCAATGGCACGTCCTTCGCTATATCGTAGTTGTACCTGAATACAAAATAATAATCGTTACTTATCTATTTTAAATTGTGATTGTTATGAATTCTGAAGTGAGCTTGTGGTGCTGATATTTCTCATCATGCGCACACATACTTGTCTGCGAATAGCTTTTGCTGGTACTTCTCGGCCGCGGAAAAGAATTCCTCGATCTCCGCCGCTGATGGCATCTTCGCTGCCGGATGTTTCTGGCGCAGACTCACCGTTGGTGGATTCGTCGTCGCCGTCGAAGACTCCAGTTCGTCCGTGTCAGCCGAAAGCTCGCTTGACGGGGTCGTCTCTCTACTGCAATCAACGAAAGTGCTGTAAATTAACAACGAAAGAACCAAATATATATGGACATCTATTCACACACAGTACACAAAAATTTACAAAGAGAAGATGAAACGGAAAACGAAGATCGTTTTGCATCAATTTCGTAGAATTGAGAAGAACTGACGTGAGTGACAGAACTAAAAGTGAATTAAACGAGAAATTAAAGTTCACCTCAATCTGCAGTTGATGAGCATAGACATCTCAGTTTCAAAACCCTCGGCGTGGGTTTCAACCTTCAAATATACGAATACGATTCAAACTGAGCAATTAAAGCTTGAGAAACAAAAATCTAAAAATAATTAAGCGAGAATAAGCTCGTTCGCATTTGAATTTCAGTCACCTTCAGATCTACGGATCTCAACCCCTCTTTAGCGAACTCGGTTGACTCGTTGCTCGAACAATGAGACACCGTAATGGGATCTGAAGCCTCTGACGTTGCCGGCGACACCGAGTTCACGGGCGAATTTACTTCGTAGCGGTGGTTCACGAGCTGATCATCAACATTCGACGCCATCTTTCTTTTCTTAAACGAGCTTGCAGAGCTCATAATCTCCATAGCTCTCGTCGTCAGCAGGCTACCATGTCCGACCTCCATCACTACCATTTCTCCAACTTTCTTGCGTTTCCTCATGTAGTCCCCCGTCTGGGCCATCTCTGTTAATTTCTCTCTCCTTCTGCCTCTCTCTCTATATATATTTCTATATATAGAGCATATACATATATATACTCTGAAGTCTGAACCTTTCAAACGAAGCTCACAAGAGTTAGCGATCTCTCTCTCTCTCAAAATTGGTTAAGAAGAGATTTTGAGGAGACTGGAGCATGGATATTAATGGATTTGATCGACGGCTGAGATTTGTTTCGAGGGTTGTTATTGGAGTATCATGCATGTGCGTGGTCCTGAATCCGTTAACGGTGACAGGGAATCGGAGAGTCTAGGCTCTGTCTCTAGCCACGTGGGCAAGCCGTTGAGAAGATCTGGCCGTTGAGGATCACAGAATCATTACTGATCAGGTTGCTAATGAATGACCGCCACGTCATTGGCTGCACGCTAGCGAAGCCACCTTCTATGGCCGGTGGAAAACCAGGAATCACACATATTTGCCTTCTTTTTGGAATGACATAAATTCTGTAAGAAAGATTATCATTTAAGCACGTCATCTTATATCTAAATTTTATATAAATTTTTTAGTTAAATATATCATTATTTTTATAAATTTTTATTTATTACAAAAATGAGAGATTTTTTTTTATTTACGCCTTTTTATAGAGTTATTATATCCTCTCTAATAATGAATTCAAAAGAAAATTGATACTATACATAAAGTAATTTTACACATTTGAGCCCTTAATTTTACACATTTGTCACGAATCCCTGAGTCTTGGCATGAATATCAAGTCTTTGACTAAACTAGAAAGGGGAGTAGTTGGTGTGCATATAAATTAGCCCAAATACCCTTAACTGCATAACAAAAAAAATATAAAAATTTCTAAAAGACTATTCTATCCAATTATAAAGAAGGAAAAAAGAAAAAGAAAAGATGAGGCTATATAGAGAATGGAAAGAAAGAAATACAATGATTTAAAGAACTTAGTTGAAAATGAAGATGGCCGGTGAGATAATGTGGCCGGCCGGGCCGTCAATGTATGCATTTAAAAACTGTAAATTAGGTCACTCGTATAAGACTATATAGGTGATCCATTTTATCACTGAACATTTGTTTTTTCCTTGACCTTGAAGGTTGCTGGCTTTGAATGCGAATTGAAAGAAATTAGATGGAGTTTTAACGGATGCATGTACGTGTTGTCTTTTCACTATGGTAGCCTCAATGGTTTTGGCAAATGGAGTTTCAAATGGGGTAAAATTTCCCGTTCCTGTTACACAGTCGTGAGTTCGAACTCATTTACAGTAGTAGTTCTCGTGAACCAAATGTTAAAACGGGAGACCTTTGCCAGCCTATACCTTGGTGGGGCTAGGTTTAGCTATGCCTCACTAATTCCCAAATAGTGTAACGGGGTAGAGACTGCTATGATCACACCCAGCCAGATAACTACATTGGTCGCCCCCTTACCCCTTTTTTTCCAGCCAAAAAAAAAATGTACGTGTTACCTTTTCAATGTGGTAATATTGTTTGATTTCAAACGAATCTAACACAGTACATAACTGATCATGTGCAGAGAGTTTGTCAATGGTGTAGAATCATGCATGGGTCTTGAATGGTACTATATGTATATAAGTATATAACTTGCAGAGAAAGCATATGATATTAATGATCACAGGAAATTAAGGGGCCATCAGCCATGCATGCAGCCGATACCCTATATATGCATTATAAGCGTGATAACCTTCTCCATAACATGTATCATGATCTTGAATGCATGGTATTCTATAAATGCCTAAAAAGGATCATTAATCTTAAGTTTCTAATTAGTTTTTATTGAACCGATCAATCCCGGGAATACCAGTTGCAGTACCTCTCAGCCAAAGAGGAATCCTTCCAGTTGTAGAGTAGTTAACTGGATATGAATCCTTGACAATGGAAAAAAGACTAGCCCAGTGTTACTCCAAACCTGATTTCAATATTTTTTGGTCATCACATAATCAAATTTGCTGTTTTAAGAATATACATATATATATATATATGTCTATCTTTTTGTATATCTATTCATTCCCTTCTTTAGTTCTTTTTGTCTTTTGTTTTTGTTATTTTGTGGTTAATTATCACATAGTCAAATTTGTTGTTTTTAAGTATACATCTGTATATCTATTCATTCCCTTCTTTAGTGCTTTGTCTTTTGTCTTTTGTTTTGATTTTTAGTTACTTATTTGGTCTGCTGGTTTAGCTCAAACACCATCATATATAAGAGAGAGAGCGAGAGAGAGAGAGAGAGAGAGAGAGAGAGAGAAAAGAAAAGAAAGATGCAATAGTATCAAACAACCTTAATTCACACTTCCGTAGATAGATATACCTATATCTATATGTAGATATATATTAATCTTTCTCAATTATATATGCAAGGACTGCTCGACTGCCATGATCTGCTTGTTAGAAGGCCTTCCAATTTTAAATATCGTAGGTGAGACAGCCATCTTAATTTGCTTTATGGAGTATGGAACTTGTACCTGTATACAATCAGTGTGGGAGGATGAGGGGTAGATGAGTTTTAGTTGCAGATAACAAACATATTTATACCAAAAATGAGCCTGAATTTATAGTGCGGCTTGACTACAGTAAAACCTTGTCCAATTTACATAACGTGAGAAAGCATGGTCAGATGGGTTTGGAAGATCTTACTGTATATATGTCCGAGTCGAAGTTTATGTGAAATAGTTTATTTGCATATTTATTTTAGTAAAAAAATTTGAAGGATATCAAATGGGAGAGAGAGAGATTCAATCACAAGGGCAGAGGTAGACATCAATCTTGGAATTTCGGCCATCTTCCAACCGGCAAGAGACAGTGGCCTTGTCCTTAGGGGGATGCTGGTTATATATTGTACCCCGGCCCTTACTCTGGCCCCGAGCTACATCAAAACCCATCATTTTAATTTCTATACTGACAATCCTATACTGACACAAACAATGGAATCCAATGTCTCTCTCTCTCTCTCTACAATGGAATCCAATCTCTCTCTCTCTCCAAATTACAATATGTTATCTTATCAGATTATTATTGTCCACTCTTTTTCTTAAGAATATTCCAAGAACTTCCAAGAAAAACTCCATCTCCCTCGTGGGAATAGAGTTTTACTTTTACAACCTATTAATTAGTCATTTGAACTATTTTTTATGAGAACCCAACCATTTACAAGTCATTGTCATCTTTGAAACTCTTCTAGACTGAAAGAGCGTACATGGCTGTAAAAAGTCTAGTAGATAGTTCGAGATTTTTTTTTAGTACTTATGTATTGAATAATTAGTACTACCTAACAATTATAATTTTTTTTAAAATGGTCCTTTTATAGGTTCATCTTTGAAAAAGAGAAAAGAAAAGAAAATAACAAAAACTGCATATTTGGTGTAATCATAAGTACATAACACCAATCCTAAACGTATATGTACATATATATTTGCAGTATATTAAAGGGCTAAAGTCTTGGATAGGAGGAGGGTGACTATCTCAAGACCTAAACCATAGGTGAGGGCTCTCTTCCCTAATGCTATGTTTGGATTCTAGATTTATCAAAGAAAAATAAAGAGGGAAAAAAGGAAGGAAATAAGAAATTTCAAATTCTTACCTATTTTCTCTCTATATTTTTCCACCCTCCATTTTTCGCTCACCACCAAATATAAAATGTAATTTTATATTATTTTCTCTTTCTTTTTCTTTCAACAATTTGGGATCTGTAAATGTATAGTGATTGGAGTATAATCACCAAATTGAGTGTCATAGTTGACATTGCATGCAATCATAGGTCTCTCTCTCTACCAGACATTTTCCCCATCTACCATTGGACAACAAGACGTAACATTGAGTAGTTCCACTTTTAGGTTAGAATTAAACCTAGGCACTGCCTTGATATCATACACCCCAACCCCCAAAGTTCTCATGCATGCAACCTTCTAAAGCCTCTTAAAAATATCGTAAAGAACTTTAGGTGTGCGCACCCACCAAAAGTCTACTAGGGCATACCAATCAAAATTTTCTCAAGAAAAAATAAAACATTTTAAATCCACATTTTTGGCAATAGAAGAATATGAGCCTTAAAGCTTGGTCGATTAGAGCAAGAAAGAAAAAGTTTCCCATTAATCGTAAAAAATCTAGACAGGAGAGATATGGTTTTGACATGAAAAGGGCAAAAGCTTTGTCGAGGGAAAAAAATACTTTTAAAGTTAAACCCTTTTCAAACCCCCATGGCCTCTTCACTGTGCTGCTGCAATTTGCTTAGATTTAAACTTTACAATGGATGAACCATGCATTAAATTCACAGGAGGCATCCCATATCTATACTATTATAAAAAGTTAATACTGGGACTTTGGTCAGGATCTATCACGTTATTTTATATTTTTAAACTGTCTTAAAATGTTTAAAAAATTACTACGTAACTCACGTTCCCACCAACTTTTTATACGGTTACAAAACCAAATAACCTAGAAAAATAATTAGGTGTATCACATTCTCACCACTTATAGAGTTATACAACCAAATAACCACTAGTCAAAAAAAAATAATAATTGGGTATAGTGTAGCACACGCATATAGTGCATATCACCCTTCTAGTATATACAAGTTGTAATCTTAGTTTGTTCATTGAAGTAACTATATATTGTATATTTGTGCATTGATTCTCCAATAATAACCCAATTGATTCTGGTCCCAAATTTAATGGCAACCTACTTGCGTGAATAGATTTATAAAAGAGTCTACAAATCTGGTTTTTTTTTTTTTTTTGGGTATAAATATGTTTGTTATCTGCAACTAAAACTCATCTACCCCTCATCCTCCCACACTGATTGTATACGGGTACAAGTCCGATACTCCACAAAGCAAATTAAGATGGCTGTCTCACCTACGATATTTAAAATTGGAAGGCCATCTTCTAACAAGCAGATCATGGCCGTCGAGCAGTCCTTGCCTATATAATTGAGAAAGATTAATATATATAGAGAGAGAGAGATGTAGGCATATCTACATACATACATACATAAATGTGAATTAAGGTTGTTTGATACTATTGCATCTTTCTTTTCTCTCTCTCCCTCTCTCTCTCTCTCTCTCTCTCTCTCTCTCTCTCTCTCTCTCTCTCATATATGATGCTGTTTGAGCTAAACCAGCAGACCAAATAAGTAACTAAAAATAAAGACAAAAGACAAAGCACTAAAGAAGGGAATGAATAGATATACAGATATATACTTAAAAACAACAAATTTGACTATGTGATAATTAACCCCAAAATAACAAAAACAAAAGACAAAAAGAACTAAAGAGGGGAATGAATAGATCTACAAAAAGATAGACATATATATATATTCTTAAAACAGCAAATTTGAATATGTGATAACCAAAAAAATATTGAAATCAGGTTTGGAGTAACACTGGGCTAGTCTTTTTTCCATTGTCAAGGATTTATATCCAGTTATACTACTCTACAACTGGAAGGATTCCTCTTTGGCTGAAAGGTACTGCAACTGGTATTTCTGGGATTGATCGGTTCAATAAAAACTAATTAGAAACTTCAGATTAATGATCCTTTTTAGGCATTTATAGAATACCATGCATTCAAGATCATGATACATGTTATGGAGAAGGTTATCACGCTTATAATGCATATATAGGGTATCGGCTGCATGCATGGCTGATGGCTCCTTAATTTCCTGTGATCATTAACATCAGATGCTTTCTCTGCAAGTTATATACATATACATATATATAGTACCATTCAAGACCCATGCATGATTCTACACCATTGACAAAATCTCTATATATGATCAGTTATATATAGTGTTAGATTTGTTTGAAATAAAAAAAATATTGACCTATTGAAAAGGTAAAACGTACATGCATGCGTTAAAACTAAAACTCCATCTAATTTCTTTCAATTCGCATTGAAAGCCAACAACCTTCAAGGTCAAGTAAAAAACAAATGTTAAGTGATAAAATCGATCACCTATATAGTCTTATACGAGTGACCTAATTTACAGTTTTTAAATGCATACATTGACTGCCTGGCCGGCAACGTTATCCGACCGGCCATCTTCATTTTCAACTAAGTTCTTTAAATCATTATCTTCCTTTCCTTTCCATTCTCTATATAGCCTCCTCTTTTCTTTTCTTTTTTCTTTTTTTGTACTTGGATAGATTAGTCATTTGGAAATTTTTATATTTTTTTTGTTATATAATAAAAGGTATTCGGATCAATTTACGCACACCTCAACTATTTCCCTTTCTAGTTTGGTCAAAGACAAGTTATTTATGTTAAGACTACGGAATTTGTGACAAATGTGTAAAATTAAGGGCTAAAATGTGTGAAATTACTCTATGGTATCAACTTTCTTTTGGATTCAATATTAGAGAGTATACAATTACTCTATAAAAAGATGTAAATAGAAGAAAATCTCCTATTTTTGTAAAAAAAAAATTTGTAAGGATAATGATATATTTAATCAAAAAATTCTTACAAAATTTATGTATAAGATGATGTGGTTAAATGATAGTATTTTTTTTAAAACAAAGCATCCATCGTGATGAATTTTAATTATAAAAACGTCATTATCACATTATTATAGAAAAATTTTATGTTAAAATTTATCATAGAACAACATTTTTCAAATTGTAATTACCCATAGTAACAACATTGCTTCTTGAGCGCTATTCAGTGCACTTTGCTGCTCTGCGGTGGTATTTTTTCCTTTCATTACCTTTAATAAAAAAAAATTACAATAAAACTACCCTTTGAAAGGCCACTATATGTAGAAAATATTCAATACAACAGCGATATCATGTCATTATTACTGACGTGGTATCACAAGCCAACAAAATCCATTCACATATGTATGTTGTAATGAGATGTATATTAATTAGTGGGATAGTGTAAATAAAATATTATAACTAATTTCTTAATTCTAAGTTATAAGGATAAAAATTATATTTTAATATATTTTTATTAACTTATAATATCACATTACTATGATGAAGTGACATCACCGTTAGACTATTATACTGAATATTTTCCCCACAATATGTCATTCCAAAAACAAGACAAATATGTGTTATTCCCGGTTTCCCACCGGCTATAGAAGGTAGCTTCTCTAACGTGCAGCCAATGACGTGGCGGTCATTCATTAGCTACGTGATCAGTAATGATTCTGTGATCCTCAACGGCGAGATCTTCTCAACGTTATGCCCATGTGGCTTGAGACAGAGCCTAAACTCTCCGATTCCCTGTCACCGTTAACGGAGTCAGGACCACGCACATGCAGGGTACTCCAATAACAACCCTCGAAACAAATCTCAGCCGTCGATCAAATCCATTAATATCCATGCTCCAGTCTCCTCAAAATCTCTTCTTAACCAATTTCTAGAGAGGGAGAGATCGCTAACTCTTGTGAGCTTCGTTTGAAAGGTTCAGAGTATATTTGTATCTATATACTATATATATAGAAATAAATAGAGAGAGAGAGAGAGGCAGAAGGAGAGAGAAATTGACAGAGATGGCCCAGACGGGGGACTATATGAGGAAACGCAAAAAAGTTGGAGAAATCGCAGTGATGGAAGTCGGACATGGTAGCCAGCTGACGACGAGAGCTATGGAGATTATGAGCTCGGCAAGCTCGTTTAAGAGAAGAAAGATGGCGTCGAATGTTGATGATCAGCTCGTGAACCACCGCTACGACGTAAATTCGCCGGAGAACTCGGTGTCGCCGGCAATGTCGGGGGATTCAGATCGCATTACGGTTTCTCATTGTTCGAGCAACGAGTCAACCGAGTTCGCTAAAGAGGGATTGAGATCCGTAGATCTGAAGGTGACTGGATTTCAAATTCCAACGCTCTTATTCTCGCTTAATTATTTTTTAGATTTTCGTTTCTCAAGCCTAATTTAACTGCTCATTTTGAATCGTATTCGTATACTTGAAGGTTGAAACCCGCGCCGAGGGTTTACAAACTGAGATGTCTAAGCTCATCAACTGCAGATTCGGGTGAACTTTAATTTCTCGTTTAATTCACTTTTATTTGTTCTACCTGTCACGTTAGTTCTACTCAATTCTACGAAATTGAAGACGATCTTCATTTTCCGGTTCCTCTTCCGTTTGTCAATTTTTGTGTATTGTGCGTGAATGCATGTCTATATATATTTGGTTCTTCGTTGTGTAATTTACAGCACTTTTTGTTCATTGAAGTAGAGAGAAGACCCCGTCAAGCGAGCTTTCCGCAGACACGGACGAACTGGAGTCTTCAACGGCAATGGAGCCATCAGCAGTGAGTCTCCGCTGGAAACATCGGGCGGCGAAGATGCCATCGGCGGCGGAGATCGAGGAGTTCTTTTCCGCAGCCGAGAAGTACGAACAAAAGCTATTCGCAGACAAGTAAGTGTGCGCATGATGAGTAATATCAGCACCACAAGCTCACTTTAGAATTCATCACAATTTCTTATTTAAAGAAAAATAATAACAACTATACTTTGCATTCAGGTACAACTACGATATAGCGAACGACGTGCCATTGGAGGGTCGGTACCAGTGGGTTCGACTAAAGCCATGATGAAGAAGAAAAGAGAGAGTGAAGAGAGGAAAGTGTTTAAGTGACACGAGAGGCATCTTTCTTCTTTCAGGAAGGTTGGTCTTGTTATATGTACAGCTTTTCTATATCTATATATGTAAGAAGCTCTTCGATTTGGGTACCACATTCAGAGAAGCTTCTTCTGGCATGAACCTAATTTACACAATTAGAGCCCTAAAATACTTCTCTCTCTCTCTCTCTCTCTCTCTCTGTCTCTCTCTCTCTCTCTCTCTCTCTCTCTCTCTCTGTGTAGCATTCATCTTGGTGGTTCAATAGGGAAAGTAAATTTATGTAGAGTGAATACTTATTATGAAATTGAAAAGTGAGTTTTGTTTGAGCTTCGTTTGGCTCTTTTTCCAGATTTTTCACTTTGTATCCATCTTCAAGCCCATATTCTCTTGTCTTCAAATATCTCTGCATGATTTCATTTGGAAGCCTCAGATTTCAATGTGGGGTTGTCTGGTGTGGACCTTGGACTTGCAATTAGTGGAACAATGTTGCAAAAAAAAGAAAAAAGAAAAGGAAAAAAAACAGACAAGTAACTAAATTAGGATCGCAGCCTTTTGATACCCTTTTGGAAGATGAGTGAATGTGGGGTGAAAAATGGAATTCGGTGTAGCATTTTCCGGGCAAAAAAAAATGAAGTTTATGCAAAATTGTCAGAGTTTTCATGTTCAGAAATTTTTTGAGAGTGCAAGCAAAGTACTATATGGAAACAAAGGTTGTGTAAGTGGTTGTAGTGGTTCGAATTGCACGTATACACTAAATTAACAGCGGCTAGTGAAAGGAACCAAAGACAAAGTGGGTACAGCCGAAGATTTTCCGTGAAGATGGGGCTGTGCCAGGGCCGAGGAAAGCACCAAGGGCATTGTCGGAAATAAAAGAAGCAGATGCATGCGCATTGTCTTGGACGAGAGACGTGCAGGAAAACTAACCTTGGCTAGCCCATGCGAGCCTTTCAGGTTCCCCCTTTGAACTACAAAATGATACATACCTATATATATATATATCTGTATTGTATATGTATCCAGATGTGTATAGAACAAAAGAGGAGCGCACGTGCCGTGATGGAGCGGTGGTGGTGGTCTCCTCATTGGCAATTGCTTTGGATCTGATGCTCAAATTTTTAAAAGACGAGAGAGAGAGAGAGAGAGAGAGAGAGAGAGAGAATGTTACTTATTAATGAAGGAGAAGAAGAAGGTTGGGTCTCGATTTGAACGTTTCTTACCGTCTGCTCTGTTTACGAAACTGATTACGATCATTACTACGAAGAATTACTGTGTGTATTGCCGTGTTCTAGATTGTTGTTGATTTTTACGCTAATTTTGGTCAATCACTTAAAAATATTCCAAACAGCTTTCCTTTTCTGGTTTTTTTTTGGGGGGGGGGGGGGGGGGGGGGGGGGGGGCGCTTATAAGATGATCACATGACTTCAGTTGAGCATCCAATGAGTTATATATGTCAAATATACAGAAGTGATGACAAGAAACATTAGAGAATGGTTTGCATGACTTGTTTTTATGAGAAACTAATAATATTCAAGTTGCTTGAGGCCTGCGGTTCAAGAATCCACGGTCTCTCAAAGTCCAACTCTCACTTCCGCTTGTGCATAGCTAAAAAGATAAAAAAGAAACATTTGACAATGGTTGCATGACATGTTTGTGTGAAAGATTATTCAAGTAATTGCTTGAGCTTACTAGTACATTGGCATGTGATAGCGCAATAAATATAGAGAGACTAGTGCTCTGTTCAGAATCTTTGAATCTAAAGATTTATCAAGAGAAAATAATTTTTCTATTAAGTAACCAATAAATTTCTTTCTTTTCTTTTTTTTTTTTTTTTGTTTTTTTGGGTGGTAAATGATACTTTAATGCTGGTGGACGTGTGCGTATGTCCATGACCAAGTGCCGAGTAAGTGAGATGCACATGACATGCTCATGGTGTGTCACCGAGGAATCATACAGGAGCTTTATTCCATTCTTACTCCTCTTTTATTGCAGCGAGTCATATTTTATTGGTCTTGAAATTAAAAAAAATTATTTTATTACATTAAAATAATAAAAATAAAAGTGATGTGTCACTTCAAAAGCACTGAATAGTAGCAATTTGTATGATAGTATTTAACTTTAAGCAGTTAATACCTAGCTGATTCAGGATCATTTTTGTCTAAACTCTGAAACTGCACTAGAAAGCCCATTAATCCTACTACTATGACAGTCTTATTTCTGCTTGCCAGTTTATTAGAGTATGACGTCGTTAACATGTACCTCATCTCACGCAGGATTAGAATATGCTTAGAATGTGCTTGGTGTGTACCATCCTACTTGACATGTGCAATCTACCAAACAGCCCATACATACAAAACTCTCTCTGTCTCTCTATACTTTCCCTCATTTTTCTTTTCCTTTCTCTTCTCGGTAGAATCACACAAGTAGAGACCCCAAGTTCCAAACAGGTTGTTCGAGTATAAGCACTCATATCGTCCTTGGTCAAATCCTCTTTGATGCATATGTGTTCCCGAGAATCAACCGTGTTGGCTTGTGCCAAGTCCTACATATATATAAGCAATGAACTTTAATACCACCTTTTTTATTAGCTCTTTTGAGAGGTTCATGTGTTGTTACAACACCCCATTTGCTGTTATTGAAACTCTATTATACTGTTTCGTACATAAATAAAAAAAAAACTATGAAGAATCGTGTTGACGTGTGCTAAGTCGTACACAAATAGAAGCAATGAATTTTAATACCACCTTTTTTATTAGCTCTTTTGAGAGAGTTCCTATGCTGTGACAACACCCCATTTGGCATTACTGAAGCTCTGTTATACTGTTTCATTATTGTCATATCAGTTTAACAATAGACATATGACAACCTTAATGCTTTTTTTTTCAATTAAGGCAAATATACAGTTGCTAGAGCAGATAACATACAGGGTCCAAAGATAACAAATTCAAACACCAGCCAACAGCCAACTCTTCAAAGGGGGAGAAGAAGGAGGATAGGCAGAGATGAAACCAGAAATTATGTTGAGGGGTTGCATGGAAGGCTAAGATAAAAAAATTTTAAATTTTGTTAAGAGGTTAAGATAAAATTTCTTGAATTTGAAAAGTTATGGAAATTTTTTTTTGTAATTTTATTGGGGGCTAAGGTAAAAATATATTATTCAATTTTTAAAGGTTAAAAGGAACACTTTTTTAATCTTTTTAGGGCTAAGATAAAAATTCTTGAATTTTGAAAGGTTAAAAAAAAAATTTTGAAATTTTAGGAGGCCAATATACACTTTCTTATCATAAATATATAAAATTTTATAGGGACTAAATCAATTTTTGTCAAAGTAGGGGGGTCATGGCCCATGGTCTAACCTTAGTTACATCACTGATAATAGAGTTATACCTAAGGGGCAACAGGGTGAGTTTAGAATGGGAGACCCGTATCCCATCCTCGCCCCGCCACGGTGACCCCTCCCCCTCGCCCCGCCCTATCATGCCTATTTTATACTAGTAATTTTTTCAAACACATTACGAGTAAGACAAAGGCCAAAATCACTTAAATAAGAAAAAAAATCACACTATTTATATTCTAATATAATATTTATATATAAAAAATAAATAAATATATCTATGTATAAACGAGGCGGGACCCGACCCGACCCGATTCCGATTAGTATCATCTCATACCCACCCCATTAGGGACGGGGAAAAGGGAGGACCCAAGATTTCAGGTTATTTTGTCATCCCCAGTTATACCTCAATATCCAGTGCTATAGCAAACTAACGTATAACCATCATTATCAAAGCCGAATCAAATTGGCAGTTCGACCAATTAAATAGGAAATCGGACCCTAAAATGCAAATGAACCAGTCGATATTTTAAAAACCTAATGAACCGACTGATCGATTTTTTGAAAATACCGTTGACTAGTTTTAATTTTTTAAGTCCCTTTAAAAATTTTGATGTATTTGTAACTCCTAAGAGTTAAACTTGGAAACTAAAGGTAGAATTAAGTAATATTTATCATTGTTTCACCTGATTCCTTGTATTCTTTTTTACAATATAAATTATATTTACAATAAAATATATATGAATAAATAAATTTTATTTAAATTATAATACCGATTGAACTAATAAATTATAAACTGGTAGCCTCACTGATTTAATGTTCGATACGATTTTTATAACTGTGTATATAACTTTAATGACTTGGATATCCCAAGATGACTTGCACATTTTATGCTAGGAGACCAAGCTAACTTTTTAAAAATACACTTAGATCGTGGCTTAATGGACTAGCAAAACCACACCCATGGTGGTACACCCCAACGAAGGATTAGACGGGAATGAGTGGGTTGTCCGTCCACATATGGACTGCATTCAAACGTGCCCATTTGGAACAAGAGAATGGAATCATTGAAATGGCAGCACTAGATTCAAAATTTTTGTTTAAACAAAATTTACACAGTATCATTTATGAATTTTTTTAATTAAAAAAATATATTTTTTAATAGTTAAAGAGATAATCATATTTAAAATGCTGAAAATGTGACACTGCCTATATATAAAAGTTATACACAAAAAATTATATAAGAAATAAAATTCAAATTTAGCTAGATAAGGTTCAAAACTTCGAGAAGAATTTTAGAATTTAAGTAACCAAGAGTTTATGAATACATGGTTAATTAGGATTATGTTGTTTATTTGGCCAAATAATAAAATATTAGTGAGATACATATATTTTTTATTATAATTTTAATAATATTTAATAAGAACAAATATAATTATTCCTAAATTCAAAAGAAAGCAAGAGTAGGTATTCTTAAATTTAATAAGAACAAAATATATATTTATAGGCTGAGATCAAATAAGTACCCATGAAAAAATTTAAAAATAATAGGAGTAACAGGCAACTGTCCCCACTGAATGCCCCCCACTGGATCATTGTTGCCTGTTGGGTCCGTCCCTGGATAGGAGTTGTTTCCAACTTTTCATACCAGTACTTGGAGGATTTCAAATTTTGGCTCCATTTCGACGTTATCTTCTTGGAGATGGTGCCTTGACGTGTCTAAGTCACTTTCTCCATTAAAAAAATTCGTACCCAAACAGGTCCCAATCACTTCTTTCTTTTAAAATGTTGAATGCACTTTTTTACGAGAGTAATTACATTTTTATTTTTTTGTAATTTGAGTTAAAATTAAATAATTTTTATAATTTAAAAGTAAATATATAATTTTTATATAGTTTAGACTGAATTACAAAATAAATAAAAATTATTAAATTTAATTAAAATTTTGTCATGAAGATATTTTTTTTTATATTTTTAAATTATAACATTAAAAAGATAATTTAATAAAATAATTAAAAAATTCTTTAAAAGACAATAATTTATTTTAGCATAGAAAGACCAAGTCGTCTTTTATGAGAGTTAACCTACATAAAAAATGAGATATATTGTGACATTAGAGATATATTATCTTATGCAAAATAAAAAATGAGATATGTGAGAGTTAACCCACCTCGACTTGATCTGAAAATTCAAGGGTATGAAATGGAAGGATTCAACCCGTAAACTACATGAAATGGAGTGTGGAAAAGTTACTTGAACCGATGTCATCTATAATCTTGGCTTGGATATTTCAAGATTAGTACAGTGTTTGGCTTGCAGATTTTCATATATAGGTGTCCAAGCTTCCTTTTTTTTTTTTAAATACCCTTCGATCGTGGGTAATGGAAGAGAAGAGTGAGGAAACTCGGTGTCGATTTTCATTGTCCTGCCAAACTGGACTAGCAAAACTACTCCCGTGATGGCATACCCAAACGTTGCATTCGGAAGAATAGAATGAAATCATTGACATGGTTTGGAGTAGTTTCCGTACCTAGTACTTGGAGGATTTCAAAATTTATGCTCCATTTCGGCCTTCCCTGACGGTGCTCTGACATCTCCAGGCACTTTCTTCATTAGAAAATAAATAAATAAAATAACCCAAACAGGTCCCGTACTCCCAGTCACTTCATTCTTTTAAAACTCCCAAGACAAAATGCCAAAAAATTAAAATTTTTAAAATCAAACCGTCGGCCTTTCTTTCTTTTCTCAACTCTCATTTTTGACGTGAATAAAGAAAGCAACAGCCCAATCTGCTTAGATCCGAATTTTATTCAGCTTTTTTAATTTTTTAAAATTTTTTATTAAAAATTCGAGTTTCAAAGCAAAGGTGAGTGATTTAGTTTAATCTTAGAAAATGTTAATTATTTTAGAAAAAAAAAATTGTACGAAAACTATTAACTAAATAATGCGGTGCTGTATTTTTGTAATTAAAAATTATAATAATAATTACTATTTTGTTTTAAATTAAAAAACTATAATTCTGACTAGATTCATGTATACAGAAATTCTGTATAGATCTTACTCAATCTTATGATTGAATAGTGGTGATGATGATTTCCTGATTGGACTCGGGCTGTACTCGGTCCACTTGGTCGTTGCCCGATCAGGTCTCCCCAGCTGATTGTCCTCGCCCTCCCGAGCTGAGTGGGTGCCCATAATCGTCTACCGATCTGGTCGGCACCTGACCGTGTTAGTAGGGCCCACTTCTGACACCGGCCGCCCTAACATGCATCAGGGGAGTGAGCGTAGCGTGTACTTGCAACCATCCCCCACTCCCTTGACACCGTTCTGACACACGCCACCTTAAAGTGTAGGGATGATCCTCTCGAGTGTTCTGACACCGTTCTGAATTGGAGGCCGCCACGTAGAGAGACCACCTACCGCCACGTAGAGAGACCACCTACCACCATGCAAGCATACAAGGGGAAGAGTTCACCCCGTTCCCAGGTACGCAAACACAAAAAACACAACCCTGGAAGAGAACCCTAAGATCTTTTTCTCTCCAACACATTGAATCTAACTTAAACACCGGAGGGCCTTTGGCTCCCATCACACCGATGGGTTTTGTGCAAGGGATCACCGGCCGGCTAAAGGGCGGTTCATCCCAAACCTTGGGGTAAGCCACCAAGAGTTTGCTGCATCATCAACTGGCGCCGTCTGTGGGAACCGACTTCTCTCGTGGCATTTCATGGTCTTGACTAGGTCTGAGATTAGCACCCTCCCTGAAAGAACTTCGATGGTCGATTCCGGTGCAGAAAAGATAGCCGCCTTAGAGAAGACAGTGGCTGGCATGATGGCCAACATGCAATAACTGGTCCAACAAAACGCAGAGTTGCTCCGACAAAACCCCGCACATCCGACAGAGATTCCACCACAACCTAACCCACCAGCGGAAGAACAAGAGGAGCAAGAAGTCGACAAGGATCCATCCATTTCCCCCAACGGCAATGAAAACGGCAATGGAGGACGGGTTGAGGACCCTCTCCTCCGCCGTGAGCCCCACATCGCAGAAGCAGAAATGAGCCGCACCGTCCCGCCGAGGACGAAGATAGTGGGCGACAAGCCGAAGAGCTCCCATGCTTGGGGCGAACAACTAAGGGCCATGCAAGCTCAGATGGCAGGAGTTTTAGCCGTAGTGGAGGTCAAAGCTCCAAACACCGTAGATGCCCTCATTGGTCGAACGGCCTCGTCGTTCACAAAGAAGGTGATGGATTACCCGCTCCCCCCTAAGTTCAAAATGCCGACCTTGGAAGCGTTCGACGGATCTAAAGACCCAGTGGACCACTTGGAGACATTCAGGGCGCTCATGCACCTACAAGCAGTGCTTGACGAGATCATGTGCAGAGCCTTCCCTATCACATTGAAGGGTTCGGCACGAACCTGGTTTAACAAAATCAAACCAGCAACGATTTCCACTTTCAAATAACTCAGTAAGCTTTTCGTGAGCCACTACATTGGGGCCCATAGACAGAGGAGGCCAGCAGCATACTTGTTGACTATGAGATAGAAAAAGGAGGAGACGTTGCAGGAGTACGTGGGGAGGTTCAACTAGGAGACTTTGGCCGTGGACGACAAGGTAACCCTCACGGCGTTCATGAGCGGCTTGAAAAGTGGGAAGCTCCTCTTCTCCTTATTGAAGAGGCCACCCCAAGACATGGCTGAACTAATGCTCCGAGCTCAGAAGCACATGAATGCAGAAGATGCCATGAGCGCCAGACGGGACAGTGACGAAGGGAGCGGCTCGCGCACGGAGAAGAAGAGGTCGGGCAGAACCTCAAAAGATGAGAGGGAGATAAAGACGAGCAGAACTAGTAACTGGGCAAGGAGCCGAGTGGAAGAGAGACGCGAGCACTACTGCGGTCTGGATCGGACATTCACCCCACTCACGATGAAACTGAAGGATGTCCTAATGAAGATCAGAGATGACTCAGACTTAAAATGGCCCGAACCTCTGAAGACACCTTCGAGCATGAAGAACAGAAAGAGATACTGTCCGTTCCACAGCGACCATGGCCATGACACGGAGGACTGTATCAACCTGAAGCAACAGATCGAGGATCTGATCAAACGGGAGAGGTCAGTCGCTATGTGGCTGGCCGAGACCGAACATGAGGGGAACGACGCAGCCCAACGAGGACAAAAACAACCGCTTAGCCCATTGGAGAAATAAGGGTGATTACAGGAGGATTCGCTAGGAGAGGAGAGTCCTCTTCGGCAAGGAAGAAGCATGTTCGGAATATCCAAACCGAAGCGGAAATAATGTTGGTCGGGACTCCCAGCAAGAAGACAAAGTCCGAGGGCCCCGTGATCACTTTCACGAAAGAAGAAGCAACCGAGCTGCATCAACCCCACGATGACCCCCTAGTAATTTCCGCGGTGGTCTCCAACTTCAAAACGTGGAGAATCTTGGTCGATAACGGGAGCTCAGCTGACATCCTGTTCTGGGGGGGCCTTCGAAAAAATGCAAATCAGCCAGGAGAAGTTAAAGCCGATAAACTGTCACCTGGTCGGCTTCACCAGAGACCGAGTGGTCCCTCTCGGATCTATCGCCTTACCAGTCACCCATGGAGAGGAACCGCATCGGACAACGAAAATGGTCCACTTCTGGTTGTAGATTGCCTATCTGCATACAATGTCATCATTGGTCGAACTGCTCTGAACCAGTTCAAAGTAGTAGCATCCACGTACCACCTTCGGATCAAATTCCTTACCGACACTAGGATCGGATGCGCAAGGGGAGACCAGAAGGAAGCACGGGAGTGCTATATGACCTCCCTCAAAAGAGAACACAGCAAGAAAACCTTGGTCATTGAAGAGCTTAAGTCTAGGGATGATGAGGAAGTCAGGAGAGGCGAGCCGACCGAAGAACTGGAAGATGTACTAGTTGGGGTACCAGAGCAGAATAGAACAGTGAAGATAGGTGTTGCCGCACCCGAAGAGCTAAAGCAACAACTACGGGAGTTCCTGAGGGAAAACGCTGACGTGTTCACCTGGTCTCACGAAGACATGCCTAGTATTGACACACGAGCAGCGGCTCACTACTTGAACATTGACCTAAAGCCAGGCCGGTCAAACAGAAGCAAAGAAACTTCATGCCCGACAGAAATAATGCAGTTGTTGAGGAAGTGGAGAAGCTAGTGCAGGCGAAGTTCATCAGGGAAGTGCACTACCCCACTTGGCTCTCCAACGTGGTCATGGTGAAGAAGTCTAATAGGAAGTGGCGGATGTGCATTGACTTCACCGACTCGAACAAAGCTTGCCCCAAAGACAGTTTCCCACTACCGACCATTGACCTCCTCGTTGACTCTACTGCGGGGTATGAAATGCTAACCTTTATGGATGCTTTTTCAGGATATAACCAGATCCGGATGGCCGGGTGCAACCAGGAACATACGGTCTTCATCACAGACCGGGGGTTATATTTTTATGACGTCATGCCGTTCGGATTAAAGAATGCAGGGGCAACATACCAATGGCTAGTTAACCTCATGTTCAAATCACAGATTGGGCGTAATGTGGAGGTTTACGTGAACGACATGTTGGTGAAAAGTAAGGAGGCCACCAACCACCTACGGGATCTTGAGGAGACATTTCAAACACTCTGCAAGTACCGAATGAAGCTCAATCCCGCCAAATGTGCCTTCGGCGTCACCTCGGGGAAGTTCCTAGGCTTTATGGTCTCACAAAGTGGGATCGAGGCAAACCCAGAGAAGATTCAAGTCATCATTGACATGCAGGCGCCCCGGACGACAAAGGAAGTTCAGCGACTGGCAGGAAGTGTTGCAGCCCTAAACAAATTCATCTCCCGCTCCACTAATAAGTGTCTTCCGTTCGTCAAGATTCTACGCAAGGCGTTCGAGTGGAACGAGGAGTGTAAAGTAGCATTCGGTCAACTCAAACAATATATCAGCTCAATCCCACTGCTTAGCCAAACTGTCCTAGGGAAAGAATTCAACCCGTTTCCAGGTACGCAAACACAAAAAACACAACCCTGGAAGAGAGGCATAAGATCTTTTCCTGTCCAACACATTAAATTTAACTTGAACACTAGAGGACCTTTGACTCCCATCACACCGGTGGGTTTTGTGTAGGAGATCACCGGCCAACTAAAAGGTGATTCATCCCAAACCTAAGGACAAGCCACCACAAATTTACTGCATCATCAAATAGTATTACTCTTGAACGTCCCAATAATTTAGGTTAAACATCAGCACCTACCTCACAACTAACGAAAATGGTGTAACAGGCTCATGACAAAAAGAAGTTTAATGGAGATGATAAGGCACACCATTTGGTTACAAAGTTATGAAATAGCCCAGACATGAACCACATCACTAACATATGAATATACATACATATATTTATATAATAAAACACAATTTTTTTAAAAATGATTTGACGGCTCACGATTGATTTTAAAATGATTTTACGGTGAGGATGAATTTTCAGCTTTTCACAAACTTTTCGATCCCGTCCAAACATTTTGTGGGTCCCATTTTAATGTCCCTTTAGAGTTCAGATTCTATATTTCTCTCACTTGTTGGTTTAAAGCATTAAATTAAATGCTCTTCGTGGGTAAAAGCAGAAAATATGAAAAGACTGGCTCTTTATTTTCAAACTACCCCCTCTCTCTCTCTCTCTCTCTCTCTCTCTCTCTCTCTCTCTCTTATTGGCACATCTGATCACCCATAGACCCGCCCCTCCTTTCTTTCTCCCTTTTGTCTTTTTCTCTCTTCTCCTACCACTCCGGCCACTACATCTGACCATCCTCTCCTTTGTCCTCACCTCCAACCACGATGACCACACCATAGACCCACCATCACTACTGTTTATGTTTGGAGTTGCAGAGATGGATTTTATTAGTGGTTGTATGTGTTGTGTGTATATTGGAGGTAGGTACTGCCATGGTATTGGGAAGAGGAAGAAGAAACCTGCTCTCTCTCTCTCTCACTCAATGGTCATGTACATTTGATAGCCCTGTTGCAAACCAGAGTTTCTCTCTCTTCTCTGTACAATAGCCCTTTTACTTATAATAATCAAATGAATGACTATTATTTTGCTCAAAATCTTTGTATTCCTTTTTCTCTCTTTCTCTGCATTACCATAACTCCTTTTCCAGATCTTTCCAATCTCCTGAAAAATTGTTCGTAACAATATTTTGCCAACCAAGTTTGGCAACTGGTAAGTGAGAGGGGATCTTTTTCTCTTGCCAGTTGTTTGAAATTAATGAGAATCTCTAGAAAAATTTTCCATATACTTTATAAGGAAATCATGTTTGAGATTACGAATGATTTTGCTTCTCTGTCATTTTATTTTTTATTTCAAAATACGTTGTAAAGTGTTTGAATAAATTAAATTTGCATTACCTGTATTTTCCATGAAAACAAAAAGAAAATAAATTAGATGCAGATGAAATGCTTTCAGTATTTATTTGTGTTTTTGATTGATTTGATTTGCATGTTGTTGGTGTTAATTTGTACAGGTTTCATTGGGTTATGTGAGGTGAGAGGAGGAAAAGAGAGAAAGAGGAACTGTTTGGTGTGTTGGTGACCATTGAAGGTGTTAAAGAAGAAGAGGAGTCGGGTATACTTTTGTTGTATTAGATTTCAAATTACAGGACTGAGTCCATATGGGAGGTGTCATATATAGACTGTGCAGCATCTTCTACTACAATTATCTTGCTTATTTGATGTGTAGGCCTCTAGGCCCTCTACATTGGGGTAAAGTGAGGCTTTTACAAAAGCATGATGTTTTGAGTCTTTGACAGTTTAGCAGCAGCACGTACTTAGATGGTCAAAGCTTTGAGCACTGAGCTTTGATCGGGGACTGATTGGATTTTGTGATTGATGACAGCCTGTTTGAAACTTGGAGTAGAGAAGAGGAGGAAAAAATGAAGGGAAGAGTATTTCCTTTTTCATAATCTGGCTGTAGTTTTGATATTTTTGAAGGAGATGGATGGCAATGAATTTTTTTGTTATACATAATTCTATTTGTACATGTTCGGTTACTTTTGAATTAAAGAAAGTGAGAGCCACGCTAGCTAATAGTTATGTTATGTTTGGATTAAAAAAATAAAATTAAATAAAATTAGATGTATATATTAATTTTGTTAAAAAATTATTTTTAACAAAAATAATTATTCATTTTTTTCTCATTTCCTAACCCAACCGAATAAAAGAAAAATTTTGAGTTATTTCACATTAGTTTCTTTACTAATTATTTCCTTTACAAGTCGAACATTTAAACGTAACATATAAATGGGTGATCGTGGGTTGGTATCATACAATTAATTTCATTCGTACAAATGATTCACCAAAAGTAACACAATGTTCTTTTCGTTCTCCAAATGTCATTTCTAAATTTGTCAAACTCTTATTGTTCAATTAAATTAATTGGTAATGAATTACAATTTTAGGGGAGGAAAGAAGTAAAAAGATTAGTCGAAGTTATGAATTTGGTAATTCTCCTCATCTCCAATTGTGCTGACATTTGGTAATAAGATCTATTTGTAGCAAATGTGGCCATGGTGAGGAAACCTTATTACTTTTGCTTTTTTCCACACCTGCACTGGACCACCTTATTACTAAATTTTGCTTTCATTTAGTAATTATTGCTGCAGGTATACCTGGACTAATGTCGCTCACTGTCCTCTTCTTTTTTACACTTTTTTTTTATTTGTTGTTTTTCATTTTACATTTACTGTGTTTTCTGAGTTTTGCATTTTCTTGCATTCAAATAATTTTTCCTTCAGTATGTATTTAGGTGCAAGTGAAAATGCATGTTGGAGACAATATGATATGAATTTATCTAAGGTTAAGATTCTGTTCTTTTTTTTCCTTACATGCTAACAAGCATTTTTTTGGTCCCATTTGTAAAAGTACTTTTTATGTTGGCAATGACGTTCATAGTGCTTCCTTTACTATTGTGTGTAAACTTTTTAACAAAACTAGCAAACCTTAAGGTGTGATAGACTCATTCAATTCAATTCAGATAATCAAATTGCATATTAGCAAATAAAGATAAATCCAATTGTACATACCAACAACTTCATTTATTAACATATAAAGATGAATCCTTAGATAGGGATACCACAATTTCCTTTTATAGCCACACTAACATAGTTTGGGCGTGGAGTTGACAAATTTATATTTCGACTTTCAGGAATGAAAAATAATATGAATTCTAAAAGTTGAAACTTACCTTTTGTTTTGATGTTCAATAGTTTTATCAGTAATAGGTGAAAATTAATAAAATATATATAGGGAGAACTCAAAACTTATTCAAATGAGCCAAAGACATGTAAATTTAAATTTTATCAGAAAGTACTGTAAACACGAGTTATTCCCCATTTATATATTTATATATATAGCTCACGTCCTGATCAGAAGAGGAGAAGCTAAACCTTATTCTTGATTGAGGAATGTAGCCATTCTTTCCAGCAAAGTCACTGCATTCTCACTAGTCGGTTCAAACAAATGAAACACGTGCCCTTCCCCGGGTGACTCCATAAGCTCCACCAGTCCGACCCACCCACTCTTCTCCAGTGATTCATAGTAAAAAAGAGCCCCATCTCTTGACCCGTCATTCTCCGCAACACAAACCAGCACCCTGTTGCACCCCAGGCTAGACAATCTGGAATCCACAGACGGGTTTATTCTCGGGTCGTACGACCCGCTAGTCGTGGGACAGGCAAAGAGCCATGACTCGTGAATATCTCCTCCTCTACTGGTAAAACCCGGATGAACCAAACAAACCCCTAACAGCTTCATTCCCGGCAAATCTTCCACACCGGCTTGCACCGCCATGTTGTGGGCTATGTTGCCTCCGGCACTGTCCCCGGCGAGGAAAACTCGTCGGAGATCGACGGCGTCGTTGAGCCAGGCTTCAGGGCCTTGTCCATCACAATGTGAAGCGACCCACTTGAGCGCCGCCCATGAATCTTCATAAGCGGCCGGGATTGGATGTTCCGGGGCTAGTCTATAGTCAACGGAGACTGCAACGACCTTAGCTCCAGCGACAAGAGAGGCAAGATGGTTGTGGTAGGTGGCACAGAAGGGAGATCCAAAGCAGAAGCCTCCTCCATGGAAGTAGACAAGGAGAGGGAGCTTTTGGCCTGGATTGATGCTGCTAGGCTTGAAGAGACGTGCCGATACGGCGGTTTCCGGTGAGATTAAGACATCCTTGAAGGAAACGCCAGTTTCAGAATCTGTGGAAATAGGAACCCTATCGGTGCCGAAGAACCTCTCCACCCGTCCATCTTTGTATGCACGGAAATATGGAAGAAACGCGTACGCTACTTCATTTTCGCTAGACTCCATTGTTGAGATGATGGCAAGCAGAAGAAAAGGAAGAAGACAAATATAACAAGTGGGCGGCGCTTATGAATAATAAACCAAAAGGAAGTCCTTTTTATCTTTATTGGAAGTAGAGAAAGAAAATGAATTAAATTTTTTAAAGGAATAATATTTTATATAAATTAAATACCCATTTTCGTATGAGTGGATATTTTGTTGGGTAACGAAAAGCAACGGAGACTTTTATTTTAAAAAGCTAATTTTTTAAATAAGAGTCAAATATAATTCAAAAAAATTAAAAATTTAAATAATGAGTTACTAAAAAAAACCACCGCCAAACACACCTAATTTGATCTCAGTTTTAAAGCTTAATTTCTTTTACCATCCGAAAAAGTAAAGATGATTAGGATTTGGGTTGGCCCAACAATTTTGCTTTAGTTTGTCACATTGTGAAGCGCTAAAGGAGTTGATAGGTAGATACTACATAGATTCGACACGTTTTTTTGTTTTTTCTTTTCTTTGTTTTTTTTGGACCCGCCTTGATACACGTGAATCACATGGTGATGTGCCAAATTCAGAGTCCCGTAGCTTTGTTGTAAATTCGCAAGTAAAGTTTGTAAATATTTTGGTAACTTTATCATAATCTTCAGTAAAATTCTACTAGTACAAAACTAATGCTATATAGGTACACAGTATAAACAAAGCGTACTTACCCTAAAAAAAATATACAAAAAAGGTATACAAATTATGTAGCTGTGTTATGGACATATTAATTTGAAACAAATAACTCACTAAGATATTATTTAATTACTAGACTGCTATTGCACACATCATTTTAGTACAAGATTATGTACAACAATATTGCAAGAATAAAATTTTTTACTACAAAATTGTTATATTGAATTTTTTATAATACAAAATTCTTAATAAGAATAATATGATATTGGAATTTTTTTAAATTTAAATATAAGTTCAAAAATTCTCATATCATTCTCTATTAACTTCTTTATTATTGTAGCATCATTTATTATTTTTTTAATTTTTTTTATAGTTGCTATAATGTAAGAGTGTGGGTACAGAAAAGCACCTAGGATTATTAAAGTTATAATGGGGAGGTTCATGTGTACCTTATTTAAGCCCACTTGCTACCATGATAGCTGTAACTATGCACCAAAGACTGGTTTCTTTCATCAACTAGGGCAGAGCCTATTTTGATAACACTATAATCTTCTTGGTTTTATTTCTATTTAATTATATCCTTCTTGCATAAGCTATTGTACGTAGATGTATAGCATTGTTTGATTTTTCAAAACATTGTCAGATTTTTCTTTTAGTACATGATGTCTAACTTCAGTTGACTACTCCTTAAGCTCATTCATGGTCACAGCCATCGTCCACATAGATCATTTAAATTTTAAGTGCACGTATTTTATGAATGACGAGTAATCATAAAGACTGTGGCCGGGATCAAATCTTATCACATGATTTGATTAATTAAAAAATTTCTTTGTTGAAAATGCCAATATATGAAGTTTTCTTAATTTATATATGTTTACGAGGTATGAGCCTCCGAACTCCAAACAATATTACTAGAAGATTCAAATGTTATAATCTCTGGCACTGAATTCTCATATGTATTTTAGTGATAGGTTTGGCAAATGCTACAACTCAAATATTAAAAGAGCAAAAAATTATAATATTTGATTTCACAATCATAACGTCAAAAAGTTGAGTAATTAAATAGTATAAAAAAATTTATAATTATTTTTATCAAAATTTGTCATATGACATTTTTTCTTACAAGTTTTTTCATTTTATAATAAATTCAGGTCGCTGAGTCAAGTTTTTTTTTAATGCTAAGTTATGGTATATACGGGACAGAAGGGAGATCGGTAGCAAAAGAGGCGGCTCCATTCTATGTATATTTTTCCTTTTCACCAAAAACAAAATATTTTTCAGCTCAGTCCAAGTCCCTACAGCCCTAGCCCTAGACCAGCCCACGCCACATCTACTATGCACGGTCACGCCCCATTGGAACACTTTACTAGAAGACAAAAATTAACATGACCTTTTGATCATCATATATATTTCTCAAACAATTTTTGAAGTATTCTGACCTTCAAACTTTTTTGTTTGTGACGAAGTAGTGAATTTGTACAATCTCTTTCGTTTATGATGCGAATGGTTGAAGTGATAAATTTTATTATTTAAAATATTGGTGTGATAATTTTTAAAAGTATTTTAATGTTAAAATTAGATTAGAGATAAATGAATAAAATAATTATGTACAAGAGTTTATGATTTTATACATTCCTTAAAGATGATGATTCTCTTTTATAAAGATGCAAGCAGTGAGTGTAGCTTGAATTGTGGATACATTAATAGGAGTGCCAATCATGTCTTCAAATTATGCACCAAGAATTGTAAGAGTGAACCGTACTCCTATGCTAGACTTTAACAATCATGCTTTCAGTCATAAACAAAACCGTCTCAATCATAAAATCGTGAAAATTGATCCTCAAGCGAAAATTTCGAAATACCTCAACAATGGTGCTCGATATCTTATTGGACTCTGTCCTTTCAGATCTGTCGACACACCTCGTCACGAGAGAACTTGAGGGGACTGGCCCTATTTAGGTCCGAAGTTCTGTGATCTGCCCAATCAGGGCAAACAGGTTGTGCGTGTCACATTATCAGTTTGTATTACAAAGTAGTATGGATTTTCTGTACAAAGCCTCATGAAATAATTGTTCTATCTTTTTAATACAACGTTAGGCTGCAAGTTGAAAAGATGTTGACAAGGCATGATCAGATAGCTATGACTGCAGTAAAATCTTGTCCAGTTCACATAACGTGACAAAGGATGATCAGATGGGTTTGGAAGACCCTACCGCACCTACCAGCCGAAATTTTTGTGGAGTAGCATCATTTGCCAAACCTATCACTATAACTTCGAATCGAAGGATATCTAACAGGATAGGGAAGAGAGAGAGAGATATTCAAACACAAGGGGAGAGGTAGACATCAATCTTGGAATTCCGGCCATCCTCCAACCGGCAAGAGACAGTGGCCTTGTCTTTAGGGGGATGCCGGTTAATAGATACAATATTGTACACCCTTGCTCTGGCCCCGAGCTACATCCAAGCCCATTATTTTCATTTCTATACTGACAATCCTATACTGACACAAACAATGGAATCCAATGTCTCTCTCTCTCTCTCCCCAAATTACAATATGTTATCTTATCATATTACTCCACTCTTTTTCTTAAGAATATTCCAAGAACATCTAAGAAAAACAACCTCTCCCTTGGGGGAATAGAGTTTTACTTTTACAACCTATTAATTAGTCACTTGAATTATTTCTTATGTGAACCTAACCATTTATAAGTCCTTGTCATCTTTGAAACTCTTCTAGACTGAAAGAGCCTAAGTTAGTAATTAGATAGTACAAAATTTTTCAGAATTAAGTAATTGATACTATCTAATCACTATATTTTTTTTCCTAAATGGTCCTTTTATAAGCTCATATTTGAAAAAGAGAAAAGAAAAAAAATAATAAAAGCTCCATATGTTGTCACCACAAAAAAAAAAAAAAAAAACTGCATATCTGATGTGATCATATGTACAGAACAATCCTAAACGTATATATACATATATATATTTGTAGTACGTTAAAAGGCTAAAGTCTTGAATATGAGGAGGGTGAGTAGAACCCAAGGCCTAAACAATGAGTGAGGGCTCTCTTTCCTGATGTTATAGATTCTGGATTTATCAAAAAAAAAAAAAAAGGAAAAAAACGAAGAAAATAAGGAATTTCAAATTCTTACCTATTTTCTCTTTATAATTTTTTTACTCTTCATTTTCTCACACCACCAAACATAAAATGTAATTTCATAATATCTTCTCTTTCTTTCTTCCTCAACAATTTGGGATCTGTAAATGTACAGTGATTGGAGTATAATCACCAAAATTAGTGTCATACTTGACATTACATGCAATCATAGGTCTCTCTCTCTACCAGACATTTTTCCCCATCTACCATTGGACAACTAGAACATTGAGTAGGTCCACATTCAGGTTCGAATTAAACCTAGGCACTGCCTTGATATCATACACCCCCACCCCCAAAGTTCTCATGCATGCAACCTCCTAAAGCCTCCTCAAAATATCATAAAGAACTATAGGTGTGCCCACCCACCAAAAGTCTACTAGGGCATACCAATCAAAATTTTCTCAATAAAAAATAAAACATTTTAAATCCACATTTTTGGCAATAGAAGAATATGAGCCTCAAAGCTTGGTCGATTAAAGCAAGAAAGAAAAAGCTTCCCATTAATCGTAAAAAAATACAGGAGAGATATGGTTTTGACATGAAAAGGGCAAAAGCTTTGTCAAGGGAAAATAGACTTTCAAGGTTAAACTCTTTTCCAACGCCCCTGGCCTCTTCACTTTGCTGCTGTAATTCGCTTACATTTAATGTTACCTAGATTTAAACTTTACAATCGATGACCGATGCATTAAATTCTCGAGAGGTATCTCGTATCTATACTATCATAAAAAGTCAACAATGGAGTTTTGGTCAAGATCTATCACGTTATTTTATATTTTTAAACTGTCCTAAAATGTTTAAAAAGTTACTATATAACCCAAGCTCGCACCCACCTTTTATGAGGTTATACAACAAGATAACGCAGAGAAATAATTAGATGTACCATGTTTCTACCATTTATACAATTATACAACCAAATAACTACTAGCCAGCAGAAAAATAATTAGGTGTAGTATAGCACACGCACATACTGCGTACCACCCTTCTAGTATATAGAAGTTGTAATGTTGGTTTGTTTATTGAAGTAACTATATATTGTATATTTGTGCATTGATTCTCGAGTAATAACCCAACTTATTCTGGTCCCAAATTTAATGGCAATCTAATTGCGTGAATACATTTATAAAAGAGTCTACAAATCTGGTTTGTTTTTTTGGTATAAATATGTTTGTTATCTGCAACTAAAATTCATCTACCCCTCATCCTTCCACACTGATTGTATACAGGTACAAGTCCTATACTCCATAAAGCAAATTACGATGGCTGTCTCACCTACGATATTTAAAATTGGAAGGCCTTCTTCTAACAAGCATATCATGGCAGTCGAGCAGTCCTTGCCTATATAATTGAGAAAGATTAATATATAGAGAGAGAGAGAGATGTAGGTATATCTACATACATACATACATACATACATACATACATACAGAAATGTGAATTAAGGTTGTCTGATACTATTGCATCTTTCTTTTCTTTTTCTCTCGCTCTCTCTCTCTCTCTTATATATGATGCTGTTTGAGCTAAACCAGCAGACCAAATAAGTAACTAAAAATAAAAACAAAAAGACAAAAGAGAAAGCACTAAAGAACAGAATGAAAAGATATACAGATATATACTTAAAAACAACAAATTTGACTATCTGATAATTAACCACAAAACAACAAAAACAAAAGACAAAAAGAACTGAAGAAGGGAATGAATAGATATACAGATATATATATATATATATATTCTTAAAACAGCAAATTTGATTATGTGATAACCAAAAAAATATTGAAATCAGGTTTGGAGTAAGACTGGGCTAGTCCTGGGATTGATCGGTTCAATAAAACTAATTAGAAACTTAAGATTAATGATCCTTTTTAGGCATTTATAGAATACCATGCATTCAAGGTCATGATACATGTTATGGAGAAAGGTTATCACGCTTATAATGCATATATAGGGTATCGGCTGCATGCATGGCTGATGGCTCCTTAATTTCTTGTGGTCATTAATATCAGATGCTTTCTCAGCAAGTTATATACATATATATATATATATATATATATAGTACCATTCAAGACCCATGCATGATTCTACACCATTGACAAACTCTCTACATATGATCAGATATATACAGTGTTAGATTCATTTGAAATCAGACAATATTGCCACATTGAAAAGGTAACAAGCACATGCAGGCGTTAAAACACCATCTAATTTCTTTCAATTCCCATTGAAAGCCAACAACCTTCAAGGTCAAGGAAAAAACAAATGTTAAATGATAAAATCGATCGCCTATATAGTTTTATACGAGTGACCTAATTTACAAGGACTGCCCCGCCGGCCACATTATCTCGCCGGCCATCTTCATTTTCAACTAAGTTCTTTAAATCATTGTCTCCCTTTCCTTTCCATTCACTATATAGCCTCCTCTTTCCTTTTCTTTTTTCCTTTCTTATACTTGGGTAGATTAGTCTTTTGGAAATTTTTATATTTTTTTTTTGTTATGTAGTGAATGGTATTCGGGTTAACTTACACGTACCTCGATTACTTTCCTTTTTAGTCTAGTCAAAGACAAGTTATTCATGCCAGGACTAGGGGATTCGTGACAAATGTGTAAAATTAAGGGCTAAAATGTGTGAAATTATTCTATAGTATCAACTTTCTTTTGGATTCAATATTAGAGAGTATACAATTACTCTATAAAAAGGCGTAAATAGAAGAAAATCTCCTATTTTTGTAAAAAAAAGATTTGTAAGGATAATGATATATTTAATCAGAAAATTCATACAGAATTTATGTAGAAGATGATGTGGTTGAATGATAGTCTTTTATTTTAAAATAAAGCACCCATCGTGATGAATTTTAATTATAAAAATGTCCTTATCATATTATTGTAGAAAAATTTTATGTTTAAATTTATCATAGAACAACATTTTGCAAATTATAATTACAATAAAATTACCCTTTGAAAGGCCTCTATTTGTCATTGCAAAAAGAAGACAAATATGTGTATTCCCGGTTTCCCACCGGCTATAGAAGGTGGCTTCTCTAACGTGCAGCCAATGACGTGGCGGTCATTCTTAGCTACCTGATCAGTAATGATTCTGTGATCCTCAACGGCCAGATCTTCTCAACGGCATGCCCACGTGGCTAGAGAGAGAGCCTAGACTCTCCGATTCCCTGTCACCGTTAATGGAGTCAGGACCACGCACATGCATGATACTCCAATAACAACCCTCGAAACAAATCTCAGCCGTCGATCAAATCCATTAATATCCATGCTCCAGTCTCCTCAAAATCTCTTCTTAACCATTTTCTAGAGAGGGAGAGATCGCTAACTCTTGTGAGCTTCGTTTGAAAGGTTCAGAGTATATTTGTATGTCTATACCATATATATAGAAATATAGAGAGAGAGAGAGAGGCAGAAGGAGAGAGAAATTGACCGAGATGGCCCAGACGGGGGACTACATGAAGAAACGCAAGAAAGTTGGAGAAATCGCAGTGATGAAGGTCGGACATGGTAGACTGCTGAGGACGAGAGCTATGGAGATTGTGAGCTCTGCAAGCTCGTTTACGAGAAGAAAGATGGCGTCGAATGTTGATGATCAGCTCGTAAACCACCGCTACGACGTAAATTCGCCGGTGAACTCGGTGTCGCCGGCAACGTCGGAGGCTTCAGATCTCATTACGGTGTCTCATTGTTCGAGCAACGAGTCAACCGAGTTCGCTAAAGAGGGGTTGAGATCCGTAGATCTGAAGGTGACTAAAATTCACATGCGAACGCTCTTATTCTCGCTTAATTATTTTTAGATTTTTGTTTCTCAAGCTCAAATTGCTCATTTTGAATCCTATTCGTATACTTGAAGGTTGAAACCCACGCCGAGGGTTTTGAAACTGAGATGTCTATGCTCATCAACTGCAGATTGAGGTGAACTTTAATTTCTCGTTTAATTCACTTTTAGTTCTATCATTCACGTCAGTTCTTCTCAATTATACGAAATTGAAGCAAAACGATCTTCGTTTTCCGTTTAATCTTCTCTTTGTTAATTTTTGTGTACTGTGTGTGAATGTATGTCCACATATATTTGGTCCTTTCGTTGTTAATTCACAGCACTTTTCGTTGATTGCAGTAGAGAGACGACCCCGTCAAGCGAGCTTTCCGCAGACACGGACGACCTGGAGTCTTCGATGGCAACGAATCCACCAGCGGTGAGTCTCCGCCAGAAACATCCGGCAGCGAAGATGCCATCAGCGGCGGAGATCGAGGAATTCTTTTCCGCGGCCGAGAAATACGAGCAAAAGCTATTCGCAGAGAAGTATGTGTGCGCATGATGAGAAATATCAGCACCACAAGCTGACTTTAGAAATCATCACAATTTCTTATTTAAAAAAAAAATAATAACAACTATTGTTTGCATTCAGGTACAACTACGATATAGCGAAGGACGTGCCATTGGAGGGTCGGTACCAATGGGTTCGACTAAAGCCATGATGAAGAAGAAAAGAGAGAGTGAAGAGAGGACAGTGTTTAAGTGACACGAGAGGCATCTTTCTTCTTTCAGGAAGGTTGGTCTTGTTATATGTACAGCTTTTCTATATCTATATATGTAAGAAGCTCTTCGATTCGGGTACCACATTCAGAGAAGCTTCTTCTGGCCTGAACCTAATTTACACAATTAGAGCCCTAAAATACTTGTCTCTCTCTGTGTAGCATTCATCTTGGTGGTTCAATAGGGAAAGTAAATTTATGTAGAGTGAATACTTATTATGAAATTGAAAAGTGAGTTTTGTTTGAGCTTCGTTTGGCTCTTTTTCCAGATTTGTCAGGTTGTATCCATCTTTTAGCCCATGTTCTCTTTTCTTCAAATATCTCTGGATGATTTCATTTGGAAGCCTCAGATTTTAATGTGGGGTTGTCTGGTGTGGACCTTGGACTCGCAATTAGTGGGATGATGTTGCAAAAAAAAAAAAAGGAAAAAAACACAGACAAGTAACTAAATTAGGATCGCAGCCTTGTGAAACCCTTTTGGAAGATGAGTGAATGTGGGGTGAAAAATGGAATTCGGTGTAGCATTTTCCGAGGAAAAAAAATGAAGTTTATGCAAAATTGTCAAGAGTTTCCATGTTCAGAAATTTTTTGAGAGTGCAAGCAAAGTACTATATGGAAACAAAGGTTGTGTAAGTGGTTGTAGAGGTTCGAATTGTACGTATACACTAAATTAACAGCGGCTAGTGAAAGGAACGAAAGACAAAGTGGGTACAGCAGAAGATTTTCCGTGAAGATGGGGCTGTGCCAGGGCGGAGGAAAGCGCCAGGGGCATTGTCGGAAATAAAAGAAGCAGATGCATGCGCATTGTCTCTTGGACGAGAGATGTGCAGGAAAACTAACCTTGGCTAGCCCATGTGAGGCTTTCAGGTTCCCCCTTTGAACTACAAAATGATACAATACATATATATATATATATATATATGTATGTACTGTTTATGTATCCAGCTGTGTATACGCAGCGCACGTGCCGTGATGGAGCGGTGGTGGTGGTCTCCTCATTGGCAATTGCTTTGGATCTGATGCTCAAATATTTAAAAGACGAGACAGAGAGAGAGAATGTTACTTATTAATGAAGGAGAAGAAGAAGGTTGGGTCTCGATTTGAACGTTTCTTACCGTCTTCTCTGTTTACGAAACTGATTACGATCGTTACTACGAAGAATTACTGTGTGTATTGCTGTGTTCTAGATTCTTGTTGATTTTTAGCAGGATTCTGGTTGATTTTTATTCTAATTTTGGTCAATCACTTAAAAATATTTCAAACAGTTTTCCTTTTTTTTTTTTTTGGGTAATATATAAAATGATCACATGACTTCAGTTGAGCATCCAAGGTGTTCTATATGTAAAATATACAGAAGTGGTGACAAGAAACATTAGAGAATGGTTTGCATGACTTGTGTTTATGAGAAACTAATAATGTTCAAGTTGCTTGAGGCTGCGGTTCAACTCTCACTTCCGCTTGTGCATACCTAAAAAGATAAAAAGAAATCTTTGACAATGGTTGCATGACATGTTTGTGTGAAAGATTATTCAAGTAATTGCTTGAGCTTACTAGTACATTGGCATGTGATAGCGCAATAAATATAGAGAGACTAGTGCTTTGTTCAGAATCTTTGAATGTAAAGATTTATCAAAAGAAAATAATTTTTCTATTAAGTGACCAATAAATTTCTTTCTTTTCTTTTTTCTTTTTTCTTTTTTTGTTTGTTTGGGTGGTAAACGGTACTTTAATGTTGGTGGACATGTGCGTATATCCATGAGCAAGTGCCGAGTAAGTGAGATGTACATGACATGCTCATGTGGTGTCACCAAGGAATTATACAGGGCCCGTAGACCTCTATTCCATTCTTACTCCTCTTTTATTGTAGTGAGTCATATTTTATTGGTTTTGAAATTTAAAAAAAATCATTTTATTATATTAAAATAATAAAAGTAAAAGCGACGTGTCACTTGAAGAGTATTGAATAGTTGCAATTTGCATGATAGTCTTTAACTTTAAGCAGTTAATGCCTAGCTGATTCAGGATCATTTTCGTCTAAACTATGAAGCTGCACTAGAAAGTCCATTAACCCTACTACTATGATAGTCTTGTTTCTGCTTGCCAGTTTATTAGAGTACGACGTCGTTAACATGTACCCCATCCAACGCAGGATTAGATTATGTTTAGAATGCACTTGGTGCGTACCGTCCTACCTGGCACGTGCAATCCACCAAACGGTCCATACATACCAAACTCTCTCTCTCTCTATCTCTCTCTCTCATTTATCTTTTCCTTTCTTTTCTCGGTAGAATCACACAAGTAGATACCCCAAGTTCCAAATAGGCTAATAAAGTATAAGCACTCATACCGTCCGTGGTCAAATCCTCTTTGATGCATATGTGTTCCCAAGAATCAACCATGTTGGCTTGTGCTAAGTCATACATATATATAAGCAATGAACTTTAATACCACCTTTGTTATTAGTTCTTTTGAGAGAGTTCATGTGTTGTTACAACACCCCATTTGGCAATATTGAAGCTCTGTTATACTGTTTTGTACATAAATAAAGAAAATACCTATGACGAACCATGTTGATGTGTGCTAAGTTGTACACAAATAGAAGCAATGAACTTTAACACCACCTTTTTTATTAGCTCTTTTGAGAGAGTTTCTATGTTGTGACAATACCCCGTTTGGCATTACTGAAGCTCTATTATACTGTTTCATTATTTTCATATCAGTTTAACAATAGACATATGACAACCTCAATGCTTTTTTTTTTTTCAATTAAGGCAAATATACACTTGCTAGAGCAGATAACATACAGGGTCCGAAGATAACAAATTCAAAAGCCAACCAACTCTTCAAAGGAGGAGAAGAAGGAGGATAGGCAGAGATGAAACCAGAAATTATGTTGAGGGGGTGCATGGAAGGCCAAGATAAAAAAAAATTTTAAATTTTGTTGAGAGGCTAAGATAAAATTTCTTGAATTTGAAAAGTTATGAAATTTTTTTTTTGTAATTTTATTGGGGGCTAAGGTAAAAATATATTATTCAATTTTTAAAGGTTAAACGGAACATTTTTTTTAATCTTTTTAGGGCTAAGATAAAAATTCTTGAATTTTGAAAGGTTAAAGAAATTTTTTTGAAATTTTAGGGGGCCAATATACACTTTCTTATCATAAATATACAAAATTTCATAGGGACTAAATCAATTTTTGTCAAAGTAGGGGGGTCATGGCCCATGGTCTAACCTTAGTTACATCACTGATAATAGAGTTATACCTAAGGATGGCAACAGGGTGAGTTTAGAATGGGAGACCCCTATCCAATCTTTGCCCCGTCACGGTGACCCCTCCCCCTCGCCCCACTTCCCTTTCCCCATCCCCACCTCGTCTTGCCCTGTCATGCCTCTTTTATGCTAGTAATTTTTTCAAACACATTATGAGTAAAACACAGGCCAAAATCACTTAAATAAAAAAAAAATTACACTATTTATATTCTAATATAATATTTATATATAAAAAAACAAATAAATATATTTATGTATAAACGAGGCGGGACCTAACCCAACCCGACTCCGATTAGTATCACCTCATACCCATCCCATTAGGGACGGGACAAGGGAGGATCCAAGATTTCAAGTTGTTTTGTCATCCCTAGTTATACCTTAATACCCAGTGCTATAGCAAACTAACGTATAACCATAATTATCCAAGCTGAATCAAATTGGCCGGTTCAACCAGTTGAATAGGAAATCGGACCCTAAAATGCAATTGAACCTGATTGAACCAGTCGATATTTTAAAAACCCAATGAACCGGCCGGCCGATTTTTTGAAAATACCATTGACCAATTTTAATTTTTTAAGTCTCTTTAAAAATTTTGATGTATTTGTGGCTCCTAAGAGTTAAACTTGAAAACTAAAGGTAGAATTAAGTAATACTAATAATTGTTTCACCTGATTCCTTGTGTTCTTTTTTACAATATAAATTATATTTACAATAAAATATATATGAATAAATAAAATTTATTTAAATTATAATACCGATTGAACTAATAAATTATAAATCGGTAGCCTACTGGTTTGATGTCTCATGCGAATTTGATAACTATGTGTATAACTTTAATGACTTGGATATCCCAAGATGACTTGCACATTTTATGCTAGGAGACCAAGCTAAACTTTTAAAAATACACTTAGATCGTGGCTTAATGGACTAGCAAAACCACTCCCATGGTGGTACACTCGAATGAAGGATTAGACAGGAATGAGTGGGTTGTCCGTCCACATATGGACTGCATTCAAACGTGCCCATTCGGAACAAGAGAATGGAATCATTGAAATGGATAGGAGCAGCGGCAAATTTAAAATTTTTGTTTAAACAAAATTTACACAGTATCATTTATGAATTTTTTTAATTAAAAATATTTTTTTTAATAATAAAAAGATAATCATATTTAAAATGTTGAAAAGGTGACACTACCTATATATAAAAATTGTACACAAAAAATTATATAAGAAATAAAATTTAGATTTAGCTAGATAAGATTCAAAATTTCGGGAAAAATTTTAGAATTTAAATAACCAAGAGTTCATGAATACAAGGTTAATTAAGATTATGTTGTTTATTTGGTCAAATAATAAAGGATCAGTGAGATACATATATTTTTTATTATAATTTTAGTAATATTTAATGAGGACAAATATAGTTATTAGTAAATTCAAAAGGAAGCCAATGTAGATATTTTTAAATTTTATAGGGACAAAACATATATTTATAATTTAAAATTAAATAAATATACATAAAAAAAATTTTAAATAATAAAAATAACATGCAACTGTCCCCACTGAATACCCCCCACTGTATCATTGTTGCCTGTTGGGACCGTCCCGGATAGGAGTTGTTTCCAACTTTTCATACCGGTACTTGGAGGATTTCAAATTTTGACTCCACTTCGCCGTTATCTTCTTCGAGATGTGCCGTCTTGTCCCTTTCTCCATTATAAAAATTCGTACCCAAACAGGTCCAATCACTTCTTTATTTTAAAATGTCGAATGTAATTTTTTATGAGATTGGTTTGTAGTTTGAGTTAAAATTAAATAATTTTTATAATTTAAAAATAAATAAATAATTTTTATATAATTTAAATTTAATTATAAAATAAATAAAAATTATTAAATTTAATAAAAATTTTATCATAAAAATATTTTTTATTTTGTATTTTTAAATTATAATATTAAAAAATAATTTAATAAAATAATAAAAAAATTCTTAAAAAACAATTATTTATTTTGACATATAAACGAGGGATTAGACTGGAATGAATTATCCGTCCGAATTTGGACTGCATCCAAACGTTGCCTTGAGAAGAACAGAATGAAATCATTGAAATGGGTTGGAGTAGTTTCCGTACCTAGTACTCGGAGGATTTCAAATTTTGGCTCCGTTTCGGCTTTACCTTCTCCGAGACGGTGCTCTGACGTCTCCAGTCACTTTCTTCATTAGAAAATAAATAATTAAAATAACCCAAACAGGTCCCATACTCCCAGTCACTGCGTCCTTTTAAAAACTCCTAAGACAAAATGCCTAAAAATGAAAAATTTTAAAATCAAACGGTCGGCCTTTCTTTCTCTTCTCAACTCTCATTTTTTACGTGAATAAAGAAAGCAACAGTATCTGAATTTTATTCACTTTTTTAAATTTTTTAAATTTTTTTACAAAAATTCGTGTGTCAAACCAAGGGTGAGTGATTTAGTTTAATCTTGGAAAATGTTAATTATTTCAGAATAAAAAAAACTTTGTACAGAAACTATTAACTGAATAATGCGGTGCTGCATTTTTGTAATTAAAAATTACAATAATAATTACTATTTTGTTTTAAATTAAAAAACTATAATTCAACTAGATTCATGTATACAGAAATTCTGTATAAATCTTACTCAATCTGAATAGTATTACTCTTGAATCTCCCAATAATTTAGGTTAAACATCAGCACCTACCTCACAACTAACGAAAATGCTGTGACAGGCTCATGACAAAATGAAGTTCACTGGTGATGATAAGGCACACCATTTGGTTACAAAGTACTGAAATAGCCCAGACATGAACCACAATAAACATATGAATACACATACATACATATATATATATATATATATATATAGCTCACGTCCTGATCAGAAGAGGAGAAGCTAAACCTTATTCTTGATTGAGGAATGTAGCCATTCTTTCCAGCAAAGTCACTGCAATCTCACTAGTCGGCTCAAACAAATGAAACACGTGCCCTTCCCCGGGTGACTCCATAAGCTCCACCGCCCCGCCCCATCCACTCTCTTCAGTGACTCATAGTAAAAGAGACCCCCATCTCTCGACCCGTCATTCTCCGCAAGACAAACCAGCACCCTCTTGCACCCCAGGCTAGACAATCTGGAATCCACAGACGGGTTTACCCTCGGGTCATCCGATCCCGTTGTCGTGGGACAGGCAATAAACCATATATCGTGAATATCTCCTCCTCTACTGGTAAAACCCGGATGAATCAAACAAACCCCTAACAGCTTCATTCCCGGCAAATCTTCCACACCGGCTGGCGCCGCCATGTTGTGGGCTATGTTGCCTCCGGCACTGTCCCCGGCGAGGAAAACTCTTCGGAGATCGGCGGCGTCGTCGAGCCAGGCTTCAGGGCCTTGTCCATCACAATGTGAAGCGACCCACTTGAGCGCCGCCCATGAATCTTCATAAGCTGCCGGGATTGGATGTTCCGGGGCTAGTCTATAGTTAACGGAGACTGCAACGACCTTAGCTCCGGCGACAAGAGAGGCAAGATGGTTGTGGTAGGTGGCACAGAAGGAAGATCCAAAGCAGAAGCCTCCTCCATGCTAGTAGGCAAGGAGAGAAAGCTTTTGGCCTGGATTGATGCTGCTAGGCTTGAAGAGATGTGCCGATACGGCGGTTTCCGGCGAGATTAAGACATCCTTGCAGGAAACGCCAGTTTCAGAATACGTGGAAATAGGAACCCTGTCGGTGCCGAAGAACCTCTCTACCCGTCCATCATTGTATGCACGAAAGTATGGAAGAAACGCGTAGGCTACTTCATTTTCGCTAGACTCCATTGTTGAGAATAGAGATGATGGCAAGCAGAAGAAAAGGAAAGAAGACAAATATATAACAAGTGGGCGGCGGTTATGAATTTTTATACAGAATTTTGCACTACAATGATATAGTGATGACAGTTTTGTAATTAATAAGTATCTTGGTTGGGTTCTTTATTTTAAAATAATAGGCTCATAGCTTATTCACATTATTTTGGTGATAAATTTTGTATGAATTTTCTGGTTGTATAGCATTACCCTATTCAGAAAATGCTATTCTTCGAAAATTTTTATACAGAATTCTGCACCAGAATGATGTGGAGATGATAGTTTTATAATTAATAAGCATCTTGGTGGGTTCTTTATTTTAAAGTGATAGGCTCACAGTTTATCCACATCATTCTGGTGATAAATTCTATATGAATTTTTTGGTTGTATGACATTATCCTATTCGGAAAATGCTATTCTTTGAAAAATTTTATACAGAATTCTGCACCAAAATGATGTGGCGATGACAGTTTTGTAATTAATAAGCATCTTGGTCAGTTCTTTATTTTAAAGTGATAGGCGCACAGTTTATCCACATCATTTTGATGAAAAATTCTGTATGAATTTTCTGGTTGTATAGCATTACCCTATTCGGAAAATGCTATTCTTCGAGAATTTTTATACAGAATTCTGCACCAAAATAATGTAGCGATGGCAGTTTTGTAATTAATAAGCATCTTGGTGGGTTCTTTATTTTATAGTGATAGGCTCACAGCTTATCCACATCATTCTGGTGATAAATTTTGTATAAATTTTCTGATTGTATAGCATTATCCTTTCTGAAAAACTCTATTCTCACCGCCTAACATCCCGCGATTTGATAATTAAAAGTTTTTAGTTTTTTTATTTTGCCCTTAGCCACCCTCTTATTTCAATATTATCATTTACTTTAATTTTTTTGATAATTTTTTTTTTCTTTTACTCCCCCTCCTCTCAGTTTTTTATTAAAAAAAAAATTTAACCAAAATTTTTTAATTTTTTTTTACTCTCACCTCCTACATTTTTATATAAATAAAATTTTTTATGAATCAAATTTTATAATTTCTTTTACTCTCACGTCCCAATTTTTTTATTAAAAAAAATTTGTTCAAAATTTTTTAATTTCTTTTTACCTGATCTCATGAATTTTTATATAAATAAAAATTTTATGATCAAATTTTATAATTTCTTTTACTCTCACCTCCTAGTTTTTATAAAAGAAAGAAATTTTGATCAAATTTTTTTAATTTTTTTAAATTTCTCTCTATTTATATAATTTAATACAAAACTAATTAACATAATTTTTTTTGAAAATACTAAAGTAAAATAATTTAGATTTGTTTCTTGAGACTATTCTTAGAATTAATAATGCATTTTTTTGCTAGTTTGATTTGTCATAAAAATACATACAAAAAATAATAACTTTTAACATATCAACACAGTGGAAAAAAAATTACTGATGTGACCCTTATTTACTTTTTTTATTTTCTTATTTTTTTTAAAAAAATTAAATTAATCAAAAAAATAAAATAAAATAATAAATAAAATATAAATTATTGATACATGTTTAACCGGACAAGAAATTAACCCGCCCATCCCATCATCCCACCTCCCGTGTCAGGGGGTGGGAGTAATACCTCTCTTATGAATAATAAATTAAAAGGAAGTCCTTTTTTTCTTTATTGGAAGTAGAGAAAGAAAATAAATGAAATATTTTGAAAGAATAATATTTTATATAAATTAAATACCCATTTTCGTATGAGTGGATATTTTTTCTGGTAGCGGAAAACAAAGGGACTTTTATATTAAAAAAAGACTTCTTTATTTTTTCATCTTCTCTTAGAATAATCTGATTACGTACACTCCTACATTTAGGAGATGTTTAGTTTTATTTTTTAAAAAAATTATAAGTCATAAGATTAAGTTAATTTTAAAAGATTATTTATTTGAATGATTTTTTTAAACTTAAACTAAGTTTAAAAGCTAATGTTTTAAACAAAAGTCGAACACAATTTTTAAAAATTAAAAATTTAAATCATAAATTAGGATTTGGTTAGCCCCACAATTTTGATTTAGTTTGTCACATTGTGAAGCACTAAAGCAGTTGATAGGTGCATACTACATAGATTCGACACTTTTTTTTTTTGTATTTTCTTTGTGTTTTTTGGACCCGCCTTGATACACGTGAATCACATGGTGATGAGGCAAATTCAGAGTCCCGTAGCTTTGTTGTAAATTCGCAAGTAAAGTTTGAAAATATTTTAGTAACCTTATCATAATCTTAAGTAAAATTCTACTAGTACAAAACGAATGCTATATAGATACATAATATACACAAAACCTACTTTACCCTAAAAAAAAAATGCACAAAAAAGGTATACAGATTATGTGGATGTGTTATGGACATGTTACTTTGAAACAAATAACTCACTAAGATAGTATTTAATTATTAAACTATCACCGCGCACATCATTTTAGTGCAAACTTGTGTACAAAAATATTGCAAGAATACAATTTTTCACTACAAAATTTTTATATTGAATTTTTTATCATACAGAATTCTTAATCAGAATAATATGATATTGGCATTTTTTAAAATTTAATTACAAGCTCAAAAATTCTCATATCATTCTTTATTATTATAGCATCATTTATTATTTTTTATAGTTGCTATAATGTAAGAGTGTGGGTACAGAAAAGCACCTAGGATTATTAAAGTTAGAATGGGGAGGTTCATGTGTACCATTTATTTAAGCCCACTTGCTACCGTGATAGCTGTAACTATGCACCAAAGACTGGTTTCTTTCATTAACTAGGGCAAAGCCTATTTTGATAAGACTATAATCTTCTTGGTTTTATTTCTATTTAATTATATCCTTATTGCATAAGCTATTGCACGTAGTTGTATAGCATTGTTTGATTTTTCAAAACATTGTCAGATTTTTCTGTTACTATAGGATGTTTAACTTCGATTGACTACTCTTTAAGTTCATCCAGGACCACAGCCCATCGTCCACGTATATCGTTTAAACTTTAAGTCTTGATGCATTGTATGAATGATGAGTGACCACAAAGACTATGGCCGAGATTAAACTTTATCATGTGATTTGATTAATTAAAGAAATTTCTTTGCTGAAAAATGCCAACGTATATGTTTATGAGGGATAAGCCTCCGAACTCCAAACAATATTACTAGAAGATTTAAACATTATAATCTCTCTGAAACTAAATTCTCATATATATATATATATTAGTGATAGGTTTGGCAAATTATACTATTAGAATATTAAAGAGAGAAAAACTGGAATATTTGATTCTACGACTACTGGGTAAAAAAGTCAAGTGATTAAGTAGTTCAAGTTTTTTTGATAATTATTTTTATTAGACTTTGCCATGTGACATTTTTTTAATAAGTTTCTTCATTTTATAACAAATTCAGGTTGCTGATTAATTTTTTTTTTTTTTTTGGCTAAGTACAAAGCTATGGTACATACAGGACAGAAGGGAGATCCATTGCAAAAATGGCTCCTCCATGCTATGTATTTATTACATTTTCACCAAAAACAAAATATGTTTCTCCTCAGCCCAAGTCACCACAGCCACATGTTATGGCCTTAGACTTTCACCAATGTAACCATGTCGGCACTTAGCTTGAACACCCTTTTGGCAAAACTAAGTCAGTCTTCAATTTGAGTTAGACAAAGGTTTAGACAAAGGAAGGCTAGAAGAGAGTTTTGGAGAATGTTGCTTTTGAATTACACTAGAGAATGTTACAACTCACTTAGATTGGTTTGGCCAAATGAGGCCTTTTCCACCTCCTTAATGAATGGTGGAGATTGATTTGATCCTACGGTGGGGAGTGATTTTTCATACTCTTCCCACTTCCTTTCTTACAAAATATTTAAGATATTTATATAAAACATTCTAGAGATATTCTAAAATATATACAAGTCTAGACTACTCTAGAACATTCTAAAAAACTCTAGACTAGACAAGAGCTTTCTAGAAAATTCTAAAGAAACCTAGAAATTTCTCCATAATTCTAGAACATTCTAGAGCCTTCTAGAACCTTCTAGAGATCTCTCTACTGTTCTAGAATTTTCTTGGCCATTCTAAACTTCTGCGCGCAAGGAATTCAGCGTTCCCATGCAGCGCGTAACACTCTCCCCCACCTATTCCGGATAATCTCTGTATTGCCGTAGGTGGTCTTCGAATTGCCAAAGGTTTTCTTGTGATTCCCAACTAGCCTCACTCTCTAGCAAACCCTTCCATTTAATCAAGAATTGAGTACTCGGTGGTACTCTTCTCCGTCACACTACTTGGTCGGCTAGCACCTCCTCAAATTCTCTATCAAATGACTTGATCATAATTGGAGGTGCCCTCTTTGAGACATTCCTGCTTAGGTCATCCTCGTCTTCATGGTAAGGCTTCAATATGCTTGCGTGGAAGACATGATGAATCTTTAAGCTAGGGGGTAGGTCAATTTTATAAGAAAGCTTGCCTACCTTACCAATTACCCTGAAAGGGCCTTCATATTTGCGTATCAATCCCTTGTGCACCTTTCTGAAAGCCTTGAACTGTTGGAGAAGAAGCTTCACCATCACCATATCTCCCATGCGATACTCTGTTGGTTGCCTCTTTCGATCTGCCCATTTTTTCATCCTCTTGGCAACTTTGATAAGGTAAGAGCGGGTCATATCAGCATGCTCTTGCCAAGTCTTAGCCATATAATATGCGCCTAGGCTTTTTCCCTTATAGGTAGTAGCCTGATTACACTCTAAAAATGTAATCACGAGTCATTAATTTGCACATTGTTATATTTAGATTGTAGTTAATTATCTTGTTTTAGTTTAATAATTGATTTACTGTGTATTTTTGTGTAGTTTGTAGGTTTTGGAGTGAAAACAGCAAATAAGAGCCAAAATTCCATAAGACCGTTCGGACGGTGCGTTCGGACGGTTATCAGCCGTTCAGATGGTGTGTTTGGACAAACGAAATAGTGTTCGGACACTACGTCTAACAGTGGAGCCCTAGAGTCATGTTTTTGCGTTCGAGCTATTCCAGAGTCATCTTTTTGTGTCTAAAGAGCGCCCGAGGACAGTTCGGAGGGTAAAACAGCCGTTCGAACGCACCGTCCGAACGTACTTTGGATGTGCGTCGAACAGTAAGCGCAGTTTTGCCCTAAAACTACATTCGAAGAGAAAAAAAAAAAAGGGACAGAGAGTTAGGGTTAGTTTTGAGTAATGGGGCGGCGGGAGAAGCTCCCAATAGGTTGGTTCTTCCATTTTTCTTCATTTTTAGCTTAGATTTAGCTTTGTAATGGTAGTATAGGTGTAAAACTTGTAGTTTTCTTTCGTTGTTTTGTATTTTCTTTCACTTTCTTGCATTTTCTTGCATTTCTTTGTAACCAAACAGTTTTAATATTTAAGTAAATTTTAGATTTAAGTCTCTACATGCTTTTTTTACATTTTTATATGTTTTTATGATGTATTCAAGTAGCTAAGAATTTGTATTGAGTTTAAATGTGAGAGTCACCCAAGAAATCCAAGGGATTCAATGGAGGTATCTTATGAATTAATTGTCATATTTTCCTAGAATTTGAATTTCTAATAATTAGATGTGAAATTTTAGAAAACTTGAATTATTAACTAAGTTTGGGGATTTTCATTACCCAAATCGATGGTATTAAATTAGGACCCTTGACTAGACAAATACACTACAATTGCTAAAAATTCATTCTCACAAATTGATTGAAGATGCCTTAGAAAACATAGGTTATTGACTATGTTTGGCTAATCAATGCACAAACCACAAATTTGGTATTGACTAAGTTGAATCGATGGTAATAAAACCTTTGATTCCCCATTGAACATGTATCTAATTTAAATTATTTGAGAATAATCGATTTGCAAAGCTAAATTCTCTTAATCAAACACATTTAAATGTTGTGTTTAATTTGAGTTATAAACCCCATTGGAAGCCTTGGATGAAATTGAGTGGTTGGATCATTTGAGTCCAATTCCCTTTTTAATTGCTTTAAATCTAGTTTTAATTTGGTTTACTTTAATTGCCTAGTTAATTATTTTAATTTTCATTGCACTAGTTTAATAATTCAAAACCACTATAAAAAACCAAAAGATTTTCGATCTTCTTATTTTTCTTTTTATTTTAAATCTAATTTCCCTTTTTATTGTAATTCAACCCTAGTTAAGGTTAGTGTGAGGTGAGTGCTAGAGCCTATATTTGGCTAGGTCCCTTAGTAGAGAACGATACCTGATCCTCGTACTCTTGCGGGGTACTAACTCCATTTATAAGAATACCACATTTAGGGGCAAGTTATAGCCAGTGCATGTGGGGTGAGCGATTGTTTTCCAATTGCTATCTTGAATAGACTCTTTACAGTGCCACATTTAGGGGCTTCGCCCAATCCCTCTGGTTAGCTTTTACAAAGTGCCTCAGATAACACTCCAACAAGGCATTCACACATTCAGTCTGCCCATCTTTCTATGGGTAAAAATTTGTGGAGAAGTGGAGTTTTGTTCCAAGAAGCATGAACAATTCCTTCCATAGCTTCCCTGTAAAGCGGGGGTCTCTTTCACTAATGATCAACCCTGGCAACAATATTTCACCACATTTTTTAAGAATAAGCGTGCTGCTTCTTTTGCCGTGCAATCTGTAGGGGCTGGTATGAAAGTACCATATTTGGAGAATTTGTCAACCATGGCCATGATAGATCCGTACCCCTCAGACTTAGGCAGAGTTGAGATTAAATCCATAGAAATACTCTCCGAAGGGCATCCAGGTATAGGCAAAGGCTTCAACAATCCTCCGGGCTGTTGGTTTTTAACTTTATCTTGTTAGCACACAAGGCAAGTCTTCACATACAACTTGATTTCACCCCTCATTTCTGGCCAGTAGTAAGCTGCCTCCAATAATGCCTAAGTGCGCCTTTGTCTTGGATGTCCAGCCCATGTTGAATCATGGCACTCCTTTATGAGTTCCCTCGTTAAGTTATTCCACCTAGGAACATATATTCTTTTGCTGATGGTGTAAAGAAGATCATCCTCAACCCAAAACCTTTTGGTCTTGCCTTCTCTAGCCATATCTACCAGTTGCTTAGCCATCGGATCATGTTGGAGCCCTTCTTTGATCCGTGCAAGCAAGTCCCCATTAGCTTGGCTTATAGCAGCCAACTCTGCCTTATGACTCAAAGCGTCTGCTACCATGTTGGTCGTGCCAGGTTTATACTCCATCACATAGTCAAACTCGGCCAAGAAGTCCTGCCAACTTGCTTGTTTTAGGGTCAACTTCTTCTGTGACTGAAAGTAGCTAGTCGCCACATTATCTGTTTTGATCATAAAGCGAGTCCTAAGTAGGTAATGGCGTTGTATTCGTAGGCAATGGACCACGGCAGTCATTTCCTTCTCTTGCACCGTGTAGCGCCGTTCTGTCTCGTTAAGTTTGCGACTCTCATAGGCTATGGGGTGTCTTTCCTGCATTAGCACACTCCCAATAGCAAAGTCAAATGCATCCGTGTGTACCTTAAAAGTTTTGGAGTAGTCTGGGAGAGCTTAGACAGGTTCTTCCATGACCGCTGTCTTCAAGTCTTTAAAGGCTGTTTGACACTTCTCAGTCCACTCCCATGACTTATTTTTCTTCAATAAATCCGTCAAAGGGGCTGCTCTAGCAGAGTAACCCTTGATGAACCGCCTGTAGTAGTTCACTAAGCCAAGAAAAGATCTTAGCTCGGAGACTTTAGTAGGTGGCTCCCAATCTTTGATGGCCTAAACCTTTTGATCATCCATTATAAAGATCCCCTCCTTTATGACATGGCCAAGGAAATGCACCTCTTCTTTGGCAAATGAGCACTTCTTCTTCTTAATGTAAAGTTTATTCTCCCGCAATATCTTAAACATAGTTCCCAGATGTTCCACGTGCTCCTCCAAGTTGTTGCTCTATATAACGATATCATCGAGATATATCACCACGAACTGATCAAAATAAGAGTGAAAGATCTTGTTCATGAGGGTGCAAAATGTCGCGCATGCATTAGTCAAGCCACAAGGCATGACCAACCACTCGAAGGACCCGTACCTCGTCACACAAGTGGTGTTGAGCTCATCTCCTTCGGCGATGCGAACTTGATAATAACCCGACCTCAAGTCCACTTTAGTGAAGTACTTGGCCTTCCCAAGCCTGTCAAACAATTCAGCTATCAAGGGATGCCCATGTCCGGAATTGTGCTGCCATTTTGGCATTCGAATTAGCCTCCACGGTACTCCAATTTGGCGGGCCGTGATACACAGCCCCAGCCTAGCCCACACCACACCTACCATGCTCGGTCAAGCCCCATTGGAACACTTTCGTAGAACACAAAAATAATTAACTTTTTGATCATCATATATATATTTCTCACACAATTTTTGAAGTATTCTGACCTTCAAATTTCTTTGTTTGTATTACAAAATAGTATGGATTTTCTGTACAACACCGCTTGAAATAATAGTTTTTTGTTAAATACAATGTTAGGCAGGATGTTAAACAGATATTGACAAAGCTACGATTACAGTAAAATCTTGTCCAATTTACATAACGTGAGAAAGCATGATCAAATAGGTTTGGAAGATCTCACCGTATATATGTTCGAGCCGAAGTTTAGGAGTACCTACGTCCAAGCCAAAGTTTATGTAGAGTCTATTTGTATACTTATATTAGTAAAACAAAAATTGAAGGATATCTAATAGGAGAGAGAGAGATTCAAACACAAGGGCAGAGGTAGAAATCAATCTTGGAATTTCGGCCAACTTCCAACCGGCAAGAGACAGTGGCCTTGTCTTTAGGGGGATGCTCTGGCCTTGTTAATTGATATATATTGTACAGCCTTGCTCTGGCCCTGACAAAGGAATCCAATGTCTCTCTCTCTCTCTCTCTCTCTCTCTCTCTCTCTCTCTCTCTCTCTCTCTCTCTCTCCAATGGAATCCAATCTCTCTCTCTCCAAAATTCTTCTCACAGTTTTGGACCTAATTTAGCTAAATTTAAAATTTATTTTTTTATGTACAACTATTACACATAAGTAGTGCCACCTTTTCAGCATTTTAAATATGATTATCTTTTTATTTATTAAAAAAATATTTTTTTAATTAAATTTTTTTATATATGATACTGTATAAGTTTTGTCTAAACAAAAATTCTAAATCTGTGGCTGCTCCTATCCATTTCAATGATTCCATTCTCTTGTTCCCAATGGGACGTTTGAATGCAGTCCATATGTGGACGGCTAACCCACTCATTCCTGTCTAATCCTTCGTTGGGGTGTACCCCCACGGTAGTGGTTTTGCTAGTCCATTAAGCCACGATCTAAGTGTATTTTAAAAAGTTAGCTTGGTCTCCTAGCATAAAATGTGCAAGTAATCTTGGGATATCAAAGCCATTAAAGTTATACACATAGTTATCAAAATTTTATCGGGCATCAAATTGGTGAGGCTACTGATTTATAATTCATTAGTTCAATTGGTATTATAAATTAAATAAATTTTATTTATTTATATATATTTTACGTTAAATATAATTTATGTAAAAAAGAACATAAGGAATTAGGTGGAACAATGATAAGTATTACTTAATTCTACCTTTAGTTTTTAAGTTTAACTTTTGGGAGCTACAAATATATCAAAATTTTTAAAGAGACTTAAAAAGTTGAAACTGGTCAATGATATTTTCAAAAAATCGGCCGGTCAATTCATTGATTTTTTAAAATATTGACTGGTTCAATAAGGTTCAATTACATTTTAAGGTCCGATTTCCTGTTCAACTGGCTGAACCGGTCAATTTGTTTTGGTTTTCATAACGATGGTTATATGTTAGTTTGCTATTGAGGTATAACTAGGGATGACAAAATAACCTGAAATCTTAGGTCCTCGCCTTGTCCCGTCCTTAATTGGGTGGGTATGAGGTGATACTAATCAGAGTCGGGTCCCTCCTTGTTTATGCATAGATATATTTATTTGTTTTATATGTATAAATATTATATTAGAATATAAATAGTGTGATTTTTTTTTCTTATTTAAGTGATTTTGGCCTTTGTTTTACTCATAATGTGTTTTAAAAAATTACTAGCATAGAGGAGGCATGATAGGGCGGGGCCAAGGGGATGGGAGAAGGAAAGTGGGGTGAGGGGGAGGGGTCACCTTAGCAGGGCAAGGATGGGATAGGGTCCCCCCTTATAAACTCACCCTATTGGCATCCCTAGGTGTAACTCTATTATCAGTGACGTGGTGGGGATGGGGGAAGGGAAGTGGGGCGAGGGGGAGGGGTCACCGTAGCAGGGCGAGGATGGGATAGGGGTCCCCGCTATAAACTCACCCCATTGCCATCCTTAGGTATAACTCTTGTATCAGTGACGTAACTAAGGTTAGATATGGGGAGCCATGACCCCCCTATTTTGACAAAAATTGATTTAGTCCTTATGAAAATTTTGTATATTTGTGATAAGAAAGTGTATGTTGGCTCCCCTAAAATTTTAAAAAAAATTTCTTTAACATTTCAAAATTCAAGAATTTTAATCTTAGCCCTAAAAAGATTAAAAAAAATGTTGCTTTTAACCTTTAAAAATTGAATAATATATTTTTACCTTAGCCCCCAACAAAATTACAAAAAAAAAATTACCTTAACCTTTCAAATTCAAGAAATTTTATTTTAACCTCTCAACAAAATTTAAAATTTTTTATCTTGGCCTTCCATACACCCCCTCAACATAATTCCTGGTTTCATCCTTGCCTATCCTCTTGCTTCTCCTCCTTGGAAGAGTTGGTTGGGGTTTGAATTTGTTATCTTCAAACCTTGTATGTTATCTGCTTTGGTAAGTGTATATTTGCCTTAATTGAAAAAAAAAGCATTAAGGTTGTCATATGTCTATTGTTAAACTAATATGACAATAATGAAACAGTATAACAGAGTTTCAGTAATGCCAAATGGGGTGTTGTAACAACATAGGAACTCTTTCAAAAGAGCTAATAAAAAAGGTGGTATTAAAGTTCTTTGCTTCTATTTATGTATGACTTAGCACATGCCAACACGGTTCGTCACTAGTATTTTCTTTATTTATGTAGGAAACAGTATAACAGAGCTTCAGTAATGCCAAATGGGGTGTTGTAACAACACATGAACTCTCTCAAAAGAGTTAATAAAAAAGGTGATATTAAAGTTCATTGCTTCTATTAATATACGACTTAGCACCCGCCAACACAGTTCATTACAGGTATTTTCTTTTTTATTTATGTACGACTCAACACATGCCAACACGGTTAGTCACATGTGTTTTCTTTATAATGCAGTATGCCAGTATCCATCAATTCATATTCAGTGAAAAAGAAAACAGAGTCTGTCCAAACAAGATTACACTTGTCCAATAGCTACAAATAACGGACTAAATATTTACAATGTCCAACCGTCTACTCATTAGAAAGAACATCTTCACTTATTAATCACAGTTTGATGCAAATATAGATATACAACATCTTGCATTGTCAATTCCATCCTCCATAAGTAGGTCGTATCTCACAGACAAGTCCCAAACCGCTTGAAAGGAGTCCATAATTCCGAAGCTACTATACAACCGATACTTTCTCATTCTCCCTATACACTTTGTGCAATAAATCAGGCCATGGCAGATATTCCCAGCCAGTAGTACTAGTCGAAAACACCTCACCCATGAAATATGTGTGCACTGTAAATATGCATAAAATGTTATATTTTAATTTGTAAACATCATTTTTCCTTTAAAAAAAATAAAAAAAATATTTAAAAAGTATGAAATCTAATGTGTGTTCTCATATCATTAGATATGAGAATTAAATAAATTCGGAATACTTTAACACATACTCACACCCCATACCCACATCGCAATCCATATGCAACATAGCTTAGACCTTCTTTCCGCTTCTTGGATGGATATTCTTGGGATGGCGAGCGCAGGGCATGAACGCTTAGACACCTTCTACAAGTGATAGTTGAGCTTTTCCATGATTATCTGAAAAGGTCTTATAAACTTTAGCGGCGGATGCATTTTTTGGCACTCAAAAGTGAAGAGCAAAAGCTAAGGGCTGGCCATTCAAGGAACAAGAAAATTTAAATATACGAATCGATCTTCTTGGGAACACATATGCATCAAAGAGGATTTGACCAAGGACGGTATGAGTGCTTATACTTGAGCAGCCTGTTTGGAACTTGGGGTCTCTACTTGTGTGATTCTACCTAGAAAAGAAACGAAAAGACAAATGAGAGAGAGAGAGAGAGAGAGAGATTTTGGTATGCATGGACTGTTTGGTGTGTGATTCTACCTAGAAGAGAAAAGGAAAAAAAATGTGGGAAAGTAGAGAGAGAGAGAGAGAGAGAGAGAGTTTGGTATGTATGGACCGTTTGATGGATTGCACATGCCAAGTAGGACGATATGCATCAAGCACATTCTAAGCATAATCTAATCCTGCGCGGGATGGGTGCATGTTAACGGCGTCGTACTCTAATAAACTGTCGTAGTAGTTAAAAATCATCATGCAAATTGTAACTATTGAGTGCTCTTGAAATGACACATCACTTTTACTTCTATTATTTTAATATAATGAAATGATTTTCTTTTTAAATTCAAGACCAACAAAACAAATGACTCACTACAATAAGAGACGAGCAAGAATAAAATACAGCTCTAAGGGCCCAGTATAATTTCTCGGTGACAAATCATGAGCATGTCATGTGCATCTCACTTACTTGGCACTTGCTCATGGATATACGCTCATGTCCACCAGCATTAAAGTATCGTCTGTCACCAAAAAAAAAAAAAGGAAAGAGAGAAATTTATTGGTTACTTAATAGAAAAATTATTTTCTTTTGATAAATCTTTAGATTCAAAGATGAATTCTGAATGGAGCACTAGTCTCTCTATATTTATTGCGCTATCACATGCCAATGTACTAGTAAGCTCAAGCAATTACATGAGCAATCTTTCACACCAACATGTCATGCAACCATTGTCAAATGTTTCTTTTTATCTTTTTAGGTATGCACAAGCGGAAGTGAGAGTTGGACTTTGAGAGACCGTGAGTTCTTGAACCGCAGCCTCAAGCAACACGTCATGCAAACCATTCTCTGATGTTTCTTGTCATCACTTCTGTATATTTTACATATATAACACCTTGGATGCTCAACTGAAGTCATGTGATCATTTAGTATCCAAAAAAAAAAAAAAAAAGGAAAGCTGTTGGGAATATTTTTAAGTGATTGACCAAAATTAGCATAAAAATCAACAACAATCTTGAACTCAGAAATACACACAGTAATTCTTCGTATGAACGATGGTAATCAGTTTCGTAAACAGAGCAGACGGTAAGAAACGTTCAAATCGAGACCCAACCTTCTTCTTCTTCTCCTTCATTAATAACTAACATTCTCTCTCTCTCTCTCTCTCTCTCTCCCTGTCTGTCTGTCTGTCTCTCTCTCTCTCTCTCTCTTAAAAGGTTGAGCATCAGATCCAAAGCAATTGCCAATGAGGAGACCACCACCACCGCTCCATCACGGCACGCCCCTCTTTTGTTCTATACACATCTGGATACATATACAATACAGATACATATATAGGTATGTATCATTTTGTAGTTCAAAGGGGAAACTGAAAGCCAGCTCACATGGGCTAGCCAAGGTTAGATTTCCTGCACATCTCTCATCCAAGACAATGCGCATGCATCTGCTTCTTTTATTTCTGACAATGCCCTTGGCGCTTTCCTCAGCCCTGGCACAGCCCCATCTTCACGGAAAATCTTCTGCTGTACCCACTTTGTCTTTGCTTCCTTTCACTAGCCGCTGTTAATTTAGTGTATAAGTACAATTCGAACCCCTTCAACCACTTACACAACCTTTGTTTCCATATAGTACTTTGCCTTCACTCTCAAAAAATTTCTGAACATGAAAAAATTTCTGAACATAAACTTCATTTTCTTGCTCGGAAAATGCTACACCAAATTCCATTTTTCACCCCACATTCACTGATCCCACTAATTGCAAGTCCAAGGTCCACACCAGACAACCCCACATTGAAATCTGAGGCTTCCAAATGAAATCATCCAGAGATATTTGAAGAAAAGAGAATATGAGCTTAAAGATGGATACAAAGTGACAAATCTGGAAAAAGAGCCAAACGAAGCTCAAACAAAACTCACTTTTCAATTTCATAATAAGTATTCACTCTACATAAATTTACTTTCCCTATTGAACCACCAAGATGAATGCTACACAGAGAGAGAGAGAGAGAGAGAGAGAGAGAGAGAGAGAAGTATTTTAGGGCTCTAATTGTGTAAATTTGGCTCATACCAGAAGAAGCTTCTCTGAATGTGGTACCCGAATCGAAGAGCTTCTTACATATATAGATATAGAAAAGCTGTACATATAACAAGACCAACCTTCCTGAAAGAAGAAAGATGCCTCTCGTGTCACTTAAACATTGTCCTCTCTTCACTCCCTTTTCTTCTTCATCATGGCTTTAGTCGAACCCACTGGTACCGACCCTCCAATGGCACGTCCTTCGCTATATCGTAGTTGTACCTGAATACAAAATAATAATCGTTACTTATCTATTTTAAATTGTGATTGTTATGAATTCTGAAGTGAGCTTGTGGTGCTGATATTTCTCATCATGCGCACACATACTTGTCTGCGAATAGCTTTTGCTGGTACTTCTCGGCCGCGGAAAAGAATTCCTCGATCTCCGCCGCTGATGGCATCTTCGCTGCCGGATGTTTCTGGCGCAGACTCACCGTTGGTGGATTCGTCGTCGCCGTCGAAGAGTCGAAGACTCCAGTTCGTCCGTGTCAGCGGAAAGCTCGCTCGACGGGGTCGTCTCTCTACTGCAATCAACGAAAGTGCTGTAAATTAACAACGAAAGAACCAAATATATATGGACATCTATTCACACACAGTACACAAAAATTTACAAAGAGAAGATGAAACGGAAAACGAAGATCGTTTTGCATCAATTTCGTAGAATTGAGAAGAACTGACGTGAGTGATAGAACTAAAAGTGAATTAAACGAGAAATTAAAGTTCACCTCAATCTGCAGTTGATGAGCATAGACATCTCAGTTTCAAAACCCTTGGCGTGGGTTTCAACCTTCAAATATACGAATACGATTCAAACTGAGCAATTAAAGCTTGAGAAACAAGAATCTAAAAATAATTAAGCGAGAATAAGAGCGTTCGCATTTGAATTTCAGTCACCTTCAGATCTACGGATCTCAACCCCTCTTTAGCGAACTTGGATGACTCGTTGCTCGAACAATGAGACACCGTAATGGGATCTGAAGCCTCTGACGTTGCCGGCGACACCGAGTTCACGGGCGAATTTACTTCGTAGCGGTGGTTCACGAGCTGATCATCAACATTCGACGCCATCTTTCTTTTCTTAAACGAGCTTGCAGAGCTCATAATCTCCATAGCTCTCGTCGTCAGCAGGCTACCATGTCCGACCTCCATCACTACGATTTCTCCAACTTTCTTGCGTTTCCTCATGTAGTCCCCCGTCTGAGCCATCTCTGTTAATTTCTCTCTCCTTCTGCCTCTCTCTCTATATATATTTCTATATATGGAGCATATACATACATATATACTCTGAAGTCTGAACCTTTCAAACGAAGCTCACAAGAGTTAGCGATCTCTCTCTCTCTAGAAATTGGTTAAGAAGAGATTTTGAGGAGACTGGAGCATGGATATTAATGGATTTGATCGACGGCTGAGATTTGTTTCGAGGGTTGTTATTGGAGTATCATGCATGTGCGTGGTCCTGAATCCGTTAACGGTGACAGGGAATCGGAGAGTCTAGGCTCTGTCTCTAGCCACGTGGGCATGCCGTTGAGAAGATCTGGCCGTTGAGGATCACAGAATCATTACTGATCAGGTTGCTAATGAATGACCGCCACGTCATTGGCTGCACGCTAGAGAAGCCACCTTCTATGGCCGGTGGAAAACCAGGAATCACACATATTTGCCTTCTTTTTGGAATGGCATAAATTCTGTAAGAAAGATTATCATTTAACAACGTCATCTTATATCTAAATTTTATATAAATTTTTTAATTAAATATATTATTATTCTTATAAATTTTTATTTATTACAAAAATAGGAGATTTTTTTTCTATTTACGCCTTTTTATAGAGTAATTATATCCTCTCTAATAATGAATCCAAAAGAAAGTTGATACTATATATAAAGTAATTTCACACATTTGAGCCCTTAATTTTACACATTTGTCACAAATCCCTAAGTCTTGGCATGAATATCAAGTCTTTGACTAAACTAGAAAGGAAAGTAGTTGATGTGCACATAAATTAGTCCAAATACCCTTAACTGCATAACAAAAAAATTATAAAAATTTTCAAAAGACTAATCTACCCAATTATAAAGAAGGAAAAAAGAAAAAGAAAAGGTGAGGCTATATAGAGAATGGAAAGGAAAGAAATACAATGATTTAAAGAACTTAGTTGAAAATGAAGATGGCCGGTGAGATAATGTAGCCGGCCGGGCAGTCAATGTATGCATTTAAAAACTGTAAATTAGGTCACTCGTAAAAGACTATATAGGTGATCGATTTTATCACTTAACATTTGTTTTTTCCTTGACCTTGAAGGCTGTTCGCTTTGAATGCGAACTGAAAGAAATTAGATGGAGTTTTAACGGATGCATGCACGTGTTGTCTTTTCACTATGGTAGCCTATGGCTTTGGCAAATGGAGTTTCAAATTGGGTAAAATTTTCCGTCCCTGTTATACAATCGCGAGTTCGAACTCATTTACGGTGGTAGTTCTTATGAACCAAATGTTAAAACTGGAGACCTTTGCTAGCCTACACCTTGGCGGGGTTAGGTTTAGCTATGACTCACTTATTCCCAAAGAGTACAGCAGGGTAGAGGCTGCTATGATCACGCCCAGCCAGATAACTACATTAGTCGCCCCCCTTACCCCTTTTTTTCCAGCCAAAAAAAAAATGTACGTGTTACCTTTTCAATATGGTAATATTGTTTGATTTAAACGAATCTAACACTGTATATAACTGCTCATGTGTAGAGAGTTTGTCAATGGTGTAGAATCTTGCATGGGTCTTGAATGGTACTATATATATATATATAACTTGCAGAGAAAGCATCGGATATCAGTGATCACAGGAAATTAAGGAGCCATCAGCCATGAATGCAGCCGATACCCTATATAGGCATTATGAGCGTGATAACCTTCTCCATAACATGTATCAGGATGTTGAATGCATGGTATTCTATAAATGCCTAAAAAGGATCATTAATCTGAAGTTTCTAATTAGTTTTATTGAACCGATCAATCCCAGGAATGCCAGTTGCAGTACCTCTTAGCCAAAGTGGAATCCTTCCAGTTGTAGAGTAGTTTAACTGGATATTAATCCTTGACAATGGAAAAAAGACTAGCCCAGTGTTACTCCAAACCTGATTTCAATATTTTTTGGTTATCACATAATCAAATTTGCTGTTTTAAGAATATATATATATATATATATATGTCTATCTATTCATTCCCTTCTTTAGTTCTTTTTGTCTTTCGTTTTTGTTATTTTGTGGTTAATTATCACATAGTCAAATTTGTTGTTTTTAAGTATAGATCTGTATATCTATTCATTCCCTTCTTTAGTGCTTTGTCTTTTGTCTTTTGTTTTGATTTTTAGTTACTTATTTGGTCTGCTGGTTTAGCTCAAACACCATCATATATAAGAGAGAGAGAGAGAAAGAAAGAAAAGAAAGATGCAATAGTATCAAACAACCTTAATTCACACTTCCGTAGATAGATATACCTATATCTATATGTAGATATATATTAATCTTTCTCAATTATAAATGCAAGGACTGCTCGACTGCCATGATCTGCTTGTTAGAAGGCCTTCCAATTTTAAATATCGTAGGTGAGACAGCCATCTTAATTTGCTTTATGGAGTATGGAACTTGTACCTGTATACAATCAGTGTGGGAGGATGAGGGGTAGATGAGTTTTAGTTGCAGATAACAAACATATTTATACCAAAAAATGACCTGAATTTATAGTGCGGCTTGACTACAGTAAAACCTTGTCCAATTTACGTGACGTGAGGAAGCATGGTCAGATGGGTTTGGAAGATCTTACCGTACATATGTCTGAGCTGAAATTTAGGAGTACTTATGTCTGAGCCAAAGTTTATGTAAAATAGTTCATTTGTATATTTATATTAGTAAAAAAAATTAAAGGATATCTAATAGGAGAGAGAGATTCAAACACAAGGGCAGAGGTAGACATCAATCTTGGAATTTCGGCCATCTTCCAACCGGCAAGAGACAGTGGCCTTGTCTTTAGGGGCATGCTGGTTACTTGATATATATTGTACACTGGCCCTTACTCTGGCCCCGAGCTACATCCAAACCCATCATTTTAATTTCTATACTGACACAAACAATGGAATCCAATGTCTCTCTCTCTCTCTACAATGGAATCCAATCTCTCTCTCTCTCCAAATTACAATATGTTATCTTATCATATTATTATTGTCCACTCTTTTTCTTAAGAATGTTCCCAGAACTTCCAAGAAAAACTCCATCTCCCTCGTGGGAATAGAGTTTTACTTTTACAACCTATTAATTAGTCATTTGAACTATTTTTTATGAGAACCTAACCATTTACAAGTCATTGTCATCTTTGAAACTCTTCTAGACTGAAAGAGCCTACATGGCTGTAAAAAGTCTAGTAGATAGTACGAGATTTTTTTTTAGTACTTATGTATTGAATAATTAGTACTACCTAATCATTATAATTTTTTTTAAATGGTCCTTTTATAGGTTCATCTTTGAAAAAGAGAAAAGAAAAGAAAAGAAAACAACAAAAACTGCATATGTTGTCTCCAACAAAAGAAAACTGATTATTTGGTGTAATCATAAGTACATAACACCAATCCTAAACGTATATGTACATGTATATTTGTAGTATATTAAAGGGCTAAAGTCTTGAATAGGAGGAGGGTGACTATCTCAAGACCTAAACCATAGGTGAGGACTCTGTTCCCTAATGTTATGTTTGGATTCTAGATTTATCAAAAAAAAAAATAAAGAGGGAAAAAAAGAAGGAAATAAGAAATTTCAAATTCTTACCTATTTTCTCTCTATATTTTTCTACCCTCCATTTTTCGCTCACCACCAAACATAAAATGTAATTTTATATTATTTTCTCTTTCTTTTTCTTTCAACAATTTGGGATCTGTAAATGTATAGTGATTGGAGTATAATCACCAAATTGAGTGTCATAGTTGACATTGCATGCAATCATAGGTCTCTCTCTCGACCAGACATTTTCCCCATCTACCATTGGACAACAAGACGTAACATTGAGTAGTTCCACATTTAGGTTAGAATTAAACCTAGGCACTGCCTTGATATCATACACCCCAACCCCCAAAGTTCTCATGCATGCAACCTTCTAAAGCCTCTTAAAAATATCGTAAAGAACTTTAGGTGTGCGCACCCACCAAAAGTCTACCAGGGCATACCAATCAAAATTTTCTCAAGAAAAAATAAAACATTTTAAATCCACATTTTTGGCAATAGAAGAATATGAGCCTTAAAGCTTGGTCGATTAGAGCAAGAAAGAAAAAGTTTCCCATTAATCGTAAAAAATCTAGACAGGAGAGATATGGTTTTGACATGAAAAGGGCAGAAGCCTTGTCGAGGGAAAAAAATACTTTTAAAGTTAAACCCTTTTCAAACCCCCATGGCCTCTTCACTGTGCTGCTGCAATTTGATTAGATTTAAACTTTACAATGGATGAACCATGCATTAAATTCACAGGAGGTATCCCATATCTATACTATTGTAAAAAGTCAATATTGGGACTTTGGTCAGGATCTGTCACGTTATTTTATATTTTCAAATTGTCGTAAAAGATTTAAAAAATTACTACGTAACTCACGTTCCCACCCACCTTGTATACGGTTACACAACTAAATAACCTAGGAAAATAATTAGGTGTATCACATTCTCACCACTTATAGAGTTATACAACCAAATAACCATTAGTCAAAAAAAAATAATAATTGGGTATAGTGTAGCACACGCACATAGTACATATCACCCTTCTACTATATACAAATTGTAATCTTAGTTTGTTCATTGACGTAACTATATATTGTATATTTGTGCATTGATTCTCCAATAATAACCCAATTGATTCTGGTCCCAAATTTAATGGCAATCTACTTGCGTGAATAGATTTATAAAAGAGTCTACAAATCTGGTTTTTTTTTTTTGGGTATAAATATGTTTGTTATCTGCAACTAAAACTCATCTACCCCTCATCCTCCCACACTGATTCTATACGGGTACAAGTCCGATACTCCACAAAGCAAATTAAGATGGCTGTCTCACCTACGATATTTAAAATTGGAAGGCCATCTTCTAACAAGCAGATCATGGCCGTCGAGCAGTCCTTGCCTATATAATTGAGAAAGATTAATATATATATAGAGAGAGAGATGTAGGCATATCTACATACATACATACATAAATGTGAATTAAGGTTGTTTGATACTATTGCATCTTTCTTTTCTCTCTCTCTCTCTCTCTCTCTCTCTCTCTCTCTCTCTCATATATGATGCTGTTTGAGCTAAACCAGCAGACCAAATAAGTAACTAAAAATAAAGACAAAAGACAAAGCACTAAAGAAGGGAATGAATAGATATACAGATATATACTTAAAAACAACAAATTTGACTATGTGATAATTAACCCCAAAATAACAAAAACAAAAGACAAAAAGAACTAAAGAGGGGAATGAATAGATCTACAAAAAGATAGACATATATATATATATATATATATTCTTAAAACAGCAAATTTGATTATGTGATAACCAAAAAAATATTGAAATCAGGTTTGGAGTAACACTGGGCTAGTCTTTTTTCCATTGTCAAGGATTTATATCCAGTTATACTACTCTACAACTGGAAGGATTCCTCTTTGGCTGAAAGGTACTGCAACTGGTATTTCTGGGATTGATCGGTTCAATAAAAACTAATTAGAAACTTCAGATTAATGATCCTTTTTAGGCATTTATAGAATACCATGCATTCAAGATCATGATACATGTTATGGAGAAGGTTATCACGCTTATAATGCATATATAGGGTATCGGCTGCATGCATGGCTGATGGCTCCTTAATTTCCTGTGATCATTAACATCAGATGCTTTCTCTGCAAGTTATATACATATACATATATATAGTACCATTCAAGACCCATGCATGATTCTACACCATTGACAAAATCTCTATATATGATCAGTTATATATAGTGTTAGATTTGTTTGAAATAAAAAAAATATTGACCTATTGAAAAGGTAAAACGTACATGCATGCGTTAAAAACTAAAACTCCATCTAATTTCTTTCAATTCGCATTGAAAGCCAACAACCTTCAAGGTCAAGTAAAAAACAAATGTTAAGTGATAAAATCGATCACCTATATAGTCTTATACGAGTGACCTAATTTACAGTTTTTAAATGCATGCATTGACTGCCTGGCCGGCAACGTTATCCGACCGGCCATCTTCATTTTCAACTAAGTTCTTTAAATCATTATCTTCCTTTCCTTTCCATTCTCTATATAGCCTCCTCTTTTCTTTTCTTTTTTCTTTTTTTGTACTTGGGTAGATTAGTCATTTGGAAATTTTTATATTTTTTTTGTTATATAATAAAAGGTATTCGGATCAATTTACGCACACCTCAACTATTTCCCTTTCTAGTTTGGTCAAAGACAAGTTATTTATGTTAAGACTACGGAATTTGTGACAAATGTGTAAAATTAAGGGCTAAAATGTGTGAAATTACTCTATGGTATCAACTTTCTTTTGGATTCAATATTAGAGAGTATACAATTACTCTATAAAAAGATGTAAATAGAAGAAAATCTCCTATTTTTGTAAAAAAAAAATTTGTAAGGATAATGATATATTTAATCAAAAAATTCTTACAAAATTTATGTATAAGATGATGTGGTTAAATGATAGTATTTTTTTTTAAAACAAAGCATCCATCGTGATGAATTTTAATTATAAAAACGTCATTATCACATTATTATAGAAAAATTTTATGTTAAAATTTATCATAGAACAACATTTTTCAAATTGTAATTACCCATAGTAACAACATTGCTTCTTGAGCGCTATTCAGTGCACTTTGCTGCTCTGCGGTGGTATTTTTTCCTTTCATTACCTTTAATAAAAAAAAATTACAATAAAACTACCCTTTGAAAGGCCACTATATGTAGAAAATATTCAATACAACAGCGATGTCATGTCATTATTACTGACGTGGTATCACAAGCCAACAAAATCCATTCACATATGTATGTTGTAATGAGATGTATATTAATTAGTGGGATAGTGTAAATAAAATATTATAACTAATTTCTTAATTCTAAGTTATAAGGATAAAAATTATATTTTAATATATTTTTATTAACTTATAATATCACATTACTATGATGATGTGACATCACCGTTAGACTATTATACTGAATATTTTCCCCACAATATGTCATTCCAAAAACAAGACAAATATGTGTTATTCCCGGTTTCCCACCGGCTATAGAAGGTAGCTTCTCTAACGTGCAGCCAATGACGTGGCGGTCATTCATTAGCTACGTGATCAGTAATGATTCTGTGATCCTCAACGGCGAGATCTTCTCAACGTTATGCCCATGTGGCTTGAGACAGAGCCTAAACTCTCCGATTCCCTGTCACCGTTAACGGAGTCAGGACCACGCACATGCAGGGTACTCCAATAACAACCCTCGAAACAAATCTCAGCCGTCGATCAAATCCATTAATATCCATGCTCCAGTCTCCTCAAAATCTCTTCTTAACCAATTTCTAGAGAGGGAGAGATCGCTAACTCTTGTGAGCTTCGTTTGAAAGGTTCAGAGTATATTTGTATCTATATACTATATATATAGAAATAAATAGAGAGAGAGAGAGAGGCAGAAGGAGAGAGAAATTGACAGAGATGGCCCAGACGGGGGACTATATGAGGAAACGCAAAAAAGTTGGAGAAATCGCAGTGATGGAAGTCGGACATGGTAGCCAGCTGACGACGAGAGCTATGGAGATTATGAGCTCGGCAAGCTCGTTTAAGAGAAGAAAGATGGCGTCGAATGTTGATGATCAGCTTGTGAACCACCGCTACGACGTAAATTCGCCGGAGAACTCGGTGTCGCCGGCAATGTCGGGGGATTCAGATCGCATTACGGTTTCTCATTGTTCGAGCAACGAGTCAACCGAGTTCGCTAAAGAGGGATTGAGATCCGTAGATCTGAAGGTGACTGGATTTCAAATTCCAACGCTCTTATTCTCGCTTAATTATTTTTTAGATTTTCGTTTCTCAAGCCTAATTTAACTGCTCATTTTGAATCGTATTCGTATACTTGAAGGTTGAAACCCGCGCCGAGGGTTTACAAACTGAGATGTCTAAGCTCATCAACTGCAGATTCGGGTGAACTTTAATTTCTCGTTTAATTCACTTTTATTTGTTCTACCTGTCACGTTAGTTCTACTCAATTCTACGAAATTGAAGACGATCTTCATTTTCCGGTTCCTCTTCCGTTTGTCAATTTTTGTGTATTGTGCGTGAATGCATGTCTATATATATTTGGTTCTTCGTTGTGTAATTTACAGCACTTTTTGTTCATTGAAGTAGAGAGAAGACCCCGTCAAGCGAGCTTTCCGCAGACACGGACGAACTGGAGTCTTCAACGGCAGTGGAGCCATCAGCAGTGAGTCTCCGCTGGAAACATCGGGCGGCGAAGATGCCATCGGCGGCGGAGATCGAGGAGTTCTTTTCCGCAGCCGAGAAGTACGAACAAAAGCTATTCGCAGACAAGTAAGTGTGCGCATGATGAGTAATATCAGCACCACAAGCTCACTTTAGAATTCATCACAATTTCTTATTTAAAAAAAAATAATAACAACTATACTTTGCATTCAGGTACAACTACGATATAGCGAACGACGTGCCATTGGAGGGTCGGTACCAGTGGGTTCGACTAAAGCCATGATGAAGAAGAAAAGAGAGAGTGAAGAGAGGAAAGTGTTTAAGTGACACGAGAGGCATCTTTCTTCTTTCAGGAAGGTTGGTCTTGTTATATGTACAGCTTTTCTATATCTATATATGTAAGAAGCTCTTCGATTCGGGTACCACATTCAGAGAAGCTTCTTCTGGCATGAACCTAATTTACACAATTAGAGCCCTAAAATACTTCTCTCTCTCTCTCTCTCTTTGTAGCATTCATCTTGGTGGTTCAATAGGGAAAGTAAATTTATGTAGAGTGAATACTTATTATGAAATTGAAAAGTGAGTTTTGTTTGAGCTTCGTTTGGCTCTTTTTCCAGATTTGTCACTTTGTATCCATCTTTAAGCCCATATTCTCTTTTCTTCAAATATCTCTGGATGATTTCATTTGGAAGCCTCAGATTTCAATGTGGGGTTGTCTGGTGTGGACCTTGGACTTGCAATTAGTGGGATAATGTTGCAAAAAAAAGAAAAAAGAAAAGAAAAAAACACAGGCAAGTAACTAAATTAGGATCGCAGCCTTTTGATACCCTTTTGGAAGATGAGTGAATGTGGGGTGAAAAATGGAATTCGGTGTAGCATTTTCCGGGCAAAAAAAAATGAAGTTTATGCAAAATTGTCAGAGTTTTCATGTTCAGAAATTTTTTGAGAGTGCAAGCAAAGTACTATATGGAAACAAAGGTTGTGTAAGTGGTTGTAGTGGTTAGAATTGTACGTATACAATAAATTAACAGCGGCTAGTGAAAGGAACCAAAGACAAAGTGGGTACAGCCGAAGATTTTCCGTGAAGATGGGGCTGTGCCAGGGCCGAGGAAAGCACCAAGGGCATTTTCGGAAATAAAAGAAGCAGCTGCATGCGCAATGTCTTGGACGAGAGACGTGCAGGAAAACTAACCTTGGCTAGCCCATGCGAGCCTTTCAGGTTCCCCCTTTGAACTACAAAATGATACATACCTATATATATATCTGTATTGTATATATATGTATCCAGATGTGTATAGAACAAAAGAGGAGCGCACGTGCCGTGATGGAGCGGTGGTGGTGGTCTCCTCATTGGCAATTGCTTTGGATCTGATGCTCAAATTTTTAAGAGAGAGAGAGAGAGAGAGAGAGAGAGAGAGAGAGAGAGAGAGAGTGTTACTTATTAATGAAGGAGAAGAAGAAGGTTGGGTCTCGATTTGAACGTGTCTTACCGTCTGCTCTGTTTACGAAACTGATTACGATCGTTACTACGAAGAATTACTGTGTATTGCCGTGTTCTAGATTGTTGTTGATTTTTATGCTAATTTTGGTCAATCACTTAAAAATATTCCAAACAGCTTTCCTTTTTTTTTGGGGGGGGAATAAGATGATCACATGACTTCAGTTGAGCATCCAATGTGTTATATATGTAAAATATACAGAAGTGATGACAAGAAACATTAGAGAATGGTTTGCATGACTTGTTTTTATGAGAAACTAATAATATTCAAGTTGCTTGAGGCTGCGGTTCAAGAATCCACGGTCTCTCGAAGTCCAACTCTCACTTCCGCTTATGCATACCTAAAAAGATAAAAAGAAACATTTGACAATGGTTGCATGACATGTTGGTGTGAAACATTATTCAAGGAATTGCTTGAGGGTTGGATTATTCAAGTAATTGCTTGAGCTTACTAGTACATTGGCATGCGATAAAGCAATAAATATAGAGAGACTAGTGCTCTGTTCAGAATCTTTGAATCTAAAGATTTATCAAAAGAAAATAATTTTTCTATTAAGTGACCAATAAATTTCTTTTTTTTTTTTTTTGGGTGGTAAACAATACTTTAATGCTGGTGGACACGTGCATATGTCCATGAGCAAGTGCCGAGTAAGTGACATGCTCATGGTGTGTCACCGAGGAATTATACAAGGCCCTTAGAACTCTATTCCATTCTTACCCCTCTTTTATTGCAGTGAGTTATATTTTATTGGTCTTGAAATTAAAAAATAAAACCATTTTATTACATTAAAATAATAAAAAGAAAAGTGTCGTGTCACTTCAAGAGCATTGAATAGTTGCAATTTTCATGATAGTTTTTAACTTTAATCAGTTAATGCCTAGCTGATTCAGGGTCATTTTCGTCTAAACTCAGAAGCTGCACTAGAAAGTTCATTAACCCTACTACTATGACAACCTTGTTTCTGCTTGCCAGTTTATTAGAGTACGACATCGTTAACATATACCTCATCTCACGCATGATTAGATTATGCTTAGAATGCGCTTGGCGCGTACCATCCTAACTGGCATGTGCAATCCACCAAACGGTCCATACATACCAAGCTCTCTCTCTCTCTCTCTCTCTCATTTTTCTTTCTCTTTCTCTTCTAAGTAGAATCACACAAGTAGAGGCCCCAAGTTCCAAACAGGTTGTTCAAGTATAAGCACTAATACCATCCTTGATCAAATCTTCTTTGATGCATATGTGTTCCCAAGAATAAACCGTGTTGGCGTGTGTTAGGTCGTACATATATACAAGCAATGAACTTTAATACCACCTTTTTTATTAGCTCTTTTGAGAGAGTTCATGTATAATTACAACACCCCATTTGGCATTATTGAAGCTCTGTTATACTATTTCGTACATAAATAAAGAAAATACATGTGGCGAACCGTGTTGATGTGTGCTAAGTCGTACATAAATAGAAGCAATGAACTTTAATACCACCTTTTTTATTAGCTCTTTTGAGAGAGTTCCTATGTTGTGACAACTCTCCATTTGGCGTTACTGAAGCTCTGTTATACTATTTCATTATTGTCATATCAATTTAACAGTAGACATATGACAACCTTAATGCTTTTTTTTCAATTAAGGGAAATATACACTTGCTAGAGCAGATAATATACAGGGTCCGAAGATAACAAATTCAAACCACAGCCAACTCTTCAAAGGAGGAGAAGAACGAGGATAGGCAGGGATGAAACCGAAAATTATGTTGAGGGGTTGCATGGAAGGCCAAATAAAAAATTTTAAATTTTCTTGAGAGGTTAAGGAAATTTTTTTTTGTAATTTTATTGGGGGTTAAGGTAAAAATATATTATTCAATTTTTAAAGGTTAAAAGGAACATTTTTTTTAATCTTTTTAGGGTTAAGATAAAAATTCTTAAATTTTGAAAGGCTAAAGAAATTTTTTTGAAATTTTAGGGAACTAATATACACTTTCTTATCATAAATATACAAAATTTCATAGGGACTAAATCAATTTTTATCAAAGTAGGGGGTCATGGCCCATGATCTAACCTTAGTTACATCACTGCTAATAGAGTTATACTTAGGGATGGCAACAAGGTGAGTTTAGGATGAAAAACCATTATCCCATCTTCGCCTTGCCATTGTGACCCCTCCCTCTCGCCCCACTTCCCTTCCCCCATCCCCACCTCGCCCTGCCCTATCAGGCCTCCTTTATGCTAATAATTTATTCAACACATTATGAGTAAAACAAAGGCCAAAATAACTTAAATAAGAAAAAAAAATCGCACTATTTGTATTCTAATATAATATTTATATATAAAAAAACAAATATATAACTCCGGATCCCCTGTCCCAAACCCCCTGTCCCAGCCCCCTATCCCAGTCACCATTGGGTGACACCTTTTTTTTTTTTTTTTTTTGTTTTTGCTTCAGTTACCCGAATAGGAGTACTCAGCACAAAAAAAAAAAAAAAAGGTGTCATATGTATATTTTGATTTTTTCAAAATTTTGACTTATGAAGTTACAATATATTTAATCAAATGAGGGTAAAGTGATAAAATGTCACTTTTTATTAACACGGACAAGTATTATAGGGGAGATTAGTCTCATTTTATAAATATTAAGAGTATTATTTGTTATTGTTAGATACTTCAAAGGAGGTTGTTGTAATTTATTTAAAATCAAAAATCAAAAATTAAAAGCATTACCAAATATCCCAAATTAAAAGCTTTATAACATCAACGTTATGTATTCTAGATAAGTCAAGGTCTCACTCATAGTTAAGGGATATTTGATAATGCTTTTAATTTTTAATTTTTAATTTTTAATAAATTACAATAATCTCCTTTGAAATATCTAACAATAACAAATAACACTCTTAATATATATAAAATGAGACTAATCTTCCCTATCATACTTGTTCGTGTTAATAAAAAGTGACATTTTATCACTTTACCCTCATTTGATTAAAGATGTTATAACTCCATAAGTCAAAATTTTGAAAAAATCAAAATATACATCTGAAACTTTTTTTCTTTTTTTTCTTGGTGCTGAGTACTTCTATTCGGATAACTGAAATAAAAAATAAAAACAAAAAATAAGTGTCATCCAATGGTGACTGGGATAGGGGCTGGGACAGAGGGTTTGAAACAGGGGATCCAGAGCCGTTTGGGACAGGGGATCCGGAGCCGTGTATTAGAGGTGGGTGCTGCCATGGTATTGGGAAGAGGAAGAAGAAACCTGCTCGCTCTCTCTCTCTCTCTCTCAACGGTCATGTAGATTTGATAGCCCTGTTGCAAACCAGAGTTTCTCTCTCTTCTCTGTACAACAGCCCTTTTACTTCTAAACTCCTCTCTCTCACCTACAAACCCCATGGCAAAAGACAGCCCTCTCTCCCTCTAATTCCCCTCTAGAAACCTAATATCTCTCTAAAAAATGACCTCGCAAACCACCATCACTCCCATGAATGCCACTGGTTAAGCCACTCTCATGGCCGCCGCCACTCCCTCACAGCCCCCCCCCCCCCCCCCCCCCCCCCCCCCCAAATCGATGTTGGTGGAAATCATGGAGACTCACCAACACTGTCGTACTCCTACAGAGAACTCGCCTCTCTTATTCTCCTCTTTAAAACCCCATCGACTCCCACACTTCATCTCTGAAACAACCAGTCATGTGTTTTCTCACTCTAAAACCCTCTCCATGGTGGCGGTGGAGAAAGGAGTTACTGCCAAGATGGGTGCTGGTGTGATGGTGTTTCGTTTGCTGAAGAAGCGATGGTGGCTACCATGTTGATCGGGTATAGATCTGACGGTGGTGGTGGTTTTCGCTGTGAGAGGGTGTCATGGTGGCTATATGACCGAAAGAGGTGCTAGGCTGGTGTAGTCGGAGTGGTGGCTGGCTGCCACTAAATGCCACGCCCTACAGGTATAGTGGTATTATTTCCACCACTGGTAACTCTTCTCCCTCTCTATTTTCTCTTCCCTCTCTTTTGCTCTTGCATTCAATGTGAGGACCCATTGTGATCGAAAGAGGCAGTGGGAGGGGAAGTTACTAAGGATAGAGGTAGGTGAGAGCGGGCAAAGCATTTTGGATTTTCGATAAATATGCATTCCAATGAATGACTATTATTTTGCTCAAAAGCTTTGCATTCCTTTATCTCTCTTTCTCTGCATTACCCTAACTCCTTCCAGATCTTTCCAATCTCCTGAAAAATTGTTCATGACAATATTTTGCCAACCAAGTTTGGCAACTGGTAAGTGAGAGGGGATCTTTTTCTCTTGCCAATTGTTTGAAATTAATAAGAATCTCTAGAAAATTTATTCATATACTTTATAAGGAAATCATGTTTGAGATTACAAATGATTTTGCTTCTCTGTCATTTTATTTTTTATTTCAAAATACGTTGTAAAGTGGTTGAATAAATTAAATTTGCATTACCTGTATTTTGCACGAAAACAAAAAGAAAATAAATTAGATGCAGATGAAATGCTTTTAGTATTGATTTGTGTTTTTGATTGATTTGATTTGGATGTTGTTGGTGTTAATTTGTACATGTTTCATTGGGTTATGTGAGGTGAGAGGAGGAGGGAAAGAGACAAAAGAGTAACTGTTTGGTGTGGTGGCGACCATTGAAGGTGGTAAAGAAGAAGAGGAGTCAGGTGTACAAAGTTTGCTGAGTTTCTCCGAAGCTGGTGGTGAGGCATGATATGTTTTTCTAGGTTTGCTACTCACTCTTAGAGAGATGAAGTGTACTTTTGTTGTATCAGATTTCAAATTACAGGACTGAGTCCATATGGGAGGTGTTATATATAGACTGTGCATGTATCTTCTATTACAATCTATCTTGCTTATTTGATGTTGGTTGTAAAGCCTCTAGACCCTCTACATTGGGGTAAAGTGAAGCTTTTACAAAAGCATGATGATTTGAGTCTTTGATAGCTTAGTAGCAGTACATACTTGAGGGTCAGAGCTTTGAGCACCGAGTTTGATCGGGGACTGATTGGATTTTGTGATCGATGACAGCCTGTTTGAAACTCGGAGAAGAGAAGGAAATAAAAAAAAATGAATAGAAAAATATTTTCCTTTTCATGATCTGGCTGTAGTTTTTGAAATTTTTAAGGTAGATGGATGGGCAAGTTTTTTTTTTTGTTATAATTAGATGTATATATTAATTTTGTTAAAAATAATTTGTTTAACAAAACAGCTGTTAATTTTTTTCTCATTTCTTAGCCCAACCAAATAAAAGAAAATTTTTAAGTTCTTTCACATTAGTTTCTTTATATATTATTTCCTTTACAAGTCGAACATCTAAACGCTGTATATAAATGGGTTATAGTGGGTTGGTACCATACGATTAATTTCATTCGTACAAATGATTCACTTGACTGATCACACATGACCTCAACAAATGATTCACCAAAAGTAACACAATATTCTTTTCGTTCTGCAAATGTCATTTCTAAATTTGTCAAACACTTATTCTTCAATTAAATTAATTGGTAATTTGTCAAACACTTATTCTTCAACAAATGAAAAGGAAAGAAGTAAAAAGATTAGTCAAAGTTATGAATTTGGTAATTCTCCTCATCTCCAGTTGTGCTGACATTTGGTAATAAGATTTATTTGCAGCAAATGTAGTAGTGGTGAGGAAACCTTATTACTTCTGCTTTTTTCCACACCTGCACTGGACCACCTTATTACTAAATTTTGCTTTCGTTTAGTAATTGTTGATGCAGGTGTATCTGGACTAACGTCGCTCATTGTCCTCTCCTTCTTTACACTTTTTTTTTTAATTTGTTATTTTTCTTTTTATATTTATTGTGTTTTCTGAGTTTTGCATTTTCTTGCATTCAAATAATTTTTCCATCAGTATGAACAGTATGTATTTAGGTGTAAGTGAAAGCGCATGTTGGACACAATATGATATGAATTTATCTTAGGTTAAGATTCCTTTTTTTTCCCTTACATCCTAACGAACATTTTTTTTCCCATTTGCAGTACTTTTTATGTCAGCAATGATGATTTTCATAGTGCTCCTTTACTATTGTGTGTAAACTTTTAACAAAACTAGCAAATCTTAAGGTGCGATATACTCATTCAATTCAGATAATCAAATTGCATATTAAAAAATAAAGATGAATCCAATCGTACATACCGGCAACTTCATTTATTAACAGTTAAAAGATGAATCCTTAGACAAAGATGTCACAATTTCCTTTTATAGCCACACTAACATAGTTTGGGTGTGGAGTTGACAGAGGGAACAGCTTACGGCCTAACCTAACGGGTGAGTTTCAATTTACACGAATTAAAATTAGGCTGCTTGGCGGCCCAAATCAGAGTTAAGAGACGGTTCGGCCCAAGCCGCCGACCTCCTTTCTGCCATGGCCCAAGCCGCGAAAGGCCAACCCAAACCGCTAGAAGTGTTCGAGCATTAAATGCAGAGTTGACTCTCATTAAATGCGCGAGCGGCTTCTCACGCGACGTCGACGTGCACGTCCGGTCAGCCGGAATTCCCAGCGACGGTGAGCCAAACCCTGCAAGTGGTTAGGCGACGTCAATGATGATGCCTACCCAACAAGCCATGAGGGCCTGCTGGTAGGTCAAGGCCAAACACACTCCATCGATCACGCTATAAATACTCAAGACATTGAGAGCCAGGAATGGACAACAAACTTCAAGTATACACAGCTTTTATTCATTTCAAGTCTCAATTAAGCTTGTTAACTTAATCCTCGGAGTGTGATCGATCCACCAAGGGTCGACCCATTCTAACCTTCCTTTCTTGCAGAGAGTTTGGACTCATCTACGTGAGCTTGAGAGTTCGGCTCAGCCTTCCCGAAAAATTCTACCTACAATTGGCGCCGTCTGTGGGAAGGCTTAGAAAAACCATAAGCCTGAACGACTGAAGAGAAGAAAAGAGAGCCACGATGGGAGAGGTAGCAGAGCCTCCTCCAGCAAAGATCAGACTAACTTGGCGTACTGCCAATCTACACCAGTAGATCGGCAACGAGGAAGGACACTAAGGTCGAAAATACGGATACCTGCTGAAAGCCACTAGGAAGCACCGGACGAAATGTGGAAGAATACAAACTATGTCAGGGACAGAAACTTTTGCAGAAACCAGCACCGGAATCTAGCCCCGTCGCCCTCTAGTGGCCGAGTCCTAAGTGAAGACACACTCTGTGCGGCGGAGAGGAAAATTCAGCAGCGCGGCGAAGAGATTGTCTACCTCACCTCCCAGGTTCGGGTCATGAGGGAGGCATTCTCTGGAAGAAACGGGCATGGGAGAGAAAGGTCACCTAACCAAGAACGGAGTACTAGTAGCAGGAATGATCCAGCATCGCGGTTAAAAGGGAATTACACCTCTAGTACCGGGCGTTATAACAACAGGCGAGCAGATCAGCGGAGGGATAGCAGTAAAACCCCGCCAAATGATGAGCATATGGAGGGCGCTCAACAAAAAAAAGACTGGGATAAATGGTACAACGAGAAACAAGAGGATATGAAGCAACAAACCAAGGAGTGCACGGCCCACGACCTGGTGAAAAAGGCCTTAGACCAAATCACATCCTCGCTATTCACAGAGGAGATTGAGTCCCAACTGATTCCTCGAAAATTCACCCTACCAAAGTTCACTCTGTACGATGGGAAGACTGACCCGATCAACTATGTTCGGCATTACAAACAGTTGATGGTAGTATGGTGTGGTGACCAAATGTTGATGTGTCGAATCTTTCCCTCAAGTCTGGGAAGTGTGGCCTTGCAATGGTTCGATAAGTTGCCATCTCAATCCGTGTCAAGCTGGAGGCAACTTGCCAAGCTGTTCACTGCTCGTTTTATAGCAAACAGCTTGCAGCCGAAAGAGGTTGATTTCCTATTGACCCTACGAAAGGAAGAAAGGGAAGGATTGCGGGCGTACGCACGACGCTACTGGGAGGCTTACAACGAAATTGACGAGTGTAGCGAACAACTAACTGTGACTCAGTTCAAAATCGGCCTATCCATGGAGCATCGGTTGCGGCAGTCCTTGATGAAGAAGCTGGCCCTCTTTATACAGGAGTTGATGTTGAGAATTGAGCACTATGCGCGATTGGATGAAAATATGCCCCAGCCAAGTTCGGCAAATGTCGGCACTGTTACCGACAAAACAAACAAAAAGGATGCCAAAAGACCCCGATCAGAAGATACCAATCGGGGACAAAAGGTGAACGAGGGGGTCTATACAGTCTTTAAGGACCCCATCTACAAAATCTTGCCCCAAATCCGTTACAAGCTCTTTTTCAAGTGGCTGCTGAAGCTAGGAGGAGACCCGGCAGCTTGAGATTAGAAAAGATTATGTTCCTACCACCTCAAGAAGGGGCATAAGACAAAACAATGTCGACATCTGAAAACCCATTTGAAAGATTTGGCCAAGGCTGGCCATCTCGACCAATTCATTGACCGGGAAAACACGAAGAAAGAAGCCGAGCAACCGCGGTTGGAGGACACAACCCAAAAGGAGATAGATGTGAGACAGGTCCGAGTAATCAATGTGTTACACAATTCGGCTGAGTCAGAAACCGTCGACCCACATAGATACCGGGCCGAGATACATAAGGTTGTACACTTAAGGAAAGTAATGTAGATACAACCACCAAGCAAGAAGGTCAAGGTCAGCGAATTCCATACGTCCATTACCTTCACTAATGAAGATCTCGTGGGAGTACAGACTCCACATAATGACGCCTTGGTCGTAACACTGAGAATAGCGGATTGTGACGTGAAAAGATTGCTCATTGACCAAGGAAGTTCATTCAAAGTCATGTACTATAGCTTGTTCAAGAAGCTGGAACTCAAGGAGTCCGACCTCCAGCCATCACTCAGCCCCCTGGTCAGCTCAGATCCAGTTTGGCCCATGGGGAAGGTAACGGTCCCAGTAACTGCCGAAGGAATCACATTGCAAACAGAATTCCTGGTAGTTAATGTGCCCTCCCCCTACAATGCCATCATGGGACGAACCTGGTTACACCTCATGAAGGCCATTCCTTCATCCTACCGTTAACTGATCCGATTTTCGACCGCTGGTGGAGTGGGGGAGATAAGAGGAGACTAGGTAGCTGCCAAACAATGCTTCCTAACAGCGTGCACAACCAAGATAAAGGCTGAGAATGTGCAAATGATGGAGTTGGATGAAGACACCCCAACCATCGACGATGTGGGACAGACACCTAAGAACAAAGTAATGGAGGACCTAAAGAAGATATACATTGATCGGCAGGGAGATAAGTACTTCGTCATCGGCACCTCTTTGTCCAAACGGGAGGAACAATCCTTGATCGAGTTACTGACAAGTTTCCTGGAAGTGTTCGCCTAGACACCTTATAACATGCCTGGGATTGATGCCGATGTTGCTTGTCATCAGCTTAATGTTGACCCAAAGTGCCGACCTGTGGTCCAAAAAAGGAGAAGGGCGGCGACCCAACATGTAGACGCTGTTGTAGAAGAAACGGAGAAGCTTTTAGAAGCTGGGGCGATCCGGGAGATCAACTACCCAAGCTGGCTGTCAAACACAATGGTGGTGAAAAAGAAAGATGGCAAGTGGAGGGTCTGTGTGAACTTCACTGATCTCAATAAAGTATGCCCCAAAGACCCATTCCCCCTCCCCAAGATTGACTAGCTCATGGATGTAACAGCTGGCTTTAGGAGGATGAGTTTCTTGGATGCTTACCGAGGGTACCACTAGATTCCCCTCCACTCTGACGACCAAGAGAAAGCAACCTTTATCACTCCAAGGGGTATCTACTGATATAAGGTTATGCCCTTTGGTCTAAAGAACGCTGGGGCCACGTACTAGCGGTTGGTCACAAAAATGTTCAAGAAGCAGCTCGGCAGTACCGTCGAGGTCTACATCGACGACATGGTGGTAAAAAGTAAACTCAGCGACTCTCATCAGGCAAATCTAGAAAGAGGTACTCTGTATCCTGAAGGAGTACAAAATGAGGCTAAATGCTTCAAAATGCGTCTTCGGAGTCAGCTCGGGCAAATTTCTGGAGTTCTTGGTTACACATCGAGGCATTGAGATGGATCAGAGGCAGATTAGTGCGATCCAGAGCGTTCAAGCCCCGAAAAATGCCAAAGAGGTACAAAAGCTGACTGGTATAGCCGCCGCACTCAACAGGTTCATCAGTCGATCATCAAACAAATACCGACCATTCTTTCAGCTTCTCAAAAAATGAGAACAATTCAAATGGACTCCAGAATGTGACTTAGCCCTCAGCGATCTGAAGAAATGCTTGACCCAACCACCCTTGCTTTCCACCCTACTCCAGCATGAGGAACTCTTCCTCTACCTTACGATATCGGAACATGCAATCAGTGCCGTCCTACTCAGGCAATAAGATCGACAGCAGTTGCCTGTCTACTATGTCAGCAAAACACTCCTCGGAGCAGAAAGCGGGTATTTACCCCTCGAAAAATTAGCGCTTGCACTGGTAGTGGCATTTCGTAAGTTGGTGCATTACTTTCGGGCTCACATCATTAATGTCCTCACGGACCACCAGCTCAAACCTCTTCTCAGAAGGGCCGACTTCTCTGGAAGGTTGGCGAAATGGGCCGTGGAATTAGGAGAGTTCGATATCAAGTTCCAACCCAGATCGACTGTGAAAGGGCAAGTCCTTGCTGATTTTGTTGCCGAGTTCTCCGCTGAATTGCCACCAGAGACCGAACAGGTCCCTACCCAACCACAACAAGACCTCCCTCTGGATCTTTAGGAAAAAAGTAATCATTGGCAACTCTACGTCGATGGAGCTTACAATGACCGGGGGGCAAGATCGCGCATAGTGCTCATTACACCAGCTCCTAGTTCTGGGTTATCGGTATCTGCATGTTGGCCATTACATTGGCCATTCATGTCTCTAGGGCCGCAACTCAGTTTGTATTCTGATTCTCCATAGTTTGAGATAGATGTGAAGCACTGGACCTGGTTAAGACCATGAAAATGACAGAAAGTCGATTCCCACAGACAGCGTTAACTGACAGTGCAATAAATTTGTATAGCATGCCCCTAAGTTTCGGTGAGCTGCTCCAGTTGACTACAAAGGGAATCTGGATTTTTGAACACCGGTGTTGTGCCTGCAATGACCCTCTAATCGCAAAGTTAGGCTTGAGAGGATGATTATACAAAGTTTTTGTTAGGGTTTATGTTATGCAAACCTTGGAGATGGAGGTTGCCTCCTTTTACATCCATGGTTGTGGTCGCCACAATGTTTGTAAATGGTTCGTGGCTACTCATTCTTAGGCAGTCAGGTCTCTGGTAGGATAGTTGTGGGAGTGGTTATCTCCCACACGTGGCGTCTCTTGAGACACTTGTCAGGCTGACGTTGGCGTATAGCAGGAGAAAGTGATTGACCCACTACGCATTCTGTCCTCTTGGCAGTAAATAACAGGACTCAGTGTTAGTAATGGTCCTTACAGGCTAATCGAAGGGATGTAATCAGCATGTTCTTACTTGAAATGTTTGGTTAGACTAATCAATTTTATTGTGCTTGACCTTCTCCTATTCAACATTATCAGAGTGTCCTATTATACGTGATCTTTTTTATCAATTTCTCACAGAATTTTGATCAGCACTCGCTTGATCGATTTTTATTATATCCTATTTTTTTAATACAATGTTAGGCTGCATGCTAAAAAGATGTTGACAAAGCATGATCAGATTGCCATGACTGAGTAAAATCTTGTCCAATTCACATGACGTGACAGAGCATGATCAGATGGGTTGGGTTTGAAAGACCCTACCGCGAGTTTACGTGGAGTAGTAGCATTTGCCAAACCTATCACTATAACTTTGAATCGAAGGATATCAAATGGGGAAGAGCGAGGGAGAGTGAGAGAGAGAGAGAGAGAGAGAGAGATTCAAACACAAAGGGAGAGGTAGACATCAATCTTGGAATTTCGGCCATCTTCCAACTGGCAACAGACAGTGGCCTTGTCTTTAGGGGGATGCTGGTTAATTGATATAATATTGTACACCCTTCCTCTGGCCCCGTACTACATACAAACCCATCATTAGAGAGAGAGAGACATTGGATTCTATTGTCTCTCTCTTTCCAAATTATAATATGTTATCTTATCATATTATTGTCCACCTTTTTCTTAAGAATATTCCAAGAACTTCCAAGAAAAACAACCTCTCCCTCGTGGGAATAGAGTTTTACTTTTACAACCTATTAATTAGTCATTTGAATTATTTTTTATGTGAACCAAACCATTTATAAGTCCTTGTCATCTTTAAAACTCTTCTAGCCTGAAAGAGCTTACGTGGCTGTAAAAAAGTCCAGTTGTCAAATAGTGTAAAATTTTTGGGTACTCATGCACTGATCCATTGGTATTATCTAATTATTATTTTTTTTAAATGACCCTTTATTCTTTATAATTTGACTAAGTTTCACTTAATTTTTTTTAAATTTTAAATACAATATTTTGTCCTTCATGATTCTAGCTAAAATGGCACTGTTAAATTTTTCGTTATAAATAACAGAATATGTGTTTTATGTATAGTAAAATTCTATAAAAAATGACATATGCTCTTCTAAAAATTACGTATAAGCTCAAAAATAATGTATATAATTTTTTTCAAAATGATGTGACAGTGTTATGCCAGTATGATTGTAGAAACAAATATTTTTAACATGTAATTATTTTGGTGATGTACTTGGGAGTTTTTTTACGATGACATTTTTTTTTCAATCCTTTCTTTACTTCTTTGTTTGCATTTACTGTAACCTTGCATCGTAAAAAAAATTATATACGTTATTTTTGGACTTATACGTCATTTTTAAAAGAGCATACACCATTTTTGGTAGGATTTTGCTATACGTGAAACACATATTTTGTTATTTATGATGAAAAATTTAATAGTGTCATTTTGATTAAAACTACAGGGAATAAAGTGTTGTATTTGAAACTTGAAGGAGGTTAAGTGAAACTGAGTCAAACCACAAAGGAATAAAATGTTGCATTTGAAACTTGAAAGAGGTTAAGTGAAACTGAGTTAAACTACAAGGGAATAAAATATAATTTGTCCAAAAAAGAAAACTTCATATTAGTGTGATCATATGTACATAACAGTCCTAATCGTATATACGCGCGCGCGCGCGCACACACATATATATATATATATTTTTATTTATAATACATTTAAGGACTAAAGTCTTAAATAGGGAAAGGGTGACTAGAAGCCAAGACCTATACTATGGGTAAGGGCTCCCTTCCTTAATGCTATGTATAGATTCCGGACTTATCAAAGAAAAAGAAAAAAAAAAGGAGAAAAAAGAAGAAAATTAAGGATTTCAAATTTTTACATATTTTCTCTTTATAATTTTTTACTCTTTATTTTCTCTCACCACCAAAAATGAAACGTAATTTCATATCACGTTTCTCTCTCTTTTTTTTTTTTTTCAACAATTTGAGATCTGTAAATGTACACTCGTTGGAGTATAATCACCAAAATGAGTGTCATAGTTGACATTTCATGCAATCATAAGTCTGCCTCTCTACCAGACATTTTTCCCCATCTACCATTGGACAACAAGAAGTAACATTGAGTAGGTCCACATTCACATACCAATCAAAATTTTCTTAATAAAAAAGTAAAACATTTTAAATCCACAGTTTTGCCAATAGAAGACTATGAGTCTTAAAGCTTGGTCGATTAAAGCAAGAAAGAAAAAGCTTCCCATTAATCGTAAAAAATACAGGAGAGATATGGTTTTGACAAAAAGGGCAAAAGCTTTGTCAAGGGAAAATAGACTTTTAAAGTTAAACTCTTTTCAAACACACCTAGCCTCTTCACTTTGCTGCTGTAATTCGCTTATATTTAATGTCACTTAGATTTAAACGTTATAATCGATGACCCATGCATTAAATTCACGGTAGGTGTATCATATCTATACTATTATAAAAAATTAACAGTAGAAGATCTGTCACATTATTTTATATTTTTAAATTATCTTAAAATATTTAAAAAATTACTACGTAACCCACGTTTTCACCCACCTTTTATATGGTTACATAACCAGATAATGTAGAAAAATAATTAAGTATACCATGTTTCCATCACCTATACAGTTATACAATGAGATAACCACTAGCTAATAGAGAAATAATTGAGTTTAGTGTAGCACACGCACATAATATTTACCACCTTCTAATGTATAAAAGTTGTAATGTTAGTTTGTTCAATGAAGTAAGTATATATTGTATATTTGTGCATTTATTCTCCAATAACAACCCAACTGATTCTGGTCCCAAATTTAATGGCAATCTAATTGCGTGAATAGATTTATAAAAGAGTCTAGAAATCTGGTTTTTTTTTTTTTTCGTTGGTATAAATATGTTCGTTATCAGCAACTAAAATTCATCTACCCCACATCCTGCCACACTGATTGTATACAGGTAAAAGTCCTACGCTGCACAAAGCAAATTAAGAAGGCCGTCTCACCTACGATATTTAAAATTGGAAGGCCTTCTTCTAGCAAGCAGATCATGGCAGTCGAACAGTCCTTGCCTATATAATTAAGAAAGATTAATTTACATATATATACAGATATATCTACTTACATACATGCATACATACAGTAGTGTGAATTAAGGTTGTTTGATACTATGTGATGAGGCGAATAACACAAGTGTAGTTGGTCTGCCCCTCGCGGGCAGACCAGGCCAGCTTGGTACGCGTCCCCATATAAGAATTCTCATTCTCCCCCTTTGGGTCAGGACTGCTGGCAAGCAGAGCGGTAGAGCTCCAGCGGTACACCGGATGCCACCGTAAAAACACTCCGAGATTCTCGCATGGTAAGTAGCCCCCACGATCCCATGATTGGAACGGTTCCCCCGCAAGCGGGGGCATGGTCCATGGAGTCTAAAATCAAGTCACGACACACCCCCACAAAGTGGGAGACACGACTGGGGGCACGATTGGCTCACCCATTAAGGTGCCCACGATTCAAGCTAACACTCCTATAAGAAAGGCAGTCATCATCTCCAAAAGGTACGGTTCTACACCACCCTAAATACTGTAATTCTGTCCATTTTTCCCTAAGCCTAACTTTGGCATTGGAGTGTCTTTGGCAGGCACCACACCGGTGTTCCAGACAAGGGGATTCATCACTCCAACAAGCTGCACCAGGAGTTGGGAAAGACGTACCAGTTCATCGCATCATCAGTTGGCGCCGTCTGTGGGAAAGACATTTCGATCATTTCATGGTCTTAACCCGATCCGGTGCTGCATCAACCAAGGTGGGTGAAGAAATGGAAGAGCAAAGCGCCGCCAGAATCGCTGCCTTGGAGCAGCAGATCATGGAGATGATGGCCGCTATGAACCAACTCCAGTCCCGGAATCAACAGTTGGAAAAGAGATTCCCCCCCCCCCCGGCGCCGGAGGCACCAGGGACGGTGGACCCGCCACCGCTAGAGGACCCACCATTACCTGCGAACCCGCCGGCGGCAAGGCACCAAGGAGGCGATGCCGGCGAAGGGGCGGAAAACCCAGCGCCCCCAGGGGAAAACCTTCTCCCGAGGGGAGCCGGGCTTCACGCTGACGAAGCCCAGAGCCACGCTGACCGGTCCAAAGCAACAACAATAGTTCTTCCAGAACACACTGCTGAAACCCAGCCGATGTGGGATGAACAGTTGAAGGAAATGCAGGCCAAACTGGCTGGAGTGATAGCGGCGGTGAAAGAAAAAGGCCCTAGCATGGTAGAAGAGTTGGTGAGCCGTACGGACACACCGTTCACACCAATGGTGATGAGGGTGCCCTTGCCCCCGAAATTCAAAATGCCCACATTGGAATCTTTCGACGGCACCAAAGATCCCCTGGATCATCTCGAGACGTATAAGGCTCTGATGGACCTTCAGGCGGTCCCCGATGAAATTATGTGCAGAGCATTTCCCACCACCCTTAAGGGTCCAGCAAGGATTTGGTTCCACAGGCTCTCTCCTGGGACAATTAATAAATTTGTAGACCTAAGCAGGTTGTTCGTTAGCCATTACATTGGAAGGCAGAGACAGAGGAGGCCTTCCACCTCCCTGTTCAACATCAAGCAGCGCGAGAAGGAGACCCTGTGAGAATTTGTCACCCGCTTTAACCAGGAGACTCTTTATGTAGATGACCTGGATCAGAAAGTGGCAGTGGCGGCTTTCATTGCAGGGGTCAGGACTCCCAAGTTCCTGTTCTCCCTGGCCAAGGAGGCGCCCAAAACCATGGCTGCGCTAATGCTCCGAGCGCAGAAATACATGAATGCAGAGGACACACTCAGAGCCAGGGAAGACCAGGAGAGCGTCACAACTAGTCTGGACAAGAAGAGGACGGCGGAGGAAAAGAAAGATGACAGAACAGCAAAGACTCCACGATTGGCAGAGCAGAAGCCAAAGGGAGAGAGCGATAGGACCAAGCAGGCCAGGTATAACCAGTACTTCACCCCATTAAACACTTCTCTGGATCAAGTGCTCTACGAAATCAAGGGAGATACGGCGCTGAGGTGGCCTGGGAGGATGAAGACCCCACCAGAGAAAAGGCCAACCAATAAGTGGTGCCGCTTTCACCAAGACCACGGGGCACGACACAGAGGACTGCTACGACCTCAAGCAACAGATCGAACACCTAATCAAGCAAGGGAAGTTAGGCAGGTACATAGCGGGGGGCAGACGCGACGAGAGGCGAGAGCCGGTACCGAGACAAGCCGAACAAAAAAGCCCAGAGAGGGGAAGGCCAAACCAGCAGCCTATGGGCGAGATTAGGGTCATTTCTGGTGGATTCACAGGTGGGGGAGAGTCTTCATCAACAAGGAAGCGACATGCAAGGGAGGCACGGAACCAGAGAGAGGTTATGTCTATAGATCAGTCATCCAAAAAATCCCGGGCTGAATATGATCCCATCACGTTCACAGACGATGAGGCTGGGGCCATATGCCAACCTCATGACGACCCCTTAGTCATATCGGCAGTCGTGTCCAATTTTTTAATCCGTCGGGTCCTGATAGACAGTGGCAGCTCAGCGGATATTCTCTTCCTGAAGGCCTTTGAACAACTAAAGGTCGGCAGGAAGCAATTACAACCGGTTAACTCCCCCCTTGTCGGTTTCACTGGAGATAGAGTCACACTCTAGGTTCCATCGCTCTACCGGTAACGCTAGGAACAGTGCCCAAACAAGCTACCAAGATGGTAACGTTTTTAGTAGTGGATTGCCCGTCAGCTTATAACATCATCATTGGCAGAACAGCCCTCAATGAGTTCAAAGCCATACCATCAACCTACCATTTGAAGGTCAAGTTCCCCACATCCCAAGGAGTTGGGGAAGCCAGAGGTGACCAGCAGACCGCCAGAGAATGCTATATGGCGTCCCTTAAGGAAGAAACCAGGGAGGCTATGTTAGTTGAAGAACTGGAAGTTCGACATGAGGAGGAAATCAGGAGGGGAGAACCAGTGGAAGAGCTCGAGGAGGTAGTAGTCGGAGAGCACGACCAGACCAGGACAGTGAAGATCGTCACAGCAGCCCCTGAAGAACTCAAGGAGAAACTGAGATCCTTCCTCAGGTATCACGCCGATGTCTTTGCCTGGTCTCATGAAGACATGCCGGGAATTGATACCCGGATTATTGCCCATCATCTAAATATAGACCCAACGGCAAAACCAGTCAGACAAAAGAGGATGTCTTTCGCCCCAGAACGCAACGAGGCGGTAGCAGACGAAGTCGAGAAACTGACCACAGCAGGCTTCATAAAAGAGGCCCAATACCCGACTTGGCTATCTAACGTGGTGATGGTCAAAAAGGCAAATGGAAAATGGAGAATGTGCATGGATTTCACGGATCTGAACAGAGCATGTCCCAAAGATAGCTTCCCCCTGCCCATAATAGATCAACTGGTGGACTCGACGGTAGGGTACGAAATGTTGACCTTTATGGACGCTTTCTCAGGATACAACCAAATAAAAATGGCCAAGCACGATCAGGAAAACACAGCATTCATAACCGACAGGGGACTGTATTGTTAAAGTAATGCCATTCGGCCTCAAAAACGCCGGGGCGACCTACCAAAGGCTCGTTAACCGAATGTTCAGCAGTCAGATCGGGAGAAACATGGAAGTCTACGTAGATGACATGCTAGTAAAGAGCAAGCGAGCCATCAACCACCTAGCCGACCTGGAAGAGACGTTCAAGAACTTACGAACCTACAAAATGAAATTAAATCCTGCTAAATGTGCCTTCGAAGTGGCATCAGGCAAGTTCCTGGGGTTCATGGTTTCCAACTGAGGGATAGAGGCTAACCCCGAGAAAATCAGGGCAATGTTAGACATGCAGTCCCCAACATCCACCAAGGAAGTCCAAAGGTTGGCTGGCAGAGTAGCAGCGCTGAACAGATTCATCTCCAGATCAACAGATAAGTGCCTTCCTTTCTTTAAAGTTCTACGTAAAGCTTTTGAGTGGACTCCTCAATGTGAACAGGCTTTCCAGCAACTCAAAGGGTATCTGAGTTCAGTACCACTGTTGAGCAGAACCATAGAAGGAGAAGAGCTCTACCTCTACCTCGCCGTATCAGAAACAGCGGTGAGCTCTGCCCTAGTCAGGCAAGAGGAAGGGGTCCAGAAGCCCGTCTACTACACCAACAGGGCCTTAAGGGGCGCAGAAGAGCGATACCCCACGATGGAGCTACTAGCCCTTGCACTTGTGACCTCAGCAAGAAGATTGAGGCCATACTTCCAAGCGCACACCATCGTTGTCCTGACAGATCAGCCATTGAAAAAGGTCCTCCACAAGCCGGAGACGTCGGAAAAACTCGTCAAATGGTCCATAGAGCTCAGCCAATTCGACATTCAGTACAGACCAAGACAGGCAATCAAGGGGCAAACGGTAGCAGATTTTATCGTTGAGTTCACCCCTCCCACAATTTACCCCAGTAACGACTCCCTGCAGCCACAGTGGGTGCTCAACGTAGACGGTTTCTCGATGGACAAAGCAGGAGGCGCCGGGGTCGTGCTCGTCACCCCTGAAGGACACAAGCTCGAATATGCCGTTAAGTTCAAATTCCCGGCATCCAACAATGAGGCTGAATACGAAACTTTAATTGCTGGTCTCCAAATGGCTTGGCGAATGGGGGCAGAGCACGTCTTAGTACGGAGCGACTCTCAACTTGTGGTAGAACAGGTCAAAGGAGAATACGAGGCCAGAGGAGACAAAATACAAGAGTATTGCGAGATGGCTAAAAGTTTAGCGAAAAAATTTCCCAAAGTACTTCTCGAAAGAGTACCAAGGGCGCAGAACGAGGAGGCAGATCAGCTAGCCAGGATCGCATCATCCCAGGAAGACGACCCCGGAGTACCCATGGAAGTGCTGGATTCGCCAAGCATTCGGAAACCGAAAATATTGCAAGCAGAGCAAGAGGTAGAATGGGCAACACCAATCAGAAACTACTTGGAGAAAGGGTCCCTACCGGCAGATAAAGTTGAAGCAAGAAGGATTCAATATAGGGCCAGCAGATACGCCCTGATAAACAACATTCTGTATAAAAGGGGGGCACACTATGCCCTGGTTAAAGTGCGCCGAAAAAGCAGAGGTAGATTACATCATGAGAGAGGTACACGAAGGGATCTGCGGCAACCACTCGGGAGGGAGATCTTTGGCTAAGAAGATTCTCACAGCAGCCTACTACTGGCCCACAATGGAAAAAGACGCTCAAGAGTTTGTAAGAAGGTGCGATAGATGCCAAAGATTTTCTAACATCCCAAGACAACCGGCTCAGGAATTAACGTCAATTCAGAGCCCAGTGGGGGATAGATATAGTGGGTGCTCTGTCTTTGGGGAAAGGCCAAACTAGGTTCGCGGTGATAGCTGTTGATTACTTCACAAAATGGGCGGAAGCCGAGGCTATCACCACGATCACTAAGCAGAAGATGAAGAATTTCCTATGGAAAAACATCATATACAGGATCGGCATCCCAAAGGTGGTTGTCACAGACAATGGAAAACAGTTCAAAGGCGGTCAGTTCGATCAAATGTGTTCAGACCTTCAGATCAGCCACCACTACTCTTCTCCGGAGCATCCCCAAGCCAATGGCCAGGTTGAAGTCACCAACCGAACCCTATTCAAAAGCATCAAGACAAAGCTAGAGTAGGCAAAGGGTTTATGGGCGGAGGAGCTTCCCAATATTTTATGGGCCTACAGAACAACAGAAAGGGTCGCAACAGGGCACACCCCCTTCTCTATGACTTTCGGATCTAAGGCGGTCATCCCGGTAGAGATAGGCCTCCATAGCCCCAGGGTCGAACATTTCGAAGCAAAGGCTAACAGTGAGACCCTAGAAGTAAGCCTAGACCTACTTGAGGGGAAAAGGATGCAGGCAGCTGTGAAGGTGGCTGCTTATCAACAAAGAATGCGCAGGTATCATGATGCCAGAGTAAAACCTAGGGCGTTCAAAGCAGGAGATTTGGTTCTCAAGAGGGTCAATCAGTCTACTAGAAAGCCTAGTGATGGCAAACTCGGGCCAAATTGGGAAGGCCCATATACAGTTAAAGGGTTTTCTAGGAAAGGGACCTACTGGCTAATTGGGGTCGACGGCAAAGAGCTTCCCAACCCTTGGCATGCTGAACACCTGAGAAAATACTATATATGATGTAACCAGCAACCTTTAATGAAAAGTCTTTTTAAGGCCTTCAGAACCGTTGTCTACTCGCAGAACTTTTGAAGCCCAACTGGTCAGCCCTCAGGCAGACCAACAAAGTCGAAAGGCCAACAGGCTATTAAGCCCAACTGGTCAGTCCTCAGGCTAACCAGCAAAGCCAAAAGGCCAACAGGCTATTAAACCCAACTAGTCAGTCCTCAGGCTGACCAGCAAAGCTGAAAGACCAACAGGCTACTAAGCCCAACTGGTCAGTCCTCGGGCTGACCAGCAAAGCCGAAAGGCCAACAGGCTACTAAGCCCAACTGGTCAATCCTCAAGATGACCAGCAAAGCCAAAAGGCCAATAAGGCTACTAAGCCCAACTGGTCAGTCCTAAAGCTGACCAGCAAAGTCGGAAGGCCAACAAGGCTACTAAGCCCAACTAGTCAGTCCTCAGGATGACCAGCAAAGCCGAAAAGCCAACAGACTACTAAGCCCAATTGATCAGTCCTAAGGTTAACCAGGAATGCCGTAAGGCCAACAAGGCCGCTAATCCCAACTGGCCAGTCCTAAGGCTGACCAGACAGGCCAAGAGCCCGTAAAGTTACTAAGTCCAGCTGGGCATTACCCAGATGTTACAGAACAACCAGAAAGCCATGACGCTACAAAGCCCTGCTGGCCAATCCACCAAACCGACCAGACCAGTCGAGGGCATCATGGTCACCGAACCCAATTAATAAGACATTCAGACTTGGAAACGCAGTTCATCAAAATGGCTGTTCATTGATTGAAGGCGAGTTACAAAAAAAAAAAAAAAAAAATGCCATTGGATATTTTTACAAAGTGATCAGGATTGGGCTTCATCTCCCTCCTCTGTCGCCGCGGTTTGGTCTTCCACGCCTGGCACATTGGAGGTCGTGTCATCAGAAGGCTTCAGGGCAGAAAGATCGAGGTCAGGGAAGAGCTTCCTGGCCGCAACCTTAGCGTCAACGAAACCTTCTATGTAGGCCTCGCTGAGTTCATCTTGAAAGACCACCCCAGCTCTGAACTCCTCCACAGCATTGCCCCGAGCACTTTTCAGCTGCCCCTCCAGCTCAGCTACCTTTGAAGTAAGGGACTCTTTGATTGCCCCAAAAGCCTGGGCATCAAATTCTAGAGCTTCCACCTTCTTCCTGAGCTCGGATACTTCGTCCAACACGGCAGTCGTCTCTGCCTCTGCGACTGCCTGGGCTTCCTCAGCATCCTTGACCTTCTTCTCCAGGCCGCTAACGGATGTGGTCAAGGTCTCAATGACTTGCCCTTTCTTGGCGCACTCAGTTGTCCTCGCCTTCAGACGGGTGGACAGGCAAAGCGCTTTCACATGGAGCTGCAAAAAGATTGCAGGATCATTCACAATAAACCTCTAAAAAAAAAATAAAAAAGAGAAGAGGGATAACTAGAGCCCTCACCTTTACAGCATCGAGGTTCATGCTCCTTGTCAGCTGGGCATTGTTCCAGTCAACAAATGGCCCCACGTCCTCCATGCTGATGAATTGCTTCATCCTCTCCCAAGCAGCCTGGACGTCCTCCACAATGAGGGGCTCGCTTTGCTAAGTCTGGGTCTGAGCACCAGCAGTCGCCTCAGCAGCAGGCGGGGGCATCCCAGTGCCAGCCTTGGAGGACTGACCAGCGTTTGAAACCTTAGGTACCGCGGGAGTGCTGATCACCGCAGGACCCTTGTCATGGGATTGCTCGACAGCCCTCCCTCCAGAACTAGGCCTGTGGCACTTGCTAGGCCTCTCTCCAGCAGCCTTTGCCTTCTCCATTTCTTTGAATTTCTTTTTTGCAGAAGACCCCATGCTCCTCTTGTCGAAGCCCATGTCTGATCCCTGTCCTGCAAGGCACACAGATCAAGAATCAGTGCACTAGCATCAGAAGGCGACCGTAACAGACATACCAGACTCACTCCTCTCAGCGCGAAGGGCTTCGATGGAAGGGTCTGAACCTAAGAGATAGTCTGCCAAACTCTCACCAGCCACAAGAGGGGCCCAGTTCTTGACCGAGTGCTCCCTCACCCTCATTAAACGGGCCTCCCTCGACTCGTCCTCCAGTATAGGAAGGCGTGCTAAGTAAAAGAGAAAAGAATAATTGTTAGACCGCTACCCTAAGAAGGAGTCAGGCATAAAAGCACGAAAGGCGCTTACCCTTCCTACCTGGTCTACCCCACTGCCTGGGTATGCGAGGGGTCTGGTCAGTCACATCCTCCCAGTGAGCGAACTCCATACCCTCGCCATACACAAAAAAATACTTCTCCTTCCAGCGCTTGTGGGAGACCGGGAGATTGGTAATCAGAGCTGGCTGACTTTCCCTGGCTGAGAAGTAGTACCAGCCCAAGCTCTCGCTCTCGGTTATCTTGTAGCAGAAGAAGAAATCTTCTGGGGTTAGGATTTCTTCCTTGTTAGTAGCAGCCTGCCACAAAGCAGCACAGCCTACCAATATGCGCCAAGAGTTGGGCATTAGCTGCCCAGGGGCTAGTCTAGCCCGACTCAGAACCCCCCTAATAGGAGGAGCGATGGGAAATCTCAGTCCCCCGAACAGCGCACTCTCATACACAACAATTTCACCTAGGCGAGGGAAGCATGCTCTGTCTTCGCTCCCAGGCACCCTGTAACTCATGGAGGGGGGAAATTGATAGACAGACCACAGCTTTTGCACCTTTGCCCCATCTAGAATTGAACTAAAGTGCCGGGCCTCATACCTACTTTCTGGAGCAGGAGACACTGCCCCGACTTCAGCCCCGGTTCCATGGGCAGAAGGCGACCCAGCCCCGACCTCAGCCATGGCCGCGAGGGCACTCTCAAAGGCGTCCACAATGGCCACAGGGCTCCTTGCCCTCCTCAGCCTCACCTCCTGGATGGCACCCCCAATATTATCCCCAGAATGGCTCGCGGAGGCGCTCGAAGCCTCATCTGGCCTAACCCTATCCAGATCCATTGAGGCTGTGTGCTTAGAGCCTGATGATAGAGCAATCGGGTTCATGATCCTAGGGTCCTCTATTTCACGCAAGGTTGCAAAGGCAGATTTAGAGGCCTCTAAGACACCCCAATATACAGACTCGACAAATGAAGGGTTTCCTATGAACCCTAGGGGATAAGAAGTCCTAATTCTCCATTCGTAGTACCAGACGGCCTTTTGAAAGAGCCAAAACATGTGCTGAGTGCAGTTCGGGTACCTTGATGAAGAGGGAAATGGCGGAGAAGCCTCGAGTTCACTTGGAGCGGCCAACAATGGCGAAAGAGAAAGGGAAGAAGACGAGAGAAATCGCTCACCAGATAGTTTGAAAATGCACGCAAAACGGGCCCTTTGGTGAACCCCTGGGGTTTTATAAGTTTTCTCGTTTCGAAATTAACGGCGTGGATCGACTTAAGGTTCTCAAATCGAACGGTCAATATGTGTAGCGTCCCATCAGTATACAAAGCCAATCCCGCGGAGCCACGTGGCGGGAAGGCCAATGGTCGCTTCTATTCACCTGGCATAGTAATCATGACGATCCTGTTACGACGTAAATGCACCGGTTCGACGGCATCCGGCGACCCTTCGAAACCCCCATGGACTGATCTTTGGAATTCCCATAGGTAGGCCCGGGCTGCCAAGGGAATTGGGGGCATCTAATGAGGCGAATAACACAAGTGTAGCTGGTCTGCCCCTCGCGGGCAGACTAGGCCAGCTTGGTACGCGTCCCCATATCAGAATTCTCCTTCTCCCCCCTTGGGTCAAGACTGCTGGCAGGCAGAGCAGCAAAGCTCCAGCGGTACACCGGATGCCACCGTAAAAACACTCCGAGATTCTCGCTTGGAAAGTAGCCCCCACGATCCCATGATTGGAACGGTTCTCCCGCGAGCGGGGGCATGGTCCATGGAGTCTAAAATCAAGGCACGACACACCCCACAAAGTGGGAGGCACGACTGGGGGCACGATTGGCTCACCCATTAAGGTGCCCACGATTCAAGCTAACACTCCTATAAGAAGGGCAGTCATCATCTCCAAAAGGTACGGTTCTACACCACCCTAAATACTGTAATTTTGTCCATTTTCCCTTAAGCCTAACTTTGGCATCGGAGTGTCTTTGGCAGGCACCACACCGGTGTTCCAGACAAGGGGATTCATCACTCCAACAAGCTGCACCAGGAGTTGGGAGAGACGTACCAGTTCATCGCATCATCACTATGGCATCTCTCTCTCTCTCTCTCTCTCTCTCTCTCTCTCTCATATCTGATGCTGTTTGAGCTAAACTAGCAGACCAAATAAATAACTAAAAATAAAGACAAAAGACAAAAGACAAAGCACTAAAGAAGGGAACGAATAGATATACAGATGTATACTTAAAAACAACAAATTTGACTGTGAGATAATTAACCACAAAATAACAAAAACAAAAGACAAAAAGAACTAAAGAAGGGAATGAATAGATATACAAAAAGATAGACATGTATATATACATATATTCTTAAAACAGCAAATTTGATTATGTGATAACCAAAAAAATATTGAAATCAGGTTTGGAGTAACACTGGGCTTGTCTTTTTTCCATTGTCAAGGATTCATATCCAGTTATACTACTCTACAACTGGAAGGATTCCTCTTTGGCTGAAAGGTACTGCAACTGGTATTCCTGGGATTGATCGGTTCAATAAAAACTAATTAGAAACTTCAGATTAATGATCCTTTTTAGGCATTTATAGAATACCATGCATTCAAGATCATGATACATGTTATGGAGAAGGTTATCACGCTTATAATGCATATATAGGGTATCGGCTGCATGCATGGCTGATGGCTCCATAATTTCCTGTGATCATTAATATCAGATGCTTTCTCTGCAAGTTATATACATATATATATAGTACCATTCAAGACCCATGCATGATTCTACACCATTGACAAAATCTCTATATATGATCAGTTATATAGTGTGTTAGATTTGTTTGAAATAAAAAAAATATTGACCTATTGAAAACGTAAAACGTACATGCATGCGTTAAAATTAAAACTCCAACTAATTTCTTTCAATTCGCATTCAAAGCCAACAACCTTCAAGGTCAAGGAAAAAACAAATGTCAAGTGATAAAATCGATCACCTATATAGTCTTATACGAGTGACCTAATTTACAGTTTTTAAATGCATGCATTGACTGCCTGGCCGGCGACGTTATCTGACCGGCCATCTTCATTTTTAACTAAGTTCTTTAAATCATTATCTTCCTTTCCTTTCCATTCTCCATATAGCCGCCTCTTTTCTTTTCTTTTCTTTTTTCCTTTTTTATACTTGGGAAGATTAGTCTTTTGGAAATTTTTATATTATTTTGTTATATAGTAAAGGGTATTCAAGTCAACTTACGAGCACCTCTACTACTTTTCTGTCTAGTCTATTCAAAGACAAGTTATTCATGTCAGGACTAGGGAATCCGTGACAAATGTGTAAAATTAAGGGCTAAAATGTGTGAAATTACTCTATAGTATCAACTTTCTTTGGGATTCAATATTAGAGAGCGTACAATTACTCTATAAAAAGGCGTAAATTGAAGAAAATCTCCTATTTTTGTAAAAAAAAAAAAAATTGTAAGGATAATGATATATTTAATCAAAAAATTCATACAGAATTTATGTATAAGATGATGTGGTTGAATAATAGTCTTTTATTTTAAAACAAAACACTCATCGTGATAAATTTTAATTATAAAAATATCATTATCACATTATTGTAAAAAAAATTTATGTTTAAATTTATGATAGAACAACATTTTGCAAATTATAATTACAATAAAAGTAATGCTATACAACCAGAATATATAATCATAAAATATAACCAGAATGATGTGGTTGAATTGTGAACCTATCACTTTAAAACAAATAACCCACCAAGATGCATTTTAATTATAAAACTGCCACTGTCACATCATTCTAGTTCAAAATTCTGTATAAAAATACTGAAAGAATAGCTTTTTTCATACAATAAAATTACCTTTGAAGGGCCTCTATATGTCATTCCAAAAAGAAGAGAAATATGTGATATTCCCGGTTTCCCACCGGCTATAGAAGGTGGCTTCTCTAACGTGCAGCCAATGACGTGGCGGTCATTCATTAGCTACCTGGTCAGTAATGATTCTGTGATCCTCAACGGCCAGATCTTCTCAACGGCATGCCCATGTGGCTAGAGACAGAGCCTAGACTCTCCGATTCCCTGTCACCGTTAACGGAGTCAGGACCCCGCACGTGCATGATACTCCAATAACAACCCTCGTAACAAATCTCAGCCGTCGATCAAATCCATTAATATCCATGCTCCAGTCTCCTCAAAATCTCTTCTTAACCAATTTCTAGAGAGAGAGAGATCGCTAACTGTTGTGAGCTTCGTTTGAAAGGTTCAGAGTATATTTGTATGTATGTACTATATATATAGAAATATATATATATATAGAGAGAGAGAGAGAGAGGCAGAAGGAGAGAGAAATTGACAGAGATGGCCCAGACGGGGGACTACATGAAGAAACGCAAGAAAGTTGGAGAAACGCAGTGATGAAGGTCGGACATGGTAGCCTGCTGAGGACGAGAGCTATGGAGATTGTGAGCTCTCCAAGCTCGTTTAAGAGAAGAAAGATGGCGTCGAATGTTGATGATCAGCTCGTGAACAACCGCTACGACGTAAATTTGCCCGTGAACTCGGTGTCGCCGGCAACGTCGGAGGCTTCAGATCCCATTACGGTGTCTCATTGTTCGAGCAACGAGTCAACCGAGTTCGCTAAAAAGGGGTTGAGATCCGTAGATCTGAAGGTTACTGAAATTCACATGCGAACGCTCTTATTCTCGCTTAATTATTTTTAGATTTTTGTTTCTCAAGCTTTAATTGCTCATTTTGAATCGTATTCGTATACTTGAAGGTTGAAAACCACGCCGAGGGTTTTGAAACTGAGATGTCTATGCTCATCAACTGCAGATTGAGGTGAACTTTAATTTCTCGTTTAATTCACTTTTAGTTCAATCATTCACGTCAGTTCTTCTCAATTCTACGAAATTGAAGCAAAACGATCTTCGTTTTCCGTTCCATCTTCTCTTTGTAAATTTTTGTGTACTGTGTGTGAATGTATGTGCATATATATTTGGTCCTTTCGTTGTTAATTGACAGCATTTTTCGTTGATTGCAGTAGAGAGACGACCCCGTCAAGCGAGCTTTCCGCAGACACCGACGAACTAGAGTCTTCGACGGCAACGAATCCACCAGCGGTGAGTCTCCGCCAGAAACATCCGGCAGCGAAGATGCCATCAGCGGCTGAGATCGAGGAATTCTTTTCCGCGGCCGAGAAGTACGAGCAAAAGCTATTCGTAGAGAAGTATGTGTGCGCATGATGAGAAATATCAGCACCACAAGCTCACTTCAGAATTCATAACAATCACAATTTAAAACAGATCAATAACGATTATTGTTTTGTATTCAGGTACAACTACGATATAGCGAAGGACGTGCCATTGGAGGGTCGGTTCCAGTGGGCTCGACTAAAGCCACGATGAAGAAGAAAAGAGAGAGTGAAGAGAGGACAGTGTTTAAGTGACACGAGAGGCATCTTTCTTCTTTCAGGAAGGTTGGTCTTGTTATATGTACACCTTTTCTATATCTATACTATTATAAAGCAAACTTTTATGTTTGGTGGAGCTAGTGAAACTCTAAATTTAAAAAAGTGTCACTTTTATGTACAGACCAAAACATTCTCAAAAATCACATAAATTATTAACATTGTGCATATCTTTATTTAACTCAAAGGGTAAAAAAATAAAATACTAATTTAGGTTTTGTAACCACCCACTAATCATCACCTATTTGTTCTCTCCCACTTGCTCAAATTAACTACCCCAAATTAACCACCCACGTAGTGGAGGCACCCATTCTAGTCTATATATGTAAGAAGCTCTTCGATTCGGGTACCACATTCAGAGAAGCTTCTTCGGGCATGAACCTAATTTTCACAATTAGAGCCCTAAAATACTTCTCTCTCTCTCTTTGTAGCATTCATCTTGGTGGTTCAATGGGGAAAGTAAAGTTATGTAGAGTGAATACTTACTATGAAATTGAAAAGTGAGTTTTGTTTGAGCTTCGTTTGGCTCTTTTTCCAGATTTGTCACTTTGTATCCATCTTTAAGCCCATATTCTCTTTTCTTCAAATATCTCTGGATGATTTCATTTGGAAGCCTCAGATTTCAATGTGCGGTTGTCTGGCGTGGACCTTGGACTTGCAATTAGTGGGATGATGTTGCAAAAAAAAAAAAAAAAGGAAAAAAACACAGACAAGTAACTAAATTAGGATCACAGCCTTGTGATACCCTTTTGGAAGATGAGTGAATGTGGGGTGAAAAATGGAATTCGGAGTAGCATTTTCCGAGGAAAAAAATGAAGTTTATGCAAAATTGTCAAGAGTTTTCATGTTCAGAAATTTTTTGAGAGTGCAAGCAAAGTACTATGTGGAAACAAAGGTTGTGTAAGTGGTTGTAGTGGTTCGAATTGTACGTATACACTAAATTAACAGCTGCTAGTGAAAGGAACCAAAGACAAAGTGGGTACAGCAGAAGATTTTCCGTGAAGATGGGGCTGTGCCAGGGCTGAGGAAAGCGCCGAGGGCATTGTCGGAAATAAAAGAAGCAGATGCATGCGCATTGTCTTGGACGAGAGATGTGCAGGAAAACTAACCTTGGCTAGCCCATGTGAGGCTTTCAGGTTCCCCCTTTGAACTACAAAATGATACATACCTATATATATATATATATATCTGTATTGTATATGTATCCAGATGTGTATAGAACAAAAGAGGAGCGCACGTGCCGTGATGGAGCGGTGGTGGTGGTCTCCCCATTGGCAATTGCTTTGGATCTGATGCTCAAATTTTGAAGAGAGAGAGAGAGAGAGAGAATGTTACTTATTAATGAAGGAGAAGAAGAAGGTTGGGTCTCGATTTGAACGTTTCTTACCGTCTGCTCTGTTTACGAAACTGATTACGATCGTTACTACGAAGAATTACTGTGTGTATTGCTGTGTTCTAGATTGTTGTTGATTTTTATTCTAATTTTGGTCAATCACTTAAAAATATTCCAAACAGTTTTCCTATTTTTTTCTTTGGGTAATATATAAGATGATCACATGACTTCAGTTGAGCATCCAAGGTGTTATATATGTAAAATATACAGAAGTAATGACAAGAAACATTAGAGAATGGTTTGCATGACTTGTTTTTATGAGAAACTAATAATATTCAAGTTGCTTGAGGCTGCGGTTCAAGAATCCACGGTCTCTCAAAGTCCAACTCTCACTTCCGCTTGTATGCCTAAAAAGATAAAAAGAAACATTTGACAATGGTTGCATGACATGTTTGCGTGAAAGATTATTCAGTTAATTGCTTGAGCTTACTAGTACATTGGCATGTGGTAGCGCAATAAATATAGAGAGACTAGTGCTCTGTTCAGAATCTTTGATGCACCTGACATGCTCATGATGTGTCACCGAGAAATTATACAGGACCTTATAGCTCTATTTCATTCTTGCTCCCCTCTTATTGCAACAAGTCATTTTTTTATTGGTCTTGAAATTAAAAAAAAAATCATTTTATTACATTAAAATAATGAAAATAAAAGTGACGTGTCGTTTCAACAACATTGAATAGTTGCAAGTTGCATGATGGTCTTTAACTTTAAGCAGCTAATACCTAGTTGATTGAAGGTCATTTTCGTCTAACTCTAAAGCCGCACTATAAATTCCATTAACCCTACTACCATGACAGTCTTGTCTCAGCTTGCCAATTTATTAGAGTATGACGTCGTTAACATGTACCCCATCCCGCACAGGATTAGATTATACTTTGAATGCGCTTGGTGCATACCATCCTGCTTGGCACGTGCAATCCACCAAACAGTTCATACATACCCATCTCTCTCTCTCTTTCTCTCTCTTCTTCCTCTTATTTTTTTTTTCTTTTCTCTTTTAGATAGAATCACACAAGTAGAGACCCCAAGTTCCAAACAGGCTGTTCAAGTATAAGCACTCATACCGTCCTTGGTCAAATCCTCTTTGATGCATATGTGTTTCCAAGAAGATCGAAGGTTCGTATATTCAAATTTTCTGGTTCTTTGAATGGCCAGCCCTTAGCTTTTGCTCTTCACTTTTGAGTGCCAAAAAATGCATCCGCTGCTAAAGTTTATAAGACATTTTCAGATAAACATGGAAAAGCTCAACTATGATCACTTGTAGAAGAAGGTGTCTAAGCATCCATGCGCTGCGCTCACCACCCCAAGAATATCCATCCAAGAAGCGGAAAGAAGGTCAAAGCATATTCATACAGCTAGACCCCTATCCCATCCTCGCCTTGTCACGGTGACTCCTCCCCCTCGCCCTACTTCCCTTCCCCCATCCCCATCTCGCCCCACCCTGTCATGTCTCTTTTATATTAGTAATTTTTTCAAACACATTATAAGGAAAACAAAAGCCAAAATCACTTAAATTAAAAAAAATTACACTATTTATATTCTATTATAATATTTATATATAAAAAAAACAAATAAATATATCTATGTATAAATGAGACAGGACCCGATCCAACCCGACTATGATTAGTATCACCTCATACCCATTCCATTAGGGATTGGATAAGGCGAGGACACTAGATTTTAGGTTAGTTTGTCATCCCTAGTTATACCTCAATACCCATTGCTATATCAAACTGCTGTATAACCACCGTTATCAAAACCGAATCAAACCGACCGGTTCAATTGAACAGGAAATCAGACAGCACTTTTCGTTGATTGCAGTAGAGAGACAACCCTGCCAAGCGAGCTTTCCGCAGACACGGACGAACTGGAGTCTTCGACGGCAACGAATCCACCAGCGGTGAGTCTCCGCCAGAAACATCCGGCAGCGAAGATGCCATCAGCGGCGGAGATCGAGGAATTCTTTTCCACATCTACCATGCACGGTCAAGCTCCATTGGAACACTTTCGTAGAAGACAAAAATAATTATAACTTTTTGATCATCATATATATATATATATATTTCTCAAACAATTTTTGAAGTATTCTGACCTTCAAATTTTTTTGTTTGTAGTACAAAATAGTATGGATTTTCTGTGCAAAGTCTCATGAAATAATAGTTTTTTTTTTAAATACAATGTTAGGCTGCATGTTAAAAAGATGTTGACAAAGCACGATCAGATAGCTATGACTACAGTAATAAGATGATCACATGACTTCAGTTGAGCATCCAAGGGGTTATATATGTTAAAAAGTGATGGCAAGAAACATTAGAGAATGGTTTGCATGACTTGTTTTTATGAGAAACTAATAATATTCAAGTTGCTTGAGGCTGCGGTCCAAGAATCCACGGTCTCTAAAAGTCCAACTCTCACTTCCGCTTGTGCATACCTAAAAAGATAAAAAGAAACATTTGACAATGGTTGCATGACGTGTTTGTGTGGAAGATTATTCGAGTAATTGCTTGAGGGTAGGATTATTCAAGTAATTACTTGAGCTTACTAGTACATTGGCATGTGATAGAGCAATAAATATGGAGAGACTAGTGCTCTGTTTAGAATCTTTGAATCTAAAGATTTATCAAAAGAAAATAATTTTTCTATTAAGTAACCAATAAATTTCTTTCTTTTCTTTTTTCATTTTTTTTTTTGGGTGGTAAACGATACTTTAATGCTGGTGGACATGTGCGTATATCCATGAGCAAGTGCCAAGTAAGTGAGATGCACATGACATGTTCATGGTGTGTCACCAAGGAATTATACAGGCCCTTAGAGCTCTATTCCATTCTTACTCCTCTTTTATTGCAGTGGTCATATTTTATTGGTCTTAAAATTAAAAAAAAAATCATTTTATTACATTAAAATAATAGAAGTAAAAGTGGCGTGTCACTTCAAGAGCATTGAATAGTTGCAATTTGCATGATAGTCTTTCACTTTAAGCAGTTAATGCCTAGCTGATTCAGGATCATTTTCGTCTAAACTCTGAAGCCACATTAGAAAGTCCATTAATCCTACTACTATGACAGTCTTGCTTTTGCTTGCCAGTTTATTAGAGTATGATGCCATTAACATGTACCTCATCCCGCACAGGATTAGATTATGCTTAGAATGCGCTTAGCATATACCGTCCTACTTGATGCATGCAATCCACCAAACGGTCCATACATACCAAACTCTCTCTCTCTCTATATATATATATATATATATTTTCCTCATTTTTCTTCCCCTTTCTCTTCTAGGTAGAATCACACAAGTAGAGACCCCAAGTTCTAAATGGGCTACTCAAGTATAAGCACTTATACCGTCCTTGGTAAAATCCTCTTTAATGCATATGTGTTTCCAAGAATCAACCGTGTTGGCGTGTGCTAAGTTATACATATATATAAGCAATGAACTTTAATACCACCTTTTTTTATTAGCTCTTTTGAGAGAGTTCATGTGTTGTTACAACAACCCATTTGGCATTAATGAAGCTCTGTTATACTGTTTTGTGCATAAATAAAGGAAATACCTGTGACAAACCGTGTTCGCGTGTGCTAAGTCGTACATAAATTAGAAGCAATGAACTTTAATACCACCATTTTTATTAGCTCTTTTGAGAGAGTTCCTATGTTGTGACAACACCCCATTTGGCATTACTGAAGCTTTGTTATACTATTTCATTATTGTCATATCAGTTTAACAATAGACAAATGACAACCTTAATGCTTTTTTTTCAATTAAGGCAAATATGCACTTGCTAGAGCAGATAACATATAGGGTCCAAAGATAACAAATTCAAACCCCAACCAACCCTTCAAAGGAGGAGAAGAAGGAGGATAGGCAGGGATGAAACTAGAAATTATGTTGAGGGGGTTCATGGAAGGCCAAGATAAAACAAAATTAAATTTTATTGAGAGGTTAAGATAAAATTTCTTAAATTTGAAAGGTTAAGGAAAATTTTTTTTGTAATTTTATGGGGGTTTAAGGTAAAAATATATTATTCAATTTTTAAAGGTTAAAGGGAACATTTTTTAATCTTTTTAGAGCTAAGATAAAAATTCTTTAATTTTGAAAGGTTAAAGAAATTTTTTTGAAATTTTAGGAGCCAGTATACACTTTCTTATCATAAATATACAAAATTTCATATGGACTAAATCAATTTTTGTCTAACCTTAGTTACATCACTAATAATAGAGTTATACCTTGGGATGGCAACGGGGTGAGTTTAGAATGGGAGACTCCTATCCCATCCTCGCCCCGCCACGATGACCTCTCCCTCTCGCCCCACTTCCCTTCCCCCATCCCCACCTCACCCCGCCTTGTCATGCCTCCTTTATGATAGTAATTTTTTCAAACACATTATAGGTAAAACAAAAGCCAAAATCACTTTGTTAGGTTTTTAGTATTGGCTAATTCCGTTGACAAAGGCACTTTGCTTGTAATCTTGTTTCAAATTGTATTTAGGTCAAAAAGTCTAAGATTTAAGTTCAAGCTGCCAAAGTACAAGCTGTTCAAGCTACAGTACAAGCCTTTAAAGCATGCAGAGCTGAAATTTTGGAAGGCCATATCTCTATGCTGAGGTGTCCGTTCAAGCTCCATAATATATGGATTTTATTTAACTTTTCGAGAGCAATCTAAATTTGCAGAGATCTCGATTCAAGCGAAGTCCACTCGAGCGATCATATGTCCGCTCAAGCGATAGTTGAAAAATTCTGCAGAACCAAAATTCAGAGAGCACCGCTCGAGCGGTACGACATAATTTTATTCTAATTCAAATTCTATCTCATCAAAGTAAGTTACTTTTTGAAAACTCTTTAACCAGATCTTTTTAGCCAATCAAGAGGTAGTTCCAGCCTACCTTCTTAGTGATCCTAGGAATGCTATAAGAGTCCAGAGAATTAATCGTTAGAGGTGACTGTGGAGTTGTGAAAAAAGATACAAAAAATATACAGAAAAGAGAAACAAAAAAGGTAAAGATCTTGATGATTATCTGAGCATACAGAGTTCATTCACCAGAGTATTAAACAGAAGAACACAGTTGCGAGATCGTCTTGGTGGATTCCGAGGACGAGAAAGAACACCGTGGTGATTCGGTGCTGAGGTTAAAGCCAGAGAGAATAGAAATTTGAGGAGTCAAGCAAGTAATCTTAAACCGGAGTTCGTGGGGATTCGGACGGCAATTATGGAGATTCAATTGTTATGGTTGTAAGTCGTACTTGTGTAACCTGTTCATTATAGTGCTTGGTCTGCTGGACATGGTTTTTTCCCGAATTTGGGTTTCCACGATATATTGTTGTGTCTATTTATTATTATTGTGTGATGTATGCATGTGATTGATTACTTAGGTAAAGAGAACTAGATAAGTTTTTTCTTAGGCAAATAAGTGGTCATAAGCCTTAATCCACGAAATTAGAATTTTTTCAATTAGTATTAGAGCAGGTCGCTCATAAATTTTTTTTATTCGAGTGTAATCCTAATATTCTGAATTCATGGATTTATCACGACAGAATGCGTCACTTGAAATTTCAATTTTGATGGCTTAAATTATGAGTATTGGAAGCCACGCATGAGAGTCTTTTTGAAATCTATTGATGAACATATATGGCTCTCTGTTGTGTATGGTTGGAGTCCCCCTAGGATTACTATATGCTCTAAGATTATCCCAAAACCTCAAGAATAATGGGATAACCATGAATTAGAAAAGTTTATGTGGAACAATAAGGCTCTAAATTCTATCTTTAACGGTGTCACGGTTGAAGAATTTGATTATATATTTATGTGTAGAACCGCTAAAGAAGCATGGGATGCTCTTGAAGCTGTGTATGAAAAGACTCATAATGTCATAACAGGCACATCATATGCACATGAGCACATAAGTACACCTTCCCATGATAATATTAATGACCTAAGTTCTCATGAGTCAAATCAAAGTGCCTCTGATAGTGATGATGAGAACATTCATCAGAAGTTTAATCAGTTGTTTAAAGTGTGTCTTAAAATTAAAAAGGCTAATAAGAGCTTGCATGAAGAAAGAGACTCATTGAAACAACAAATCGATGAATCCAGTATTCTCATTAATAAATTGAAGTCTAATGAGGTCATTTTGTTGGAAAAGGTCTCTATGTTAGAAAAGAAATTACATGTGTCTATTGAGACCAATAAAAGTCTAGAGGGAAAGGTATCGATACTTGAATCTGATCTTGCTAAAACTAATAATACTCTCAAGAAGATGACTGCAGGTTCTAAGAAGTTTGATGAAATCTAGAATGCTCAAAAAAGCACTCGCGATATGACTGGAATAGGATATACACAGAAAGCTTCTTCACCTTCCCAACTGGCAAGTAGGCCAAATTTTGTTAAGACTCAAGGTAAGTCCCTTATACCTCCTAGTGGCCATACTGTTAAATTTATGCCCACGTGCCACCATTGTGGTATCAAAGGTCATGTTAGGCCTCATTGTTCTAAGTTGAGGACCAAACACGTGTCTCATAAAACCAACACCACACATACACCTATGAAGCATAATATTAAGGCCAAACCTACTAGGTCTGTTCCTACATGTCATTATTGTGGTGTCCAAGGTCACTTGAAACCAAATTGCCACAACTTGTGGAAGGCCCCTAGGATATATGGGTATGATCAATCTAAGAAACCAAATGGGAGGTTGAAAAATCAGATTTGTGTTCTTGTTAATAAGCCTAGAGTCTTGAATGATGAATTAAGTAGACTTAGACAACTGTCAACGCCACGGCAGGTTCCAAACAAATGGGTCAACAAAAAGAACCATAGTGCCAAGGCTAAACCTAGAACACAACCCAAGCCCCATGACATTTTTTATAAACCTAAGACTATGGCTATTTAGGTAAGAAAATCTTATTTAGTTTCCTTGAACACCCTTAGAAAATCTTTACAGGTAGACCTTATTGAGTAAGGTTCGTGTTCATCATAGGCTAGGATTCTTTTGATGTCTATCTTTTAATCCTAGTTCTATGATATTTTTTAAAGTTTTTGTGTTTTGTTTATTTATTTTTTAAAAAAAATACAAAAAGATTTTTATGACTTTGCAAATTTGAAGATTTCATAGCATTCATGTTAAATATTATATAATGATAATTATGCAAAGTATTTTGTTAAACTGAATTAGTGTGCATCCTTAGGTCTAATTCTCTACTCTTTGTTTGAGTGATGATTTTCATGACTATGAACCTAATGTAACTTGAGTACACTTGATGTTATTGATGTTGTTTGTCTGCATATGTGATCGCATATTTCTATGTGCCTTTCTTGATTATACTGATTAACATATGCTAGATTGACCTATAATTAGCTTCCCATATTCAATGTGGTGGTGTTTTTTATATCTTCCGTTACCATTGATTCTACCAACATTGAAACTCTCTCTTGAAAAAAATAATCTCAATGCACTTAAACCTTGGAAAGGGCTACCTTTGAGTTTGTGCAAAGCTATTATTGACTGAAACTAGAGTAATATCTTTATGAATCAATAGAGAGAGCTGCCTATTCATTTGTGTGAAAGCCGCCATTATTGTCTTTTAAAGTGCACATTGGAGAGATAGGGTGAAAAAATGATATGATATTGAGGGGGAGTTTTCATTGTTATCCGTTTCCATATCCATTAAATATGTATGGGAGCTAATGTGGTTTGACTTCTAGTTATGTGATGATCTTTAGAAATCAAATGTGGTGCAACCATTTAGATCACAACTAGGATTTGAACAAGTGTTTATATTCATTGAGCACACTTTACACACACGTTTATATTCATTGAGCACACTTAATATCTATGAGCATGATTTGATTCAAATGATTTTGTGCATAGACGCCATTGAAGTTCTAATAATTTGGATAGTCAACATTTTTGGGCTTTTATTGACTCTATTAAGGGAGTTTTTTATTTTTAGAGTTCTTTACCCCTAAGTATCTCATGTTTATATTCGTATTTTAATTCTTCTCTTCCATGATTACTTTGTGTTTAAATATATCCTTGTCAATTCATGACAAAAAGGGGGAGAGAGAATAAGATATGTTGTGTTGAAGGGGAGAATTGTAATATTGTCTGTGTTTGCGATTACTACAGTTTTATATATATTTTTCACACACGCATTTCACAAGATTGTGTTGTTTCTGAATGTGCAGCTACAAATCTCAAAAGTCATCTGACTCATCTGACTTCATTACATTTTACAACTCGTTGTTTTAGTTGATTAAGTTTATTGGGTTAAAGTTTGTAATGATTTTGTTTGGGTGTTTAAGTTTTGTCACGGAATTGCTAAAGAGGGAGATTATTAGGTTTTTAGTATTGGCTAATTCCGTTGATGAAGACACTTTGCTTGTAACCTTGTTTCAAGATGTATTTGGGTCAAAAAGTTTAAGATTCAAGTTCAAGCTGCCAGAGTACAAGCTGTTCAAGCTGCAGTACAAGCCTTTAAAGCACACAAAGCTGAAACTTTGGAAAGTCATATCTCTATGCTCAAGTGTTCGTTCAAGCTCCATAATATATGGATTCCATATAACTTTTCGAGAGTAATCTAAATTTGCAAAGATCTCGACTCAAGCGAAGTTCGCTCGAGCGATCATATGTCCGCTCGAGCGATAGTTAAAAAATTCTGCAGAACCAAAATTCAGATTGCGCCGCTCGAACTTTGCTATTACACCGCTCGAGTGGTACAACGTAATTTTATTCGAATTCAAATTCTATCTCATCAAAGTAAGTTACTTTTTGAAGACTCTTTAACCAGATCTTTTTAGCCAATCAAGAGGTAGTTTCAGCCTACCTTCTTAGTGATCCTAGGAATGCTATAAAAGTCTAGAGAATTAATCGTTAGAAGTGATTCTGGAGTTGTGAAAAAATATACAGAGAAGAGAAATAAAGAAGGTAAAGATCTTGATGATTATCTGAGCATACATAATTCATTCACCAAAGTATTAAACAGAAGAACACAGTTGCAAGATCGTCTTGGTGGATTCCGAGGACGAGAAAGAACACCGTGATGATTCAATGTTGAGGTCGAAGCCAGAAAGAACAGAAATTCGAGGAGTCGAGCAAGTAATCTTAGACTGAAATTCGTGGGGATTCGGACGGCAATTGTGGAGATTCAATTGTTATGGTTGTAAGTCATACTTGTGTAACCTGTTCATTATAGTGTTTAGCCTGCTGGACGTGATTTTTTTCCGAATTTGGGTTTCCACGATATATTGTTGTGTCTCTTTATTATTATTGTGTGATGTATGCATGTAAATGATCACTTAGGTAAAGAGAACTAGACAAGTTTTTTCTTAGGCAAATAAGTGGTCATAAGCCTTAATCCGTGAAATTAAAATTTTTCACACTTAAATAAAAAAAAAATCACACTATTTATATTGAAATATAATATTTATATATAAAAAAAACAAATAAATATATCTATGTATAAACGAGACGAGACCCGACCCAACCCGACTTCGGTTAGTATCACCTTATACCCACCCCATTAGACACGGGACAAGGCGAGGACCTGAGATTTCATGTTGTTTTGTCATCCCTAGTTATACCTCAATACCCAGTGCTATAGCAAACTAAAGTATAACCATCATTATCAAAGCCGAATCAAACCGGTCGATTCAACCAATTGAATAAGAAATCGGACCCTAAAATGCAATTGAACCTAATTGAACCAGTCGATATTTTAAAAACTCAATGAACCGACTGATCGATTTTTTGAAAATACTGTTGACCAGTTTTAACTTTTTAAGTGTCTTTAAAAATTTTGATGTATTTGTGGCTCCTAAGAGTTAAATTTAAAAACTAAAGGTAGAATTAAGTAATACTTATTATTGTTCCGCCTTATTTCTTGTGTTCTTTTTTACAATATAAATTATATTTACATTAAAATATATATGAATAAATAAAATTTATTTAATTTATAATACCGATTGAACAATAAATTATAAACCGATAACTTTACTGATTTGATGTCCGGTACGATTTTGATAACTATGTGTAGAACTTTAATGGCTTGAATATCCCAAGATGACTTGCACATTTTATGCTAGGAGACCAAGCTAACTTTTTAAAAATACACTTAGATCGTGGCTTAATGGACTAGCAAAACCACTCCCACGGTGGTACACCCCGACGAAGGATTAGACAGGAATGAGTGGGTTGTCCGTCCATATATGGACTGCATTCAAATGTGCCCATTTGTAACAAGAGAATGGAATCATTGAAATGGACAGGAGAAGCAGCAGATTTAGAATTTTTGTTTAAACAAAATTTATATAGTATCATATATGAATTTTTTTAATTAAAAATATATATTTTTTAATAAATAAAGTGATAATCATATTTAAAATGCTGAAAAGGTGACACTGCCTATATATAAAAGTTGTACACAAAAAATTATATAAGAAATAAAATTCAGACTTAGTTAGATAAGGTTCAAAACTTCGAGAAGAATTTTAGAATTTAATTAACCAAGAGTTTATAAATACAGGATTAATTAGAATTATGTTGTTTATTTGGTCAAATAATAAAAGATTAGTGAGGTACATATATTTTTTATTATAATTTTAGTGATGTTTAATGAGGGCAAATATAGTTATTAGTAAATTCAAAATAAAGCAAGTATAGGTATTTTTAAATTTAATAGGGACAAAATATATATTTATAACTTTAGATTAAATAAATACACATAAAAAAATTTAAAAATAATAAAAATAGCAGGCAATTGTCCCCACTGAATGCCCCCCACTGGATCATTGTTGCCTGTTGTTTCCAACTTTTCATGCCAGTACTTGGAGGATTTCAAATTTTGGCTCCCTTTCGGCGTTATCTTCTTCGAGATGGTGCCTCGACGTGTCTAGTGACTTTTTCCATTAAAAAAATTCGTACCCAAACAGGTCCCAATCACTTCTTTCTTTTAAAATGTCGAGTGCAATTTTTTATGAGAGTAATAATTTTTTTATTTCTTTGTTATTTGAGTTAAAATTAAATAATTTTTATGATTTAAAAGTAAACATATAATTTTTATATAGTTTGGGCTTAACTACAAAATAAATAAAAATTATTAAATTTAACAAAAATTTTGTCGTAAAAATTTTTTTTTTTATATTTTTAAATCATAACATTAAAAAGACGATTTAATAAAATATTAACAAAAAAATTTCAAAAGACAATAATTTATTTTGGCATAGAAAAGTCAAATCGTCTTTTGTAAAAGTTAATCGGCATAAAAAATGAGATATATTATACTATCTTGTGCAAAATAAAAAATGAGATATATGAGGGTTAACCTACCTCGACCTGATCTGAAAATTAAAGGGTATGGAATGGAAGGATTCAACCTGTAAAGTACATAGAATGGAGTGTGGAAAAGTTTTTTCTATCAAGATTAAGATAGAATTTATATAAACCCGTCACATACCTAGACCGATATCATCTATAATCTTGGCTTGGATATTTCAAGATTAGTACAGTGTTTGGCTTGCAGATTTTCATATATAGGTGTACAACCTTCTTTTTTTTTTAAATTACGCTTTGATCGTGGGTTAATGGACGAGAAAGGAGTACGGAAACTCGATGTCGATTTTTCATTGTCCTGCCAAACTGGACTAGCAAAACCACTCCCGAGATGGCGTACCCAAAGGCGGGATTAGACTGGAATGATTTATCCGTCCGAATCTGGACCATTATTGCAAGGAAACCTATTTTGGAAACGGGAACACGTTTCTTTGAAAACGTGTTTTTAGGACAAGTATAAAATTTGTTTAAAAATTTTAAAGAGATGTTTTGAAAATGTGGAGAAAATATTTGAAAAATTTGTAGAAAACTCTTTGAATACTTAACGAAAACTCTTTAAAGACTTAAGAGAAACTATTGGGAAACGCTTCGGAAACTTAAAATGTTAATTTTTATATATTTTTTTCCTTAAGTTTTAACTAAGTATCTATGAAATTATTTGCATAGGTTTCCACTAAGTTTTTCAAATATTTCTACTAAGTTTCTCCAAAGTTCCTACTAAGTTTCCCAAAGGTTTTCACTAAGTTTTTTAAAAGTCTCCTTTGAATTTCTAAAAAATTTCCTAAAAGTTTTTCAATCATTTTTCGCTTCTCGTTTCACCTTATATTTTTTAGCCGCGTTTCCTGCTTTCATTTCTCCTAACGTCTCCAGCTTTCACTTCTCATCGACAACTATGAGTTGGACCGCATCCAAACGTTGCCTTGGGAAGAACAGAATGAAATCATTGAAATGGGTAGAGTAGTTTCCGTACATACTTGGAGGATTTCAAATTTTGGCTCTATTTCGGCTTTACCTTCTCCGAGACGTGCTCTGACGTCTCCAGTCACTTTCTTCGTTAGAAAATAAATAAATAAAAAAGCCCAAACAGGTCTCAGACTCACAGTCACTTCGCCCTTTTAAAAACTCCCAAGACAAAATGCCAAAAAATGAGAATTTTTAAAATCAAACGGTCGGCCTTTCTTTCTTTTCTCAACTCTCATTTCTGACGTGAATAAAGAAAGCAACAGTCCAATATGCTTAGAATCCGAATTTTATTCACTTTTTCTTTTTTTTTTACTAAGAATTTGAGTTTCAAACCAAGAGTGAGTGATTTAGTTTAATCTTGGAAAATATTAATTATTTCAGAACAAAAAAAATTTGTACAGAAACTATTAACCGAATAATGCGGTGCTGTATTAACAAGTGGGCGGCGCTTATGAATAATAAACTAAAAGGAAGTCCTTTTTATCTTTATTGGAAGTAGAGAAAGAAAATAAATTAAATTTTTTAAAAGAATAATATTTTATATAAATTAAATACCCATTTTCGTATGAGTGGATATTTTGTTGGGTAACGAAAAACAATGGAGGCTTTTATTTTAAAAATCTAATTTTTTAAATAAGAGTCAAATATAATTCAAAAAAATTAAAAATTTAAATAATAAGTTCCTAAAAAAAACCACAGCCAAACACACCTAATTTGATCTCAGTTTTAAAGCTTAATTTCTTTTACCATCCAAAAAAGTAAAGATCATTAGGATTTGGGTTGGCCCAACAATTTTGCTTTAGTTTGTCACATTGTGAAGCGCTAAAGGAGTTGATAGGTAGATACTACATAGATTCGACACGTTTGTTTGTTTTTTCTTTTCTTTGTTTTTTTTGGACCCGCCTTGATACACGTGAATCACATGGTGATGTGCCAAATTCAGAGTCCCGTAGCTTTGTTGTAAATTCGGAAGTAAAGTTTGTAAATATTTTGGTAACTTTATCATAATCTTCAGTAAAATTCTACTACTACAAAACTAATTCTATATAGGTACACAATATACACAAAATGTACTTACCTTAAAAAAATACACAAAAAAAATATATAAATTGTGTGGCTGTGTCATGGACATATCACTTTGAAACAAATAGCTCACTAAGATATCATTTAATTACTAGATTGTCATTGCGCACATCATTTTAGTGTAGATTATCTACAACAAAATTGCAAGAATAAAATTTTTTACTACAAAATTGTTATATTGAATTTTTTATAATACAAAATTCTTAATAAGAATAATATGATATTGGAATTTTTTTAAATTTAAATATAAGTTCAAAAATTCTCATATCATTCTCTATTAACTTCTTTATTATTGTAGCATCATTTATTATTTTTTTAATTTTTTTTTTTTTATAGTTGCTATAATGTAAGAGTGTGGGTACAGAAAAGCACCTAGGATTATTAAAGTTATAATAGGGAGGTTCATGTGTACCTTATTTAAGCCCACTTGCTACCATGATAGCTGTAACCATGCACAAAGACTGGTTTCTTTCATCAACTAGGGCAGAGCCTATTTTGATAACACTATAATCTTCTTGGTTTTATTTCTATTTAATTATATCCTTCTTGCATAAGCTATTGTACGTAGTTGTATAGCATTGTTTGATTTTTCAAAACATTGTCAGTTTTTTCTTTTAGTACATGATGTCTAACTTCAGTTGACTACTCCTCAAGCTCATTCATGATCACGGCCATCGTCCACATAGATCATTTAAATTTTAAGTGCACGTATTTTATGAATGACGAGTAATCATAAAGACTGTGGCCAGGATCAAACCTTATCACATGATTTGATTAATTAAAAAAATTTCTTTGTTGAAAATGTCAATATATGAAGTTTACTTAATTTATATATGTTTACGAGGTATGAGCCTCCGAACTCCAAACAATATTACTAGAAGATTCAAATGTTATAATCTCTGGCACTGAATTCTCATATGTATTTTAGTGATAGATTTGGCAAATGCTACAACTCAAATATTAAAAGAGCAAAAAATTATAGTATTTGATTTCACAATCATAACGTAAAAAAGTTGAGTAATTAAATAGTATAAAAAAAATTTATAATTATTTTTATCAAAATTTGTCATATGACATTTTTTCTTACAAGTTTTTTCATTTTATAATAAATTCAGGTCGCTGAGTCAAGTTTTTTTTTAATGCTAAGTTATGGTACATACGGGACAGAAGGGGGATCGGTAGCAAAAGAGGCGGCTCCATTCTATGTATATTTTTCCTTTTCACCAAAAACAAAATATTTTTCAGCTCAGTCCAAGTCCCTACAGCCCTAGCCCTAGGCCAGCCCATGCCACATCTACCATGCACGGTCACGCCCCATTGGAACACTTTACTAGAAGACAAAAATTAACATGACCTTTTGATCATCATATATATATATTTCTCAAACAATTTTTGAAGTATTCTGACCTTCAAACTTTTTTGTTTGTGACGAGTAGTGAATTTGTACAATCTCGTTGGTCTCTTATGCGAATGATTGAAGTGATAAATTTTGTTCCTTGAAATATTAGTGTGATATTTTTTAAAACTATTTTAATGTTAAAATTAGACTAAAAATAAATAAATAAAATAATTATGCACAAGAGTTCATGATTTTGTACATTCCTTAAAGATAATGATTCTCCTTTATATAGAGATGCAAACAGTAAGTGTAACTTAGATTGTGAATACATTAATGAGAGAGGCAATCATGTCTTCAAATTATGCACTAAGGATCATAGGAGTGAACTGTACTCCTATGTTAGACTTTACGAATCATGCTTCCAGTCGTGAATAAAATCGTCTCAATCATAAGATTGTAAAGATTGATCCTCAAGTGAAAATTTCGAAATACCTCAACAATAGTGCTCGATATCTTATTGGGACTGTCCTTTCAGATCTGTCGACACACCTCATCACGAGAGAACTTGAGGGGACTGGCCCTATTTAGGTCCGAACTTCTGTGATCTGCCCAGTCAGGGCAAACAGGTTGTGCGTGTCACATTATCAGTTTGTATTACAAAGTAGTATGGATTTTTTGTACAAAGCCTCATGAAATAATTGTTCTATCTTTTTAATACAACGTTAGGCTGCATGTTGAAAAGATGTTGACAAGGCATAACTATGACTGCAGTAAAATCTTGTCCAGTTCACATAACGTGACAAAGGATGATCAGATGGGTTTGGAAGACCCCACCGCACCTACCAGCCGAAATTTATGCGGAGTAGCATCATTTGCCAAACCTATCACTATAACTTCGAATCGAAGGATATCTAACAGGATAGGGAAGAGAGAGAGAGATATTCAAACACAAGGGGAGAGGTAGACATCAATCTTGGAATTCTGGCCATCTTCCAACCGGCAAGAGACAGTGGCCTTGTCTTTAGGGGGATGCTGGTTAATAGATACAATATTGTACACCCTTGCTCTGGCCCCGAGCTACATCCAAACCCATTATTTTCATTTCTATACTGACAATCCTATACTGACACAAACAATGGAATCCAATGTCTCTCCCTCTCTCTCCCCAAATTACAATATGTTATCTTATCATATTACTCCACTCTTTTTCTTAAGAATATTCCAAGAACATCCAAGAAAAACAACCTCTCCCTTGGGGGAATAGAGTTTTACTTTTACAACCTATTAATTAGTCACTTGAATTATTTCTTATGTGAACCTAACCATTTATAAGTCCTTGTCATCTTTGAAACTCTTCTAGACTGAAAGAGCCTAAGTTTAGTAATTAAATAGTACAAAATTTTTCAGAATTAAGTAATTGATACTATCTAATCACTATATTTTTTTTTCCTAAATGGTCCTTTTATAAGCTCATATTTGAAAAAGAGAAAAGAAAAAAAAATAATAAAAGCTGCATATGTTGTCACCAAAAAAAAAAAAAACTGCATATCTGATGTGATCATATGTACATAACAATCCTAAACGTATATATACATATATATATATATATATATTTGTAGTATGTTAAAGGGCTAAAGTCTTGAATATGAGGAGGGTGAGTAGAACCCAAGACCTAAACCATGAGTGAGGGCTCTCTTTCCTGATGCTATAGATTCCGGATTTATCAAAAAAAAAAAAGAACAAAGAAAAAAAAAAGGAAAAAAAAGAAGAAAATAAGAGATTTTAAATTCTTACCTATTTTCTCTTTATAATGTTTTTACTCTTCATTTTCTCACACCACCAAACATAAAATGTAATTTACTATTATCTTCTCTTTCTTTCTTCCTCAACAATTTGGGATCTGTAAATGTACAGTGATTGGAGTATAATCACCAAAATGAGTGTCATACTTGACATTACATGCAATCATAGGTCTCTCTCTCTACCAGACATTTTTTCCCATCTACCATTGGACAACAAGAACATTGAGTAGGTCCACATTCAGGTTCGAATTAAACCTAGGCACTGCCTTGATATCATACACCCCCACCCCCAAAGTTCTCATGCATGCAACCTCCTAAAGCCTCCTCAAAATATCATAAAGAACTATAGGTGTGCCCACCCACCAAAAGTCTACTGGGGCATACCAATCAAAATTTTCTCAATAAAAAATAAAACATTTTAAATCCACATTTTTGGCAATAGCAGAATATGAGCCTCAAAGCTTGGTCGATTAAAGCAAGAAAGAAAAAGCTTCCCATTAATCGTAAAAAAATACAGGAGAGATATGGTTTTGACATGAAAAGGGCAAAAGCTTTGTCAAGGGAAAATAGACTTTTAAAGTTAAACTCTTTTCCAACGCCCCTGGCCTCTTCACTTTGCTGCTGTAATTCGCTTACATTTAATGTTACGTAGATTTAAACTTTACAATCGATGACTGATGCATTAAATTCTCGAGAAGTATCTCATATCTATACTATCATAAAAAGTCAACAATAGGGTTTTGGCAAGATCTATCACGTTATTTTATATTTTTAAACTGTCCTAAAATGTTTAAAAAGTTACTATATAACCCAAGCTCGCACCCACCTTTTATGAGGTTACACAACAAGATAACGCAAAGAAATAATTAGATGTACCATGTTTCTACCGTTTATACAGTTATACAACCAAATAACTACTAGCCAGTAAAAAAATAATTGGGTGTAGTATAGCACACGTACATACTGCGTACCATCCTTCTAGTATATAGAAGTTGTAATGTTGGTTTGTTTATTGAAGTAACTATATATTGTATATTTGTGCATTGATTCTCGAGTAATAACCCAACTTATTCTGGTCCCAAATTTAATGGCAATCTAATTGCGTGAATACATTTATAAAAGAGTCTACAAATCTGGTTTTTTTTCTTGGTATAAATATGTTTGTTATCTGCAACTAAAATTCATCTACCCCTCATCCTTCCACACTGATTGTATACAGGTACAAGTCCTATACTCCATAAAGCAAATTAAGATGGCTGTCTCACCTACGATATTTAAAATTGGAAGGCCTTCTTCTAACAAGCATATCATGGCAGTCGAGCAGTCCTTGCCTATATAATTGAGAAAGATTAATATATATATAGAGAGAGAGATGTAGGTATATCTACATACATACATACATACATATATACATACAGAAATGTGAATTAAGGTTGTTTGATACTATTGCATCTTTCTTTTCTTTTTCTCTCGCTCTCTCTCTCTCTCTTATATATGATGATGTTTGAGCTAAACCAGCAGACCAAATAAGTAACTAAAAATAAAAACAAAAAGACAAAAGACAAAGCACTAAAGAACGGAATGAAAAGATATACAGATATATACTTAAAAACAACAAATTTGACTATCTGATAATTAACCACAAAACAACAAAAACAAAAGACAAAAAGAACTGAAAAAGGGAATGAATAGATATACAGATATATATATATATATATATATTCTTAAAACAGCAAATTTGATTATGTGATAACCAAAAAAATATTGAAATCAGGTTTGGAGTAAGACTGGGCTAGTCCTGGGATTAATCGGTTCAATAAAACTAATTAGAAACTTAAGATTAATGATCCTTTTTAGGCATTTATAGAATACCATGCATTCAAGGTCATGATACATGTTATGGAGAAAGGTTATCACGCTTATAATGCATATATAGGGTATCGGCTGCATGCGTGGCTGATGGCTCCTTAATTTCTTGTGGTCATTAATATCAGATGCTTTCTCTGCAAGTTATATACATATATATATATAGTACTATTCAAGACCCATGCATGATTCTACACCATTGACAAACTCTCCATATGATCCGTTATATACAGTGTTAGATTCGTTTGAAATCAAACAATATTACCATATTGAAAAGGTAACACGTAAATGGATGCTTTAAAACTCCATCTAATTTCTTTCAACTCGCATTGAAAGCCAACAACCTTCAAGGTCAAGGAAAAAACAAATGTTAAATGATAAAATCGATCACCTTTATAGTCTTATACAAGTGACCTAATTTACAGTTTTTAAATGCATACATTGACTGCCTGGCCGGCCACATTATCTCACCGGCCATCTTCATTTTCAACTAAGTTCTTTAAATCATTATCTTCCTTTCCTTTCCATTCTCTATAGAGCCTCCTCTTTTCTTTTATTTTTTCTTTTTTTATAATTGGGTAGATTAGTCTTTTGAAAATTTTTATATTTTTTTTGTTATAAAGTAAAGGATATTCGGGCTAACTCACACGTACCTCAACTACTTTCTTTATTCATGCCTGGACTAAGGGATTTGTGACAAATGTGTAAAATTAAGGGCTAAAATGTGTGAAATTACTCTGTAGTATCAACTTTCTTTTGGATTCAATATTAGAGAGTATACAATTACTCTATAAAAAGGCGTAAATCAAAGAAAATCTCCTATTTTTGTAAAAAAAATTTGTAAGAATAATGATATATTTAATCAGAAAATTCATAGAGAATTTATGTATAAGATGATGTGGTTAAATGATAATCTTTTATTTTAAAACAAAAAACTCATCATAATAAATTTTAATTATAAATACGTCATTATCATATTATTGTAGAAAAATTTTATGTTTAAATTTATCATAGAACAACATTTTTCAAATTGTAATTACAATAAAATTACCCTTTGAAAGACCCCCATATGTCATTCCAAAAATAAGACAAATGTGTTATTCCCGGTTTCCCACCGGCTATAGAAGGTGGCTTCTCTAACGTGCAGCCAATGACGTGGCGGTCATTCATTAGCTACCTGATCCGTAATGATTCTGTGATCCTCAACGGCATGCCCATGTGGCTAGAGACAGAGCCTAGACTCTCCGATTCCCTGTCACCGTTAACGGAGTCAGGACCACGCACGTGCATGACACTCCAATAACAATCCTCGAAACAAATCTCAGCCGTCGATTAAATCCATTAATATCCATGCTCCAGTCTCCTCAAAATCTCTTCTTAACCAATTTCTAGAGAGAGAGAGATCGCTAACTCTTGTGAGCTTCGTTTGAAAGGTTCAGACTTCAGAGTATATATGTATGTATATACTCTATATATAGAAATATATATATATATAGAGAGAGAGAGAGAGGCAGAAGGAGAGAGAAATTGACAGAGATGGCCCAGACGGGGGACTATATGAGGAATCGCAAGAAAGTTGGAGAAATCGCAGTGATGGAAGTCGGACATGGCAGCCAGCTGACGACGAGAGCTGTGGAGATTATGAGCTCTGCAAGCTCGTTTAAGAGAAGAAAGATGGCGTCGAATGTTGATGATCAGCTCGTGAACCACCGCTACGACGTAAATTCGCCGGAGAACTCGGTGTCGCCGGCAACGTCGGAGGCTTCAGATCGCATTACGGTTTCTCATTGTTCGAGCAACGAGTCAACCGAGTTCGCTAAAGAGGGATTGAGATCCGTAGATCTGAAGGTGACTGGAATTCAAATTCCAACGCTCTTATTCTCGCTTAATTATATTTTATATTTTCGTTTCTCAAGCTTAATTTAATTGCTCATTTTGAATCGTATTCGGATACTTGAAGGTTGAAACCCACGCCGAGGGTTTAGAAACCGAGATGTCTAAGCTGATCAACTGCAGATTCAGGTGAACTTTAAATTCTCGTTTAATTCACTTTTATTAGTTCTACCTTTCACGTTAGTTCTACTCAATTCTACGAAATTGAAGACGATCTTCATTTTCCGGTTCATCTTCTGTTTGTCAATTTTTGTGTACTGTGTGTGAATGTATGTCTATATATATTTGGTTCTTCGTTGTGTAAATCACAGCACTTTTTGTTCATTGAAGTAGAGAGAAGACCCCGTCAAGCGAGCTTTCCGCAGACACGGACGAACTGGAGTCTTCGACGGCAGTGGAGCCATCAGCAGTGAGTCTCCGCCGGAAACATCCGGCGGCGAAGATTCCATCAGCGGCGGAGATCGAGGAGTTCTTTTCCGCAGCCGAGAAGTACGAACAAAAGCAATTCGCAGACAAGTAAGTGTGCGCATGATGAGTAATATCAGCACCACAAGCTCACTTCAGAATTCATCACGATTTCTTATTTAAAAAAAAAAAATAACAACTATTGTTTGCATTCAGGTACAACTACGATATAGCGAATGACGTGCCAATGGAGGGTCGGTACCAGTGGGTTCGACTATAGCCATGATGAAGAAGAAAAGAAAGTAAAGAGAGGACAATGTTTAAGTGATACGAGAGGCATCTTTCTTCTTTCAGGAAAGTTGGTCTTGTTATATGTACAGCTTTTCTATATCTATATATGTAAGAAGCTCTTCGATTCGGGTACCACATTCAGAGAAGCTTCTTCTGGCATGAACCTAATTCACACAATTAGAGCCCTAAAATACTTCTCTCTCTCTTTGTAGCATTCATCTTGGTGGTTCAATAGGGAAAGTAAATTTATGTAGAGTGAATATTTATTATGAAATTGAAAAGTGAGTTTTGTTTGAGCGTCGTTCGGCTCTTTTTCCAGATTTGTCACTTTGTATCCATCTCTAAGCCCATATTCTCTTTTCTTCAAATATCTCTGGATGATTTCATTTGGAAGCCTCAGATTTCAATGTGGGCTTGTCTGGTGTGGACCATGGACTTGAAATTAGTGGGATAATGTTGCAAAAAAAAAAAAAAAAGGAAAAAAACACTGACAAGTAACTAAATTAGGATCGCAGCCTTGTGATACCCTTTTGGAAGATGAGTGAATGTGGGGTGAAAAATGGAATTCGGTGTAGCATTTTCCGAGCAAAAAAAATGAAGTTTATGCAAAATTGTCAGATTTTCATGTTCAGAAATTTTTTGAGAGTGCAAGCAAAGTACTATATGGAAACAAAGGTTGTGTAAGTGGTTGTAGTGGTTCGAATTGTACGTATACACTAAATTAACAGCGGCTAGTGAAAGGAATCAAAGACAAAGTGGGTATTGCCGAAGATTTTCCGTGAAGATGGGGGTGCCAGGGCCGAGGAAAGCACCACGGGCATTGTCGGAAATAAATGAAGCAGATGCATGCGCATTGTCTTGAACGAGAGACGTGCAGGAAAACTAACCTTGGCTAGCCCATGTGAGGCTTTCAGGTTCCCCCTTTGAACTACAAAATGATACATACCTATACATATATATATGTATTGTATATGTATCCAGCTGTGTATACAACAAAAGAGGAGTGCACGTGCCGTGATGGAGCGGTGGTGGTGGTCTCTTCATTGGCAATTGCTTTGGATCTGATGCTCAATTTTTTAAAAGACGAGAGAGAGAGAGAGAGAGAGAGAGAATGAATGTTACTTATTAATGAAGGAGAAGAAGAAGAAGAAGGTTGGGTCTCGATTTGAACGTTTCTTACCGTCTGCTCTGTTTACGAAACTGATTACGATCGTTACTAATAAGAATTACTGTGTGTATTAATGTGTTCTAGATTGTTGTTGATTTTTATGCTAATTTTGGTCAATCACTTCAAAATATTCCGAACAGTTTTCCTTTTTTTTTTTTGGGTAATAAGATGGTCGCATGACTTCAGCTGAGCATCCAAGGTATTATATATGTAAAATATACAGAAGTGATGACAAGAAACATTAGACTCATGGTTTGCATGACTTGTTTTTATGAGAGACTAATAATATTTTAGTTGCTTGAGGCCTGCGGTTCAAGAATCCAAGGTCTCTCAAAGTCCAACTCTCTCGCTTGTGCTTGTGCATACATAAAATTAAAAAAAAATACTATTATTTCAAAATTTATAATCAAAATTTTAAACCAGAATGATGTGACAGTAGCAATTTTATAATTAAAATGTATCTTGGTCGGTTCTTTGTTTTAAAGTGATAGGTCCACAACTCAGCCACATCATTCTGATTATATTTTATAATTATATATTCTGATTGTATAGCATTACTCAAAAAAAAAAATCAAAAAATTACAATAAACATTTGAGAATGGTTGCAGGACTTGTTTGTGTGAAATATTGTTCTACGTAATTGCTTGGGGTTGGGGTCACGAATCCGAGGTCTCGACTACCCAACTCTCACCTGTGCTTGAGCTTACTAGTACATTGGCATGTGGTAGCGCAATAAATATAGAGAGACTAGTGCTCTGTCCAGAATCTTTGAAAAAGATTTATCAAAAGGAAAGAATTTTTCTATTAAGTAACCAATAAAAAAAATTGATTTTGTCTAAAATGTCTATTCATCATTTTTTTAATTCAACCAAACAAAAGCAAAAAAAACTTTAATACTGGTGGACATGTGCGTATATCCATGAGCAACTGCCAAGTAAGTGGGATGCACATGACATGCTCATGGTGTGTCCACGAGAAAATTATGTAGGGCCCTCAGAACTCCACTTCATTCTTAATCCTCTCTTATTGCATTTGGTCATTTTTGTTAATGGACAAGTATTTTTTACAACTTAAGTCGGAGTAGTTGTTCTTATCATCATATGTACGTAATAGTATATTAAGTTGTCATGTATCAAAATTATATTAATAATTTTATTAAACTCTTCTTAGATTTTAGACATCATTTATGAGATTGCTATATTAAAAAGATACTTAAATAAAAAATATAAATATAAATACGTAGTCAAATGATATGCTGACACATATATAAAGGAGGAGGAACTCCTAGAAGAGAAATCCATATCCTTTTTTTTTATGTTCCTCCCCAAAAAGAAATTCATATCCTTTTTTTATTAGTCTTGAGATGAATTGAGCAAGTGTGTTTGGAACACACCTAATAAAAAAAATCATTTCATTACATTAAAATAGTAAAAATAAAAGTCATGTGTCACTTCAATAGCACTTAATAGTTGCAATTTGCATGATGGTCTTTAACTTAAGCAGTTAATACCAAGCTCATTCAGGATCATTTTCGTCTAAACTCCGAAGCCGCACTATAAATTCCGTTAACGCTACTACTATGGAAGTCTTATTTTTGCTTGCCAGTTTATTAGAGTACGACGTCGTTAACATATACCCATCCCGCGCAAGATTAGATTATGCTTAGAATGCGCTTGGTGCGTACCATCCTATCTAGCATATGCAACCCACCACCAACCAAGAACACTCCCATTACCACAATCTCTCCCTCTCAGACACTGCAAGTGCCTCAACCCAAACGGTCCATACATACCAATCTCTCTCTCTCTCTCTCTCTCTCTCTCTCTCTCTGTTTTTCCTCCATTTTTTTTATTTAGTTTTTTCTTTTTCTTTTAGGTAGAATTAAATAAGGAGAGGCTCCAAGTTCCAAACAGGCTGTTCAAGTATAAGCACTCATCCGTCCTTGGTCAAATCCTCTTTGATGCATATGTGTTTCCACGAAGATCGAAGGTTCGTATATTTAAATTTTCTGGTTCCTTGAATGGCCAGCCCTTCACTTTTGAGTGCCATAAAATGCATCCGCCCCTAAAGTTTATAAGACCTTTTCAGATAATCATGGAAAAGCTCAACTCTCACTTGTTGAAGATGGTGTCCAAGCATATCCCGCGCTCGCCACCCCAAGAGTATCCATCCAAGAAGCGGAAAGAAGGTTCACAGGTTTGTTTGGTAGAATTTATTTTAAGTTTTTTTTATATGATTATTTCGAACTTATAAGTCAAAAAGTTTTTTTTTTTACTTTTTTTTTATAATCTAAAGATAAGCAAAAAAGTAAAAAGTTAAAAAAATTGACTTTTTTGTTTATAAGCTAAAAAAAATCAGGTTAAAAAATCCTACCAAATGAGCCCTAAACTAAGGGCGGATGTAGCAGGGAGCTGCCTCCACTGACTTGGTAACTTTCACTATAATTTAAAAAATTTATGCATATTTATGTGATCTTATGTTATAAATATAATGTATTGCCCCCACTGAATTTACAAACACTTATTTTTGTCCCACTGAATATACAAACACCTACCTTTGCCCCCACTAAATTTAATATCCTGTAACAAAACAAAAAAAGTTTTACTAACACCTGATTTTTTTAACTCAATTTCACTAATTTCTCATTTTTTAGTCAATAAACAACGCAAAAACAAATCTCCATCCTAATGTTAAATTAAAATACTGTTATAGCTTCCATATTTTATTTGTCTATTCTAGAAAAAGGTTCAAACCCCGAAACTTCAATATTTTCATTTTATCTATCAATGTCTCATAAGTCGTGACCCAAATCGTCAAATCATACAGACAGCTTTTTTTGTTATGAAAATTGTGAAGAATAGGTTTTGCAACCGAATAGGTAATCAGTTAATGAATAATAGTTTGATTGTATATATTGAAAAAGACATTTTTAATAGCATACCATACATCTTTTTCATTATATGAAAAGTCGTAAAGGCTATTTATAAATCAAAACTATGAAGTTGTGAAGAAATTATAGAGTGATCAAAATTTTATTGAGAAGTATAATTTTTTGTATATTACCTTTGTACAAAGGTAATCCCCCCCCCCCCCCCCCCCCCCCCCCCCCTCTCCCCCCCCATCATACTAGGCCACTCACCCCCCAACATTCTTGTTTTTTTTTTCTTTCTTTTTCTTTCTCTTCTTTCTTCATTTGCCTCCTTGTCTCCTGTTATCATCATTCTCTTGTTCTCTCCACCAACAACTTCTCCTCTTCTCACTTCACTTCAATGAAGTCAATAGAGATACAATAGTGTATCTCACACCCTTAGGTATCCTATGCATCCACTCACTAATGACTCACCACTCAACTCACCATCTAACTTACCACTAATGAAATGACACGTGGCACACACAATTTATAATTAAACATGCAATAGATGTAAATTAAATTAAATAGACTAATTCAACTAATCGTGAAAATATGAGATTAGTTCACATTTTTGGTATTTTTAAGGCAATTATCTCTTTAAATATCAAATAAATATATTGGCAATTAGCAAACAATTTTGCGTATGATCCTATATAAGTTTTGCCCCTACTGAACAAAATTTCTAGATCTAACCCTGGTCTAAGCTATGTTACATATGGATTGAGATGTGGGTATTGGGTATGGGTATGTGTTTAAGTATCGAAGTCATTTAATTCTCATATCCAATGATACCAGAACACCATTAGATTTTATATTTTTTAAGTACTTTTATTTTTTTTTTTAAATTGTGTTTACAAATCAAAATATAACATTTTATTTATAAAATAAAAGTTCTATACATAATTATATTGCACACATATTTCATTGGCGAAGTGTTTTCCACTGCGTACCACTGGCTGGGAATATCAGCCATCGCCTGATTTACTGCATGAAGTGGATAGGGAGAATGAGAAAGTATCAGGTCTATAGCAGCTTCAAATTATGGACTCCTTTCAAGCGGTTTGGGACGTATCTGTGAGATATGGCCTGCTTATGGAGGATGGAATTGGCAATGCAAGATGTTGTACGGTAATGCATGTCTATATCTGCATCAAATTATGATTAATCGGTGAAGATGATGTTCTTTCTAATGAGCAGAAGGTTGGACATCGTCAATATTTAGTTCGTTATTTGTAGCTATTGGACAAGCGTAATCTTGCTTGGACAGACTGTGTTTTCATTTTCACTAAATATGAATTGATGGATACTGGCATACTGCATTATAAAGAAAACACCTGTGACGAACGCATGTGCTGAGTTGCACAAGCAATGAACTTCAATATCACTTTTTTTATTAGCTCTTTTGGAAGAGTTTATGTGTTGTTACTGTTGAAAAAAATAATTTTAATTTAAATACTATGTATATAATTAGTGATTATCAATAATAAAATAACAGAAATGTATTTAATTATCAACTAGAAGTAATTTTAACTAGAAGACAATTAGAATCTGAATAAGAACAAACTAAATCGTAACAACTTACCCGGTTGTCGTTCGCAAAATAGAAAATCTAGAATTTGAAAGATAGACCGAGTTGAATGTTTCATACTCTCTTCTTAAAGACAGATTCACCACCCACAGTTGGTGCTCACAGGATAATGGGCATCTGACTCTCAAGATAAAACGATCTCAGCAGTCTTTAAACAGCACTTCAATAAAAACTGCTCAGCGGCTTCACAAAATGATCTGAACTCTCTCAGGAAAATATGGGAGGAAGGAAGAAGAAGAAGTCGTTGTATGCAACAATTCGAAATTTCAAAATGTAATGAATGCTAGAATGCTGCCCTTTTTATAGAGCCCAAGTGTCTGTTCAAAACAGATACCAGCAGCCAAACAGCCTCTTACCGGAGGGACACACCTATTCGGTCAACCATCAGAAAATAATTAATTTAATTAATATAAAATTAATTAATTAATTTAATTCTGACCCTGGCCCAAAAAGATAAGACTCGAACCAAACCCACGACCCACGTCTCGATCCAAACCGGAGGGCAGCGGCAGCGCGCGCGCATGTGGAGCATTCGGTCAACCCATGCATTTCATAGGTCATTCCCCTTTCACAAAAGTAGAGTGCCCCTTGGGGTCCAAACCTTACTCCAAAGTTAGGTTATATATGCACAACATATTTCTTCTCATAAGAAATTAATGTGGGATAATCCATGTCAACTACATAACTCATATTCAAGGGGATGACTTTGGAGACCAATAACTCATTCAATTCTACACGAATTTGAGCAAGTAAATAGGCTAAATTCATCTCCTCTCGGAGGTAAATCCAACGCACTAATGACCCGATACAAAGGATGCATGGATCCCATATTTATATTGGCTCAAAAATCAACAAAATAATAAATTTACACCCATTTTTTCTAACAGTTACAACACCGCAATTGGCATTATTGAAGTTGTGTTATACTTTTTCATTGTTGTCATATCGGTTTAACAATTGACATATGACAACCTTAATGCTTTTTTGTCAATTAAGGCAAATGTACACTTGCCAAAGCAGATAACATACAGGTCCGAAGAAAACAAATTCAAACCCCAACCAACTCTTCAAAGGAGGAAAAGTAGGAGGATAGGCGGAGATGAAACCAGAAATTATATTGAGGGGTGCATGGAAGTCCAAGATAAAAAATTTTAAATTTTGTTGAGAGGTTAAAATAAAATTTCTTAAATTTGAAAGGTTGAGGTAACTTTTTTTTGTAATTTTATTGGGAGCTAAGGTAAAAATATATTATTCAATTTTTAAAGGTAAAAAGGAACATTTTTTCATCTTTTTTAGGGCTAAGATAAAAATTCTTGAATTTTGAAAGGTTAAAGAAATTTTTTTAAAATTTTAAGGGGGCCAATATACACTTTCTTATCATAAATATATAAACTTTCATAAAGACTAAATCAATTTTTGTCAAAGTAGGGAGAGTCATGGCCCTCCATAGTCTAACCTTAGTTTCGTCACTGAGAATAGAGTAATACCTAGGGATGGCAACAGAGTGAGTTTGGAGTAGGAGAACCCCCCCATCCCATCCTCGGCCGGCCACAGTGATCACTCCCCTTGCCCTGCTTAACCCTCCCACATCCCCATCTCGCCATGCCTGTCATGCCTCTTTTATGCTAGTAATTTTTTCAAACACATTATGAGTAAAACAAAGACCAAAATCACTTAAATAAAAAAAAAACACTATTTATATTCTAATATAATATTTTTATATAAAAAAAGCAATAAAAATATCTATGTATAAACAAGGCGAGACCCGACCCAACCTGACTCCAATTAGTATCACTTCATACCCACCTTATTAGGGACGGGACAAGGCGAGGACCCGAAATGTCAGATTGTTTTGTCATCCCTAGTTATACCTCAATACCCAATGCTATATCTGATTGACGTATAACCATTGTTATCAAAATCGAACCGAACCGAACCAAATCAAATTGGTCGATTCAACCAGTTGAACAGGAAATTGAACCCTAAAATGCAATTGAACCGGATTAAGCCAATCAATATTTTAAAAAATCGATGAACCGACTAGACAATTTTTTAAAAATACCGTTGATTAATTTTGACTTTTTAAGGCTCTTTAAAAATTTTGATGTATTTGTAGCACCCAAAAGTTAAACTTGAAAATAAAAGGTAGAATTAAGTAATACTTACCATTATTACACCTGATTCTTTGTGTTCTACTTTACAATATAAATTATATTTAAGATAAAACATATATGAATAAATAAAATACATTTAAGTTATAACACCAATTGAACTAATAAATTATGAACCGATAGCCTTACCAATTTAATGCCTGATACAATTTTGATAACTATGTGTATAAGTTTAATGGCTTGGATATCCCAAGATTGATTGCACATTTTTTGCTTGCACATTTTATACTTAGGAGACCAAGCTAACTTTTTAAAAATACACTTGGATCGTGGCTTACTGGACTAGCAAAACCACTCCCATGGTGGTACACTCCAACAAAGGATTAGACAGGAATGAGTGGGTTATCCGTCCAAATATGGACTGCATCCAAACGTGCCCATTGGGAACAAGAGAATGGAATCATTGAAATGGATAGGAGCAGCAGCAGATTTAGTATTTTTGTTTAGTGAAAATAAATTTTATACAGCATTATATACAAAAAAATTTTAAAAAAATATATTTTTTTTAATAAATAAAAAGATAATCATATTTAATATACTAAAAAAGTGACACTACCTATGTATACCATATAAAAAATAAAATTCAGATTTAACTAGTTAAGGTTTAAAACTTCGAAAAGAACTTTGAAATTTAAGTGACCAAGATTCTATAGATACAGAGTTAATTGGAATTATATTATTTATTTAACTAAATAATAAAGAATTAGTGAGATACATATATATATTTTTTATTTTATTGATATTTAATAAGAATAAATATAATTATTAATAAATTTAAAAGAAAGTAAATGTAAATGTTTGTTTAATAGGAACAAAACATATATTATTGTAAAAATAACCAATTAAGTGGGACAGTTATCCCCGCTTATTGCCCCCAGTGACCTTGTTGGTCCACCTCTGGATGGGAGTTGTTTACAACTTTTCGTACCAGTACTTGGAGAATTTCAAATTTTGGCTCCATTTCGGCGTTATCTTCTTCGAGATGGTGCCTTGACGTATCTAGTCACTTTCTCCATTAAAAAAAATCGTACCCAAACAGGTCCCAATCACTTCTTTCTTTTAAAATGTCAAATGCGATTTTTTAAAAGATAATTATGTTTTACACTTTTGTAGCATGAGTAAAAATTAAATAATTTTTTATAGTTTAAAAGTGTATATACAATTCTTTTGTGATTTAAACTTAACTATAAAATGACCAAAAATTGTTAAATTTAATGAAAATTTTGTCATAGAAGTATTTTTTTATTTTATTTCTCTAAATCATAACATCAGAAAAAAGATTTTATGAAATAATAAAAAAAATTCTTCCAAAGACAATTAATTTTAGCATAAAAGAGTTAAATCGTCTTTTATGAAGGTTAACCAACATAAAAAATGAGATATATTGTGACATTAGAGAAATATTATCATGTGAAAAAATGGAAATGAGATATACGAGGGTTAACCCACCTCAACTTGATCTGAAAATTAACAGGTACGGGATGGAAGAGTTAAACCCCATAAAGTGTATGAAATAAAGTGTGAGAAAGTTTTTTCTATTAGGATCGGAATAGGATTTAGACAAACTCGTTGCCATCCCTACAACCTTGGCTTGGATATTTCAACATTAGTACAATGTTTGGCTTGCAGATTTTCATACATAGGTGACCAAGCTTCTAATTCTTTTTTTTTTTAATACCCTTCAATCGTGTGTTAAAGGAAGAGAAAAGAGTGAGAAAACTCGGTGTTGATTTTTCATTGTCCTGCCAAACTGGACTAGCAAAACCACTCCCGTGATGGCATACCCAAATGCGGGATTAGACTGGAACGAATTATCCGTCCGAATTTGGACTGCATCCAAACGTTGCCTTGGTAAGAACAGACTGAAATCATTGAAATGGATATGAGTAGCTTCCATACCTAGTACTCAAGGATTTCAAATTTTGGCTCCATTTCGGCTTTACCTTTTCCGAGATGGAGCTCTGAGGTCTCCCGTCACTTTCTACATTAGAAAATAAATAAATAAATAATATAACCCAAACAGGCCCCACACTCCCAGTCACTTCCACCTTTTAAAAACCTACCCAAGGCAAAATGCCAAAAAATGAAAATTTTTAAAATCAAACGGTCGGCCTCTCTTTCTTTTCTCAACTCTCATTTTTTAACCTTCGCCTATACTCAGCTCCTCCCTTCCCCTTCCGCTTCCCCCTCTCTCTCTACGAAGAAAGATCAACAGAAAGAAGCAATGGCTATATCCCAGTTTTCTCTTTCCAAACGAAGCCCTGTTCATTCTTCTTCCATGGTCTTTTTTACTGTCTCTATAGATGTACATGTGTATATATATACATATCCTGCGTACATAGGCTGTAATACAAAAATGTGAAAGTTTCCTTTACTTTTTTGGCAGACTAATAGGAGGAAGCCATTGGAAACCAAAAGAAAGATGTTCCGGAAAAGGCCTTCCTGTCTTAAAACTGCTACCAAGCAGGTGAGTAAGTTTTCTTTCTTCTTCTATTTTATTTCAATACTGAACATCTCTGTGTATTTCTGAAGTATCACAACTCACTTATTCATCTGTTTTTAATTTGAAACCCTGTAGCAGACCCTTTATTGCTTTCTTTATTTCCAAAATTGTAATTTATTTGAAACAAAACTCTCGTATTATGTTTGGAATTCAGGTTTATGAAGAGAAAAACAAATGAAAAAAAAATTATTATCTTTTTCTTCACCTTTTTTTTCTTTTTTTTTCTATCACCAAATCTTTGATACACATGCAGCCTCAGCGGTGTGTTCTTCTGCAATATCTAACTTAGTTTTTATCAGTAATGTAGTTGCCTTTTTCTTTTCTTTTTTTTTTTTATGGGTTTAAACAATGTAGTTCTGGACTGATCTCTGAATTAATCTTGAGCAGCTAATTTCTGGTATTTCCAAGAAGTCCATAAGGTCAGTGAATACTATGTGAAATGGCTTTCTGATATTTTCCAACATGGTGGACTGTATATATTCTTTAATTACAATGCCTGTGTTATTCTAATAAGCAGTGAATCGAAGAGGGCTATGATCATAAGCTCTCATGATTGTATCCAGACCAAGTCCTCTGCTATGGAGCGAGCTCAAGAGGTTCAAACAAACCTAGCAGCCAAATTCCCTAGCTTTGTGAAGTTTATGCTCCCATCGCATGTTACCGGTGGATTTTGGCTGGTAACCCCAAAATCAAAATTTTTTTTTTAAATTTCAGAATTAGTCAAAGTATTGAGTACTAAATGGGTTTTTTGGTGCTAAATTGTCTGATGACAGGGTTTGCCCAAGCAGTTCTGCAATTTGCATCTGCCAAAGAATGATGACACTGTTACTTTGGTTGATGAAAATGAAGAACAATACAAAACAAAGTATCTTGCGGATAAGAATGGACTGAGTGGTGGATGGAGAGGCTTCTCCATTGCACACCAATTGCTTGAGGGAGATGCTTTAGTTTTCCAACTCGTTCAACCTTGCAAATTTAAGGTCAATTTTTTTTATCCCCACTTCTTTTATTGTACATACCCTTTGTTTTTTTAGTTTGCCATAAATTGTTGACTTCGATTACTAATCATATTATTGCCATAGTTCATAATTGATTTAAATTCAAGATTCTAATTACAGATTGTATTACTTGTTCTTGGAATCGATATTTAACTGTCACTGGCCTTCCATAGGTGTATATTGTGAGAGCAAATGGTTTAACTGAAATAGATGGAGCCATCGGCCTTTTAACTTTAGATGCTTGTGTAAAACCAATGGATGTCGGTGAGTTAGTTCACATTTCATGACTTCATCATCTGTGCTAATACCCCCAAAATTACTTACTATCTTTTTCTTGTTAATAAAGATCAAAAAGAGAAGGATATGAAGATTTATGCAAAAGAAGGGGAGAAATGCTTGGAACCTCTTTTGGAGAATGCTATGCTGGTTTTAAAGGCAGAACAATCTGGAAATGAGAGTGATGATTTTGGCTCTGAAGTGTTGGAGGGCATCAGATTTTCAGAATCTTTTGTTGATTTTAAAGACATAAAGGGTATTGAGAATTTCAACATTCTTGTGGATGGTTTAATTATAGACTCTGAGGTACCCCCACATCTTCGGGCCAAGTACTACGAGCTTTGCTGCTGTCAAAAAAAATTCCTTCATGATCGTCTTCTCGAGGGCCTTAATTGTAAACTTGCTGCTGGGATGATTTCTGAGACTGTTAATATTGCAGAAGCCATTAGAGCTTCTAAGCTTACAACATCTCGAGATGATTTCAAAACCTGGGACAAGACCCTGAAAGCCTTTGAGGGGTTGGGACTGAATGTTGGATTCCTACGTGCTCGGCTAGACCGGCTTGTGAGCCTTGCATTTGAATCAGAAAAGGTTTTAGAATCTAAAAGACTTGACCGGGTTCGAGCAGAAGAGGAGGTAAGAAATCTTGAGGCCAAGCTTTTGCAAGTGAAAGAGGTAATAAAAAATCTGGATGAGGAGATTGAGGGCCTGCAGGGGAACAGCAAGACAATGCAGGTTATTTTCCAGGAAGAAGCTAATGCTCCATGGTGAAACTCTCTCTCTCTCTCTCTCTCTCTCTCTCTACATTTTGTGGCACCGCCTTACAGCTTTTTTGTGCAGTCACATATACTGAAGACTCAATGCACGTTGTCGACATATGAATTCTACAAGATAGCGACAATTTTTGGAGGAATTCTGCTGTCCTTTTGTCACAAAAAAAAAAACAGTACCTTGTTCTGCTGATAATGTTATTAGAGCTTGCGAATTAAAGAGCATCATGAGAAGATGTGCAAATTGGCTCCATAATTATTTTTTTGTTTTTACTAAAAATTGATATCAACATATGTAATCTGTCAAAGAATTATCCCTCAACATCACAAGTCTTATACAAGAGATCACACTGTACTTGCGTTGAAGTTGAAGCTTAGATTCTATCAAAAACTCCGAAAAAAATGCACCCAAACTACTTATAAATGGACCTTATCACCTAAATGGTAACTACCGTACCTATGGGGAAGACGAGCATGTGAAGGTGAAGGTCAAGCAACAGCAAGAAGACGACCAAGAAGAGTTCGTCGCTCGTCCTCGCTGTTCTCTTTGCATAGCAAACCCGGTTAATTCATCGCCTATGCTCTCTCTCTCTCTCTCTCTCTCTCTCTCTCTCTCTCTCTCTCTCTCTCTCTCTCTCTCTACATATGTTTATGTGGGTATGTCTGTCTTTGTTCTATCATTGAGAATGTGTTTGTTCACTGGCAGATTAAGCAAAGGTCACTGCTTAAGACCAAGAAAAAAGCTGGTCCCGAAAAAGCTCCGAGTCTCATCAATTCTAAGGCCAAGCAAGTGAGAACTTCTTTCACTTGCTGATCCACAACCCCTTAGCATTCTTGGGAGAAATCGCTACACTAAGTATCAATCAAAGCAAGGTCATTCGTGTCCTATCCAAGAATAGTGAATTATGAATATTTGTCAAGCCTCTAAGGATATAAATTTACTTGGTAGGAGTGAATCAAAGACCCTGCTGTGGATAGAGTTTCACACCTCATCCAAAATACATACATATACATATATATATATATACACACGTGACAAATATAGAAAGAGAAAAAATGTAAATAATTCTTTGGTCTCTTTAGTTTTGTCTAAATTTTCAATTTTATCCCTCAATATTTATTTGTCCTATTTAAGTTTTGAACTTTTAAACATGTGCCAATTAATTTAATATTCTTTAAAATAATTATACTTTAACTCTCTAAATCATAATTATCAAAACCAAACTAAATATAAAACTAATAAAAGACTGGTTCAAGGTTTATTGATTCAATCGGTAGTTCAATCAATATAATAAAATTATATGTATTTTATTTATTATACAAACAAAATACTTTATATTATAATATATATTGCAAAACATATTGACATAAACTGAATTGGAGTAGTGACTGTCTTATTATTCCACTTCTCATATAAAATCAAGGGTCCATGCTAGAAGCTCTGGGAAACTGACTCTTGCCAAGAACTATTTTGTTGCTCCCTGTTTGGAAATTGGGAGAGAGAAAGGTTTAGAAAATAATAAGAATTTTATTTTTTTCTGTTTGAAGGGAAAATAAGGAAAGAGAGGAAAAAAAAGAAAAAAAAATCTCTCTCTTTCGTTATCTTTTTCTTCTCTTTCGTGGCCTTTTTTCTTTTTCACTTTGCATCCTTTCCCTTTCCTCTGCCGAGCTCCACAAGAAGACTCTGGAAACAGTGGAACCTGTTCTGCAATAACAGTTCCCTTCTAGTTCTAGCGTCGTCCTCCTTTCTCCACCGCCATTTCGTTCTCCTCCATAACCTTTTCATCTCTCTCTGTCTGAGGCAGAAATTTGGACGACTCTGTATCTATGGATGCTCAAGAACAGAACGACACATTCACTGAACACCAGAAAGTGAAGGAGGAAACAGTAGAACAACTAGAGTACAGTTCGGAATCTTCAGATGGAGTATCTCTCTCTCTCTCTCTCTCTCTCTCTCTCTCTCTCTCTCTACTTGTACATATATATATATATATATATATATATGTATATATGTGCGTGTGTATAAAAAACTCTGAATATGTTTGATTAGTGGCAGATCGACTTTGAGCTGGAGAGGCCATATGCAGCCAAGAATGGACCAGTCCGGATTAAGAGAAGGCCACGGGGTCCCAAATACGACACCAAGCGAGTGAGGGTTGTTTCCCTTTTACCATACCCCACTCCTAAATTTCTGAATTTTTTTTGATTTCTGCCAGTGATCTGAGAATATTGATCGTCAACACCCTCTCTCTGCCTCTGTACTGTTGCTGTCGAGAGCAGATTCAAGTATTATATTCTGTTTATTTGACCCATTACTATATAAGATAATACATTCAAGTATTATATTCGGTTCAGTAATAAACAAATTGAGCTACATTACTGGTTATTGGATGTCTTATGGGATGGTTATATTTACCGTTTGAAAGTAAAACCCCACAAAACAAACACAAGTTTGTTTAGAAGAAAATCTATGGCAAAATGATTGCACATTATATACTTGAATGGGTGCCCAACTACGTGGGTGGTTAATTTGGGGTTGTTAATTTGAGCAAGTGGGAGAGAACAAATAAGTGATGATTAATGGGTGGTTACAAAATCTAAATTACTATTTTACTTTTTTACCCTTTGAGTTAAATAAAGATATGCACAATATTAGTAATTTATGTGATTTTTAAAGATATTTTGGTTTGTACATAAAAGTGATACTTTTTTGAATTTGGATCTTCACCGGCTTCATCAAACTCAAGGGTTTGCTTTATAATAGTATAGATATATATATATATATATATATATTTTACAAAGCAAACACCAGTTTGTTTAGAAGAAAATCTATGGCAAAATGATTGTATATTATATATATATATATGAAATGATATGTTGATGGGAAAATTTTGTGATTTCTTGTGCAGGTAGTTTCTGATAATCCTAGGAAAAGTGAGCGGTGAGTGAATTTCTATAGGTGGCTTTGTTTTTCTAAAGTAGGGAACTCTTACTAGAGACTGAATTATCTTGTTGATCCTGGCTGTTTGATTTACTTAAAGTTGCAAAAGGAAAAGGGAAAGAGTGGATAACTTCTCTGATAATTTTGAAGCTCGGACTTATTTAGTTGTGATGAGAGCAAGAGAGGTTCAAGCAAATCTGCCTCCAGAATTTCCTAGCTTCATTAAGATAATGCTCGGATCACATGTTACCAAGGGGTTTTGGCTGGTTAGCCCCGAAACATTGTTCAACAATTTATTGAAACATGGTATGCTTGAACTTGCTTGTTCTAACCTATCTGCTGATTGCAGGGTCTTCCTGTGAAGTTTTGCAAATTGCACTTGCCAAGGCACGATGACACAGTTGTTTTGGAGGATGAAAGTGGGGAGGAATACAAAACAAACTTCCTTGCGGATAAAGTGGGCCTTAGTGGTGGCTGGAGAGGGTTTTCAATCGCACAGAAATTGCTTGAAGGTGATGTTGTAGTTTTCCATTTGGTCAAGCCTTGCAAATTCAAGGTAATCATTTGTGCCTATCTTTATGTTTATACCTCTCCTGTCATTTTGGTGTTTTCTCAAATGCATTTTTAGTTACTGTCACTTTAAAACCACATACCGAAAATCCAAAATCAAAACCTAGTTAAGAAACTTTGGGATCATGGAACCGAGAAACTGTCACACAAGATGAATCGATGCTTAGTATAATTTACTTAGACTGAGAGAAAGCGGGCCACTGGGGCTATTTCGGCTCAGTGTTTGTGTATCGTGATTTACAAGAAATATGCAAAAATTGGTGGATCTACTTGAAGGAAGACCGACCACTACGTGAGATTAAGAAACCTTTGTAATTCAATGAGTGAACTTGGATAATCTTGTTTCAGGTTTGAGTGAAGCGTTGATCGTTCTGTTTTGCAGCGTTTCTCTTTCTTTTCTTTTTTTTTTTTGTCCAAATGAATAGAAAGAAAAGAAAAGGAGACTGGTAAATTCTAGTTTTTTGGTAATATGGGCTGATTTTCCTTGTCTTTCTCAGGCAAGACTTGTTTCTTGTTTAGCTTAGAACTCTACTTGACTGGGATGCCCACCCATTTTTATAGGTGTACACTGTGAGAGCAAATGATTTGGCTGTAGTTGATGGAGCTCTTAGCCTTCTGAATTTTGATGTTCATGCAAAAGAAACTGATTTTGGTAAGCGGTGCTTCTCCATTTTGCTCCACTATCATTTTTGAATGACCCCTTCAAGTTGTGTTTCCTTAATTTCCTCATTGTTACACTTCATCCTTGATCTTGACAAGGAGCTTATGCAGAGACGAATAAAGAAACATGTGAGAAGGCAGAGGAAACGCATTCGAGTCTTGTTTCACCCGATGTTCTTCGAGATAATGTTGAAGAGAACAGGCTGGTGGTAGTAAATTCTAATCCTGGGCCTGTGTCAGATCTGTCGGAGAGTGATAGGGAAAATCTATCAGACATGGAAGGTATTGGATTATCACGATCCATTGCTGATTTTGAGAACTTTAGTGTTGTTGTGAATGACATGATCATCGACTCTGAGCTCTCCAAACCCGTCAAAACCAAGTACTACAAGCTCTGCTGCACTCAGAAATCGTGTCTGCATGACCACCTTCTTAAGAGCAATAATAGCACATTGGCAGCTGCAATAATTTCCGAGACAGTTAATATTGCCGATGCAATTAGAGCTTGCAAGCTTTCCACCTCTCGAGATGATTTTGCAATTTGGGACAAAACTTTGGGAGCCTTTGAGCTGTTGGGAATGGATGTCGGTTTTTTACGTGCCCGGCTGAATCGACTTGTGAGTCTCGCATTGGAGTCAACAGAAGTAGCAGACTCAAAGAGGTATAAAGAAGCTCGAGATGAGCTAGATCATACCAAAGAGGAGATGAGGAGTCTTGAACTAAAGCTTCTGGAGTTAAAACAGGCTCGGAGTAGGCTTGATGATGAGATGGAAGCTTTCGAGGCAAATGCCCATAGGTATCAGGTTATGTTTGAGGAAGAGGCCAAGGGGCCGTGGTGACGCCCGATGAGAAACTGGGTTACAATTGTATGACTTTTTTGGTACAAGGGTGGTTGTGCAATGGTGATGAGAAGCCTTTTGTGTGAAATTCCTGCAGATTTTATGTATATACCAACTAATTAGACTAGTGTAAGGAGGAAAAGTATGTATATCCCTTGCTGAAAACTCTACTTTTGCAAGTTTAGAGTTTCTTATGTAACTTATTATAAGAGAACAATCGTAAGACTAGAGTGATAGCAGTGGGAAACTTTTGTTAGCACCGACATGTACGGTATGGCAGAGTCCATGTATATGCACTAAAAGGGTTGTAAGTTCACAGGGAAGATGTATAAAATGCTGTAATTTTCTTGTGTGACTTTTTTTATTTAAGAGGTGCTTGCATCAGTCGTGCCTGTCTAACTGATTGGCTGGTGCATTACACCTTAGCTGGAGTCCACCCTCAACTAGTGTAATCTAGCAGAGGTGTAATTAGGGTAGTCATTGGGCTGGTTTGGCCTACTCCTAAAATAATTTTTATCAGGTTCAAAACTAAATTTTAAGCCCGTTCAAGCCCGCTTTTTTAACATTAAATTTGTTTATTATATAATTTTTTTATTTGTAAAAATGTTGAATAACATAAAATTTAATTACATATATATATATAATGTTAAATATATAAAAAAAATATTATTTTACACATATTTAGGGTTGGGTAAGCTGGAAAGACAAATTTCAAGCCTGCTTATTAAACTAATTGGGTTCAAAAAAAATTTCTCAAACCCTATAATTTATGAGCGGGTTTGGACAAGTCTATCGGGCTCTCAAGCCCATGACTATCCCTAGGTGTAATGCATAAGTCGCTGCTAATTGGACAAGCGCCGCATGCTAACTTTTTTTTTTTTTGAATTACTTTACAAGCTCTCTCTCTCACACACACCCCACACACACACTAACACTGGGTGCTATCAATCGGACCTTTACAAGTTCATGAGATGATAGAAAAAGCACATACTGAAAAATAAATGAAGCAAACTCTTGGATCTACTACCAATTTCATGACCCAAAATGACAATTAAGATGATTGAAGAATATATGTAAAACGTGCTCAATTCAAGAAAAAAGACATTATCAACATTGAGAGTAACTTGAAGAGTGAGACAAACCAAAGTTGACTTGAATCGAAATAATAAAGAAATATATTTTTAACTGACGAAACCATTTTCATTTTGACGAACTACAAACCATTCAAGAATGTGGAGGAATCAGCTAGAAATCTTGTTGGCCTTTCCAGTTTTCCAGTTTCAGAAAAAAAAAAAAAAACTAGAACTCTCATGAAGACTGGCACTAGGCTTTAGCGACCTAAATTATACACTCCATACACGACTACTAAGGGGCGTTTGGACACTAAATTAACAAAGTTATAATTCATAAGGTGAAATTAGTTTTAATAAGTCACTTTTTTAAGTGACTTTTTTAAAAGAATGTGTTTAGATGATAGCTTTTTTTTAAGTGACTTTTGCTAAACGAGTGCATGCAAATCAATTATTTTTTCTAAGTGACTTTTTTTTCTATTGCAAACCAAATACAATTCAATTATCAATTTAAAAAAATTATAAATTTAAGCTATAAATTGATCCAAACACTTCTTAATTCACTTGCTGCCTAGAAAAGGTAACTTTTTTTGAATTCAAAAGTTCAAACCTCTGAAGTGGCGCCACGGTCTTCAGAGTGTAGACCAGAGAGAGAGAGAGAGAGAGGCTTTTAACGATCTTCTAGTATTCTCTGTCCTTCTTCTTCCTCCTCAGTCTTCTCTTCCTCCCTGGTCATCCAGTAACCAAATCCATCTTAACGGTATCTATATATAGAGGAGAGAAACAGAGAGTCAGACTCCAGAGAGTCGAAGGAAAATGGTGGTGTCAAAGGTAGCATACGAGGAAAGCCGTCAGAAGAGGCTGGAGGAGAACAAGAAAAGAATGGAAGAACTCAATCTCAACAAACTTGCTCAAGTTCTCCGAAACAGTGCCAGCCCTAAGCCCTCTCCAGTCCGTTCTACCCCTCCCTCTCCCTCTATATATACACATATATATATACACATATCGTATCATATATATATATAGAAATGGATTTTATTGGGTTTTTTTCTCAACAGATGAAGAGGGTGAAGCCGCGGGTACCTCGCCAGCCGGTGGACCTCTCGGCAGTGAGGAGGTCCAGTCGAGTTGCAGACAAGCCACCACCCACTTATAAGGAAGTGAGCTCCCTCTTCTCTTTCTTTGGATTTCCATTAGTGTGGCCTCAACTCTACGCAATTGCTTAATCATTTTGAGAAATTCATAATCTTTGGTTGAAAAAAATAACACGGGGGGAATTTGTAATGTCAGGTTCTACAACATTTGCTCAAACCATTTGCTAGTCCTTCCAATTTCCAATGCTTTTTGCTGAATGATTTGGACCCATTTCAAATAATCATTGAAATATTTTGTCTTTGAAATTAGAATATCCACCTGATTAATTCACTTGCGTTATTTTGAATATTGGATTTGTGGAGGAAAATGGAAAGAAAGGGGAAATATAGGAAAAGAAAACGAAGTGAAAGAACCAAAATTTCTTCCTTTTTTTTCTTTTTTGGGTGGGTTAGAAAAATGACAAGGAATATGCATAAGTAATTACATTTTCCTTTCTCTTAGACAAATCCAAGATCTAAATATAGCATAGGGAATGGAAGGGCTCCAACTTAAATTGATAGTTTGTTGATGTTCTTTTGAAGTTAGTCTAGGTATATATTTGAATATATCCTGATGTCTATGTATATATATCTGAATATATCATAATCGAATATAGCTTCATTTCTTGAACAAAGTATGCTAACCCACAAGGCTCTTGATGTTTGACAGGAGCCTATTGAACCTTTGGGGAGGCCAAGAAGGTATATACTTGATATATAACTCAATCTATAAAAATCATTAGTGCACTAGTAGATATTAGATTAGTTGCTTATCATTTATATTTCATGATGTTTAGCTATAGGCCTTATAGCTATAAGCGAAGGGATTTGTCAAATCGAGTATATGCCTCTCACGAAGACAGGGAGTACGCTCACGATAGAGCAGAAGAACTGCAATCAGATTTAGAACCCGATTTCCCAAGCTTTGTAAAGCCAATGCTCCAATCTCATGTGACGGGAGGATTTTGGCTGGTAAGCTCTATGCTCTGCATGAACAATAACATAGTGTATTAATTAACCAATACTTCCTAAGGTAGTATTCTGTAGCAAGTGTTCACTACATATTAAATCTAGTACCTCCTTGTGAATATGCCATTTATTTCTGGTTAATTATTGCAAATTTTCATTAAAAAAATATGATCATAGAGAAATTTCAGCTGGTATTTCAGCTTTTGATGAATCAGACTTACTTTCTTGCTGATGAAAATGATGTATTCTCCTTGTCAATTATAAGTTTGAACTGTTTATAATGGTTGTGACTCTTATACATTACAAAATTTCTTTAGGGCCTTCCTGTCCATTTCTGCAATACACACCTTCCAAACCATGATGAATACATCACTTTGTTGGATGAGGACGGTAATGAAAGCTCAACAAAGTACCTTGCTGAGAAACATGGACTTAGTGGCGGGTGGAGAGGGTTTGCTATTGATCATGAATTAGTTGATGGGGATGCATTGGTTTTCCAACTAATACAGCCTACAAAATTCAAGGTAATCTTCCGAAGCTAATCCTTGATTTATACGTCATTATTTGCTCTTAAGGCATTTGTACTTGTGAATTAATATTTCATAATGATATAGCACAATCTACTTCTCCAATCTGAAAGCTGCAAGGCATTCCCTAGTCCATGGCATATTTGTGATCTCTCATTGAATACTGTCATCTTATTTGAAGACACCCCCATATAGTTTTAAACTGTATAGACAATTTTTTTTCTTATCGTGAGCATGGTTGTTAAACTCCCGATCCGGATCTTGCGATCTTACAATCTATTTTGAAAAAATCGATCCTGATCCTACACAATCCATCCTTAAGGTAGGATCTTACAATTTTGGTGTAGGATTTTATTGGATCGTAGGATCCCGATCCTATCCGATCCTATTTCTGAACTTTATTTTGCATTGTGTCAAGTTTTTTTTGTTGTTATTTTTATGTTTGTGGCCTACCCATTTTATTCTAGGTTCAAATCATATAAAATATGTTATATTAATCAACATGTGCAGAAAAACAAATTAGGACAATGTCGATTTCTACATTGCAATATTAAGGAAAAACTAGAGAGCTAAATGAATATAAATGTTATTCAAGAATCTCCATCTTCATCTCTAACTCATTCCACTCTTCAACAATAGTTCATTTTCTATCTCTCTCTCTCTCTCTAATTTTGTATAGTTAATTGTTCAACTGCATTTTTTTTTCCTTGCTTTTCTTCAATTAATCAAATAGTTTAATTATTTTTTTGTTTCTTTTCTCTTTTTATATACACTTTGTTCTCCTTTCTTTTCTTTTTTTTTTTTTTCTTTCACCATAAATTCAAGTCATCCGTTAAACTGCAAAGCTCTTATTCAATCATTTTTTTTTTTTATGTTTATCATAGATTCTTTTTGTAAGACAATTCTTCTTTTCTTTTGTAATATTAAATAATGTTTATATTTATATGATTTATTATGTTTTTAACGTTGTTCATATTATTTGTATAATCTACACTCATTTTGTATCTACTTGTAATAAATACTTTTTATGTAGAAATTATCATGCATTTTTTTCTTTAGTTGTAGGATTTTATGATCCTCCATCCGATCTTACGATTTGATCCTGCAAATCTCCCGAACAATTCAACGTAGATTCCCGATTTTAATAACCTTGATCGTGAGTTGGAAGCATTTGTAATTACGGGGAACGAGCATGCTATTTTTCATAGACGATACAACGATCTTAGACCAGCTAGAAACATTTTATGTGGTTCTCTTTGTTTTTACTTGCCTTTATTTTTCCTTTTTCAAGTTTTTTTAAAAATGCTTGACAACCCTTGTAATAAATTATCAATTTATATGAATTATTTTCCTTTAAACCAATTTCATTGCATTGCTGCCAAAATAAATCAAGCTGGTTGTAAACATTGTATTGAAGCATGTGAGTTATTTGGGCACCAAAAATGTGTTTTCAATTGCCTTTAAGCTCCAATGGGATTTAATGTATTTTCTTCGGTGTTTCTTGTCCTTTTCTTTTTTTCTTCCTTTTTTTTGGCCTCATTAATATAACACAAGAGATGTCCTTTGAAATATAGAGTTTTCGACAGAACAAGGATTCGCCATCAACATGAAAATGTTGTTTCTGCCTGCTCAGGACTTTAGTATAATGTTTCATTTCTGCTTTATGCTAGAACAAAACACTAACTTGTCGTGTGACTGTAAAGAATTTTCTTGGTCTGTTTTACATGATTGAATCTTCTCACATTTCCAGTGTTAGTAATAAAGGACAAATCATTAGGATTACACAGATAGCTTTAGTTTTCTTCTTCTCATGTTATGATCCAACACCAGGCGTCATATATGCCAATATTAATTGTGATTCACCAAGTTGTCAAGGCATGCCATCTCCATGGCCATCAACCCTTCTATTCTTAGAAAATTTGGCTGTGTATAACGCCTTCCACTCACCTCAAAATTTTCAGGTTTACATTCTAAGGGTGAATCAAGTTGAAGGAAATGATGAAGCTCCAAATGTTGCAGACCTTGACAATGGTACCAAACGAGCCAGATCGAGTAAGTATACTCCACACTTCAAGCTCGGTGATACTATGGTGAAGAATGAGATCGCACTTTGGATATATGAATGAACTTTTATATGGCAAAGGTTTTTCCTTATAGGAGCAATTTCACGTCCACATTGGTATATTGACATTGTTGATACTTACAATTCCATGTTTTGGAATCATGCGTAACGTCTTGTATTGTCCTAATTTACATGTATAAGGTATAGCTAACAAGCTTTTCTTTCTTTTTGGCAGGCCAAAAGTAGCACCATAGGTTCAGCCAAGTTTGTTCTTCTTGTTCTGCTTCCTAAGTATGTCTCTCTGTTTTGTTCCATGAACTGTCACAATATCTGTGGTAATCTATTTCCATCCCAGATGGGATCTGTTTGATGAAAATGGAATCACTTAAAACTCTTGGTGGCTCACTTGGTAACTTAGAATGTGTCTCTGAATTAATTGATATTTCAATTCTTGTCATATCATTAGGAACAAGCTTACCACATACCAAATTCCATCAGTGCAATTACTAATGATAAGCTTTTCAGAAGTTGTCATCTCAATTATTGTAGAAAAAAGGAGTTTGTTGCAGAGAGAGAGAGAGAGAGAGAGTGTGTGTGTGTAAAATGGTGGGAAAAATAAGTAGCCTATTTAGGGCGCTTGGGTTGGACTTCACTTTCTTCAGCCTTGCGGGCTGGATCAAATCTTTGGTGGAGGGTTATGGATTGGGTTGATTTAGGGGTTCAGCTTACGCCATGCACTTGGATATGTTGAGGGGTTGGCTCGAAAACAGGGCCCTGTAGATTGAACGTCAGGTGCAACTCCGTCGACTCTGCTTAACCGTTTAATAATTCCCCGATTGGCCACAAACTACTATATTTCAAAAACTCCATATGTGACACAACACTTTTCTATATTCATGATTTTAACTCCATAACTTGTCAAAATTAAAGAGTGGTCCAAAATTTTGCTGTATTTCAAAACTTTATCCAAATACCATTTCTGCCCCAAAATCTTTGCAATGTATCCATCATAACCCACCAACTTCCTGAAATTTTTATTTGACAACAGATTGGTGAAAACCATCATGCTGCATACCGTCGCAAGCTGACCATAGCAATGATTTAGCACTTAGAACCATTTTCAATCAACCTATGCTCTGCGAGCAAAAAATAATAAAAGTAAAAGACCACAATCTCTCTTTGTATTTTTATTGTTCTTATTTTTGTCTTTCAGAACAGTAAAGGCTTACGGTTCATGAAATGTAAAACCTCAAGATACCTATAATGCTGATAACCATATTCAAAACATGAGGTAACAAGATTGTAGGACAAAGAACAGGCCAGCCACCACATGCCCACCATTTAAATTGACAATGAAAAGAAATTATTCTTCCAGAACAGTGGAGAGCAAACCTGCAGTAGCCTTCTTTCCTGCATTTGTCCTACTCTTTTTTCTTAGTTCGTGTAACATTTATGAGATGCCTTACAGACAAGAATCAGAAAAAGGCATGTATCTTTATTCTTCCACAGCATCTTTTCCCAAAACCAAGTGAAAATCATGGCCAAGAAGTGCTTAAACAGCATGAGCTCATAACTTCGCCACTTTCTGACTGAAATTTGGGTCAATGCAAACTACAACCTGTAATTTTTGGTTTTTGGGTCAAAAAGAATACTCATTTAGCAGAAGCAGCTTTAGCAATGTGCAAGAGAAAATATCAGGATTTGTACCCCTAAAATAAAAAAAAAAAAGAAGAGACAAAATAGAAGTTTAGTACCCACCTTGCCAATGCTTCTACCAGAATGAAGATACTCAACTGCATCTGCAACAGAATTAAGGCCCAAAAATTTTTTTGGGTCCAGAGAAACCTGTCCCAAAAAATATGATAAAGTCATTTCTGATCATGTATGCACTGGAAAGCCTTCTACGAAGCAAGATGACAGAAATTTTGGTGCCAGTTAGCTAATAAGAAAAAAAATTAATCCCATTTTTGAAAAAAGAAAAACAAAATTTGCAGAATTCCATGTTTAACCAATACGTCTTGAGCAGCCTTAGAGAGAGAGAAAACAGTATATACTGAACTCAGTTACACGTTGCTCAATTTGATTAAATCCAGGATTGAAAAGCCCTATTACCTCAACTTGCTCCAAAGTTATGTAAATTCTCTGAATTGCCAATTATAAATTTTATGATCTCCTATTAAGGTTTTCACACACTGCTTACAACAATCAGATATTTAAATGAAGAACTGTTTCTGTTCCTCTTAAACCTCCAAATACATCGAATGCAGAAAAGCATGGCCATGCATTATTGATCTGGTCAACAAAACTCAATGAGATCACAACCACCATTAGAACATCAATGGAAGACTTACGTAAAGAGATTATATCAGCATCATAAATAATGACCTCAATGGAACACGACTAAGAGAGGGAGATGAATGTAGGGAGTAAAACTACTCAATAAAGAGATGAATGAGTGGCAAAAATAGGAAAGACAGGAAGCATCCATGAAAAATCAACAGGTGCTATTACTTGAGGCTAAAGGGAAAGACATTTAAGATGATATTGTCATGGGTAGCTAGGACTTATGAACCCACAAGAATCAAGGAGTAATTCAAGTTAATGGCACTAATTGGACAAGAGGAGAGCCATAAAGAACATGGTCATGGCAGCGTGAGAAAATGCATACAGGCTTACGATCCACCGGAGGATGAAGCTGAATGGTGTAATAGATACAATGCATGGAAAATATGTTGACAAGGAGAATTCCCTGTGTTTGGGTTTACAACGCATGGAAAATATTTTTTGGTTGAAGATCTTCTATCAGCTGGATGCATAGATGGCTATGAGGATATTTCATGACAATTCTAATATGTAGCTTATATCAAGTTCAATTTTGGTTGAAACCCAACAAGATAAAAGATTTCAAGTTGACAGAAAATTCCATCCACATAACGGATAATACAACCGAGAAGGAAAGGAGTGCACTTTTCAAAATGTTGAAAAATTCAAGAAAACAAAACTGATGAACCCAAAAATTTCTAAAATTTAAATCTTGATTTCATGCTTATTTATCGCATATAGTGCCTTCCTCACTCTGTGATGCAGTCAGTGATTCCATATGTGGCTTCTTGACAATCATGGATATATTTTTACTCTTATTATTATTTTTCCTTTTTGAAAAGAAAAGAAGGGGGGGGGGGGGGGGGGGGGGGGGGGGGGGTGTTGGTGGTGGTGGAAGTGTGGTTTAATTTCAGGACTAGAAAATTTAGTACAGATAGAGGATAAAAACAACCATAGAGGAACAACAAGAACCAACAGTAGAGAAATAAACAAGCCAAGCACATATGAGCATTGGACTTTTCAATCGCAGCTTAGGTGCATTGATTCAAACTCAAAAGCTTGGACCTGAGCATGCCTAGCCCATCCAAGGTTGGTCCCTGGTTATTTAGCCAAACTTGAGCTTGTTCACAAGCCTACCTGAGCATATAGGGTAATCAGACTTCCATCCACGAGATAGATCGTGCATGCCTATACTGATCCTAGAAAACCTGGAATCCATCTAAGAACCTCAAAGAACCTCCTTAACCCTTCTTCACACATAACTAGCTGCTGTATTTCTCAAATATACTGACAAATAAATTTTGTCTAGGTAATTTTCTTGAGGAGTTATGTAATCATGCCCTCAACTTTCATAAGCCTCTTGGGCCCAAATCTATTTTTGCCAATCTTCGTTTGTTAAGCGGTACAACTCAAGTTTACAGCTGTTTACCTTAAGCTCATGTCATATAACAGCAATAACTAAAACTACAAGTGCTGGGAAATCCGCAGCATGAATACTGTAAAGCACACCCATTGTAGTCAATGGCGTACCGGGCGCGGGGGAGTGGGGGCTTTGGAGCCCATATATTTTTGCATATTTATGATAAAATATAGATATTGGCTCCCCTAAAATCTAAGTATTTTATCTTGTCCCTTTCAAAATTTTCTCCTTATTCTTTACTCTTCCAACATTTTTCATTGGTCATCAAACTCTTTATAATTTAAAAATATAAACAGGTCTTAAATCATCTTCTTCCTGTACCTTCTACATATTTTTATCTTCTTAGTAGTACTTATTTCAGTGAATAGTATTCTTGCCAAAATTGTTTTTGCCTTTGCTAAAGTAATGCATAGTAAAGTAATATTAACATGTACAATTGATCAAAGCACTAGTTGATTAGTAAAACCACTTATGCTTTGGTAATAATCATACACTTTAATTTTGATACACTGATAGGGTATAATTTTTTTAAACAAGCAGTATACTAAATGCGACGAGTGTCTTTTAGAATTTAAAAAAAACGTAAAATAGAAAGACTCATGGACAAGTGTTGCATCTTAGTGCCTGTTTGTGTGAAAAAATATTACACTAATAGTGTAACAAAATTAAACTCATAATCATAACCTATTCAAATGATTCTTGAAGTGGTATTACATCTTTAAATAATACATCATTAAACTATAATATCTAATCTAGTCATTTGAATCATTGAACTTGTGATGCTCAGGTCGCATTGAAATAAACTTACCTCTACACCCAAACATACCCTCTCTACTGAAAATCGTAGTCATAAAAAGTCACCAAAATTTTTTTAAATATCAAATTATTATTATTTTTACAAAATACAATATTTATATAATAGGTATGATAACTCTACTTTGGGCCCATCTTTGCTATATTCTTGTGTCTGCAACTGATTGCAATGATTGCATTCACTTATACCAGAGAATGGAAACATATTTGCCCCCCAACTTGGGCTTGACTGTTACTTAATTCAAATAGGTTATCTAGTAACCTGCATGAAGAAGAATGTAGATGAGATGCCCACCTCCACTAAGAATAAAAAGGTGAAGAACAACTTCCTGGAAAAGATTTTAGAACAAAGACATTCATATCAACAGTGGAGCTCTAAAACTTTAACCTGAAAAGGCCAAAGTTGTATTGAAATAAATGGATCAGGATGTTCGATGTTCCATTTGTCATAATGGGTCAAATGCAGTTAAGTTGGTGTTGGTATGGGTTCATACAAGACAAACTAGAAGGACACAAGGAGACTGTGGTTTGTAGTAAAGAGGAAGAACCCTTGGTTAGTATGGGTGCAAAAATTGGAACCATTTGCTTGTGGTCGTGAAAATGGTTACTTATGGACGAGGACAAGTTTGGCCTAGGCAAACATGTAGGACAACCAGTAAGATGGGGAGACCACTCCAACGCCGTGTCCTTCTATGAGAGACACGTGTTCTACCATCCCATATCTCCTCAGGGTGTGGACTTGCTAGCTAGAGGTTGGCTCCATGAGGTCTATAGATGGCTGGACTGCCAAAGGTGGCCCCAATGCATGCTTTGGCATGGTTGTGATGGCAAGCTCCCCATCACATCCACATCTAACTACAGCTGCACTCTTGGCCCACAAAACCACAAAGTCCTTGAAGTCTCCCAGCATGACAGGTCATGGTTTGACAAGGCAAATGGCTGCCCATGTGGCAAGCTTATGGCAGGCATTTGAACTCCATGCCTACAGTCGAAAACCCAAGTTTAACTCAATTATGACAAGACTAGAATTCAGGTCAGGCACCCAAATTGAAGGAATATTGTTTAGTCGAAACAGCTAACTAGAATTGGGTTACGTAGACAATCAGAAGTAGCATGATGGAAATCTTTGGGTGGGGCTGGGTTGGGTGGGGTGCAAGGGGGGAAAAAAAAGCATCTTACTTCTTTGTTGGCAAAGAAATGCAAGCAGATAGATACAACTGCTATTTAGAAAAAAAATGAGAAAAACAAATTGTGGCTAAAACATATTAGATGAGAAGCAAACGTTAATTACAAAAAAATTACCAGTAGGTCAACAAGTAAATATATTGAAAATACGATGAGCATATGCATTACCTTAAGCTTTCCCAATGAATAGAGATCAAAAAGCCTGTCTAGATGCCGTTGCCACAAGTGACTATATTGCACCAGGAAGAAACCAGCCTGAAATATTGCCATAGGTAGCTCAAGCACAAAGAATCCAATATCATGCTAAAAAATTCTGATTAAAAATTTTTTGATCATGGAAAATGATTATCTGTAAATTCAAAAGATGTCATGGCTAATTAAATTTACTTGTCTATTCAAGTATTTGGAACCCCAAATATGCTCTTTCCTAAAACCTCTACTCTACCACTCTAGCAGAAATGTCGTGTCTCACTGTTCAAGACATTTCGGACATGTATCCTAGAGTATCCAAAATGTATAGGATTCATGTTCAAAATGCTAAGTCTATTTTCAAATGATGGTACAAGCATCAATAAGTATCCAAGGAGTAATGATATCTCTCTACTGTCGTGTCCAGGACACCCATTTATATAAGCATCCATGCTTCTTAGATCATCATCAATGTAAGTATAATTATAGCAATAACAATACCATCTTTGGCACTCAAGCCTAAGATAATTGATTATCAATTGTATATCCATTTCTGGAAATCTCTTCCCTCAGTAACATAGAATTTATCTAAAGCTCACTCATTGTATCAAATAAAGACATAATCTCCAGTGGTGAACATAATGATAGTAAAATCTATCATAAATTAAGATGAGGAAGATGGTAGCCTATTACTCCACCAAATTCATAAAAAACATAGCCAACTTACCACAGTTTGGCTTTTAGCTAGAAGCTTCTCACATAGTCCAGTATAATTTAATGGCTTCCATCCATGCTGTCCTTGATACTGAAACCAAAATTATTAGTTTACTGATAGCAGGTCATAATTATGAGAGAAACCAAGTACTGTCATTCAGAAATACACAGATGTGTTGCATTGATGTATCAATTCTTTATGCAGGGAATTTTAATTTAGGGTTCAATAGTGTTGTTACAGATTCAATTTTAAAGGAACATATATTATAGCAGTACTAATATTCAGACTTATAGGTGCAGCCCCAATATGTACTTAATTGCTTAGCTGGTCTAGTAGAAATGAGTCCTACGATCCTGTAGATAAATGTTAACTATTTAGAGTAGTAACTATATGTTGATCTTAGTTTCAAGCAATGGTTCCGTCATGTACAACGAAGAACGAAAAATACACCAACAAGGAGAAGCAATTTGATTCAGGTTGGAGCCGCTACAAGCAGAGGAGATAAAATTTGGATGTCAGTAAACACTCTGAGAAAAGATATAATAAGGGACAATGATCAAATGAAGGATATGTCTCCACATATATCTTGATGGACAATGAATCTTGTAGATGATACCCGAGTACTAAGAAATTTATGAACCTCACCTTTCTGTCAGGCTTCTGTTCATACCACATCGGGCACTAATAGAAGTTTACGAGGCTTTAATGTTCAAGCGATTGCCAAGCATTGATGGAACTATGGAAATAGCACTGAGGATGATTCAAAGTATTAGTGTATATTATAAGGACAGTGTCCGTTGATATAGCTCAATGGCAACTACACATGATCCCAAGTCTTGGGGTTCTCATGACTGAAACTTTCAACTTGACTCCAGTCATGCCAGAAGTAACATTAATACATAAGTTTATGGGAGTTAAAAATCTTGGTTATATATTGTCAAGCAACTGCCAAGCATTAACAAACTTTTGCAAGAAGGATTGAAGGATGTTCCGAAATTATATCTCCTTCAATACTCCTGCGATACGTAACACAGATAATAATTCTGTAATCCACAAAAAGGGGTAACAGCTACTAACTTTGAACTTATTTTTTTGACTTTTTTCGTCTAGTTTTGTATTGTTTAAATGAGCATAACACAGAAAATTTTCTAATTTGAAGGGTGAAAATTTCACAAAAAACCCTTAAAGTTAACATTAGTTACTTCTGCTTTTAGGTCCAGTAAGCAAATAGATTCATGCCACATCTACTTAAAACAAGTAGAAAAAAATTTATAATTAAAACCATAAAAAAGTTATTAAGTTCGAATATGGTGCAATTATCATCAGATCTATTGACTTTAGATCCTTATCAGATCTTGCATCTGAAAATCACCACCGACTCCAGTGTAAGATATGAGATTAGTCAAGAATATACTTCAATGTGAATTTGTCATTAGGTCACCAAATTGTTGGGATAAGCCTTTTTGAGTTGTATATTTTACACCTTTACATGGAGGCACGTATATTTATGCAATGTAAGTGCACTTTTAAGACAGCATCAGACCATCAAATTGAATCCAGCTATCTCGAAACTCCCTTTCAATCATAATCAATTATTGGATAGGGTTTGAATCAGCATCCAATATAGATTTTATAATATTTATGTACTTTGAAGAAGCTAAACATACCATTGATAGACCAACAACTCAAATCAACAAAAGACTTGTTCCAACCACTTGGGCTTGTCTACATGAATCTGATTTCACTATTCTGCTAAGTCAAGGTTCATAAGTTCATATTAACCACATGTTAATATGTCAACCAGCATTAATTTTAGCTTTCATTCCCTCACCATTTATGTCAGTAGTGCTGTTACTAGTCTTTGTCATACATGATCAAGACATACAATCAGTTTTCTATCATTTTTTTGCCTAATTGTGCTACTTCTATGGCCTCATGGATGTGTTCTTTTCTAACTTTATCTGTTCTTGTTTTAACACACATCCATCCCAATATATACATCTCATTCACACCATTGTATAAATGTGTACATAGAGTCATAGACTCTGGTCCTATAGACATTACTAGTCTTATAGGTATTCCATATAACTTTCCTTCAGACTTCCAAAGTACTAATTAACATCATAACATGCTACAAGCACTCCTTTAGCTTTAATTTTATGAACAACTTCCATCTCCGATCTCTTCAGTTTATGAACAATCAAACTTAGGTAGCGGAATTATTCATTCTTTGGCATCTTTTGGCCTTTGCCCTCCGCTATTTCCTTTTTTGTGGTTATACTCATAGAAATGGTGTTTGAATATGTCCTGTTTTAGTACTACATATCCTTAACCTTCTTAATTCTAGAGCTTCTCTCTGGATATAAAATTTACATTTACCCTCATTAATTTCATCAATTGAAATTATATCATTAGAAAAATTAGCATATACCCTGGAAAATCTCTAATCGTTCATTTGTTTCTCCTACAGTTATTCTTATCATAGTCCTGCCTCCATTAGACACATCCTTCATCACATTAATATATCCATTTCTAACTCTTTCGCTTTTATCTTTAGGAACCACATCATAAGCTTTCTCCAAGTCCATAAAAAGCCTATGGAACAAATCATTACTCTTCTCTCTTCATCTTCCTCAAGTCTCCGTGGTAAATAAATACGTAAGTTGCACATTCCTCAGCTAAACTTGGCTTAGAATCAGCTGGCCTGCCTACTTACATACACTTGTTCGGCCCACTCCTAAAGGTGAGTCTGGTTACACATGAGGGTGATGTTGGGTAGATACATAATTAAGTTACACCCTCTTTAACAACTTAAGATTTTAGAGTACTTGTTGGCTAATAGTCTCCAAGTCTTAGACAACGCTCAATCATTCTCTCCCAGAGTTTCATAGTATGACACCTTTACTCAATACCAGGATAATGCAACTATAAAGATCTCCTTCATTTATATATGTGGTCCAATATGCTTTTTGCCATTCATAAGAAATTTTTCTTAGTTGTAATTGTGGGGGAACAGCCCAATCCGGCGGGTTGGACCCAATTTCCATGAATTAAAGTTGGGCTGCCAAGCAGCCCAAATCAGAGTTAAGGGATGGGCCGGCCCACGCTGCCGACCTCCTTCCCGCCATGGCCCAAACCGCGAAGGCGAGCCCAAACCGCTAGCGATCTTCGAGCATTAAATACAGAATTGACTCGCATTAAATGCGCAAACGGCTTCCTACGCGACGTCGACGTGCACGTCCGGTTAGCCGAAATCCCCAGCGACGGTAAGCCAAACCCTGTAAGTGGTCAGGTGGCGTCAATGATGATGCTTATCCAGCATGCCATGAGAGCCTGCTGGTAGGCCAAGGCCAAACACACTCCATCGATCATGCTATAAATACCCAAGACATCGAGAGCCAGGTATGGACAACTAACTCCAAGCATTCACAGCTCTTATTCATTTCAAGTCTCAATTAAGCTTGCTAACTTCATCTTCGGAGTGAGATCGGCCCACCAAGGATCAACCCATTCTAACCTTCTTCTCTTGCAGAGAGTTTGGACTCATTTACGTGGGTTTGAGAGTTCAGCACAACCTTTCCAAAAAATTCCACTTACAATTGGCACCGTCTATGAGAAGGCTTAGAAAAACCATGAGCCTGAACGACCGAAGAGAAGAAAGAGAGAACCACGACGGGAGAGGTAGCAGAGTCTCCTCTAGCAACGATCAAACTAACTCAACGCACTGCTAATCTATGCCAGTAGATCGGCAACGAAGAAGAACACTAAGATCAGAAACACGGACACTTGCTGAAAGCCACCAGGAAGCATCGAACAAAATGCAAAGGAATACAGAATATATCAGAGACAGAAACTTCCGCAAAACCACCGCCGGAACCTAACCCCATCGCCCTCCAGTGGGCGAGTCCCAAGCGAAGACACACTCCGTGCGGCGGAGAAGGAAATTCGGCGACGCGGCGAAGAGATTGCCTACCTCACCTCCCAAGTTCAGGTCATAGGGGAGGCATTCTCTGGAAGAAATGAGCGTGGGAAAGAAAGATCCCCTAACTAAGAGCGGAGTACTGGCGGCAGAAACGATCCAGCACCACGGTTAAGAGAGAGATACACCTCTAGCACCGGGCGTTGTGACGACAGGCGAGCAGATCGGCGGAGGGATAGGAGCAAAACCCCGCCAAATGACGAGCATATGGAGGGCGCTCAACAGAAAAAAGACTGGGATACATGGTACAATGAGAAGTAGGAGGATAGGAAGCAACAAACCAAGGAGCGCACGGCCCACGACCTAGTGAAGAGGGCCCTAGACCAAATCACATCTTCGCCATTCACGGAGGAGATCGAGTCCCGCCCGATTCCTTGAAAATTCATCCCACCAAAGTTCACACTATATGATGGGAAGACCGACCCGATTAACCATGTTCGACATTACAAACAGCTGATGGTAGTTTGGTGCGGGAACTAAATGTTGATGTGCCGAATCTTTCCCTCAAGTCTGGGAAGTGTGGCTTTGCGATGGTTCGACAAGCTGCCATCTCAATCCGTGTCAAGCTGGAGGCAACTTGCCGAGCGGTTCACCACTCGTTTCATAGCAAACAGCTTGCAGCCAAAGGAGATTGACTTCCTACTGACCCTACGAAAGGAAGAAGGGGAAGGATTGCAGACGTACGCACGACGCTACTGGAAGGCTTACAACGAAATCGACGAGTGCAACGAACAACTGGCTGTGACTCAATTCAAAATTAGTTTGCCCAGAGAGCATCGGTTGCGCCAGTCCTTAATGAAGAAGCCTGCCCTCACTATACAGGAGTTGATGTTGAGAATCGAGCGCTACGCGCGATTGGATGAAGATATGCTCCAGCCAAGTTCGGCAAATGTCAGCAATGTTGCCGACAAAACAAACAAGAAGGATGCCAAGAAACCAGGAATAGAAGATACCAACCAGGAAAAAAAGGTGAACGAGGGAGTCTATACGGTATTTAAGGACTCTATCTATAAAATCTTGCCCCAAATCCGCGACAAGCCCTTTTTCAAGTGGCCGTCGAAGCTAGGAGGAGACCCGGCGGCTCAAGATCAGAAGAGATTTTACTCCTACCACCGCAAAAAGGGGCACAAGACGAAGCAATGTCGGCACTTGAAAACCCATTTGGAAGATTTGACTAAGGCTGGCCATCTCGACCAATTTATTGGCTGGGAAAAGACGAAGAAAGAAGCCGAGCAACCCCAGTTGGAAGACATAGCCCAGAAGGAGATAAATGTGAGACCGGTCCGAATAAACAATGTGTTACACGGTTCAGCTGAGTCGGGAACCGTTGACCCACATAGATACTAGGCCGAGATACAAAAGGCTACACACTTAAGGGAAGTGATGCAGATATAACCGCAGAGCAAGAAAGTCAAGGTCGGCGAATTCCATACGTCTATTACTTTCACAGATGAAGATCTCGTAGGAGTACAGACTCCACATAATGACGCCTTGATCATAACACCGAGAATGGCAGATTGTGACATGAAAAGATTGCTCATTGATCAAGGAAGTTCATCCGAAGTCATGTATCACAGCCTGTTCAAAAAATTGAAACTCAAAGAGTCCGACCTCCAGCCATCACTCAACCTCTTGGTCGGATTCAGCTGAGATCCAGTTTGGCCCATGGGGAAGGTAATGGTTCCAGTAACTGTGGGAGGAATCACATTACAAACAGAATTCCCGGTTGTTAACGTGCCCTCCCCATACAATGCCATCATGGGACAAATCTGGCTACACCTCATGAAGGCCATTCCTTCGTCCTACCATCAACTGATCCGATTTCCGACCCCTGGTGGAGTAGGGGAGATAAGAGGAGACCAAGTAGTTGCCAAACAGTGCTTCCTAACAACGTGCACAACCAAGACAAAAGCTGAGAATATGCAAATGATGGAGTTGCACGAAGACACCCCAACCATTGACGATATGGGACAGACACCTGAGAACAAAGCCGTGGAGGACCTAAAGAAGATATACATTGATCAGCAGGGAGATAAGTACTTCGTCATCGGCACCTCCTTGTCTAAACGAGAGGAAAAATCCTTGATCGAATTATTAACAAATTTTCTGAAAGTATTCACCTGGACACCTTATGGCATGCCTGGGATTGACGCCAATGTTGCCTGTCATCGACTTAATGTTAACCCAAAGTGCCAACCTGTGGTCCAGAAAGGGAGAAGGGCGGCAACCCAACACGTAGACGTTGTTGTAGAAGAAACAGAGAAGCTTTTGAAAGCCGGGGCAATCCGGGAGATCAACTACCCAAGCTGGCTGTCAAACACAGTGGTGGTGAAAAAGAAAGATAGCAAATGGAGAGTCTGTGTGGATTTCACTAACCTCAATAAAGCATACCCCAAAGACCCATTCCCCCTCCCCAAGATTGACCAGCTTGTGGAAGCAACAGCTGGCTTCGAGAGGATGAGTTTCTTGGACGCTTACCAAGGGTACCACCAGATTCCCCTTCACCCTGACGACCAAGAGAAAACAGCCTTCATCACTCCAAGAGGTATCTACTGCTATAAAGTGATGCCCTTCGGTCTGAAGAACGCCGGGGTCACGTACCAACGATTGGTCACAAAAATGTTCAAGAAGCAGGTCAGCAACACCGTCGAGGTCTACATCGACGACATGGGGGTAAAAAACAAACTCAGCGACTCTCATCAGTCAGATCTAGAAGAGGTACTCCGCACCCTGAAGGAGTACAAAATGAGGCTAAATACTTCCAAATGCGTCTTCGGAGTCGGCTCGGGCAAATTTCTAGAGTTCTTGGTTACACATCGGGACATTGAGGTGGATCCGAGACAGATCAGTGCGATCCGAAAAATGCCAAAGAGGTACAAAAGCTGACTGGTATGGCCGCCGCGCTCAACAGATTCATCAGCCGATCATCGAACAAATGCCGACCATTCTTCCAACTTCTCAAAAAACGAGAACAATTCAAATGGACTCCAGAATGTGATTTAGCCCTCAGCGATCTGAAGAAATACTTGACCCAACCACCCTTGCTTTCCACCCCACTCCAACACGAGGAACTCTTCCTCTACCTCACGATATCGGAACATGCAATCAGCGCCATCCTACTAAGGCAATAGGATCAGCAGTAGTTACCTGTCTACTATGTCAGCAAAACACTCCTTGGAGCAGAAAGCAGGTATTTACCCCTTGAAAAATTAGCACTCGCACTGGTAGTGGCATCCCGTAAGTTGGTACATTACTTTCGGGCTCACACCATCAACGTCCTTACGGACCACCAGCTCAAACCTCTTCTTAGAAGGGCCGACTTCTCTGGAAGGCTGGCGAAATGGGCCATGGAATTAGGAGAGTTCGATATCAAGTTCCAACCCAGATCGGCCGTAAAGGGGCAGGTCCTTGCCGAATTCTTCACTGAATCGCCACCAGAGACCGACCAGGTCCTTGCCCAACCACACCAAGACCTCTCTCTGGATCTTTGGGAACAAAGTGCTCATTGGCAACTCTATGTCGATGGAGCTTCCAATGATCTGGGGGCAGAATCAGGCATAGCGCTCATTACACCAGACGGTTTAACCATCGAACAAGCCATCAAGCTCGAATTCGCTGCCCCCAACAATAAGTCTGAATACGAGGCCTTACTCACCGGAATACGCTAAGCCATCGAACTCAGAATTCCTGAGATCGTCATTTATTCGGACTCCCTGCTTGTTGTCAACCATATTATGGGAGAATACGCAGCAAAGAATGATAGAATGACGCAGTACCTGACCAAAGCCAAGGAAGTGCTCGGCCAATTCGACAGGTACAAGTTTCGACAAATTAGCCGGAATAACAACTCACATGCAGATGCTCTGGCGACATTAGCAACAACCCTGAAGTCGGGGTCAAAAAGTACTATCAACATGGAAACCCTGATCAGGCCCAGTATCTTTCAAGACGAAGAGCAAGCCCTCACTGTAGAACAGTTGGGACCATCCTAGATGGACCCAATTATCTCCTACCTCGACAAAGACGAACTGCCATAAGACAAGAATGAAGCTCAGCAAATCAAACACGCAGTTATCAGATATTAGCTGTCACCAAGTAAGAAGCTTTACAGACGTTCCTTCACGGGTCCATACTTGCACTGCGTCCATCCGAACAAAGTGCAAGGCATCCTGTTTGAAATTCATGAAGGAATATGTGGAAGCCACGTCGGCAGAAAATTGGTAGCGCACCGATCTATCTCACAAGGATACTGGTGGCCCTACATACAGAAAGATGCAACCCAGTACGTCCTAAAGTGTGACAAGTGTCAGAGGTACTCTCCCATCATCCACCAACCAGCCGAAAACCTCGCAACCATTACCAGTTCGTGGCCTTTTGCTCAGTGGGGACTGGACATAGTCGGACCTTTACCCCAAGCCCCAGGCAATAAAAGGTTCCTCATCGTGGCGACCGACTACTTCACTAAATGGGTAGAGGCAGAACCTTTGTCAACCATCAGGGAGGTCGACGCTAAAAGGTTCGCATGGAGGAGCATAGTGACAAGATTCGGGGTACCTCGCGCCATTGTTTCGGATAACGGTACCCAATTTGATGGCAACATGTTCAGATCATTTTGTGAAGGGCTTGGGATCAGGAACTATTACTCAACACTAGCCTATCCTCAATGCAATGGGCAGGCCGAGATTTCGAACAAAACCATGCTTAACGGAATTAAAAAGCGACTTGAAAGAGCCAAAGGGAAGTGGACGGAAGAGCTACCTAACGTTCTGTGGTCCTATAGAACAACCCTAAGGAGGTCTACTTGCCAAACCCCGTTCTCTATGACATACGGGTTGGAAGCAGTCATACCCTTGGAGGTAGGGCTACCAACTATCAGATCGGCAGCCTTCAACACAGGGCTCAACGACCAGATGCTGGCAAAGGATCTGGATCTCGCTGAAGAAAAGAAGGAAGCAGCCTTGATCAGACTTACTGAGTCTCAACGACAGTTAAGACGCTCCTACAACAAACGGGTCCGTCTGAGAAACTTTGCTCCAGGCGACCTAGTTTTACGAAAAGTGCTGGGGGCAACTAAGAATGCAGCAGATGGAAAACTCAGCCCCAGCTGGGAGGGTCCCTACAGAGTGACATCCCAGGTCGGCGTTGGCGCATACCGGTTGGAGACTGTTGAAGAAAGGAGACAGTTACCTCGACCCTGGAATGCGAACAATTTGAAAAAATTCTACCAATAGCGAGGAGTCTCATATGATGTAACAGCTCAACAAATGTATAAAGCCTTTATGAGATCAATGAAAAATGAAGTTGTTCAAACAAATCTACTCAAAGCACTCTGGGAACCCACAAAAACCAAGTATAAAAACTTAATCCTGTCCAAGTTGGACAAGTCAGCCAAAGAAGGCCACAAAAACTAAGTGTAAAAAACTTGGTCATGTCCAAGTTGGACAGGTCGGCCAAAGAAGGCCACAAAAACCAAGTGTAAAAACTTGGTCCTGTCCAAGTTGGACAGGTCGGCCAAAGAAGGCCACAAAAACCAAGTGTAAAAACTTGGGTCCTGTCCAAGTTAGACAGGTAGGCCAAAGAAGGCCACAAAAACCAAGTGTAAAAATTTGGTTCTGTCCAAATTGGACAAATCGGCCAAAGAAGGCCATAAAAAATCGAGTGTAAAAACTTGGTCCTCTCCAAGTTGGACTGGTAAGTCAAAGAAGGCCACAAAAACCAAGTGTGAACTTGGTTCTGTCCAAGTTGGGCAGAACGGCCATAAAAGGCTACCAAGAAATCGGAAAAATAGAAATCATATTGTATAATGAATTTCCAAGCAAATCAGGCAGATTCAAGGTTGGAAAGTATATGGATAAGAGATGAAACAAAACTTTCCATTAATAATAGCCATTGGTTGATTACAAAAACATGATCAAAAAGAAGGAAAAGCTACAATCGTCACGCCGACTTATCCCCTAGCTGCGCATATCTCCGCCGAGCAATCTACGGTCTCTTTTGCATTCTTGGACTGTTCGGCAGCAGCTGTCTCCTTCTCAGCCTTATCCTTCTCAGCAGCAGCCTTCAGAACAAGTTGCCTCTGATATTCAACATTGGCAACCACTTTCTTGGGGTCCACAACGCCGTCCTCGGTTGTGTCAAAGTAATCCAGGCATAAACGCCAAATATCGGCAGACTTGTCCATTCCAGCGACATAAAGAGCACCGCTCCAGCCTTGCCGAAAAATGACGCGGCTCAAATCCGCCATCTCCAGGGCCACACGATCAGCCCCCTTGTCTTCACCTCTCTTCAATATCACCTCCTTATCGACCTTCAGCTTGGCCACTTCGGTTTGAAGTGCCTCAACCTCAGCATTAGCCTTGTACAGATCCACGAACTGGACATCAAATTTCTTCTGAAGGTCGGTTACTTCCTTATCCCTCCTTTCGAAATTCGCCTTCATCAACAGAAGCTCGACAGATGCCTATTCAGCCTGCTTCTTGAAGGTGATCCAATCCTTATTGGCATCGATCCACTCCTCCTTTAAGCAGCTATGTTCTTTGATGAGTTCCTGATGCACCTCGGCAAGCTTCTAGAAACGGGTTATCGCCTCCAAGGAATTCAGGCAACCCTATACCAAAAAGAGAAGGTCGTGTTAAAACAATTGTTTAGAAGAGTCTTTAAACGGGTTAAAAGAGATTGTCGACTTACCAACAGTGAATCATAGAAGACACCCATAAAGACAGCCGCATCGCTTGCCTTACCCAACTTGGCCATATCTTTTTTCTGAAGAACGCTCTTCATAACACTGAAAGCTACCTCGGTCTGCTCAATCATCGAGTCTGCTGTCGTGAGAGGTCGGCCTAAAATGTCCGGCGTGATGGTTACAGCCTCGCTGACCTCATCCACTGCGCCCTTTCCTTTTAGCTTCTTGGGTGCTGGGGGCAGCGCGGTCTCCTTTGGGCCCCTTTTCTTTTGCTGCCGAGTCTTCGACTTCTTTTGAACAGGAGGGACTTCCTCTACAGGAGTCGTCACCAGTTCGGCAGGTGGAGTGTCAGTGGAAGTTGTGGCGGCCGATTTCAGCGGCCTGCCGGCAGCGGCAAACATTCTCTCCCTCAAACTCATGCCGTCCTCTTCGTGGGGGGATAGTGTAGACTCCTGGGTTCTGACCGAAATCCTAACTCCGCGGTCCGGAACCGTAAATGGCGATAAACTTGATGCCGAACTGTGCGACTTCGATCGTGCTTCGCGCTGTTCTTCGACAACGGGCTCCAACGGAGGAGCGACTGCAACTGTTACCCCAGTAATGCTACGGGCCCTCTCAACGGCAATGCCGACAGGAATTTTCTCGAAATCTCCCTCGACACCTTCGTTCGCCAATCTTGTGAGAACACTCTAGGGGACACCCGTATTGGCAGTGAAGGTCGAATATCGAAGTAGGTAGGCAAGCAAAACGTGCGCGGTCCGAGCAACGTGCCTCAAACTGCCTTCACCGAGGTAGTTCAAAACCTTGTTGAGGTCGTCAAAGTTGACCAGCCAATCGCGTGCTTTCAACCGCTTCTCCTTTTTTTTCTGCAAAAATGGCACAATCAGATTCGGATCGATATCAGAAATTAAGGGACACACAGTATAAAAGGTCGGCATCAAACCTATTTCAAAAGGAACTCTAGAACATCGAATCGCCGGCCTTTCCTTCTCGGGAACGTTGCCAAATTCCCAGGGCCCGGTTACCCAAACCCTAATAACATCAACGCCCTTCCTGGAGGAAGGTAGGCACTTCACTAACTCTAAGGACTTGTCTACGGCTCAGAGGTAGATTTTGTAACTACCCCCGACCTTACAAAGCGAGTAGCAGTAATCCAGTTCGGCGAGCCCCAGATTCACACCCAGGCAACGATTAATCTCAAGCATACCAAAGATGATCTTATAAACGTTCGACGACAGCTGGAAGGGCGACACCTTATTCTTTACTATAAACTTATGAAGAAGAGGATTGAGGGAAAACCTAAGCCCCCCTTCTACGATGGCGATAACCGAGAACGGCACCCCTTTTTTGGTCTCTCCCATACGATGGTCCTCGGGATCGACTAGCTCTAAGCCGATCTCATCCGGGATATCGAACCTAGCCCTAAACGCGGCAATGGCCGATAGACCATCTAGCATTCTTCGAAGATGAGATGCCATCATTGGACAACTATCGAAGCACAGAGAAATAGAGCGAAGAGTGAAAGAACTGTGAGCTCGAAAACACTTACAGTGGTGGGTGCCGAGACAGCCGACGCACACGCTAGACAAAAGGCAAGGAAAAACTGAGTGCCTTTTATTGAACAGGGCGTCGCCCTTTTATATACATCAAAGCCGTCGGTTCGTGCGCGGAAAAACTGCAATAACCATGACACTCAGCCGAAACGTCGCATTGATCGTCGATTCGATAACACCCCACCAATGAATCTTTTAAAATTCCCACCATCTGCGTGGCCGGGTAACCGTTACAGCCCTTGGCCGCTTTGGAAGTCAAAACGACACAAAGGCTGGGGGGCAATTGTGGGGAACAGCGCAACCCGGCAGGTTCGGCCCAATTTACACGAATTAAAGTTGGGCTGCTTGGTGGCCCAAATCAGAGTTAAGGGACGGGCCAGCCCACGCCGTCGACCTTCCTCCCCCCATGGCCCAAACCGCGAAAGGCGAGCCTAAACCGCTAGCGGTCTTCAAGCATTAAATGCATAATTGACTCGCATTAAATGCGCTAGCGACTTTCCACGCGACATCAAAATGCACGTCCGGTCAGCCGGAATCCCCAGTGACAGTGAGCCAGACGCTGTAAGTGGTAAGGCGGTGTCAATGATGATGCCTACCCAGCACGCCATGAGAGCCTGCTGGTAGGCCAAGGCCAAACACACTCCATCGATCATGCTATAAATACCCAAACACCGAGAGCCAGGTATGGACAACTAACTCCAAGCATTCACAGCTCTTATTCATTTCAAGTCTCGATTAAGCTTGCTAATTTAATCTTCGGAGTGAGATCGGCCCACCAAGGATCGACCCATTCTAACCTTCTTCTCTTGCAGAGAATTTGGACTCATTTACGTGGGCTTGAGAGTTCGGCCCAGTCTTCCCCGAAAATCCCACTTACAGTAATCATCTTATCAAACAATTTTGTTAACCAACACAATCATCATATAAATATTTAGGTTGGCTATCAACCACCAGACATAGCCCACTTCATTCTTTCAGACTTCAGTTTAGGTACGTAAGTTCAAGACACCAAACACAACACAAGTGGAATTGAAGGGCATTGCCTCATATTGGTCTGGCCCCTGTGGGGTGCTGGAGAGAACAGACTGGGTACAACCTTTATCATTATTTGCACAAAGTGGCTGGTTGTTGTAGTCAAGCTCATGCTTGACAGGCTAAGCTTTAACCATTATTTACAGAAAGTGGTTGAAAGCAACCATCATGAGAGATTACAATTGAAGTTACAACACAAATTGGGAACTTTAATTTAATGGAACCATCTTCTATGTCACAAAACTATGAGTTTTTCTTTCTTTAAATATGAGTTTCTAGATGCAAACATTGATGCTGAAAAAGAGGTGAAAATAAAACAACCACTAGGGAACAATCTGATATTGGAACATTCATAAGAGTAACCTATTTACCTGAGAAATCATTCCAATCACAACAAGTCGTCCATAGACCGCCAAAGCATTCAAGCACAGATTAAACATGTCACCGCCGACAGACTCGTAGACAATATCAACACCTTTTGGGAACTCATTCTTTAGAACCTGTGAAATTGAAAGTTGTCAACACACTCATAAGAAAAAGCAATTGAACAAGATTAAAATGGATTGCAGGGTTTGGTAGAACAATCATATGTTGAAGCATCCACTTTTAACTAGACCTTAGCTAAGAAAATGAAGGTAGAGGGTAAAAGTGGAAATATTACTGCAATTTTTGTCATATATTCAGCATACTAGAAGAGATGATAAAAAAGGAAATCGAAATCATCTTAAGTCCAGTCCATTATTCATATTAGAAAATTATTAAAACACATGCAATTATATGAATCGCGTAGTTATGTTGCAAATTTGCAAAACATCCACGACTTCTAAATTTGTGAAGTACCCATGTCAGACACTCAATAGTTGAGTAACGATATGGGATACATGTCCATCATTTCTAATTGGAGAGTGTTGTGAGCCTTCTTTGAGAGTTTGGTGTATCTTCGGGGCTCAGCTTCTCTGTAAGATCCTGATTTTTTGGCAATAAAACGCTCGCTTACCCCCAAAAAAAAAAAAGGGAAGAATGTCAAGTTTATATCATAACTATGCAAAAGACTCCCACGTTAAGCATATAACATCTTGGGCAACATGCATAGTAACAATTGGTGCACTGGGAGACAGAAAGGTAAATATCAGCATTCAATTAGTACAAGTAAATGTAGCAAAATTCCACTTTTACCGTCCAACTTGGGAGCTAAAAGGGTAAATCTCAGCATTCAATTCAAGGCAAAATTTACAACCAAACAAAAAAGGGAAACACAGCCACAACAGCATATAAGTTCTCTAATTAAGGAACTCCAGCAACCATGTATAAGAGGATGTAGCAAAATTCAAATTTAACCATCCAACTTTATGAACATAACAAAAACAAACTTCTAATCATGTGCTCCAAATATATAGTGCCAGAATGCAATTTCTATGCTGAAATCAGTTCCCAACCTTAATAGGAATATTCCACATAAATAACACAGAGAGAGAGAGAGAGAGAGAGAGAGAGAGAGAGAGAGAGGTGTTGCATGTTGAGAGTCCGCGCAAAGGCTTTCAAGCTAGGTTGATGAGCGAACTAGGTTCACATCCACATCAGTTATCTTTATGCGCTTATGTAACATGTAGTTGTATCCTATACAAAGTAGATCAATTCTATGCAATTTAAGCATACCGATAGAGCATTGGTTAAAATCCAAGTCGTCATTCTTGAGTAGTATTCCCAGTCAAGTGACAGAGATGGACTCACAACATCAGCATTGTCTTTTTTTTTTTCTTCCCTTTTTTTTGTTTGGTGGGGAGGGGGGAGGGATGGGGTTGTGATGTTTCCACATGCAATTCTTTTGAGAAACAATTTTCATATGCAGATATTCCTCTGTTAATTGCAGTACCTTGTGATGTATGTGTGTCATGTGAAAGTGAAACTATCATAAGCAAAATGCATTTGTACGAATATCTCATATAGTTAACCATGGAAGCGTGCAACTAGAACAAGCCAATCCAAACCATTTCCCCCCCACCCCCCCCAAAAAAAAAAACCTCTGCATGTGTGTGTGGCACGCAAACGCTGCATTATTCAGTCGGTTAACTAATAGAATAAAGCCTTGTACAGGTTAAGTCAGGAGAAAGGGACAGATGTGTGAAGGAAAAAGTTACATGGCAACAAGTTTTGAGTAACAACAAGATAAGCATATCTCCCAAATTAATTTCTACCTAAGCTTGCTACTATAAATATAATTTGCAGGTTAGGTCAACCAGACGGAACAAGTAGGTCTTCAACAGATTTTTACTACAACCACAAACGTTTTAAAATTTTAAAAGACCGTTTTACACTTAAAAGAGAGAGAGAGAGAGAGAGAGAGAGAGAAATCTTTCTTCTAAATGTTTTAATTAGCAAAATAAATTGATGACTTTCTTGAGAGGCTCAGAAAGTCGAAAACCATCAAAGGAGCCATAAAGCAATGAAGCCTATATCAAAGAACTGAATGGGTTTAATTAGGTGGGAAATGACCACCTCACAGAGAGAGAGAAATCTTTCTTCTAAATGTTTTAATTAGCAAAATATATTGATGACTTTCTTGAGAGGCTCAGAAAGTCAAAAACCATCAAAGGAGCCATAAGGTAATGGAGCCTATATCAATGAACTGAATGGGTGGAATTAGGTGGGAAATGACCGCCTCTCCTAAACAAGTGAAAAAAATGACAAGCTGTAAAGCTCTATCATAGAGAGAGGACAACATAAAATAACTGAATTCCATGAATTTGAGACATACAGTTTTTATATCTTCTGCTTTATAGTCAATGACGCGGTCAACTCCCAAATCTTTCAAAAGGGTAGCCTTTTCTTTGCCTCCACAAGTTGCAACCACTGTATTTCCAGCTAATTTTGCAAGCTGCACTTATCATGGTTCAAAATTAGAAAACTTGTGAATAAGGATTTTAAGTAAGAGAAAATTTTATCTCTTCATTTAATCAAAAGTGCCAAAAATTTACATCTAGTGCATAAAAAGGCACAGTGCATAGAGGATTAAAACGGAAGAAAAATACAGACTACAAAATATTCAAACCCCCCCCCCAAAAAAAAAAAAAAACCCTCCTCCTGAAGGTGCTAGATAGGTTTCTCATAAAGTCACCAGATAGTCATACTGAGATCTAAGCAAGGATTCTGCCTCGTCAGGTCGTGGGAGATTGGCATCAGTGTTATCAGAACTGGCCTGGGCTGGCCAGTGAACCGGCAAACAGAACCCTCAGCAGGGCTGAAGATTATTTTCTACATTTGTATCTTAGAAGTAAAGAAGAATAGAAAGGCAGAATGTCTTACAATAAAAAGTCTCAATATTCAGAAACAAATTGGAAGTTGTAAAGTTTTAGTATTTTAAATATTAGAAAGCCTAAAGGACAGAGTAATATGTACAAAATCCATACTTTTTCTATGGATTATCTTTTACCTCTATTTCACTTTCTTAAACTTGTGCAAAGACCACAGATGTGTCTCAATGGTAGATACCGCATCTCCCATGTGTATTTGAAGTGTGTCCAGTTTTTAAAAATTTAACAATTAAAAGGATACGTTAGGAAGCATGTCCAATGACAGTTGGACAAAGACACAGTGCCCTTGGATGCATGTCAATGTTTCCTCCTCCTGCAAACTTCCAATGTAGGACTTAGCTCACACCTTCGTGGGCCAGGATCATTACAAAATCCTCCCTTTATCTCCCCGCATCCCTACAAGGGGCTCAAACACCACAACTAAGCCCTACTGGTGCAGCCCAAATACCACGACCGGCTCATGGTCAACCCCATGCCTTCAAGGCTACATGATCATGTGCAGGGGTTGGCTCTAATACCATAAGTAACAACTAGAGTCTTCACCCGAAAAGGTTGGCCAACAATATCAATTGGGACCCGCTCTACTTGACCCTCCATGCAGACCTCCAATGTGCAACTCAGCACACGCCTGTGTGAGTCGGGGTTGTTACAAAATGATATTTAGAAACAACCATAACAGAGGTTTTCTCATATTCAAAACTAAACCTGGACTGCAAACTGTCCGGTCCCTCCTGCAGCAGCAGTTACAAGAACTACTTTTCCAGAATCCATTTGGGCTGCCTACAAGTTCCACAAACAAAAAAAAACATGGTTAGTTACAAGCAATGCCAGATTGAAGTAGAACGTATGAAGCATATAGTATCCGGATCAAGAGTGGTCATAATGGTTGAAAAGCTAGGTTTCTGTCTGCTCACGACAATAGTGTCCATCTCAAAATAATGGAAGTACAAAATGTTGAACATGACAATTTTTATGGAGCAAACCTTTTCTAGAGCTATGGATGCTGTAAGTCCAGACGTCAGCATGGCAACGACTTCTGGGTCAGGTCTTGCCACAGGAAGAATGTGCTTTGAGGGAACCTGTCATACAAAAGTTAATGCTAATAAATGTATAGCCCAATTTATTGTGATTTAAGTGTCAACTGGATACTCCAAGAGAGTAAAAAAGTGCAGAAATAGCAAATCTTGTAAAAATTAGACATGATATTTTTCAAGATGGTATACCATTGTGAATTCAGCATAACTTCCAAAAGTCATGAGGGCAGCAGGAGTGCCAACTTTTAAGTTATCAACAGAATCACCTACTGCAGCAATTATTCCCACAGCCTACAATATGAGGAGATTGAATTCATAGCCAAAAAATGGAGATTAACATTCAGGAACATCAATGATGTAATACTGTTAACCAAAAACTAGAAAGAGAAGAATTCTAATCAGCTCTCCCCATCCAGCTCTAGTTGAACTAAGAATCAGCTTTTTATAAGAAATTCTTTGAGGAACAAAACAGTGAGTTGTGACCATAAGATGAATCACCAAATAGCAGTACACAATGTAGTAACTCATCAATGGAGGGAACTATGCATAGAGTTCCATAAGTAACAAACAGTAAGCTGTGATCATATGATCAGTTACAAAATGGCAGCACACACTGTGTACATGCACACGCACACAGGTTCACATATGCCATACTAGATGTTCAATTAATCAGTGAAGAACCTTCTTGATGCAGGACAGTGTCTTCAATGAGAATTTTAGGCTGTCCCACAATCAGGTAAGGTGGGCTAAGCTTTAGTTCTTAGGGTTTATGGTTGAGAAGGCAAGATTAGGATATAAGGACGTTTAAAGATTGTATTGGTAGAGGTATGGGGCCATTTTGGATCCAAAATCAAAGGTTTCGAAATGCCGGATTTTCCTCTGGAGAGAGGAATATGCAAGGGGTTATCAAATAGTAACAGTTCCATCCTTATCAAAGATTAGCAAATAGTGACTACTCAATTCACATGTCCTAAATTGATAGCACTTTAACCCTCACAAGTTTCTCTCAAGATTCACTTTAATCCCTGAAATTTGATTTGTAGACTAATTATAAAATCACGTGACAGTCACATGGTCAATATCCGTCTAATTCTAAACAAAAGTTGATGGAGGGTTGGCATTGCAACTTGACCAAAGGTGCCGGGGCTTGATTGTCATTGGAAGTGCAGAGGCCAAAGTGAGATTTGAGCTAAGTACAAGGGTGCAAAGTGTAATTTACCCAAAAAGATTAAACAAGAATTCTCAATATATGCAGACAAATATCATCCAACCAAGGCATTTCAATTAGTATTTTCTCCCACCTCAAAGCCAGCATCAAATGGAAGACGGGAGCGAATGTCTTGGTTGTTGCCACTGAAATAACGACCAGAGCTAAAATTAACCTGTCCACAAAATAGTCATGTCAGTAAACATTTCAAACTGAGAATAAATTTCGATCACCCTTAAAAGTTTTACCCCTACCTAGTTTGATCCTCAAGCCAATTCAGCTTGACCAGACAAGGTCAGTTCATGCCATGAACAAAAGGATAAAAGCATGTGAGGATTCAAACTCCTAATCCCCACCCCCAGCCCTCCAAATGGAAAATAGAAAGAATAAGTGAAAAAATAAATTCAAACCACAATGACCATTGTTCAACATTCTTGCTGAAGTTGAGTGACTCTCTAATCTAGTTGTCAATACTACAGTACAAGCCGTGTTGCTAGAACGATTATTATTATAGAGTCCTTGGTGGTTAATTGCAGTCCAGCCTAAAAAAAAGAAGGTGGGTGAGAGAAAAAAGGGGGAGGGACCCACAAAACAGGCGGCAGGAAATGGAACATTCTATATCTGAAGGCGAATTACTCTTAACTGCTTGCAGTGGAATGAATTGAAACCAAGGAAATATTATCCAAAATAAAGCCAGCAGCTCAAATCTAAATTTTGAGTTGACAGGCTCATTGATGACCAAAAACTAAACTGAAATTTTACAAAGAAGGAATAAAAATACAAACTCATTAACTACCACATTCTAAGCACATGAAGAACAAAAACTACCCAAGCAACTACCATCCCTTGATAGGCATGTGACTGTTCTGCATGAATGAATGACATTGTGCCACACTGCAGAGCACCAGGACATCTATTGAGCAACCACAGGCAGCCAGTCATGCAGTTGAACTACCAAATTAAATCCGATTAAAATGTAAAAATCAAGCTGAGGAGAGCCACAAACTTACATCACTAGCATTAACACCAGCATAAATGATTTTCACAACGACATGATTCGGTTTGATTGGTAACCTCAATGGAGTATGGACTATGCTGGTGGCGCTACGAAAATTGTGACTCAGGGTGTGAACAACTCTAGAGAACAAGAATCAAAGAGTCGATGTCAAAAACTTAATAAACCATCTCTTGGCTATTCAATAAAAAGGAAGACATGACAAATAAATCCACTGTTTCGAAGAAGCTGACATGAAGTCATGTGTGCAGAACTGAATGAAATAATCTAATGAAAATGAACAAATGAAGAGAGGCATATCCTGAAGCTATGTGTAGAAGTATATCAACCACATGACAGAAACCACAGCTTAGGATGGATATTTAAAAGCCTATCACCAAGCCAATTGCATAAAGAAACTAAAAAAGCAGAGGTAGATGGATTGTTCTACAATCATAGCTACCAAATCATATCCATAACAAACTTTATAAAAAAAATACAAAAAATCCTATATTTCGTTTTATAAGAAAGCCCCTTGGGCAAAAGAAACCAGTAAAGATGTGTGGATACTATATTTGCTGCAATTGAAAAGCCAAAAGTCATATCATCAATTAGTTTTCTGACAACAGCTGACACAACTTGACGTGTTTCATTTGGCTACAAGAGACAAGTATGTTGCTTTTGTTTTATTTTTTCTAAGTAACTTGAGAGATTTAATAAGGAAAAAAAAAATGAGGGCAAGGAAGCAATGACCCCCTGAAAACAAGGCTGAGATTTGCAGTTTTGCACCGAGTTTAAACTGACAGAAGGCATAATTCAAACTCTAGTCTAAATTTGTTTCAATTGCCAAAAAATAACAAGTAAAAAAATTGATAGATAATGCTCCTCAACTGTAAGCCAGCCTATTTGTAAGCACTTCAAAAATCAATCCAAGGACGGTAGGAGGGTAGGACAGGATACAATTCTAATCTTAGTATTACTTATGCAAAATGGCTGCTCTCAGAGTCAAAATGTCCTTTTCTCTGGCAAAAGAAACAACCTGCTGCAAGAAAATTTGTACCAACTAAATTGGTTCAATAATAACTCCTGTGTTACATGATACCATTAAATTAAAATAGCTACAGGGAATTTTCTGGCTAACATAAGGAAATCAAGGTATTCACTATCTTTTTATCCCTTTTTTTTTTTTTTTTTTGGAGGGGGGGGGTAGCTCAAGGTATTCACCATCTATCTATGACACAAAACATACAAATTCAACTCCTAACGCTAAAGTAAAACAACATTACATCACAGACTCATTAACTTTAATAAGCATAGATAACTAGCGCATTGTCAAGCTGTCCAACTAAAGAAAAAAAGCAAAAAGGATAATAAGAAATTCTACCTCTTCTTATTCCCTTGATTCTAAATTAAAAATCTGACTGATATTCACTTACATTTTCTCAAAGCTCTGAGGTATTTGGAGATTCAACGGTGCCATGAATGAAGACTTTCTCCCCAATTTTGAAGAAGGTAACAAGTATTTTGCTTCTTCCATGGGAGTAGGCCAATACTCCATGCCCCTTCGTTTAGTAATCCACAAACAAGACCCAGCTTTACTCTCATCCCTGATAAGCTCAAAAGCACCTGAAAAAATTAATGCAATGTCAAAATAGTAAAATACTGGCTGAGATTGACTGTCCATGGTACATCTTGTGGAAATTTTAATGTTTCAAAATCTATACTACTGGTATCTTCAAAGCAAAAGGCGTATACTAGTGGCAGAAATAACCATTCCTGCAGCACCTATTGCCCTGCACACTAATACAAATTTATAGACTCAAAATAGGATGTAAAAGAGTTTCAACTACGGTCTACTGCCCTCTCAAAAGGTCTTTGCTCACCACTAAATAGAATTGGCTTCCAAAAAAGCAAACTATACAATTAACTTGGCATCCAACTCATGTTTTCTGTTCTTTGTTGTTCTCAATATGAGCATACACGGTTTGCTAGGTTATTAAAGTCTTCAATGAGCAGAGGGAGTTGGACATCGAAAGTAAGAAAGAGAGCATGGTAAGTTGGACTGGTGCTATGTATGACTAATTCATGGTTTTTGAGTTTAGAGCATGATTCTCTAACCTCATCCAAGTTAATTCTAAAATTCAAAGCTTCTTGATAGTTTAGCCTTTACAGCCACTTCGGTACCTAGAGTTGCTTGGAATCTTAGGTTCTAAATTTTGTTCAAGGCTCATTCGTGATGAAAGATCAAATTCACAAGTGAGTTGAAGTTTATAATCACTACTATGGTATTTCACCCAGGGGCCTATGTGTATATGTGATTTGATTCAGATCTAATTCCTTTTCAAACCTTGAAATGGTATATCACCCTTACCCTAGATGAGGAGCACTCTCCACATATTGGTAACCCATGATTGCAGCTCCTACGTAGTTGAGTTCTAGCATTCAATGACTAATTCTAAATTAAAGGGCTGTTTAGACCAAATAATATTCCACACCTGTTCTTTGTAAAACCTTAACTATGTAACTTTTGAAAGGAATAGTATTTGATATAGAGCATAAGTTAATTTTGTTCTGAATCTGTGAGTAACTCCAGCCAAGCTGTATATTTGCCCCATCAGATTGTTCTTGGGATTTATATGGAATTATAGTCAAGTGATGAGAACCTATGTAGATTAGATATGAGATTTTACCGGACCTTATCTTAGGCATTAGTGAGGTGTATTTTTGAACCACACGAATGGCTTCTTGTGGGATTTTATGTAGACCTCATCTAACACCACAGCAAAGAATATGTGGATTGTTGGCCAACTGATAATCAGACCAGTGGAATTACTAACTTATCTGGCTCATTTGAATTGTTCATGGACCTATTAATATTATCAATATGACTCATATGACGACTGAAAAAGACATTGATTATATGAAATTTTATCATCTATATAAAATCTTTTTTCTAAGGAGTGTACATGTATAATCAGTTTTGAAACGTCCCATTTTGTACTGTTTACAGTTCTATCCCTATAATTCATTATGGAATGGTCCTTTTAGCCTCATTTTAATATGTTCCATTTATTCTTTGTTTTATCCTATAAACTTAAACTTGATTCTTCCAACACTAGTAGTTACTCAGTTATTTGGTTCTCTGTTTTTATTGCATAACTTTTCATCAAAGTGATTGGTGAATGAGCTGGGAGAACTTTGCAGGCAACTAGTTAGGACATTGAAGTAACCTTTATCCAATGAACATGGTCCACCCTGTATAGACAAGGCATTAGCATGGAGTCCCATTTTATCATTTGAAGTAATAAAAAAAAAAGTTGTAAAATGCAATTCAGGCCATTTTCCTTTTACTACTAAACTGTCTAAACATAACTAGTCAAATGGCTGGTGTAATTTATCCAGGACTCCCAACGCCAATCTTAGAGGATGTAGAAATAGAGAAAAAGCTCGTCCAATGGAGATTTAAATTGGATTTGACTGGAGGGAAGCTGCAATATTTGACTAAAACTTCTTCATTTAGCAAATCTGCATTAATCTCATATTCAGCAATCAGTCTATCATTATTTTTCATCAGGTTAAAATGTGTTACTGACAACATGATTCAAAAGCTGACGTATCGATTTTCAAAGTTGATTATTGCAAATATTGCAGCCATAAAATCTACAACAGGATAGAGAAGGAAGTGATGGCAATTACAATTCCACTTATCACCACTTTACTTATCTAGTCTCAGCGGGAAAATGAAAGGCACTGTCTTGACTTAGAATATGCAAAACAATATTAAGGAAACATGCTACAGAACATACCTTTCACCACCATTTCCATGGACACGTAGCCCCCCATTAAATCAATAAATCTGGAATCCACTTTTGAGGCCAACTCTGTTTGAACAAACTGCAGGCAGAATAGCAAGTACATCAATAGTGACAGAATGTTGTTTTTGCAGCATATTAAGCAAGAAAAGGCATTATTATCTGCTTGACCCCATTTATTTACTGAAATAAAATATTAAGGGACCTTTGATTGGATCGTGCTACTATTTTGCAATATATAATTTTGAGAGCCCTTGTCTAAAAAGTTGATAAATTTCCATTAATAGAAACTTCCAGTAAAAACCGGAAGAAATTGTGGACAAAAGGAGAGGTGGATGGATTAGTTGTTTAAATATTACAAAAATGAGGATTGATAACATAAAGAGAAAAATATACTTTATGACAACTAAATCTTATTATTCGTTCTAGAAACGGGAATGGAATTAAACATGAGGGCTGCAAATCATCATGTTGATCTCCCTCCATGATCCAGAAACAATAAATCGTATCGGATTGCCCCAAATTAAGCAATCCAAGAAAATAAAGTTTTCGCGGGCGAATATTTACTCTATATCTATTTTAGTTGTAGGGTTAGCTCATGACTTCTCAGAATAGATGAATTGGTTCCTGGTTCCTTCCGCCATCCCGACCAATGAATCATTAGGATCCGTTTTCAATAGAATTTTCTGCATTCACGGGTTCCGTCGTTCCCATCGCTTCTTGTTTAATGGTTAGGTCTGAATTCTACAATCGAGCTCTTAATGAAATTTGTTCTTGAGTCAATTTTCTCAGTCTTTATTGGCTCTTCATATGAGACGAGCCTAATTACTAGTCGAGGGGGAGATTTTTAACCGAACGAAAGCCTTAAGTCGAGAGTCCCATCCCCGGTAATCAATTTCTGCTTCTGGCTCTATTCTTCCAAATCGGAGACCTGCTCCATTTGCAATGTCTTTTTGATTCATCGAAGGGTAGAATTTCCTTCCAAAGACGTTATCTACAAGCATGCCAGTCAGCTAAGCTATCGAATGATGGAACTTAAATCTTCACATGCTTCTGACATTAGTTAATCATCAGAGTGAAGGTCATTGAAAAGTGGTGGCAATAGAACATTATTTTGTGGCCATAACTACTCTTAGTGTCAATCCAAAATTTTAATATGGTTCTTCGGACAGGTTTGTTTCATTAGTGACTTGCAACATCCATGGCATAAAGCAACAGTTTTATAGTAAATATAACATTTCCATCAGCTGAGTACGAAAGGGGAGTAATTGAGAGTTTCCAGCATTCCACAGGTCAAATTTCTTGGGGGAATAATCGAGAGTTACTGGCCTTCTGCAGGTCAAATTTCTTTTTTTCTATTGAACACAAATATTTGCGAGTGATGTGGGTGTCATTAAGTAATGTGAAACCCTATCTTATAACTATAAACAGTACTCGATCACAATCTATCATTACATAATGTAAATCCCTTTCATAATACTATAGACAAACAGTACTCAATAACAATCCTGTTATTCCCTCCCACATAACAGATACACTAGAAAGATCAGAATTTACCTCAGGGCAAAGCACATTGACACGAATTCCTTGACGCTTATAGGGAACAAGTGATCTAGTAAATAGAACCACTCCTCCTATGAAAATATAGCCTTGTTAGGACCCAAAAAGTACATGAAGAGGCAGAAAGAAGTATAAAAGGACAGGAAAACCCAATAGCATGGAGTAGCACAAAATACAAACCTTTGGAGGCAGAGTAAATGGGATCAATACGCATCGGATAAAGTCCTGAAGCAGACCCCATGTTTATGATTACACCAGGCTTTTGTCCAGCTTGCATGGTTTGAACCTGCGCACCAATTTTAGATAAATGAAATAGACTGACCATCTCTAATGTGAAATGCACAAGATTCAAACAGTCTAAAAAGTCAGAAGAAGCCAATTTGCAACTGGATGGAAATTTGTTGTGGAAGCTTTAAATGGAAAAATTAAGCCCCATCGACAACACCCCCCCCCCCCCCAAAAAAAAAAGGTCAAACAATAAACAGTCACATCAATGCTGTAAACATGGAGGGAGGTAGGGGCTAGCTTCTCAATTCATGTGTCCATAACATCAAGCATAAGCCTGATGCCTATGTCGATGACGAGTTATGATTGGTCTTGTAACCAACTCATCTAAAAACTTAAATGGTTAGAGATGGTGTAGCGCAATTATCTTATAGGCTCAATACGCCCCTTCCCCACCATAAGTGGGTCAATCACATACAAGTATTGTAATTAGTGGTAGGTAGTGAGATTCAAATACAAGAACTTTGCCTGCTCTAATACCATGTCAAGTTACAAACAAGAGAGAGAGAGGTCAAGAAACTGAGAAAGCATAACCCATATAAGGGTTGGCTCCTCTACAACTCGTAGAATGTAAGGGCTGGCTCTACTCTTAACAGGTCTTGTTCATTAATAGTTATCTTTTTTGTAACATATCTCAATAACATGATGAAAAGGTTATGCAAGCTTCAATAGTGAAAATAAAAATATCTTATAAAGTTGTTTAACGAAAAAAATCTGAAGATAAATTTAGGGTTTGTAGGACCAATCATAGGTCCTACTATTCTGCAACACGGAGAGCCTTATCAATAGGCACCACTATACCCACGATCAAAATTTCGTTTCGAGAGGTCGTTTCGGTTGGCTCAGAAACGAAAACGTTTCGGAAACAATTCGGAAATATTTTGGATGTTTCAGAAACATTTGAAAAGTGACAAATATTAAAATACAATATTTTGTATTTTTCTCAATGAAAATTGTACAACATCTATGAAAAGTTTTAAATTCATGTTGACACAACTTATTGTTTTAGCATATAGCATTGCATTTTGATGCATTTTTCTATATTCTAATTGCTTTGATGAAAATAGTAGTTTTTCATTATTCCACTAGTGTTTTGTTTCGGTCTCTACGGAAACGAAAACGTTTTGGCTGTTTCGATGGAAACAAACGGAAATTTTGTTCCTTGCACTATACCTTATGGCATTCTAGAACCTGACATAGAGGTCGCAATAATACTTATTTTTACTAAGACATGAGTTCTCTTTTAAAGTTGTAAAAGCTTGATATACAATGTTAGGCCTATTCTATAATAGCTTAAGTTATTGGGCCAACTGATAGTCTAGTATAAGATCATTGGTTCCACAAGATACTAGATTTCAAATCTCTATGTTTTGGTTTCTTTAGCACTATTTTTGTTGGTGAGCACTTTGTTCCATGTGTGTTTACACCTTTCATTCTGTATGTCTCTCTCCATATGCGAAAAGGAGTCACACAACAGGGATGGTGCAAAACTTTGATATACATTGTTGGCCTATTACCTAATAGCTTAAACTTTTGGAGACATTGGCTGTTTAACAATAATATAATAATCATTGTCATACTGTTGATACTCATTACCATGGAAGGTCAAAAGAACTTCAAAACCACGCCCACCAAAGCTAAAGGAGACTGAAGGGAGTTGCGGGAGGAAACCGAAAGTTAGGTATAATCCAAAAAAAAAGTTTCAATCATATTCCACATGCTTGATACTATGAAACAGACCCACAATAGACATTTTAATTGCAAGACCAAATACATCTCCATGAAATGGAACGGCAGGGAATAATCATTCACAATGTGACTTTGTTACCGAAGTAAGTCTTGAAATCTTGATAGTCTATAAGACAAAGAAAACCAATGCAATAGGAAAATCAGATGCGTTTCCGGACATAGACCATTGAAAGATGCATTTCCGGACATTTTTCAGTTGGCCAGGAATAAGCAAGTGAAGGTGAAGGATTGCTTATCCACTCTTTCAGGTGAGATTACTTGGTCACCCAAGTTTAGAAGGAATCTTCAAGACTGGGAGGTGGATTCCATGACAGCCTTCTTTGGGATGCTCTCTAACAACCCCATTACCAGACAGAGAGAGGGAGAGGAAGAGGATAAGTGGATCTGGAGGCCCTTGAGAGGGGGTCTGTTTACTGTCTGCTCCTTTTATTTTTCTCTTCAAGGAAGACAAGGAAGGGGGGCATTGTATGCTTAGTGGAAAGGTATATGGAATACTAAGGCTCCTTTTGAGGTAGCATTTTTTGTTTGGACAGCATCTCTTGAGGCAATCCTCACTAAAGACAATTTGAGGAATAGGAGGCTTTGGGTGATGGATTGGTGCTACATGTGCAAGACCAATGGAGAGTCGGTGAATCACCTCTTGCTCCACTGTTCTGTGGCTAGAGAGGTATGGAGTCTAATTTTTGCTATCTTTGGGGTGAACTGGATTATGCCAGTTTCAGTGGCCCAGTACTTTGACTGTTGGAGACGGAGTTGCTCAAGACGGAGAGTGAGAAATGCCTGAGATGCAGCCCCTCATTGCATTATGTGGTGTATTTGGCGTGAAAGGAACCACAGAGCTTTTGAAGGAATAAAGAATCCAGATCATGGCTTAAAGGGAATTATACATGTTTCCCTGGTTTTTTGGTTGAGAAAAGATGTCCCTTTTTGCTTTACTTCATTTGTTGATTTCTTGAATGATATGTATACGCCTATAGATATATAGGCGGTTCTCTTACATGGGTGGGTGTATAGGGTTCGCCCCCAGATTTGGCATTTATTTCTTTTAAATCTCATATTACTTATTAAAAAAAAAGGGAAAATAAGAGAAATTCATGAGACAAGATAAAGCTGAAAAGTCGTGAGTGAAACAGATAACACAACTACTTATGTGAGAGAAAAAAAATTTTAGAATGGACTAAATTTTTATGAACAGCACATATATGTGTCACCTTAGAGCTAGAGGGGGCAAAAACGAAAACTTCAGTCAATTCAGGTTGAAGACCATTAATGAAATAGATTACAGAAAGACTGACATAGCCCAGCTCATTCCAATGCAAAGAGAGGGAATACAGAATGCCTTTTAGCACAAAAGTAAAGAGGTTTACATAAAGCAAATGTGGAGCATAGATCTCCTACACCTATGCAATGATAAGATTATAGCTCCATATTCCTTTTTAACATTTTAGGAAGGGGCATGCATGGAGAGAAATAGAGAGGGCAGGGCAAAATAAAATTCCCACAATATGTTAAAATTTCACTTTCTGGCTAAGCAACTTTGAAGCCACATCGTTAGTGAAGGCTAATTACAAATATAATAAAGATGTTAGTGATTTCTCATTGCAAATATATTAAATATATCATCACTCTCGATCTAGTGAGATAGTTATGAAACAGAAAAGTCCCAAAGCAATACAAGGAAGCAAAAGGTTGTGTATGAAGTTATGAACACTTAAAATGAATTGGCCTTCCTCCCTCCCGACATGCTGCCACTGAGGGCCAAACAATCGATTACTTACAATTATAGATTGAGAAATCTCATGTGAAGATAGTAATTGCAGTCAGCTATGAAACCCATGGCAAAAATTTAAGCATGCTGCAAGGTGAATGCAGTCAAATAAAATTGGAAATTGATTTCACCATCGAAAAATACACATGAACCATAGTTGAGAGCTCATCCTACTTATTTCATTAGTCAAACTAGTTCTAATTGTAATTTTAGTTTAAAATTTTGGCAAGTAGTCATATCTCAAGTTTCCACTACAAATAGATTAGCCTTCACTGAAAATTTCAAAATACTCAGAATTTTCTTTAGATTGTTAGATTCTTTGAAATAAATTGAAGAAAAAGAAAGTTCAAAGCTGTTAACATACCAAAGTGTAAATTCTCAGTGAAGGTCACCAATTGACATATTACAGATGTTATCAGTGCAATCTAGTGAGACAGTTTTGAAACAAAATCATCTGAAAGCAATAAAAGGAAGTAAAAGGTTAAATGAAAAATGACTTTCCTCCCTCCAAGCATGCTGCTGCCGAGGGGCAAAAAATATATTTCTAGCAATTACAAGTTGAGAAATCGCATCTCAATATATGTATATTAATTGCAATCACCCCTTTAAAAAAAACTTAAGCATACCGCAAGGCGCGTGCTGTCAATAATTGCAATAAGGTTCACATTAATAGTGCGTCTCCATGAACGAGAACCATCACTTTGACCCTCATAGAAGGGCACAGTATTTCCAATACCAGCACTGTTAATACAGATATCCAAGCCTCCATAAGTCGCCAAATGCTTTTCAAAAGCAGCAGATAGTTCTCCTGTTCGTGCAAGAAAGATTACAAAACCTACCAACTTCTCCTGAATTAGAGGTCAAATTTGAACATTGAATAAAACTATAGCATACATAAACATAATGCGTCTTGGTTTCCATAAACACATATATAATCCTTCTTGGTTTCCATGAACTATGGGAATAAAGTTGGAATTAAGTGAATTGATCTTCTACTTCTTGTGAAAATAATGAGCTCCAAAGCAAGATTAGACTTCCCATTTAGTAGACAAATGATGAAAAGCTATTGAATTGAAAGAGTGTCATTTTCATCAGGTTAGTATTAGCAAAGGATTTTGTGAATATGCCAATTGGCTGGGTTACTATGAATGAGATACCGCAAGGGTAAAGCACTGAAACTATAAAACCTCTGACCCTATACCAAAAATATGCTTTTAACTTATACATCAATCTTCTGTTCCTTGAATCTCTATTACAATATAAGCAGCTGTGCAGAGTTGCCTTTAAAGATGCAGCCATGACAACTATTAGGAAGACTAGAAGTCATAATTATGTCTGTCAAGGTACAGCAACTTCAAATGCGCTTGTTAGGATCCCTTGCCTTAATATGAACAGAGGCATCCCAGGCCCTATGGTATATTATGGATGAGCCTAGGTGCTAAAGATGTAACATGGTTCTCATGACAGAGACATTAATGGATTCCTTATAAAATGAATTACAGCTTGGCATTTCAAGTTTGGATTATATCCAACATTTTCCATTTGGAATATCGAGGATATCTCTATTTGAATTTTGTTATAGACAATGAGTAGCTTTCTAGCCATGTTTATGACTGTCGACCTACTTGTATTAGTCACATCACATCTTATAAATAGAGCAGATGGAAATTCCAACATGGAATGAAATCTGGTATTCTCTTTTTCAACAAGGGCTGCAACTTCCTTTCCCTCTTTGGAGAAATCAACAATTGTAACAAATATTCCCTTCTCCGCAAGAGCCACACTAAGAGCTTTACCTACATGCCACAACAATCCAAACAAATTATGAGTAATTCAATTGCCCCGAAAGATCCAAAGGAATTGCAACTCTAAAGTAAATAAACATCACCAACAAGTTTATGTGCATATCGTACATCACAAGTTTATGTCCATATCAATTTGAACATCAAAATAAACAAACAATTACAGCATTCTGTGTTTTGCAACATTATAAGATATAAGTCCAGTTACATTCCTAAGATTCAAATATCTAGCATACTTATTACACACACACCGGGGGGGGGGGGGGGGGGGGGGGGGGGGGGGGGGGGCCGGAAAAAAGTTCTGCATGTGTAACCTTAAGAAGATAAGCAAATTTTTGTGAACTTAAAATGGAACTAAGGCTGCCATGGGCCCCTGTCATGGCAAAGATGTAGATGTCTATTTCTTCCCTTTACCACGGTAAAGATCCAGAAATCAACATAAACCATAAGAGAGGAAAATTATTTTGGGGGTGGAGAGGGGGACGCTTCAATTTTATGACAGGTTCAGAATCCTCAAAGCTTTAACCAAGAAACATAGAATTTCAATGTGCATTATTGTCTTACTGATTTAAAAAATAAAAATAAAAAATAAACTCCAGAAGGAAACAGAAACCCTAACTTCTACCATTGACTATAAAGTTTTTTGCAGTTTGGAAAGACTGGTTGGCAAAACCATATTATTATGGAAATTATCTTATAGGCAAATACAACAGCCACATTTTTTCCCCAAAGTATGAAAACAGCAAGATATCAAACCACAGACCCATTTTCTAGTGCTGATGACGATTTATATCTTTTTGTAATTGCTTGAACATGTTGAGTTATCAAAATTGTCCTTGTCAGATTTCTAATGTACAACAGTGGATCTAATCACAACCTGCTATATTGGACTATTGTATATGGGAAATCTTAACCAGCAGATGCTTTAAATAAAGGAATGACGGCCAAATAGTGTTTGAGATTATATTTTTTGACGGTGTGCAATAATTAATTATGAATTTCAAACAAATAGGTTTGGCCTTCGATTTTTTTGCCGTCAATTTCGAGATGGAATTATGTTGAAGACTGGGTTGAGATTTCAAAACTTTATTGCCAATATCACATACAAATATTTGACTATTTATGTGCAAGAATAGTGGAGCGTCCAGCCCTTTTTCTATTCACTAGTTAATCTATGTAATTAGCCCGCTCTCAAAGTTTCTCGTACTTTAGTTGAAAACCCATAACAGTCCAAAGTTTGTGCTTCAGATAGCATTTTATTAAGACAATTTTTTTAGCATTTCAAACTTACTTTTCTTCCTTCTGAAAGCAAATAAAGTACCTCCAAAACACCAACAAGCAGCATCTTACATACCAGAAAAAAGTGACTTTTCGTTCCTTAACCAACCAAAAAATTATACCCAATGACTCTTTTATACTCTGCGCCTATCCACAGGCACAGCCAAAAGCACAACCATCCTTGATCCCTAACAGATAATCCATCTTTTCGAGTCAAAAAGATTGATGAACCAATTATGCACAAATTCATCAGGATTATACACGTTGTCATCTATAAATAACCTAAACAATCCATGATACGTATATATAATCGATCAACCTTAATATCCCAATAAGAGTTACGTTTCTTGTATATGCCCGAGAAATACAGAGAAAAATAAAATGAAAGTTGTACCGATTCCAGAGGCACCGCCGGTGACCAAAGCTGATAGGCCTGGTTTGAGCTCCATTGGCTACCGAATCTAGGGTTTGATGATTGATCGTAGTCTTGAAGTTGGACAAGAGAAGGCGGTGAACAAGGCGGAATGGACTCCGCTGTGTTCACTGGTACGGCTTTATTTCAAAATAAAATATTAGCGCTATCCTTTCCCTTTCCAGGTCTCTGTCTCTATGGAAAATATGTAAAATAGTTTTCCTTGTTATCTCCGGGATGACCTGGCAGAGAGGCTAGATAGAGAATATATACTCAGCCGGTTATATATGTCGAGGATAGTAATTAGTTTTTTATTTAGCAAACAAAAATTTGAAATCTATTTTCTCCCTAGCCAAATAAAGTCGCTCGTAGGACTGCTGAAAAATTACACCGACTCGGCTAAACCAGACCGGTCCAATATTTAAACCGATTCAAACCGATCATTTTATAGATAGATAACGGGTGAATTTCAACTATATGACTATATTTGGTTCGGATGTTGTGCTTTCATTTTTCCAACCCAACCTAATCAACCCGGCCTAATTTAGCATTTTACACTAAGAATTTTTTTTTTCACCTAACCCGACGCGAATCCAACCCGATCATCCATTAGGTCAAAATTGATTTCAATTTTTGTCAACCCTGCGGATTCGAATCGGGTGGCGAGTGACCAATAAACCCGACCCACTGACCTGTGAACACCCTTAATCGCTCCACACTTTTCAATTTTTTTTTATCGCAAAGTAAACAGGTGAACTAGCGGGTTATTATAAAAAATAAAAGCCACAAAAAATAACTATCAAACCAGATTCAATGAGCCAAATTTAAAGTATATTTCTGTTTGACCATTGCTATCATGGTGTCATGGATCGACACTTTGTGAGCTAGGCAGTTATAAGTGAGGCTCGTGCAGCGCTTGCCAAGTCAGTCTGACAAGCCAGCCAAACCCGGATCATCTCATTTGGAAGCTAGAATCGAGGGTTAATGGCCAACCGTCAAGCAACCTCCGTAGAGTATCACACCCCCAACTCAATTTCAAAGTCTTTCTACCTATAGCCTGATCTGCAGCAAGGTAATAATTCTTATACTTGAAATCGACTTCTTCTTTCTTATGCTAGCTGCAGTAGCCCCTTCTCTCTCTACTCCCTCACTACTTCTTTACAACTCTCTCTATATCTCTCCTTCTCTCTCTATATCTATCTTTCTTTCTCCCTTTCTCTCTTCCATCTCTTTCTCTCTTGCTTTCTATCACTCTCTCTTTTTTTTTTCCTTACACTATCTCTTTCAACTTGTTAGGTCAAGGCCTTAGGCGTCATCTTTCCCCCACCAATTTTCATTCACTAAATGACTTATACCTAGGTGCCAACTCCTATTGGTAAGGTAATTTAAGTCAACTAATTACTTAAGATCATTAATTTTTTACATAAATACTAATTTACATACCTCTTAACTAGGCAATATATGTAAATTACGTAATTAAAGGCTTCACATGGAGAATGGAAATAAGTAATAAAACATATTTCATTGATAAAAAGCATCGTTACATAGCTCACATTATGTACAATACATGCCTCATAGCTTACAAAAAGTAATGGGGTTGGAGGAAGGTAGGAGCATACCCCTTCCTTATAATAGCTTTCCAAGCCATTTGTAAACTGATACAACAAAATGTGACATCCCCACAAGGAGTTATAATGGGTCTAAAAAAATATTTCCAAGGAATCTGACAAAACCCTTTTACATGCATCTATACATGACCCTAAACTAATTTTTTAGCCCTTCAGAAAAATTACAACACCTCTCCTCAATAGGGCAAAAACATGACTAACTTGGATGCTACTCACCTTGACAAGGAAAAATTTACGCGTGCATCTGACACCAAACCTACACTCTTAAACTCTATACAATATGTACAAATGAGTTTGGATTGGCACGAAACTATAAAATGAGGACATGAGCCCGGCCTTGAAGTATAGCTCGTGACACTAAGTGCGCGTGTGCACACATGACTGGATACGGGTGAGGCTATCTTGCCCCTCACTAGGCTGCATTTTTGGTTGCTATCTTGGGCCATCCTTAAGGTACCAAGGGGTTGTCTTGGACTTTGTTTGGGCAACCCTTAGGCACAGGTTTGGTACACTTTGAGTGATCGTAGAGTGCGAAAAAGCGGACCACGACACTCTCCCCTACTCGAACTTGTTACTGTCCTCAGTGACACTTCAATTTTTGACGATTATACTTTGATATTGATGTTGTGTTACCCCTTGGACTATCTCGGCACTCGATGAGCTACTTCACTGGCTCTTGCCTCTCGAAGATATCCGGCTAAAGTGGGGCACACGACTTGGCCACCCCCGAGCACAAGCTGATGCACAAGATCCACTCCTTTTGAGGAAGTGGTTGATATGGCCTCCTTGGTTGGGCGCCTCAGAAGTCCGTCTCCAAGTCGCCTTCTCGAACGCTGTATTTATTTGGTCACCTTGACCAGGCGTTTAGGAAGTCTGTTTCCAAGCCGTTTTCTCGAACTTTGAATTGATTTAACCACCTTGGTTGGGTGTCATAGAAATTCATCTCCAAGTCGCCACCTCAAATGCTTTATTGATTTGGCCACCTTGGCTGAGCGTCATGGAAGTCCATCTCCAAGTTGCCTTTTCAAATGCTTATTTGATTTGGCCACTTTAGCCGAGCGCTTTAGAAATCTATCTTTAGGTCGCCACCACGAATGCTTCTTTGATTTGGTCACCTTAGCCGGGTGCCTTAGAAGTTAGTCTCTAGGTTACCACCACAAATGCTTCTTTGTTTTGGCTACCTTGGCCGGGCATCATGGAAGTCCGTCTCCAAGTCTCCTTCTTGAATGCTTCTTTGATTTGGCCACCTTGGCCGAGCGCCTTAGTCGCCACTTGAATGCATCCGCACACTTAAACTTTGTGCCCCTCATGGACATTGGTCTTTGATGCCCTCTCTGTGTGGCCTTGAAAGTCCGTCTTCAAGACCCTTGAATGGAGTTGGAATCACTGCCTCCTCCTTGCCCCTTCATGGGCTAAGTGTTGGCTGCCCTTTCGGCTTGGCCTTGAAAATCCATCTTCAAGACCCATTTTATGGATTTGGGAACCGCTCCCTCCTCCGAAGCTTCACAATGCTTACTTGAAGTCCCCACCCTTCCTAAGTGGAAGTTGTTAACAGACACCTTGAATTCATTGTCCCGACCATCATCCCATAGGCTCTTCCCATTTGGCCTCCAATTATCTTATGATCGAGGACAAGCTTCCAAACTTGTTGGTGGGCATGGCGCGATTAATGTGCAATTTGTGTTATCCGTTGCACAAGAAATGGAATGGCAACATGGCAATCACCAATCCAAGACAAATTTGGTATTCCTCTTGAAGTCCAACCCAAGGATAGTTGTAACTAGTCCATGGGCAGCGTCGAATATGCTCTCTCATGAACAATCTTTGATGTTAGGATTAACTTGAACCTGCCACCAATATCCCCACGTTGAATCGGCTAAAGCAATCTCTTCTAAGGCTTCTCGGTCCCGTCAATACGACCTTTGATTTGGTGTTAACACCCTAATCACGCTGGACTTGGAGTTCAACGCTGCTTCCCTGTGTCTAGGCTGGAACATCTTCTTTTTTGCCACTCTAGACTTTGTGAGTTTGATGAATCCGACCCATCGACAACAAGCAAATATGCACCAGGATATCTCAAAGCTGTTTTGGGTACCACCGCCCTAATGGTAGCAAAGTGACATCTCGCAAGATGTGACTCACAAGCCAACTGTCCCCTTGACAGCCCTTCACTCTATCGCCATACTCCGATTGCTTCAAGATACTCCACTAACGACAATGCACCCCGAACTCAAACGAGGTGAAACATTAGGTCCACACGAGCTTTGCACGATTATTCGGTAGTTTTGAAGTCAAATCCCTTCATTGCCACTCTTACTTGAGTTAGAGTAAGGAAACACCCCACTAGGTGTGGCTCACCGGCCAACCATTGCTCTTTACTGCCCTTGACTCCATTTCAAATATTCAACACTTGCACGCCACGCGGTCCGTTGCATAGGTGACAAGGAATGGGACCTTTATGCTTGCTCTCTCTTGATGAAAGTCCTTCCCGTGCCCTTAAAGTTATTATTGTTCCATCCATCTTCCTTAAAAGATAACCCAATATTGGCTCCCCCATTCTTGGGCTTGCCCGCACTTGCGGCTCCCTCACTTTAGGGTTTGCACTTGAGATGATTCTTGATATGGCTCCCCCACTCTTGGGTTTGCCGTATACTTGAGACTTGCCGTTTTCCATACCCTTGCTGGTTCATACTTCCCAGACTGTTGTGGCTCAAAAACATAGCCTTCAAGGCATTTCATTACGCTTTTGGGCATTCACGCCCCTTGTTACAAGCTCTTCTAGTAAGTAGAACAACTAGTCCCTCATGGACACGTCTCCCGTGTCAAGCATTGGGCAAAGAACTTGCTTGACAATATCACTCGCGTGTCACAGATGTGCACTAAGCTTCATTAGGCCCGCCGGCCTCTTTACTTGTTATTCCGAAAAATAATAGCTACTTGAGTTCTACTTGAACTCCTCCTATCTTGGCATTGTTACATAGGCCTAACTATTGTTCCGTGTGTGTTGTCCTCCACTTCCATGGCTCTTTTGGACATACATGTAGTAGCTTTGGATGCTTTCTTATCCTTTTTAGCATCCATTGTACCTTTGTCAACACGTTGGCACAAGGCTTGACACTTGCATGCAGCGTGTCTCCCACCAATGCTTTGGTTTAGCTCCACTTTATTAGCACGAATAGGCACGCGGCTTGGCCCTTGCACTTCTTCAACTTGTGCTTGGCCCACTGTTGCTCCATGCCCCCTTTGCCACTCCTTATTTAGGGGTGTGTCAACGCGATAACACAATTGTTGGAGCCTCCCGAGTCTTGCCCATCCTCTTGGGCTTGTCCACCACACTTCTTGATGGACATCATCTTGCCTTATAGCCACCGCGGCATTCCATCCACTGAGTCCACCGACATAGACTCTCCGTATTTGAGTCACCATTCTTTGCTCCTTCATTGCTTCCTTTCATTTTTGTAGCTGGACGGCACCAATTATATTTCCCACGGTCTGTTGTGGGGCATAAGGGTAGCCACTATCTCGTTGTAGCTTCCCATCAACCATGCTCCGATACCAACTGTCACGGATCAACACTTTGTGAGCTAGGCAGTCACAAGTGAGGCTCTTACAGCACTTGCCAAGTTTGTCTGACAAGTAAACTAAACCCGGATCATCTCATTTGAAAGTTAGAATGGAGCATTAATGGTCAACCGTCAAGCAACCTCTATGGAGAATAGGTGGAAGTAATAAAACATATTTCATTGATAAAAACCATCATTATATAGCTCAGATTATGTACAAAACATGCCTCATAGCTTATAAGAAGTAGCGGGGTTGGAGGAAGGTAGTGTTGACTCAAGGTTGATCTCCATGTTGATTTTAATGATAACTAAACCTTGTATTATTTTACTAATGTATTTGCTTAGTGTGCAGATTAATAAATATTATATTTTAGACTTAGAAGTCTGACTTTAAGTCTAATATATGTCGAAATGAATACGCAACAAGTCAAGTTCAAGCAATGCACTCCAAGAGTCAAGCAATGTACCAAAATAGAACATTAACACCTATTCCAACTTCAAACAAATGTCTTGCATTCGAAAAGATTGAAGGTGTTCAAATGAAGATTTCATCAAGTATGCATAGACTCGTGAAGTTAACTTGCATTCAAAGAGATTGAAGATGTTCAAAAGAAGACTTCATCAAAGTGTGCATAAATTAGTTGAAGATGATTTGATTGAAAAGAGATTGAAGATACTCGAGAAGAGAATTCATCACAATTGCATAATCTTTACAAAGAATCAAAGTGAAGACTTAATCTAGGATGCAGTGAATCAATGAAGATGATATGTACTCAGAGAAAATGAAGGTGTTCAAGAATAGACTTCGTCAAACTTATAGAAGTCTCATTGAAGTGATCCAAATAAAAGAGAGAGCTCGGCAAATGAAAAAGAAAGCTCGACGATGAATGAAAGAGCTCGGCAATGAATGAAATAACTCGACAATGAAAAAGAAAGGTCGGCAACAAAGGAAAAAAGTTAAGTAATAACAGAGTGAAGTTCTGACAGTGTGGAAATCAAAAAAAGATGATTATCAAATGAATAATTCAATCCAAATTGAATAGAGAACAATCCTGATGTATTGAAGACTTTGATTGATCATCATATCCCAAAGAAAAGATTCCTTGAAGATCTTGTAGTTGTACTGAAGCTAAACTTGATCACGAGAAAACAAAAGCAAGATTTATGGGTAATGTGTCGACACATGAAAATGAATAGTCGACATATAAAGACAGAATCCAAAAATCTAAAGACTGAATATTCAGGTGTCGACACATGGAGACAATGGACAACATCTGAAAAATACAGACCAGATGTGTCGACACATGGACTCATGTGTCGACACCTGAGAGATAACGACTAGTTTTTCTAACGTTATGACGGACTAGACTTGCATTAAATGAGCTCCAACAACCTCCAATGGACGAAATCAATACAGGGGTTTATATACAAGCTTCTAGCTGCATTTATAAACAAGAGACACAATAAAATCAAGTACCACTAACTGATCAAACTGAAAAATTTGAACATTCTTTTTGTTTTTCTTGTGTGAGCTTTTATAGTTTTATCCACTCTTGATAGAGAGTTTATAATTCATTTGTCTATCTTTATACACCTGTAAGTGAGAGTTTGAGAGTTCTCTTGTTAAAGAAAAACTCTTGTAAGTTTGAGAAAACTTAGACAAAATCACTTGGTGGCTGGAAGAACTTGGAAATAAATTCTCACACTTGGTAAATCAGCATCCATTATGTAATTAGAGATTGCATAGTGGAAGAAGACTTCAATGGAATCTTGGGGTGACGACGTAGACCACGAATTGTGGTTGAACCTCGGTAATTCTTGGTGTGCTTTCTATTGCTCTGTTTTTCATTTATCTTTTGATTACATTGCTATATAAATAGATTGATCACTGTTATTTTGATTGGATTAATTTTAATTAATCTTAATTGCCATTAATTTTTAAAAAACTCAATTCACCCCTCTCTTGGGTTGCCTTTTAGGCTAACAGGTAGGAGCATACCCCCTCATTCTAATATCTTTCTAAGCTATTTGTAAATTGATACAACAAAGCATGATGTCTTCACGAGGAGTCATAATGGGTCTATTAAAATATTTACAAGAAATTTGACAAAACCCTTTTACATGCATCTACATATGACCCTAAACTAATTTTCTAGCCCTTCAAAAAAATTACAACACCTCTCCTTAATAGGGCTAGGACACGACTAACTTGAATGTTGCTCATCTTGACAAGAAAAAATCTACTCGTGCATCCGACACCAAACCTGCACTCTTAAACTCTATACAATACGTACAGATGAGTTTGGGTTGGCACGAGACTATAAAATGAGGACATGAGCCCAGCCTTGAAATATAGCTCGTGATACCGGGTGCGTGCGCGCGCGCATGATTGGATATAGGTGAGGTTATCTTGCTCCTCACCAGACTGCATTTTTGGCTGCTATTTTAGGCCATTCTTGAGGCACCAAGAGGTTGTCTTGATCTTTGTTTAGGCAACCCTTGAGCATAAGTTTGACATACTTTAAGTGGTCATAGAACGCGAAGAAGCGGACCATGATACATGTCAATGACTGAAACGAGGAGGAGAACAGATAAATAGTTGCAATAAGGTTTCAGCAATACCGGTATATTTATCAAGCCACTCACAACTATATAGTTGTGGCGTTCTCATTTTAAAAACAAAAGAAAGGATGCCGAATATATAATTTTTTGCATTTTGTTATTTAAACTATGTTATCAAACTGCATTAAGTGTCTAAAAGATGATTGAAGCATGTGAAGGCTAGCATAATTTATACCATGGCAAGTATAACATAGGGATAGTACTTATTGATCTACTATTTGTAATATATTTATAAATTTATTATATTTGGTTTTGATAAAACCACAACTAGAAAATAGACCACCACCTTATCAATATGTTCAAAGGGAGCCAAGACCAATGAGAAAATCCAAACATCATAGAGAAAGAGTTTATCACCCCTTATATACTTATAAGGATTGACAGTTCTATCGCTCTCTTTAAAGAAAATTTGCGAGAAGAAAAGCTTTAAAAAAAAATTAAGACACCATGAAATTTAAGTCTCAAAATTAAAATTTGCAATTTTAAATGAGATTAAACTCAAAATAAATTGTTATTTTGAGTCATTAACAGTAACCTCTTGCTATGCACAAAAAAAAATAAAAATAAAAAACCACAAATTTTTTTAAGAAAAGTTGCATTATTATTTGTCATCTAAACCTTAAATTTTATTCAGTTTACTTGATTAAAACAAATATCTATAATTCACAGAACTCCAGATACTATACATAGAATATCAATGCATATTAAATAACTAATGAGAAAGATAGACATGGTTTCAACTTCTAGTGATAAGGCAAAACATGAAAGTAACAGTTATGACATATGGTAGTTCATAATAGATTTGCATTTACCTCAAATTGATTCAAAGAAAAATAATCATATTATTTACAATTGATTGGAACATAGAAATTAAAAAAAAAAAGAAAAAAGAAGCACTATCAGATCCCATTGAAAAAACTCGTCCAATTCAAATTGAGACCGATAAACATAAATTCAGAGAGTGATTGAGACAAAAGAAACCGAAGAAGAAAAAACCCTATGCATTTGATAAAACAAAAAAATGTAAAAACTCTTCAAATTTAGAGTTAAAAAAATTATTTCTTTCAAAAGTTGGATAAGCTCACAAACTCATATCTCTTATTAATTGGGAGGATGTTCAACAACATAAAACAAGACTAATTTAAACAACCAAGTTCAAATATCTAATTAGCATGTTATCTTATATTGATATATAGCACATAAATATGTGCTTGGATGTATATATCTGCATGTAATATTTAAAGTGAAAGAGATAATGTTTAAGTTTATAAGTTTTTTTATTTATTGCATTTAAGTTTAGAAAAAGTGGAAAGATCATATTTATTAGGATTAGGATTGTCATAAAAAAAGGATTAGGTTTATGTGTAATATCCTGAACCTCTATTATTTAATTTAATATGAATTTTTTAAATTTTATAATTTTTAATGAGTTCTTTTGTCAAAATGATTAATTAGCATAGCAGAAGAATTTAAATTTATGATAAAAGCCTAATGAAATTAAAAAATATCTCTCAATAATGTAATATTTAAAAGATATAATGACATATTGCGACCAATCAACTTTATCTTATATCATGGTTGGAGTTACATATTCATCCAATAGCATATGGACATATGCGTGTTTATGATTAATGAATTCAAAATTATGAGAAAAAGCATTTGAAATTTTAAGTTCAAATATCAAATAATGTTTTGTTATTTATAATAGTATAATTTTTTTTTTGTTTTGTTTTGTTTTTTTTTGCTTTTTTGTTGTGAATCAACTACTCCCATTGCAAGTTCTTTACAACTTCCAAACCATTTACACGTGGGTTCGAGTCGTTCGACTCGACTAAAGACATCTGTCAACCCCGTTCTGGAGCAAGTGGATTGAGCAATCATTACAAGAATATATAAAAGAAGGTACAACGTTAACTCTACATGGTATGAATAATGAGTAGGACAATACGAGGTACAAGTATCCAAAGCGCATATCTTTTATTGCAGGGGTCGTCTTGATATTTGGCATTAATTTTCAATTATACGTGACCGTTTAATTGGTATTTAATTACCGTTAGGAGCAACTAATGAGAATCTGAACCGACTCAAACACGTAATCACAACTCAAACAAGACTCGGTGTCGTCTCTTTCTTTCTCTCTCCATAAATTGGAGCTATACATCTTTACCGAGAATCAATATTTGTATCTATCTACTTTGTCTGCTTGGATGGAGGTGCGAGCTTCCATATCGAGCAAGTAGAAGCCGTGTTCACAGAACACTAACTCACAGTTAAAACCCCAAAATTCGAACCATACGAAGTTGAAGAGATAACCGCGACGATGTTTCCGTGGAACATCGCCAAGTCAGCGGAGGCGATGTTCTCTCGGTGGGCAATAAAGAGGGTGTGCAAGTTCTTGTTGAAGAAGAAATTAGGGCAATTAATTCTTGGTGACATCGATCTCAACCAGCTCGACGTGCAGCTCAGCGCCGGCACAATTCAGCTCTCTGATCTGGCTCTCAATGTCGACTATCTCAACCAGAAGGTAAGCTTAATACATATATACATATATGTATATATTCGAATTCAGAGTGCTTATGTTCGTGGGTTGCTGAATTTTGAAAATTTTGTTGAACTTTAGGTTTATATACTGTTGTTGGAGAATTCAATTGGTGTTTAAACTATAAAAATTGCGTCACAAAAAATGAGTGGAAGGTTTGCACAAAGAATTAGAACTCAACTTCTGTCACGAAGACTTTTTGTTTGACAATACTGTCATCTCTAGGCATAGATGTCATGTGGGTGCCATAGAATGTAGGGGAGACAGTTCGAGGGATTGATGGTTGCTAATAAGTTCGGTAATTTTATAAAAATGCACAAAGCTAATGCGAGAGTTTGTCAGGTGAGGGAGGGCAGTGAGGTGAATAATACCAGGGTTTTAGATTTTGTTTTTTTTTTATTGAGTATTTAGATACTTTTCCTATAATTATATTGTTTTGTGCTGTTCACTATTTTGCCTTAGGTGGGGCTTAAGGGCACGTTTGTTTACTGGATTGATTATGGGGGATGAGGGGGGATTACATTTCCGGTCCGGACAAAGCTTGGGTTACCTCATCCATCTGGATTACCAATCCCTCCTAGAAATCACATACCTTTGTTTGGTTGTCATAGGATGAGGCAAGGGATAAAAGCTTCGTTATCCAATCCCACGTTTGGTTCAACATGCAAAAGAAGAGGATGACAATGGCTATTTACAACCTTACCCGTATATTCAAACTCAATTTACAAACTGGGTTTGGTGTTAATCAATATGCCAAAAATCATTAACAGAACCAGTTTGACATTTTCTTACTTGGGCAACATCACAAGCAACACATGCATTCACTCAGCTATTTTATATTAGCAGTGCCCACCATTATAAAAAAATTGAAATCTTGGTTTGCTGTATATGCACAACTATCATTCCTGATCAGATTTTCTGGGTTTGTTTTACTGCATAGCTATCATTCCTAATCATATCTTCTGCAACATTAACCATGAGGCTACCCAAATAAGTCAATCACCACATTGTTATAATGAATAAAATCAAAGTATGAAGTAAATATTCAACGTAAACTGCCACAAACTTACTAAATACCATCTACTAACATGCCTCATCCTATATTACATGCTAGTAACCATTCCGAAATGCTAGTACCCATTTTGAAAAAAAAACTTGGTACTGCACGTGACATAATGGGTACACAACTTCACCAAAGCCACAATAATGTCCACGATAATTTAATAATACAAAACTAGGCACACCTTGTGCCATTTCGGGGACATGTGGTTATTACTATCACCTAGCCTATAAAAAGGTAATTGCATACCCAACAACATCATAGATAACTACTATTATATATTGTCTTCCCGGTTAACAAGCACCATCATCAGTCAAAATGTACCCACCAAGCAACCAACAAATTCATTCCACGCAGTCTTCCTCCGGCAAGCTGAAAAATAGGTCCACTTGTTGTGCATCATTCGCAATAAGTGATTCTGCCCTCAACCTTTGATTAGAATCAAGTGGCAGCTTCCGGAGTTCCCCATTCGCTAGCTTCTTTGCCTCAGACAAGTCATGTGCATACCCAATGCGGTGAGCGATCTCCCCCATTCTAGTGTTGGCATTGTCAAAGAAAGACCCAAAGGCATTTGCCATCTTAGAGAGACTTTTTGAAATCCCTTCCTTTTCCCTTCCTCTTTTCTTAGTTCCAGTGCTAGAACCACCTTTGTTTGAGGAGTGGCCAGTAATTGACATTGGGGAATCCGATGTGGGTGCCTCCAAAGGTATGTTATAACTCTCATCCTCAGCTTGTTCTGCCCTGTCAAATGCTGAAACTGCATTAGCAGGGCCTTCTGCCAATTCTCCAGTCACCCTATCCTTGCCAAACAAGAGGCACCACTCGTTATAGTATGGGAATGGCTTGTTGTGCATGTTTTTGGCTTCAAGATCTCTCTGTAGCAGTCATATAAAATTCTATTATGATTTGACTTTTAAGTATCAAATAAATATTATATTAAAATGATAAATGTTCAACTTACCGTTGACGTAGGTATCCCACACATCATCATTACAACTTGTATCATTTTCTCAGTGTCATTCCATCCAAAGCCACTGATCCTCAACATGGCATAAAGGCAATTGTATTGCTTTCTCCACTGCTTCAGCTTCGACTCAATATGGGGTGCAGCCCGTAAGTCAGTTCTAGGGAAGGAATGACACTGAGACAGCATTGAAATGCCTACTTACTATTCCCCAGATCGAAAGAAGTTAAACTTAACTACTCGATTCTTCTTATGGTGCGCTAGCACATAAAAGAACATCGTAACTTTTCCTTCTAAAGTCACATGAGATAACCCAGTAACATTTTGTATGCGCATACACAATTCCATGAATGCACGCCTATCCATTCGCAATTGATCAACGCACTCCGTGTCACTTTTTTTAACCAATTGGTTGATGTGTGCTATTTGTTTCTCAAATGGATTAGTTCCAGTAAGCAAAGGACCAGTTTCCTGGTCTTCTTCTTCTTCTTCTTCAAACAAGTCATGCGGTTGGACTATATACATAGCACATGTATAGTTTATGGTTGAAACAATTTGTTGTATGCCAATATATGCCTCAATCATTCTATCTGAGTTATTATCCATCTATCAACTTGTATAACGGCTGTATGTTAAAATTTTTTTTACTAAGTACTTATAAATTAATGCAAGTCGTGTGAAGAACTAGGTTTAAAGCCATTTGTAGCATAAGCTATAATAACTCAGTAGGATAAAAAATTGAAACCAATCATTCTTAATTTAGTAACCACAAACCATAAATATTACGCATCAACCACAACCACATTATATAATATTCGAAAGACGAATTTACTAATTGTAACTGCATTTAAGACAACTCATGCAAACAAAACTGGAAAAAAAAGAAGAAGCTATAATCAATATTATTAGCATGCTGAGTAGAAGCCCTCAAGAATCAATCAATGTTTTTGTTCTAATAGAAAAGCCCTCAACAATGACACACTCATATTAACAGAGAAAGAAAAATCATACATGAAATAAGCCTTCATTGTGTATAAGGAGTTGTGAGGGTGCAATGGCTTATGCTTGATGTTGAAGATCAAGGATGCTGATAACTTGCTTCAATTAGGGGGGCTTTCAAATGCTATGGCCAAGGCAAGAGGATGCAGATGAAGACCACAGTTGGGTGGTTTTTATAAGGGTTTTGAATTGGTGTGGCTTCTTCAATGCGATTGAAGATTGGTAGGTGAGAATTATGTTTTCCGAGACGATCAGTCTCAACCAAATCGCAGAAACCCAGTCGAATCCTTGGTTATTCGGCTCGAATCTCTCATAAAGCTTGCAAAAACTCCATCAATCTCAATCGAATCTTTGAAAATCCTGCTCGAATCTCTAATAAAGCTTCAAAGCAATGTCTTTCGGCAATAAAGATTGTGTTTATGGAGATTCAAGAGGGGTAGATGAGGTGGGTGAGAGGGTCACACATACGAAAGTCGATCTTCAGATTTGGATTTGGTCTGCAATGGGTTGGGCAAAGGGGTTGGTTTGCACAAGCTAAACAAATAGACGTTGCCTTTTGCAGAGAATAAATGGGGGATCAAGAATATTTTGTTGGGTTTTGTGTTAAAGGGCAAGATAGAAATTTTACAACACTCAACTTGTGTACCGGATGTCTTATACCACCTCCCCCATGTGATGTGTAATCCCTCATTTTGGGCCATTTGTCATCCGGTCCGGAGAAGTAATCCAGAACAGAATTTCTCATCCAAACGCATCATAAGTGGGCGTACTGGATGTACAATCCAATCCCAAGTGCTTAATCCGGTAAACAAATGGGGCCTAAGTGTATGTTAACTGCTTTTTCTCAGTGGAGATGTTAAATATTCCAAATGTAAAGATAGCTTAGGATACTTCTTCATTGATTTCTTTAGTAAAGTTCTGTCTCTCAAGTAGAACTTTCCCAAGGTTGGATCATTGGTACTAAATGCAGCAGTTGGAAGCTAATTCTTTCGGTTATTTGACATTGAATTGGACCTGTCCTGTTTTATGAGTTCACAAAGAGAGAAGGTAGTAGGTCGGGAAGAATCCCTTTCTTAAGTGAATCCTTTATTTAGATACTGTTAATTGATGAAATTGTATAGAAAACAGGATTCAATGGTGAAAAAAACAAATCGTTTACAACTTTGGTCTTTCAGAAATCTGGTTTTTTGATTCCTTGTAGAGATTTGATTTAATTTTGTTCTGTTGATTCAAGTTTTATAGGGCTCACAGGCTTGACATTCCAAATTGATTTGCTTCTGTGCAAGGGGGGTGTCACACCTCTTGTCATCCTTCCTAAAGTTTGTCAAAAATGGGTAACATTAATAGGAATTTAGATATGCTAGGTGAACTCAAAAATGTCTTGCTTGAGGATTGTTTTTCAATTATGGTCAGATAGTAATTAGTTAATTTATGGGTATAAATTTAGACAATGATCCTCATCCCCAAAAAATAAAACCCACTGGAATGCTTCAAAGAATTGTTTTGAAGAGCAACAACAAAAATTCCGTGTTCCCCTACAAAAGAAATGCACTTTGTTGGGTTACCTCACTTGAAGTGGTCACCTTAAGATATAAAAATGAAATATCATTTATCTGTTGGGGTTTACAACTTATAGTTTAGGTTATCATGATTTAATATGCTACTCCATCCATGAATTCAACCACACCCCCCCCAACAAAAGAAAAAAAAAAAAAAAAAAGTTTCCTCATAGTTGTGATGCTCTTTTATGCCTTTTGTTTCAGTTTGGTGCTGCGGCAGCAGTTATTGTGAAAGAAGGATCAATTGGCTCTTTGTTAGTCACAATGCCTTGGAAGGGTAAAGGTTGTCAGATTGAGGTGGAGGAGCTTGAGCTAGTGCTTGCCCCCTGTGGGTGTGGGGAACTTAATTACCAATCTGGTTCTGAGACTTGTCTTACCAGGCAAGATGGTAACTGTTGTATCAGCCATGACTCAGGAAAGCTTGAACATGAAAAGGTGGAGAATGCTGCAATGTCCGCTTCTGTGGATGTTCATGAAGGAGTTAAAACCATTGCTAAAATGGTGAAATGGTTGCTCACTAGCTTCCATGTAAAAGTCAAAAAACTGATTGTCGCATTTGATTCCTCTTTAATAGAGAAAGAAAAGAATGCAGGGTTTTACAGAACCTTGGTTCTTCGAATTACTGAAGTGGAATGTGGAACAAGCATTTCTGAAGAGGTTACTTCGAATGCTGATGCTACATTTGACAACTTTCTTGGGTTAAATCAATTAACAAACTTTGTAAAATTTCAAGGAGCAATACTTGAATTTCTTCAGATGGATGATGTTGAGAATCAAACCCTCCTTCCATGTGCTTCAGGAACAACTTTTGGTGAATGGTTTTCAGGATGTTGTCTGTTGAATGCTAGGACTCCAGTTGTTACTGGGGAAAGAGGTGGATTTTCGGGGACCCTAAAATTAAGTATTCCTTGGAAGAATGGTTCATTAGATATCCACAAAGTGGATGCAGATGCTTACATTGATCCTCTAGAATTAAGATTTCAACCTAGCTCCATAAAGTGGTTCTTATATTTGTGGGAAATTCTTAAAGATTTGGGTAAGAATGGCAAGGTTCAGGCTGATTACCAGACAACAGAATCTTCTTATTTCAACGCAGCATCTCGTTGCTGTTCATCAACATCAGGTTCTTGTATAAATTCAATTGATAAGGTGATGCCATGCAATGAAGGTTCCTCCACTGATTTAGGTTCTCCAAGGGAGAAAGAAACAGTAAAAGATGCTCTGCTACCAGAGTCTCAACTTATATCAGATTGGGTGCCATTCTGTATTAATAAAAGCAATAAAGACGGGACTGAAGAAGAACCAGATTTTGGGGCGAGGTTGGTATCCTTTCTTGTGGTCTCAATACCCTATTAAAGTTGCTTATGCTCCTGTTAGCGTCTATTAAAGTGGTGTATAAAAGTCAGTTGCAGGTTAAACGTCTCAGATTTGCTACACATCTTCATGATTTTTTCTTTTTTTCTTTTAAACTTTTTAAAGTAATGAATAAATTCAAATGGTAAATTTGTGTTGTAATCATACCTTATCAAAACTTTGCAGGTTTTGTATTATTCCTTTTGCTAGCTTTGAGGTATTTTTCTCTACTAATTCATTGATGACCATTAGCCCTTTGTAGTGGGTAGTTTTTACTACATATAGTGTTGTTAGTAATTAGAGGCCTTAAATTTGTGAATAAGAACTGAAAGTATCAGTTTCTAAGTGTTTATGTCTATTATGTTATTTCTGATATTACCTGCAGTTCAACTACCATTTTTTGAAGTTATATTAACTGCTACAGTATACCATGACATTGATCTACTTGCAGCATGGAGCAGTTTTTCGAATGTTTTGATGGAATGAGAAATTCTCAATCAGCATTAGGAAACAGTGGGATGTGGAACTGGACATGTTCTGTTTTCAGTGCAATAACTGCAGCATCCAACCTTGCTTCTGGATCTTTGCACGTGCCCTCTGGTATGAACTTTAATATCATTTGTATAAATCAGAAAATGCAATGTCATTGTAGTATTATATATATCCAGCATTTAAAGTTTCCTCTAGTTGCTGTTGTATTTTCATCACCTATAGTTCATTGTTTGTATAGGCAAGTTAAATTAACTGTAATCAAAGAATCCTGAAGATTCATAGGCCGGCAGTGGAGATATACTTCATTTATATAAATCTTTGTGTGCACATACATAAATTAAATGATACCTCTTACGTATTAATTACACATATTTTTATTATATTTTTTGAATTTCTTGCATTATATTTCCCTCTTTTATGCTTGCCAAAGGTGAAGCATGAAATAATCAATTTCAAGAGGTGAAAAGTTGAATGCATAGATTAACCTTAAATTTTTTATGTAGAAAAGATGCTAAATCATAAGGTGAAGTGCACAGCTTATTGTTCCCTTTATGTCACTTAACTAATAGCTGTTAACTGTAATAATGCATGAGGAATATATATTCTTGAAATTTGAGTTGTATCAATGATGTTAAAACAAAGTTTAAATAAATCTAAATGGGTATAAAATTCAAATTTGATGATTTTCAATTATTATTATTAGTATTGTTTTTCCACATGGAGGCATCATACCGTTCGAGATAGTGCATTGGTTAGTATTAGAAGTTGGTTTAAAATCATAAAAACATGCTGATCCTTGGCCTAGGCGATGTCCTTTGTCAATTAGAGAATGCTATTTTATTAGGGTTATCCAAATAGGTAAGATAGATGATATCTTATTACCTTAATCCTTTTTTTTTAGATAAGTATCTCATTACCTTCATCTTTTATATTTTTTGACAAGTTGAAGAAATATATAAACTTCATACTTGTATAGAAGAAGCATCAAAGGGGATGCAACCCATATATCATGCATAGAGTAATATATCAGGAAAGCAACAAAAAACAGCAAGCAACCCACAACTCCTATACACTTCCATCGATTCTACAAAATCCCAAAAATTATCAAGGTTGGGGTTCACCCCGACAACCAACTGTACAAATACCTTAAGAAGAACTTTTCAATCTGACAATAGCTACATGAAAGGTTCTATGGTTCCATTCACCCCATATAACGAGGCTAGAATGAGCCAAAGCCAAACTTTCCTCTGCTTCCCCACTTGACACCTCCCCCACGCTCCTAGGGAAAGCCCATGACATCCTAAACATATCAAGGGTCAACTTCCAAAGTCCTCTACACACATGGCAGTAAATGAGCAGGTGAGACACCGATTCCCCATCTTGCTTACCAAGACTATTACATAAAACTTTTACTTCGAGGAAATTATAAAAATTTGGAATGGTAGAATTTTTTAATTCCTAATTTTGTTAGTGAGGCCCTGTTGTAATCAGTTTGGGAGATGCACTTGCAGTTTAAATTGTAGCCATAAACCTTTGGGCATGAGTTGGCTTATGAGTTGACACACACACATGCCCAAAAGCTTGTGTCAGTGTGTCTCAAGGGATTTTTCATCTTTTGACCCCCTAGGGAGTGCTTGAGCTGTCTGTGGTGTCATTGGATGTTCTTAATTTGCCTCATTTTGACAGGGGCCTCAAACGCATACGCATTAGGAAATATATTATGGACAAGCAGATTAAGCCTCTCACGCAACCTGCTCTTGGGTGGAACAATTGCTCGTCCTTGTTTAATTTTTAATTAATGATGTATATTTACGCATAAGGTTTCTGTTAGTTCTCATATATGAAATGTGCATGGACTTAAATTTATCTCATCATCTGTATGATCATTTACTTCATATCATTTTGTTGGTGCAACTATGATTTTCTTTACCTTCCACTTTTACAGAACTGCAACATGTTGAAACCAACCTTAAGGCAACTGTTGCTGGAGTTTCTGTTCTTTTTTCCCTACTCGATGGAGACCAGCAACATTCATGTAATCTAAAAGGTGATCAGACAAATGTTGGTTCATATGCTCATTATCTTGGTGCAAAATTCCAAGACATGCTTTTTGTATTGCAGGTAATGGTTATGCTTGGAGTTTTTTTCGTGTTCCTATTCAGCTTTACTTTCTGTACCCTACATTTATCATTGCCCAGCTTTCGCTTACACTAACTTCCATATACGATAAGGTCAACAGGTATGTCCTCAAGGAATGAATTTTAAAGCAACGGTGGAGCACATTGAGCTTACTGATCACTTCAGTAATAGCGATAATGCTATAGAATTCGGTTGGCATGGTTGTAATGATGATATTGAAAGTCAGGTGGTAACGATCCGACAAATGCAAGCTGCAGTTCAAGGTGTTCTCCCTCCATTTTTGTCATCTGCCGAAGGTGCTGATTCAGAGAAACCAAATGGATCGCTGGCTGCAGATTTTCCGGTTACCATGTCTCATATGGATAGATGCATTAGTAGAATAAATTGTAAAGGTATATATAGGGATGATGTAGTCAAGGTTACCTTGCTCAGAACCTCAGGGGGTACTCAGTGCCAATTTACTGTAAATTCTAGTTCTTCTGATGACAGTATTACAGGGCCAACATCTTTTACATTAAAGTTGCCATCGTTTGTTTTTTGGGTGAACTTTCATTTGATAACTATGGTTTTGGGTCTTTTGAAAGAAGTTGGAAATTCCTTTGAAATGAATAGTGCAAGAGATGGTTCTACTTCTGAGGATTTCAATAGTAAATGTTACTCTTCATCTCATGGGGAAGTAAAAAGGAGTTCTCGCCCTTATTTGATGACATTGGCTCCAGAAGAACGCTTCAGAGGTAATATATTCCTCCCCACTGCAAGGATAATAGTGTGTTTCCCTTTTGAGAATGGTGGAAATTTTAGAAGCTACACTTCCTGGGATCAGTTTATTGCTCTCGACTTTTCTTCACCACCAACTTTGAGTGAGGAAAAAGTCATAGTCACTAGTCCAATTCCAGTTGCAAGTTCGCAGAAAAGGTATTCTTCAACAACTTCACGGTCCTTGCATTTGAAGATGGGCAACCTTGACATCTACTTAATCAGCTCTGCTTCCCATAGCAAAGTTGGAAATAACTCATGCAGCCTACGGAAACAGAATTTTTTTGCGGAGAACATTCTCTCTGCCACCAATGGAAGAGGTCACCTTTCTGTTATTAGTATGCTTTGGCAGGAGGGCCCCGTGACTGGTCCTTGGATAGCAAAGAGAGCCAAGCTTCTAGCTACTTCAGATGATTCGAGGAGCGGAAATAGTTTTGTGGGAAAAGGTCATGAATTTGCCTCTGCAACTACCGTTAAAGATACGGAAGACTTCAGTACTCGTGCACAACAAGAGATGATTTTTAGCTCTTCATTTTTCCTGCATGCTTATCTGTCTCCTATTATGATCAATCTTAGTTCTTCTCGGTATAAGGGCTTACATCGTCTTTTACAACAGGCGATTGATGGATTATCAAGCATAGTGCGTGATCCAGCCAGTGGTAGGAATGATTCTTCTGCATCTCAAACATCAATCCTTGTAGAATGTGATTCTGCAGAAATTTCTGTCAGTCTGGAAATGGTAGAGACGGTCAAAGGCTCAATCCAGAATGAACTTCCTGGCTCGTGGCATCGTCTAAAACTGCAAATTAAGAAATTTCAATTGCTATCAGTCTCAAATATTGGCGGAATTTGTGGTTCCAGTTTTCTTTGGGTCACCCATGGCGAAGGCAATTTGTGGGGCTCCATTACTGGAGTTCCTGATGAAGAGTTTCTTCTGATCTCGTGTAGTAACTCTGCAAAGGGCCGTGGTGATGGAGAAGGTTCAAATGTATTGTCTTCTAAATTTCCAGGTTCTGATATTATACACCTGTGGGAGCCAGAGACTTCTCACGGCTATAGTTCCATAACAGTCAGATGTGGCACCATTGTTGCAATAGGTGGTCGCTTAGACTGGTTGGATACAATATCCTCCTTCTTCAGTTTGCCCTCTTCTGAAATTGAACAAGCAGTTGACAACAGTTTGAATAAGGGGAATTCTGTGGGAAGTTTTCCTTGTGAATCTTCTTTTGTTCTTAATTTGGTGGATATTGGTTTGAGTTATGAGCCCTATTTAAGAGGTTTGATGATTAGTGAAGTTTCTGAATCCGAGTCCAGCTCAGTGAATGTCAACGAAGGAATGCACGGACAGTATGTTGCTTGTCTCATAGCTTCTACTTCTTTGAAACTTTCTAATGACAAACTGGCGGATTGTATTGACAGTGACTACAAAATTAGAGTGCAAGATCTAGGACTACTTCTTTGTGCAGTGTCTGGGCCTGAGAATGTTGGTGGCACATATAGTGTAGAACATCTTCACAAAGCTGGCTATGTTAAAGTTGCACGAGAGGCACATGTTGAAGCAATTTTGAGAGTGAATTGTAAGAACGGCCTTCTCTGGGAGCTAGAATGTTCTGAATCACACATTTTTCTGGACACTTGCCATGATACCACTTCTGGAATAATTCATCTGGCTGCTCAACTCCAACAGCTTTTTGCCCCTGATGTGGAGGAATCAGTTGTTCACTTGCAGACTAGGTGGAATAATGTTCAGAAGGCACAAGAGAATGAAGAAACTAGGATCTTCAATGGTGATGCTGCACCATCAACTTCTCAAGCAGATGCATCACATCTAGATATGAAGAGAGAGCCTGTTGTGGTTAACTTGATGGATGAGATTTGTGAAGATGCATTTCAGTTGGCTGGACATTGGGATGGCCTATCTGATTCTTCTGAATCACAACTTCATATATCAGTTGATGATACTTTTCTTCTTGAAGACACGTCTAATTTAAGTGCCAGAAACCCTGGAAGCTTCCCACATAATTTGTCTTCAGCTGGCTCAATGCCCTTTAATGTATTGGGAAGTAGTCAGCCTTCATTGTTACAAAAAAGCTTTCCAAAGTTTATAGAAGGCTATTTCTTAACTGAGTTATGCCCTCCGTCAGAGCTATCTCCAGACAAACAATCATCTAATGAGATACTTAAATTCAAATCCAGGAATATGGCAAAAGGAGATGTCAAAAAAGTAAACAATGGCTGGTATGGGGATGCCTCATTAAGAATTGTGGAAGATCACGTTTTAGGTGTCAGTGGACAACTTGTAGCAGAGGAAATTGACGATTATGGAAAAGTAAGGGGGCGTGTACTTCTTAAGAAGATTAATTTCATCTGGAGAATGTATGATGGATCTGATTGGCCTAACTTTCAGAAAGATGTCCAGCATTCTCCAATTATCTGTGGAAGGGATAGGACTGTCTGTCTTGAGCTTGTATTTTCTGGAATGGACTTACAGTATGAAATTTACCCTGATGGTAAAACAAGTTTATCCAGGCTTTCTCTCTCTGTCCAGGATTTTCATCTCAATGATAACAGACAGGATGCACCATGGAAACTGGTAAACTTAAAACTGCGGGAACTCAAATGACTTTTACCTTTCTTGCCTTATTTTTGTTTGGATAGGGTTGAACAGTTGTGTCCTTTTGTCTGGAAGGTGTTAGGATATTATAAATCCAAAGGTCATCCTAGAAAATCCTCTTCAAAAGCATTCAAGCTGGACTTGGAAGCTGTCAGACCAGATCCTTTGATCCCTCTTGAGGAGTATCGGTATGCATCCTATTTATTCCTCTTTCTTTTTGGTCTTTATAACTGGGTTCTATCCACTTGATTGATTAACAGATATTACTAGTAGATGCTCCTTAGATGTATGATCTCAGGGGATCTGTGTTCCCGTTGAGGGTAGCAGCTTCCTGGAAGCCTGCTTAATAATTGTCATGGGGATAAACAATGAAGTAAAGGAGATTATAGAATACTAATTTTTTTATTTTATTTTTAAAAAAATTCCCCTTCAGGTTACGCATTGCTTTCCTTCCTATGCTTTTGCATCTTCATCAGAGCCAACTTGATTTTCTCATAAGCTTCTTTGGGGGGAAAGGCTCGTTTGCTGACCAGTCTCCAAATGCTCCCCAGGATCTTAGTGAATCGGAAGCATTACCAAAAAGCGGTAGCATTTTTTGGGGCCATACCATCACTGAGGAGGCATTGCTTCCTTATTTTCAGGCAAGTGATTTAAATTATCTTGTTTACCAAACTCTGAATCTTGCTGCATTTTAAAAGTAAATTATGATAAATATTGGCATGGTTTTTTTTTGTCCAGAGTGATGGTGACTGATTAATAGTGATGTCTTTGTGTTCCATCGGCATTATCTACATTTTGATCTAGTTGCTTTTGACTCATTAATTGCATAATCTTATCTAGGATCCTGGTTATTGAAAGTTTAATTTATGGATGGTATTGAATTTTGCTCCAGAAGTTTGAAATGTGGCCTGTTCTTGTTCGTGTTGATTACATTCCCTGCCGTGTTGACCTAGCAGCATTAAGGGGTGGGAAGTATGTGGAACTTGTTAACCTAGTTCCTTGGAAGGTAAATTCATAGTTTCCTTTTTTTTTTTTTTACCAAATTAACTATTGCAAAGTATACAACGTTAGAAGAAGTGGTTTTTATCAAGCAGAATGCAACTCTAATCATAAGTGTGAAATATAATAGTGGGTGAGTCCAGCTTACCCTCTTGAACATAATAGTAAGTGTAAAAGCAACTAATATCGCATTTGATGCTAAAACTGCAGATTTGATTTGTGATTGATTTATTAAGACATCATATATTAAGTTTCCTCCATTTGAGTAGTATAGCTTGTTGGTAAATAAATATGTGATACGAATTACTTATTTTTACATTAGATATTATTTGTGCTGAGAATAAAGGGGAGAGATCACCTATAAATGAGGTTGCAGATTGTGTGAGTTCATCCCCCCCAACCTGGTCAATAAGTTGGTATGGGTTAACCTTTGAAGGTTTGGCCCCAGGCTACCAGATGCTCAAACTCCTTTATATTACGGGTCATGACAGATTAAAATATATGCTTTCCACTGTACGACTGTATGACACAAGGGGTGTCGCTGGTACCAAGCCACCAACTCCACCTTGACTGGACGTCACTTCAGTGTGACACTAGCCCTAGGGTTCTCCCCCACACTATTCTTTGTTTTTTTCTTGTTTTATTCCTCATCCATATTTATTTGGCTGGAACAGGTAGGACATGATACAGATACATCAATGGAAAAAATGTTAACGAAGTAGGATATGAATATGTCAAGGATATGGCAATTTATATATGTACATAATGTGGTTATATGAATTAAAAAGTAATTTTGTATTAACATATTTGTAACAAATTGTTTTTCTTTATTTTCCTACATATAAAAAAAGGGCTTTATTTATCTACCAAAAACTCCACTATTTCAAACTTACAATATATTCACATTAAAATGATTAAGGTTATTTTAGGTGGAACGAACTTGGACCGTATTTTAATCTCACTATTTCCCAAATCTACTTCTCTAAGGGGTATACAAAGTATTGGAAACTATTCTTATATTTATCCAAGCTACTATAATACTGCACAAGACACACCATATCTCAATTTCAAGACAGGCCAGATACGTGACCTAGAGTACGCAAGAAGTATATGATACTAATTCGAACTTAAAGAAAATTATTTTCAAGTTATGGATACATTGAGGAAGTATCGGATATGTATCCACAAGTATTTTAGGAGTCTTGGTATACCCTATTCGAGAAGTATCCGTGCTTCGTAGCTGAAACTCAACTTGGTTTTTCCATTTTCCTTAGCAACCTGAACAATTTATGATGTAGGATGAGGGCAGAGGACATTCTCCTACTAGCTTTGAGGACGTTGTTATATGGGAATGGTTAAAGTAGGTTTTTAGAGGCTAAGTATATTTATTCCTATTGCTTTGGGGCTAGTAAAATATGGGACTTTTAGGGAAGGAAAACAAAGGTTTTGGAGCTGTTCTGGGTGCTGTGGACAGTAAGGATGATTTGTGTTGGTTTTGATTGCTAGGTTGATTAATTTATGTAGGCGAGGATTAGAATTGTGAAGCCCCTCCAAAACTCAAATATTATACTTGTTTTTTTCCCTTATTTTTCCCTCAAAACTTTGCCAATGCCTGCTCTGGCAATGTTGAAACTCACTGTGTTCATTTTAGCTACACACTTCCATCTACCAATAAGGCTGTCCTGCTGCTTTTTTATGATCACTGAGTCCAATTTGCTCGACATTCACATCTGGTTGTGTTTTCTCTAGGATTTTATTTCCAGTGTACATAAGGGTTTTATTTATCTGTATTTATTTATTTAGTTACTTACATTACATGCATGTCCTTGTGTTTTCTGGTTATTTAATTGTAAAACAGAAAAGGGGATTTTATAAGAACATCTTCAGTGTGGATTGCCCGTTAGTCATGAAATGGCACTTGTGGGCTCTCTTTATAGTCCACTAGTCCTTGACAAGTGGAAAAGTAGCCAATCACTTCCCCCCATGCCCTCCCTTCTTTGGAGTTGAAACTTAAAAAAGCAACTGGGCAGAATGTGTTGGAACATTTTGGGTTGCTATCCTACTTAAATTGAGTTTTGGTGCAGGGAGTTGAACTACAACTTAAGCATGTGCATGCTGTTGGTGTCTATGGCTGGAGCAGCGTATTCGAAACAATAATAGGGGAGTGGTTGGAAGATATTTCTCAAAACCAGGTTTTAATTGTACTCAGTACTTCAGGAGAATATCAGGTTTTTGGGCATTCAAGGAATATCGTGTACTTATGTTTATAGATTATATTTTCTACAATGTAGATTCATAAACTCTTGCGAGGCCTTCCTCCCATTCAATCATTGGTTGCTGTCGGTTCTGGTGCTACAAAGTTGGTTTCTTTGCCTGTGAAGAACTACAAGAAGGATCACAGATTACTGAAAGGCATGCAAAGAGGTAATTGATAACTGCAGGCAAATTTATTCAATTACCTTAACAATAAAATAGGTTCCTTGTGTGAAAGCCCCCCCCTTCTGCATCTTTGGACTTTCAGGAATTAATCCTCATTTATAAGATTGCATTAGTTGGAAGTATGCAGTGCAAACAGATTGCCTTGATAGCCACTCCATTTTTTTATTTTTTTTTGCCTTTAATGTAAATAAACATGTGTCACTTATCTAAATATATATGTACACACACGCATAAACATGTGTCTGTATGGCATCCTTCCTTCGTGTGGTTGAACTAGATGAGAATCATTGAGATTTAGAGCATCAAAGGAACACTTATTAAAAGTAGAAATGACCCTTTATGTTATTATTTGGAACTTAGTTGATCTGGAGTGTGCAACCCTCCTAATTTAAATTCGTTTTGGGTATACACGAACATTTCAATTGCTGGTCATCTACTCGATTAAATGCATCAAACGTTTACCCCACAACTTGGTTTGAAAGAAGTATCCTTTTCTTCCACTTAGCTTTTTGGCTATATTTTCAGTTAAATCACAGGTTATAATGTCTTTTTCTGACAGCCTCAAATCATGCCTCTTTTGGCCTTCCTATTCCCACCTTGTAGTGCATTCAGTGTCGATGAAATCACTCTACGCTGATGGGAGTATTGCCTTTGTTTCACAAGACCAGACCACCTTTACACTACTTTTAACAATGTGGACTTGATATATCAAAATACAAAAAAGTGGTGGCTCCAGCTTTTAAAAAATGCATTTGATCTTCGAATTTATGTTCTTTCTTGTCTTGGTTCTTTTTTTGACCTACTTACCAATGGCTTATATTATGGATTAATTGCTTGTTAAGTACTTTGAACGATTTCGATAGGAGGAAATAGTTTTATATTAAACTAAAAGCGTGTAAGAGGCATTCTGCAATATCTTTTTCTGGTGTACAAATTATTAGCATCCTTGCAGCTATATATGCACATGTAAAAGCAATTTTGCTGTCACATTACCAATTGAGGCTCCGTGCCTATGGCTGCTTTTGGCTTGGAAAAGTAGTGGCTTTGATGTTGTGTGGACATTGACCGCCATAATAGTAGGGTCTTGGTGAGTGAAGTAGTACTAGGCCACGGCATTCTGCTGGTGAAGCTTTTCTGAATGCATTATTTGACTACCTATCAGAAAAAAAGAAAAGAAAAGAAAAGAAAAGAATGCATTATGTGAAAATCCTACTTATTGGTCCTCAATATGTTGTGTACTATCATTGGCTTGCACAACATTTATTGGAGTCTTATTGAAAGTTTATGGTTTATGGTGGCATCGCTAGGCTTGGCTTGTTTGTAAGTGATTTCTTATGTTTGTATTTGGAAAAAGGAGTTTCCCTTGAAGAATAGGCTATTGGACAGGATGATATAATGATGTTCCCAAGTTGTTTAAGAGAAGCATACTTGAGGGTGAGAATTGTTACTTTGAATAATAGGCTTTGTTATCTGTTTTGGAGGGAATCATATCCCAGAGCGTCATTTTTTCTTAAAGTTGTTTGTCATCACACAACATTTGAACTTTGTTTGACAAGGGATCAACAAATCTTTCCAAATTTTAGAGATATAGTAATGATACCCATATTTTACACCAGGGTCTTAAAAGTCCTTGTAAACCCTGTCCTCTCCAAGCATGGTCAAGTGGATAACTTCTAACCTCCTATATTATATTACATAGCAATGACCCAGCTATATCCTTTCCAGGTACTATTGCATTTCTTAGAAGTGTTTCACTTGAAGCTGTTGGGCTGGGAGTACATTTGGCAGCGGGGGCACATGACATCCTGCTCCAAGCAGAATATATTCTTACAAGTATTCCTCCATCTGTACCATGGTCTGTACGAAGCAGAACAAAGACTAGCGTGAGATCTAATCAGCCTAAAAATGCCAGACAAGGAATTCAACAGGTGAACTTCCAACCTGCATGGAACTAAGCTTTTGTATTTTCTTGCCAGTAAAACTGGATTTTAGAATATCACTTGTGTTTGGATTGTCAGTTGTTTCAAATCTTGGTAATTGATCTACACATTCTGGTATATTACAGACTTATTGGATTGATTTAGAGGAAAAATATTTCTAATAGCTGTTATAAGTAAGATTTTTGGAAAGGCCTGGCCGATCACTCGAACCAATATCAATGAGCACTAACTTGTCGCAAAAGGGATAGAGAAGTTAGAATGGGTCGACCCTCTTTGGGCCGATCACACTCCGATGATTAAGTTAGCAATTTTAATCGAGAATTGAATGAATAAAGACAGTGTATGCTTGAAAATCAATTATCCATACCTTGCTTCTTGAGGTTTTAGTGTTTATAGTATGGTGCTCTTTGTTAAGCCTACTCCGGTAGTTATGACCTATCTCATAGGCTCATACTAGTTAGAGTTGGCTGATCGGACAGAAACTCACCTTTATCACTATACTCGAGTGCGACTGATCGAACGTGAATATCACCATCTCGTGCTACGTTTCTTCCACATTAAATGCGGGTCTGTTCAGCATTAAACGTTGAGAACTGAGCATTAAATGTTCTGATATCTCTCATGAGTGCTCCAATACTTAATGCGGGCTTTATAAGTCTTGCGAATTGGACTGCTCTCAGCTATATGGACCTGATTTATAATGATGTTTGGGCTGTCCTCAGCCCAAGTAGGCTGTTTAATCTTTGTTGGGCTTGCCTTGGTGGACTGGGCTAGTGTTTATTTGACCCACAGCTGCAATTTGTTTAACCTTGTGGGGTTTTCAACACAAGCATCCCTTATTTTATTTTATTTTTTTTGTTGATTTTTATTTTTGATGGTTTTCTTCACACCCCCATGCGCCTCCTTGGTGGTTGGTGGGTGTTTACCTGCATTTGCTCCAAATAAGGCTTTAATGCTGTTAATTTAACAGGCTTATGAGAGTATCAGTGATGGCCTGGGCAAAACTACTTCTGCTTTAGTGCGAACTCCGTTGAAAAGATACCAGCGCGGCGCTGGTGCAGGATCCACATTGGCTACTGCTTTCCAGGCAGCTCCAGCAGCCGCCATGGCCCCAGCTTCTGCTGCTGCATGTGCTGTGCATTGTGCTCTTCTTGGTGTCAGGAACAGGTCAGCTCTCTCTCTCTCTCTCTCTCTGTGTTAAGTACTCCCTGTTTGGATGCTACCTTGGCATCCTTTTGACCATGTTTTAATACTGGTATTATATTTGCAGTCTTGATACTGAACACAAGAAGGAGTCAATTGAAAAGTATTTGGGTGCTACTCAGCCTCAGGAGAATATAACAGGTATGAATTGTGCTGATGGCTTAACTGCATTTATTTGCAAATGATTTTCTCATTTCTTATTTAGACTGCACATTGTATGATTATGTCTTTTACCTTTACTTCATTATACTTCATGTGCAGAGGGTCAAAAGCACAAGTGAATTATTTTAGAACAACTGTTTCTCATACCAGAGAAACACCAAAAAGAAAACAAAAGAAGATCATTCTGAAGCTTCCTTTGGTTGTCATGGTGGAGACTATACTATGTTAATTGGACTTACAGAATTTACAAGCTCAATATAACATGCCTAGAGTCAAATGTTACATTGAAATGTAATTCATCCAGTGGCCAGAGAAGGGATTCATATTTTTTATTGGTAAGTACACCTGGGGGAAAGTAATTCTGATAGTTTTTAATCGACTTTTAATGCCATTAGAATAAATGTTGATGGTAAATACTTGGCAATGTGTATTTCCAAGTCCATAACTGTCCTAATAGTTGAAGCACCATTTATTTTATCATCCTCTATTTATATTTATTTCGATAGAGCAAAGCTACCGCTAGATGCTGTCCCCCTTATTTGATCCCTTCTCAACCCCACCTATGTGCTGCCTTCTTGAGGACTTGAAACTCCTATCCTTAAGTGTACACTATCCCTTAAGATGAATATTCTGATAATACATTCTCTGATGTAAGTACGCTGCTCCATGGATTTTGAAGACATTCCTCTAGACCACTGTTAACTTCGTAGATCATTGCCAATCCATCAAACTTAGGGATAAAATAATATTACTCTAGGACTCGTGTTTCCTGGCGCCCCCAAAGTAATCTTGTTACTTGCCAGCTATGCTACTTATTTTATGATTTTTGTATCGATGCCTCTTATTTATTTTCAGAACTGATTTGCTAAACGTGGTCATTACTCGCAGGTGTACAGGTAGTGAGGCCATTAAACAGATTCTTTCTTTGTTAGAGGAGAAGATGGTAGTCCTGTAGTAAATGTAAAGACGAGGTAATGTTTATAAAGTTTACCAGCAAAGCCGAGCCTTGCAAAATAGTCATTCCATCGGCATTAGTTTTCGTATAGTAACACGCTGTCATATTAAGGCCCTAATTGTATTATTTGCCATCTTTTTTCTTGTATATAGCACAATGAATCCCGAATCAATTAAATTTTGAATAATTTCTCTTATTTTGTTGTTAACAAATAAGCTTTTCTGTACATGATAAAAAAAAACCCTAGTTTCTCATGCAGTGATGGTTGTGGTTTGTTTCCTTTAAAATATATTCTAGGAAGTTCTTGTGGATTTTGTGATTGGCAGATTGTGTGTTTGTAATGAAGTGTGAACTTTATGATATATGGCCATGTAAAGCGGAATACTTGATCTTTTATTGAATTATAGCATTATTAAAATTGTTTCAGAAATTTAAGGTGGTGGAATATATAATAAAATTTGTTGAAGTCACAGTTGCAACTTGATTAGTGAACTTGTATTCGATTTTTTCCATGGCTCTACTGTATTGGGTTGGATAATATCATTAACTTCTAGATTTAAGCAATCATTATGACCCCTGGTTTTTTAGGACTAGTAATATGACTTCATGTAATGCTTGTTGTGTGATTCAATTCCAATCGTTTTCAAAAATTGTTTTTGTTTTTTGTAATTTTAGAAACAATCATCGTTTTCATATTGTTGTTATTTTAATATAGAATCACTTGAATAACAATATAAAAATCTAACGTAAAAAAATTGAGTGTCTCCATAAAATTTTCACGACAAGAGTTTTTGGAAATAGCTTGCTAATTGCAATTTTTTCATGTTAGTTTTTGTTTCTTGTTCCTTTTATTGTAGAACAAAAACAGTCTCTTAAAAAATGAAACCAGACGTAGGATTATGGGGGAGAAGTTTTGTTTCTTTAGTTCTTGATTTTCCTTTGATAATCAGACAGACAAAAATATCCTGAGTACCAACTAACAAAATTCTAAAAAGAGACTTTTATGAACTAGAAACATTAGTGTTTGTCTTTGTGATACATGAAAAGCTCCAAAGCAATAGAGAAAAATAGGTTGGTGAACAAATAACAAAAGCATTATTAGATAGATTAGATCAATCAATACATGTTAATTATTACATGAAATTCTTCAACTGCAAACAATTTGTACAGAACACAACCACGCATAAGCCTGCGCATTTGTTTTGAGGTTAAACAAACAAGCCTGAAGGTCTCTGCATCTCTCCAAACCTATACTGTTCTCTAGCATTAGCAGCCAAAAATCCCCCCATTCCTTTAAGACTCTCCTCCATAGCCAGTAGTCCATCAATTAGGTCCTGCAACAAAGAAACCAAATAAGCTTCTAAACCATAATGCTCTATCCAGCTATGCATATATGTATTGTATAGATATATATATGTATTGTATCTCACCTGTCTTGTTGCCATATAGGTCCTCACTCTTATCAGCTTTCTTAGGCACCATGTGAGACCTCTTCAGACCCAAACGCTCCTTCCACCAGCCGGAACCCTTTGGTAGCCTTGGCAACACATCCTCATACTCATCATCAACAAGGAGTTCATCTCTCAGGGTCATCTTGTTGCAGTTTTCCTTCACAGGCAACAGCTTCCCCTTGAAGATAAGCTCATCTGCAGAGATCATGCCGAACCTAGAGGAAGAGAATTCGAAATCTGATGACACGGGTGGTTCTCTGTAGCTGGTCTCATGCTTAATCACTTGTTGGGCATCGGCAAAGTCGCCGGAGAAGGAGATTCTTGGCATAGAAGAAGTGCAGTGGCCTTGTTGCTCATTGTTGAACTTGTTTAAGCATGCCATAGGAATTCAAAACAAACACCAAACTTATTCCTCTCTCTCTCTCTCTCTCTCTCTCTCTCTCTCCAGTACTAGTAGGAGAGTTCACATGCAGATGTTTGTATTTATAGTGGAGGCTTCTTGTGCTATGTGCAAATGTTATAGAAACTAATGACAACTTGAAAATGGAGTCCATAAGAATTAAAGTACTATAACTTTAATTTGACATTACCATAAATGTCTGTTTACCAACCTTTTAAAAATAAGTTAAAACATAGCAGACATGTGAAGTCCACTTAAATAATTGATACCATGTCTCATTATTTTTATAATTTATATGCTTTTCTTGACTGGGTCTAGTGGAAAAAAAGTTTGTCTTTTATCTTGTAAGAAACTATAACTGAACTAACAATAATTTCTGCTTTGAAATGCATGCAAATTCAAATGGATAAGGCAGGTACAGTGGAGCAAGTAACCAAAATATACAAATATTTGCTTCAGAATTTTATGAACCAGGATTAGCGGTTAACGCGCAAGAGTTAGGAAGTTTAAGGGATTTTTGGTCAAAGCAGTTTGTATTTACCACGGATCAGCCGCATGGCAAAGTAAGTATTACAGATCTCTCTTCCTCTCTCACTCGATAAAAAAAGTAGAGACAATTACACTTTGTCTCCTTATAATTTGACCTAAAATTAGATGACTTTCTTAAACTCTAAAAGTGAAAAGATGACCCCTTGTAATTTTGAATTAAAATACAAATGAATGGAAACTGTTAAATTTAATAAAAATTCTATTTTAGAGATATTTTTGTCATTTTATCTCTAACTTAGAACATTAAAAAAATAATTTAACCATTTTATGCCAAAATAAAGTATTATCTATCAAAATTTTTTTTTGTTATTTCACCAAGTCATCTTTTTGATGTTCTATAAAAGTTTGTTTTAATTATTTTACCAAGTAATATTTTTGATGTTCTAATTTGAAGATATAAAACAACCAAAATATCCCTATGATAAAATTTCAATTAAATCTAATGATTTTTATTATTTTTGACATAAAAGAAGGTCCAATAATCTTTTTAATGTTTTAGAACCACAAGAGGTTATGTATTCACTTTTAAACCATAAAAAAGTCAGCTAATTTTGACTCAAACCATAAGTAAATAAAATAAAATTACCCACAATAATTTCCGTTAAATTTAACAACTTCTATCCATTTGCACTTTTGTGAAAAAAACAAAAGGGGTCATCTTTTTACTTTTAAAATTGAGGAGAGTCATCTAATTTTGAGTCAAACTACAAGTAGGTAAAGTATAATTATCCTAAAAAAGTATTATAGATCATTTAAGTTTACTGTGTATGTATAATTATCACGAAATCTCTCTCATTTTGAAACAAAGCAACCAACTTCCTCCCATATTTCAAGAATACACAAGGAAAAACCTGTCATGAATCAAGTTATGACAGTACAATTACCATGAAAGGCATTTCCTCATTGTTTCAATCTCCTTTCAACTGCTCAAAAGACCATATAAGTCGAGACCCTGCAGCTACAAATTTTAAAGCAAGGGGATAAAAAAATTATGGAACTACTTTATTATGGCAGATCATGTACACAACTCAGGCCATAACTATGGCTTTTCCTGTATTAGATTAACATTGACTGGCATTGAGCCACCATCACTCACATGCAAAAGTCTGTGGAGAGAGGTAAAAAAAAAATTAAAGTGTGCAAGACATGTAAGAATTGTTTTTGTTTGTAGATCTCAATGGGAACTGAAGAAGATTTTCTTTCATGACACCAATGGTTTAAGGGTAACCATAGTAGCTGTCATCACAACTTTCACAACACCGCCGCGAAAAGGCTTGGATTATACGAAACAAACCTCCAATAATCTCAGATTTTTAAGCAATGAAATGAGCTGTAGATGCCAGACTTGGTTGGATTCCGCGATTAGTGGGTCAAAATTGGAACAGCAGGTCATTTTCACTACTATTTTCTTATACTTCATTAACGTTTCTTGAAGCAACAGTAACATCACTTAGGGTGCAACTTTTACAAATAAAACCCTCAAAGGAAAACTAGAATCACAATATATTGCTGTAGAATAAATATGTCAAGTTCATGATAAATAGAAATACGACAAGTTCCACTTAAGAGATCAATACATGGCAAAGAAAACCAACATATTCAATCTATTTCCCGAAAAATGGCACCCACAATTCAAAACGAAAGCAACGTTTCAGCACTCTATAATGTAACATTTTATGGGACACAGTTTCTCTCCCCCCCCCGCCCCCCGGGGAAAGGGGCATGTCTATTTCACCGAAGATTTTGGTTCATTCAACAAAATTATCTGAGAAAGAACAACTTTAATAAATCAATGAAATCAAACTCACCCATTGAATCAACAGAATCTAATTGGATCTTTGACAAAAAAAAAAAAAAGACATGGCAAATTAAAGTGCTCGAGTTTCTTTGCTTAAAGATCAAACAAAGTATCTCAAAAGTTGAGCTCGTCTGCCTAAGTAAACCTTCCCCAAATATCTCTATTTTCGTTAGAGTGCAGTCTTTTATGCGCAAAAATGAAAACTTGGCAACTTTTTGCCAACTAATAGGCAAACTACTGGTGCAAAACATGCAAAGCTGAGGGGATAATAACTTTGAATTTTCTCAACTCAAGCCACTTCAACACATGATCTAAAAATTTCTGGAAAAGACATACTTTATATACATGTATCTCCATATAGACTAGGGAAACATGCACATTCTCATGGCAAAATAAAAGGCACCAAAAATAAGGAGGTAAGAATTTTCAGATTTACCACTCATTTCCAAACACCTATGTTCTTTGACATGGTTAATAAGAAATAACTTATAAGCTAAGTAGCTATATCGCATCCTCCACATCATATGGAGGTTGGGAATCCACAGCATGTTCACAGTTCACTAACTCAACTGTGAACATGCTGTCATTGATGCAAACCATGGTAGAAAGCCTCCTAAAAGCCACATAGACTTGGGCATGTCTTAATAATGTCAATCTACCATAAAAGACAAATGAAGTGATCTTAAAGTTTTGCCAACACAACAAAGAAGAAAAGCAAGTTTAGGTATTAGATTGACTATTACCTACAAAACCAGAGTTTTAGAAAGACTAATAATATGGGAATAAGGAAGGGATTCCACTTCTTGGACTGCACTACTGACCTTCACATGGTTATCCTCTTTACAGTGGGAATTTCAGTGGCTCGCCAAATGGGTTTTGGACAGGTGGCTGATTCCCCCACAATACAACTGTGAAAGCTTCTGAGGACTAGTTTTAAGACATTAGACCAACCTCATGAATTAGTGGAGGAAAAACTTGGTCTAAGGGCATTGTCTCCCTTCTGGTCTCCCATCTTGTGAGCAAAATTTGTTTTTATATTCCCAACTAAGAACCTCTTTCATCTTATATCGTATTTGTGTACTCAGCACGTTTTACAATGTCAGATCAAGAGAAAGCCCCTTTATTTTCTTAATTGGGTGCTTTGAATGTTGCCCATCTTCGCCAAAATGTTCTCTCTCTCCATCACCTTAGCAAAGAAAAGAGACTCTCTCTCTCTCTCTCTCAGAGATAAAGAATGTGTTAAGCCATTTGGCATCTTTAGACTTCAACTAATGTCATTTAGTTTTCTGTATGTCTTTCCTTGTTCACAGTCAAAATAGAGGGTCTAATCATCAATCTAAACCATGCACTTTATTTACAGGCCTTTCATATAAGTAGGTTATATGGAAAAGTCTATGCTTGTTCTTTCACCCCCCGAGAAGAAAAAAAAAGAAGAATTGTGGTACTAATCATCCAATGTTACAACTGATAACTTCAGTTTTGTGTACTAACAGATGATCCAGTCAGCCATTGAAACAGAACAAAAAATCCATCCTTAGATTTGTTGATGTCTCTTTTAGTGGTCATCGATGCAATGATGCATTATCCGGCCAACTGAAGTGCGCAAAATCTGAAAACCTACCGATAGTGATGGGCGCCGGGCGCCACCATACCACCGTAGTTTCTGTTCTAATATGTCATCAGCTCTATAATGACAAGTGCTTGCCTAGCTCTTGCTTTTCTTCTTTCAGGATAAATTTGTCCAACTCTTTCTGGACAAGAATGTAATAACCTTGGAGCCCTTGATATGAAGTTCTAATTGAGGCAATGAAAATTTGTTATGCCATGTCAAATGAAATTATTGTTGCATCACCTGTTTACAGAGTTACAATGCTAACTCAAAAACAGTGGAGATTAAACCAACCCTAAATGTGAGTTCATTCTATTATGTTTAGTTGAGAACTTGAAATCAACCAGATTCATGTCCCACATATTTTGTACATGGCTAAACAATATCATAATCACAATACATGGATAGAGTTAAGCTGATGATGAAAAGAAATTCCAGATACAAGTAGAACAGGCCACAGAGTGAAGAATAACAAAAAACCAAACAAATCATATGACTCCAATCATCAACTTCTGTCATCCTTTTTCGTTTCAAATATGATAGAGAGGACCTATAAAAAGTGAATGAAGACCAAAGACATCCATGAGGTAGCTGACAGATGAATGAAGTATCTGTTAATTTATGTTAGCCTAGAATTTCGAAGGTTGAATTTATCTGGGTATAAAGTTTGAAGGCATGTGGTTCTCAATGATTAAAGGTATGAATGTAGTTACAATTTTTTTTTTCTTGGGTTACACACTTTTCTCATCCATGTACAATTTTACCCTAGTACAACCAAGTAAGAGTTCTTTATTTAGGTTTGGAAAATAGGATTCAACAAACTTGTTTCTTTTTAGAGCTACAGGCTGCATAGATAAGTTTAGTGTTTGGAAATTGACATACAGAATGACATAGCAAATTAGTCACCTATTGTTTTAATTAAAGGGCCATCGATGTTTATTATATTTTCATAAATGTCATTTTCATATCACTAGACAGTCTCACCAAACTATGTGAAAGCAATTTTTCAATGATAACCGGCAGTGGCAAAAACTGTAGTTGAATTTTTCATTTTAAGTAGCTACAAAGATTTTTCTTTTTTATAGATAAATAGGGCAGCCTAGTGGACAAGGCTCATGCCACAGCGGAGTTTGGGGAGGATCAAATGTACTTACTGCATGCAGAGAGACTATTTCTGTATTTTGAACTAGTGACATCCATGTCGCAATGAAGCAAATGTATTTCAAATATGTTGCTATTTTTCCAACTAGTTGAACATCAGCAAGAAACATTTGGATGTTTGATCAAAATTTATACGAGCTCATTGTGTTTCTAATAGAATTAAAAGAGAAACCATACTGGGAAAGTTAAAAAAAAAAAAAAAAGTCACGTAAAAATTTCAGCTGATGACATCACCTCTACTCTATTTTATGACAATAGCAATGTCTCAAGATTTGCATTCATTACTTAGATACTAGAATCCTACTTGGGAACATAGTATCGTAAATTAATGTTAATGGATGTTGAAAAGTCCCTTAGGTAGTCAGAAACTAAAGAAGTAGCAGAAAATCATTATTTGAACCATCCAAAATGTTACACAAAATCATCATCATCTATAGGTTCAGGAGACAATCTTTTTTGAGGTAATTGATTTACAAGAGATAGTTTAGGCTTTAATGCTACATGCAGTGTACCTTCTAGGGAACTTCTCACTGATTTCAAATTTGCCCTTTGCAAAGGCTTGCAAGAAGTAGGAGGCATGCTCTGGACAGAACCAATGTTTGAACAAACTGATGGTAATGACTGCTGTTGAGATGAGAACATGGATTTTTGTCGAAGGTTTTCCTTTGAACTGGACTCGTTCTTATTTCCTTCTACCCCAAGGGTCTTTGGGCCTCCCAGTGACTCAACAGGCACAAGCTTCCCATCTATTTGGTTGGTGAAAACAAATGTGACCTGCAACAACATAAAAATGTGAGATCTATCATCTAGCTAGACTACCTCATCATAAGATGAGAACAGTATCACATGCAGCATTTTGTAATGCTGAATTATCTCTTCATAGTTAGGTATAATGAATTTGCTATAACCTATAATATTAAAGGAAGCGGGAAACCTAAAATCTTTGCTAAGCTCTGTTATCAAGGAAAGAAGAAATTTCTCCACAAAAAGAAATTCAACTTTATATTAAATTGTAAGCTCTTAGCACCTCCTCTCCGGCTGAAGCTTGGAAAATAGCATCAGGCACTGATGTTGATAAAAAATGATGCCCCCAAATACCTAAATCCTCTTCCAGAGGGGTTCCTACCTGAAAAAAGAAGGCACAGAATTTCCAAAGAGATTCATAGAGCCAAGAACATAAGTAATATTACACAAACTTAACACTGGAATTTTTTATGAAAGAGACTTTAACTAACCTGTTTCTCTGAGCTTCTTAACTTATGCAAGCACCCGGCAATTCTAGCAAATCCTCCTATATCCTCTTGATCTGATTGAAAACCATCATTTGTTAGTCTGACACCATCTATCTCGTTTACTTTACCAGGCCTGTCATCTACCACTGCGTCATAGTTTTGGCAACGGATGCAGTTCATCTTTTCGTGAATTTCAGATCTATGTGGATAATAAAAGACAAAAATCAATACAGAAGGATGAGGTACAATTCCACATTGTGCAATGATCATCTCATCAGAGCATGAAGATATGGATGAGGTACAATTCCACATTGTACAATTCAACCCACAGTTGCACTGGATGGAAGCTGATAAGAAAATTATGAACGCTAAGGGAAGAAGATAAACTTAAGCCAGTTATAGTGTCTTTTCCATATTTCACTGTTATCCAATGAATGATTCATATTAATGAAAAAATACATTTAATCGCAAAATAATTAATAGAAATCAGCACTTTACTGATGATTCTAACAAAGTATAGCCCAGACTTGATGCTAAGGCAAACCTTACTGTGTTCCCTTAAGAAATTTGGAAGCCTGTACTCTTGTATAGTTGAATCACATATGACCAGGCATGAGTATTTTCCTTAATCCTTTGTTACTTGAGGTAAGTAATTCAATGGCTGTATTGTTTAGCTTGCATGTAAAAATGTTCCTTCTCTTCGGTGGTTTACACTTTACACCATGCAAAACACCATCTATCAGCGCTTAATGAAACATGAAAAGTGATTTTCTTCATCAATGCATTCGTCTTTAGGTTTCCATCACTTTTATTTTGGTAAGATTTTATTATCAAAAAAGGGAGAATATACAATGAGGCACAAGAAACAACTCCGAGGGGTGAACAAACCATGACCAAGGGGTCTAGCACACATACCTAAAATGCAAAACAAAGCCCCAGCCTACTAAACAAAGAAAACCCTCTCACATACAGATGACCATCCAGTAATGCATTTGAAGAAGAAATTTGACATGAGGAGATACTTACCTTACATTCTCATGAAATGTGAACAGATCCCGTAGATCTTCTGTTGAGAGAAAGTTTCCCTATGATTACAACTGTTGTGTTATACATTTAAAGGCTAAATGCATTTCCAATAGCAAGAAGAAGGTCAGAACGAGTACCTGGGCCTTAGTTCTATCTGCTTGCTCCTGTTGAATAACCTTTTGAAGCCCTTCTTTTGACATCTGACGCTGGTACACCTGCAGAAGATCAGATTAGTTCTTGAAACTGACAAAGGCAATCGTTCATTAAGTGCTCAAACTGCAACACACACATACACACAGAGCAAAGGTAGTAATGACATTAACTAAAGTACTGCTGCATCAAAACCTTTTCTTCAATGGTTCCAGTACTCAAAAATCTGTAGATATATACTCTCTTTTTTTGTCCATCTCTCCAGACTCTTGCAGCAGCCTGCATATGGTTTGCAAAACAAATAAAAGAACAAAAACAATAAATAAAACCCAGATGTCATGGCAAAACAACAGGAATATTTCCTTTCAACTCACAGCATAGTCCTGTACAAACTATGATGATCTAGGGTAATTACTTGTTTGTCATTGGCAGGATTCCAATCAGGATCAAACAAGACCAGTCGATTCCCACCTATCAAATTAAGGCCACAACCACCAGCCTTGCTGCTCAAGAGAAAGACAAACTCATCCTGCCAGATGTAAATGGAACTTGTATCATTAACTGAGCTTGTAGAGCGGAATAATAAATTAATGGACCAAAATTAAATACCTTAGATGGATCATTGAAACGGTTTACCAACTTTTGCCTTTTACTGATTGATACAGTTCCGTCAAGCCTCAACAAAGGATATCTTCTCTCCCGACACAATTGAGCAAAAAGATCCAGCGTCTAATGAATTCAAACTAAAATATTTAACACAAACAACAAACAAAAAGAAACAAAAAAACATTTCCAAGGGGAAAGAGTTTCCGCAAGTAATTGCCTGATAGAAATGTTACATGAAGAGTCTAACTATCAATAAACAGACAATTTGCACAGCAGTAAACACTCTCATAAGCACAAAAAGTTCCATTCCACTGTCAATTTTTTGTGAGTCCTTTTTCCAGAGTGCAAAAACTACACTATCCAAGTAGTTCCCACACTGCAACAGTTCGTCAAGAACTTTGTGTTTTGTGTAAATATAAAAAGCACAAGGCAAAAATACATTGTTTTTTGGTTTATATTTTGGACCAGCATTTACTTCAGTTGGCAAGACTCACAATCTAAGAACTACCTGTGTGTAGTTTGAGACCAGGACAATTCGGTCATCTGTTCTCTGACGCAGCTGGGCAAGTAACCGGGCTAAGACATGCATTTTTCCAGATAGTTCAACCCAAGCCCCATCACCACCAGTCCAAGATCCAGATCTAACACAACAACAGACGGAACTCCATGAAATCAAGAATATTGGACAAATAATTCAGAAATGCAAAAAGAAAAAAGGAATGACTTACCTCCCAGAGAACATTTCTGGTGGGAAAAAGCGCATACAGTCCTCAAATCCTGATGTTCCTGGACTCCCACTTTTTATAGTATCATATATCAGCTTCAAAATAAAATTATCTTGCATGAGAGCGCAGTAATTCTGATATTATGCATCACCAATAAATATGAAGGGAAGACATCAAATTGGCCACAGTAACATGATAACGCAGAGCTAGTCTAGAAAGCCTGGGGATCAGATTCCACCCTACTATTCTTAAATTGTTTTATGATGTTTAAAATATTATTGAACAGATTTGGTGGAGTATCTCAGACCTCAGAAATCCAAATGCCAGTTTCAGAAGTTAAAGGTATCTATTCAGGGGGAAGCCAGGAATTCCTTATAAGGATAAGGTGCTATAGTAAAAGGAAATTTTGTCCAAAATACTATAGAAAAAATACACTTTTTTCCCATTTAAAAAAGTGTATTTTTTAAAATACACTTCTATAAAAAGGGTGATCTTAGATTTTTAAGAATGACATTGCAAATGGAATAGCTGTTGGCAACCAAAGGGCATTTGACCATCAGTACTAAGCCTGTAACAGCATGAATTGTTACCTGTTATTGTTGTTTTTTTTGGGACTTGACAATAGTTTCAGAATTTTTTCCACTTTGTTTCTTTAAGTTTAAATAATAACACGAGGATTCCATAAAGTTGTATGCAAAAAAAGTTGTAGGTCAGATCATAGTGCATATTGTCAAGTGCAAAAAATAAGAATGCTCATAGCTTTTCATGTTATTGACGTAAGGAATCCTCGTATAAGCTATGCACTGTTATCACAGGGATATGCACTCTTGCTCTAAGTTTCACAAAATTGTATGTCATATCATAGTGCATATATGTCGCAAGTGCAAGCTTAGTTTGGTTAAGAAGAATTATATATGTCATATCATAGGGATCTGAAAAGGCTTCAACATCTTTAAAAGTGCATATTTGTGATCTTCATTACTGATCCATAGACAAAGCGGACTAAAAGGAAAAACATAAAGCTTTACAGATATTATCCTCCAATGATATTATACCTTTGGATGATTGCAAAGCTTCTTAAGAGCTGTAATGTAAGCCAAGATCTTTGATTGCTTCATTTCTTCGATAATTGCTCGTTTAACCTGTATATTAGGGCAAACAAAAAGTCAAAGTAACTATTTAACAATTCGTTTTGTGAAATTTTGGAGATTTATGTTCATCTCGGAAAGCTTAAATAGTTAATCATTTAAAAAGAGAATTTACATTTTTTGAATGTACGAAATGGTTATATAATTCTGACTGGAGAGGAGTCAACTTGCAACAAACAACTTCAATTATCTGCAAGCACAATTGCAATTAGGAGGAGATTGAATTCAGTTACTTAATAAGCAGTTGGTCAGTGCAAGGATGGAATGTTATGCTGATATGTAAATAGAAACGTAACAACTACGGAAATTTTAAATTAACTAATGTAATTGATATATTATCCTGTCCAAAGCATTACCTTTGGACTGATCAGGAAGGCTAAACCAGGAAAATGAGAAAATGTCTAATTGAATCTCCTTAAAGAACAGAATGTTAATAGGCTTACCACCTCCACACAAAGGAAAAAAAAACAAAGAAAGAAAGAAAGAAAACAAAGCAACAATCTAATCTATTTCTTTCAGCCATCAAACTTTAACATGCATTTAGTATAGCATACACACTATAGTAATTTCAGTTTAATGCATTTCACATATATTTCAGAAGAGGAAACATACCAGAGTTAATGTTAACAGCTACTTGCTCACTTTATTGCAATTAGGTATGAGATACACTTTTAAGAAACTTTATTTAGTCAGTGTTTTTATTAGCCTAGACACGGAAAAAGCAGAAAAATGTCCCAGATCTACTACTCAGGCAAGAATAAACTTTGTACTTTATAAACTCTGTTGAGTAATGCTGCCTGGTCACTGGTGAACAAAATATATGACATGCTCTACCATAACTCAGCCTGCTAAACCAGACAACTTGATACTGTCCCTGCATTAAATCACTCAAGACAATTCTTGGTTAGCTGGTCTCAGCTCAGGAACAGTTTGCACTCATAATGGAAGAATAGTTGTCCTAAAATGAAAAAAATCATACGCCTATTGAAAAGATAATCCAACTAAATTTGATTCTAAAGACCATAGGGGAAAAATTAATGAAAGGACAAAAGCGGGAGACTTAAAAGGATAAACAGTCACTGTAATTTGAGTACAAATGGGCTGATGAAAGGAAAAAATGGAGTTCAAGAAAAAAACACTTCTAAGAATTTTTTTCCTTTTTTTTTTTTTTGGTGGGGGATGGTCGGGAGGGGGCCCAATGGCTAGTGGGCTATGCAATAGGGGGTAGCATCACATCATTGAGTGATAAAAATAACAAAATTTAATTTATTGGTTTGGGAAACTATTTTGGAAACAGCTCCTCCATACTCGTCCCAAGAACAAAGAAAATAAATTGAGGCATTGCTCAAACCTGGCTTGAGCAATTACTTCACAGCTATAAGAACAATACAAACAACTAAAAATGCCAATTTATCTAAAAAATTATAATTAATATTGCATATGTAATGTCTTATATTATAGACAATCAGGTAATGGATAAAACTTGAAAAATGAACAGATACATTGTTGAACACATTATGCAAGCTTCAAGAAATTTATGGCAAACAGATGAAGATAATGCCATACCTTTGGTGGTAAATGATTTGATAACAACGCATTGGTTCTCCTCAATATAAACTGAAAACAATCATATGAATTGATTATTAAAAATTAAAGTTAATTCTTTCTTATTTCATATGTACATAAGCCACATATCAATTCAAAAGAATCTAATTTTTTTTAATTAAAAAATGTTTATATTTGTTACTTGCTTGAGAGACGGATATTGCTTTATTGAAGCACAAAGTGGATGAAACCAGCTTGCAGAATTCTACAAACTTGAAGAAGAAAATATCACCTGATTTACTTTTGCACTTAGTTCTGCAGAGCGTTCATCACCTAGCTGCTTCTCTTCTTCAGTGGCAGTTGGTTCTCTTCCACAGATGATTGGTGTCTTCATCAACCATATGTTAAAGTGGAAAATTAGAACAAATACATACCCAGATAAAAAGAGAATGAAGAAAATAACTTCTCAGTTATTGCTAACTATAGATACATTGAAATTTGGAAAAGTTCAATAAAAACAAAAATAGTTTCCAGCACGGCAACCAATACTTCCTATTACTTGACTGTTCTATTATATACTTACACTGATATCGCAAGAAAATGATCCCCACTTCTATTAGGTAGTTAACTAGTTGATACTGCTATACATTAAAATTATAATACAAAATTCAGATCAAAAGCTAACATAAAGTTAAAGTTAGTGGCCACAACCATAATGTCCAAATTGTGAAGCAGTTAGCTCACCTCATAGTACCTTCGAAAATATGCAGCATCACCCAATATTCCTGGATTACTAAAGTTAACCATTGCATAGAACTCTTCTAGGTCATTCTGGAAGTTATGATGGAAATAGAAGAAGAGACAGCATAGATGAGAATGAGATCGTGATAACATGAAACACATCAAGAATCAAGAATGAGTGGTTCTCACCTGCATTGGAGTCCCTGACAACAGAATGCGGCGCTTGCATGAGAGAGCAGCTAATGCCTGACCCAAAAGACTCCATCAGCTATCTCAGCATTCAACACAACAGGATTCCTCAAAACAAATAAATTAGTAATAAACCATTAATTCTACATCTTACACGATTTGTCAACGTCTGATCATTTTTCAGTCGGTGAGCTTCATCACATATGAGAAGATCACAGGATCCATCTTGGCTGAATTTTGATGAATGCATCCGAAATGTTTCATAAGAAACAATCAATACCTGGGAGAGTATCAATTGAATCACTTTGTGACTCCATAAACAACCCAGATGGCTATACAGAATGCAGATTTACCTGTAAACAGCTGCGAGGACTTATGAAACTGTCAATTCCCAAGACAACATCATCTCGAGTGCTTTCACACAACGCAACAAGCTGAATTCTTTCTCCAACCCACTTATTAATTTCAGCTTCCCAATTACTTACAAGGCTGGTAGGAGTTACAATTATAGCCTTTTTAACCATGGGTTTCCCATCAAATCCCTGCCGAAGAAGAGTATACAATAATGTGATTGACTGCAAAGTCTTTCCCAAACTGAAAAAAAAAAACACAAAAACAATAACAAGCTTGAACACATGACCATATAAAGCACAATATGAAAACTGCAGAAACATTGTCAATCCAGATAGCCAAGAAGGGTGAGATATTTACCCCATATCATCGGCCAAAATGCATCCGTTTATATTGGCAGCATTATGTAACCCTGAAACGCATTCAAACATGAACTGAACCCCCTCTCTGCATAAAAAGTAATTACAAGAAAACATAAGCATATGCAAATATAAGACAGCCATGATTCTTTCAAAAACGTTGCTGCATGGAATAGTTGCATTTGATAGTACTCATAGAAATGAATCTAAAGTGTAGAGCATACAAATTGCAACAATCATCAAATAAATAACTGATCACAATGATAGGTGATGACACTATGTCAAATGTTTTCAAATTAATGACACAATTACTATCTAGATTTATAAGCATGAACAAACATTCCTCTACTAGTCTTCATATGGAAAACTTGAACCATTGATATCAAAACCAACTCCAGAACAACTTTTAGTTCTGAGAAATACCTTTGATGAGGCCGAAGGAAACGGACAAGAATTGGATCCACTGATATCAGCACCAAATTAGCAGTTCCTTCTTCACATTCTTCTGGTTGCCACAGGACCAATGGTTCGACCCCTGGTGGAAGACACACAATCTCCTCATACACTTCTTTCTCAGCAGCAGAAGGAATGTTCAACCTATTGGTAATTGCAACCAATGCAGGCCTCGTAGAGCCCCAGGGGATGAACCGCTTACGAGCCCAAAGACGGCGAGTGAGGTGTTCATTCTGTTCACTGTATCCATTAGGACAGGGAGGCTTGAAGGGTTTTCTAACAACAGCTGCTCTGTCCGTCACTGAAAGTACCCTTGGAAGCAGCGACTGCCTTTTCACGACAAGGTTGCCTCTGATAAAATCACAACGATGAATTCATCTTAATTTATCCAGGTAGCATCGCGCACATACACACACACACACACACACAGAGGGTGATAATTAAGACTAGGTAATCGAATTGATGGAAACCCTGTATTGGCATTGCAACATTACAAATTGCAGATATGTGCAACCCTAGATTGAAACCAAAAAGCTTCCACAGTGAAAGAAGAGGTCACGGAGATAAACTCCAATAAACTGAAATCAAAATCTACCTCACAAGAGCGGCGACATTTTGTGATTTCCTATCCTCATTTGGCGGAGGTCGACGGACTGTGGAAGGTCCATCATCATCATCGTTACCGTTACCATTATCATCATCATAAGCTTCAGATTCAGATTCGTCTCGGTCACCTTCATCGCGGTCGCAAGTGAATTCGTCGCTTGAATCGCTTGGATCGGACGGTGAAAGGGCTTCGTCGCCGTCTTCTTCCATGGACGCCTCTTTCTTTGTTTCACACACCGTCAGTAGCAACTCAGACAGAGAGCTGCTCTTTTTAAACTCGCCAATTTTTTGGCGGTAAATATATGCATTTCAAGGCAAGGGCGCAAGAAGACTGTTTGGCTGCTGGGATACTATTCTCTAGTGATGAATTGTATTTAGGGATAGCAGTGAATCGGACGAAAATAAAATATTCGACCGAATTCGTCTCATGTGAAGAGCATATGGAAGATTTAAAATGAGAGTAGAGATAAAAATAGAGGTATTAAACTAAATTCCTAAAAGTATAGAGGTGGAGATGGACTTCGGTTCTCCTCGTCTCACTTCTCCCCATCCCGTCATACCCATTAAGTATTAGTGTAAATAGTAATTACCTAGGGTTCAATTATAAATATTAAAAACTAAAAAAAGAGTTTAACTATAAATTTTAAAACAAAAAATAGAAGTTCAACTATAAATAATAAAATTTTAAAATCTAAAATTTGCTAACTATATTTTTTTACTCTTTTATTTGTTTTAGATTTTTTTTTAGCGGTATTAGACTTGGCAGGTGAGGGGTGAGGGCAGGTGCAGAGGTGGGGGTAGACAGAGGTTTGTACACATAGAATCGAAATGGACCTCTAACAAAATTTTTGTACAAATATAAAAGCAAAAATAAAATTAAAATTAAAATTTTTAGATAAATGAGAGAATGCAAGTGCCAATCTCCACCCGGATTCAGTCCACTGCCACCCGCGTGGGTCCACCCGACTACTACCATTACTAAATTACAATTGACAGTTGACCTACTAAGGGCCAACTAACCTTTTAAGTTGGAACAATTAACAAAACAAATAGGTAAAAAAATAATGGCATCTTCTGAAATGCTTCAACCAAATACATATGTATAGTTCATTTTCCTAATCCCATAGGTAAAATGAAAAATTATAAAATAAGACCTGAGTCAGGAATTGAATTGCAAAGTCATGGTCGTTAATATTAACTAATAACGAAGTCGGTCTTCAATTCCCCACCCAAAAAAATAAAAAATAAAAAAGGCAGTCTTCTCTTCTTGGCCGGCACTTGCATGGAAGTTGTTCAAATAAGTTGCAATGGAGCCTAGATGCAATGGTAGAGAAGGTGTCGTCCATGAATTTGCATACCCTTTTAGACTTTAGAAATTGCCATGTTATAAACGATACATGATAAAGTAATACTGTATAGAGTACTCTTCTTATCTGCCTATATATATATATATATGTATTGAGACTTCAACTTTTCCATTGCCAAGATTTTTAAGACCAATTTCAGAAGTCACTACTACCAAATGTATCCTCCACAACATGACCATGAGAAGTACACAGCTGATGGCCATCCAAGTTCCAACCCAAGTTCAGGATTTCCAGGACCTGGTCCTGGTCCTTATGCTCCATATATCTCCTCGGGTGTGAGGTCTCGTGATGTCCATGGAAAGTGGTCCACTGGTCTTTGCCATTGCTGCGATGATCCTGCAAACTGTAAGCATCTGAAGAACTCAAGTAGTATATATCTCCAAACTACGCCCACTAACTGGTATTTTTTACCTTTCTTTCTTTCTTTTCATCTGTTGAAAATTTAGGCATGATCACTTGCTTTTGCCCTTGCATTACATTTGGGCAGGTTGCTGAGATAGTGAATAAAGGTTCTCCATGTAAGCCTTCGAACTTCAATTTTTACCGGAAAGATAATTAAAGCTTAGTTAAAACTGGTTTAATTTGATGCTGGGTTGTTATTGCAGCTTGTGCAGCAAGTGGAGCCCTGTATGGTTTGCTGCTCGTTACTGGTTTTGCTTGCTTGTATTCGTGCTTCTATCGTTCGAAACTGAGGGGCCAGTATGACTTGGAAGAGGCACCTTGTGTGGATTGCCTCGTGCACTTCTGTTGCGAGACTTGTGCTCTTTGTCAAGAGTGTAGAGAGCTCAAGAACCGCGGGTTTGATATGGGTATAGGTAAGACCTTTCAAAGTAATTTAACACTTTTGCTGGTGGATTTAAGCTTGGTTTCATCTTTTTGTCTGCCGATGGAAAAAAGATTGTTTAAACATGTATGGTTTTGCTTTAAGCTTGGTTTCATTTCTGTCTTTTGAAATTTGCAGAAACTTCATTTTAAAATCTAGTTTCGAAAACTATTTTCGATGAGATTGTCTTTGTTAAACAGGTTTCAAAAGTATTTTAATTTTTTTTAGGAAAATCCTAATTTTTGGAACCAAGAAAGAGTTATTTTTTGATTTTTCAGTTCTATTTGCATTCAAAAATGAAAATGAAAATAAAAACGGAAAACCAAATACGCTTTCCACTCGAACCCCTCTCAATCACCTTCTCTCCTGTTTTCTTCGTGCTATGGCATTAATCACACAAGCTCACTCATACATAGATGTATAAAGGTTTGCCTTGTCCAAGCTTTAGCTTCAACAGACAAAAGTCTACTCGCATCCAAATAACTCATACATAGTTTTATGATCTTTAAATTAGTAACTTGCTATCCCACAATTTAAAATGGCAGTAGGTTTATAAAAATGGTTTTCATCATAATTTAGTTGCATTAAATTGTACTTAGCTGTAACCGGACAATTTAAAATGGCAATTTGGGTGATTCCGAGTCTGATGATTCACCAAGTGGGTATGATGAATGTCATGATGCCTCATCAGTTACACCATCATTAGTGACGCAATAAGTATACATGATTTTAACCCTAAAGGGTTAGCTTAGTTGCGAAGACTTATGCTTCGTCCAAAAATGATATCAATTTATTAGGGGGTTTTTGGTCCGGTAATTATCTAATTTGTATAAATCGAAAGAACTACACAAGTCCTGGAATTAGGTGTGATGCACTCAAGCTGGCGGAGCACCGGTCATTAATATATATACATGATTTTGTTTATATCCAATGTATTTGATATTTGTATTGTGTATTTGTATGAACTCGAGTCTTATCATTTCCTATTGGTTGTTGGAAACTGGAGGTTGGGAAGCCAACGTGGAGAGACAGAGGCGTGGTCTTACAGTTGCTCCAGTGGTGGCACAAGGCATGACAAGGTGATTGTGAGGAAGATCGCTGTTGGGCCAATTCGATGCTGCTGCTGCTGCAGTGCTTGTGTGTTCCTACAACTTCTGTGTCTATGTTACATACATGTCCCATATGGTGCTTTGTAATTCAGAGTCTAGTGTTTTTAGTCAGGTAGTAATTATATATATATATATATATATATCTCTATTGAGAATGTGTTTTTCTGTGTTTTTGGTCAGGAATAATCTTGTCCGTTTTCATAAATACCTAGCTTTCTCAAGTTGTGAGTTGTGTATAATGAGGTCCTTGCTCTTCCCATTTTGTACGGCCCTGGCCTTGTTTGTGCTTCTTGTGATTCTCGATTGGACTTGTGTGCTATATATATATAGCATTTTTAATTGACGAGTCTTTAAGATTACTCTCCAACCGTTGAAGCATTCGCCTGATGAACAAAAATGGTCATGCTACATTGGCTCCTAGACTAGATTAGCCCTTTGCAAGTGGAAAACCTGCCGATGAACAATAAAAAAAAAGGAGTGTTTGGTACGATTACTTTTTTTTCTTTATGCTTCTTAATTTTGATTTTCCTATGCTTGTTTTTAAGCAGTTTTCTTGTAAAAAAAAAAAAAGGGATAATATTAAACGGAACGAATTTCTTACCACTAAACTTGAAAAATTAATTAAAAAATGCGCCAATTTTAATAAGTCCAACAGAGATCGAGCATGGAAGGTAGTTTTCATTTTTGTTACCAGCTAATATATTTTTCTTAAAGTTATCAAATTTAAAATTCTAATACTTAAATATTTGAATTCATTAGTTAATCTAAGAGTCTCATAGGCTATAGACTTTTTATCTCTTTTTCCTGTATGCTAGACATCTGGAGAAACCAATAACGCATTAACAAACATTCAAATGCTAAACCTAAAATAAATAAATAAAAAAACAAGAAAAAACAAGGGGCCAGTGATTAGTAGGCTGTAGCTTCAATTTTTATTTTTTATTTTCTATTTTCACTAAGTGCCAGTGAATAATGATTACTATATGCTAATCAAACTGGCCCGAGGCCCATGAAGTGCCCGAGCCCGACGTGAGTCTAACCCTATCCTAGCCCGAGCACTCTATGTGCGGGCTTGAGCCCCTTTCTAGTAGCCTGAGCCCTCTCCAAGCTAGGCCAGGGAGGCCAAGCTTGGCCGTGAGTCTGTGAACCCTCCCCCTCCAATAACATTTTTCCTTTCAAATACAATTTAAATTTTTTTTAAACACCCCCCATCCACATCGGTGACCGACTCCTTTTTAAATTCATTTTTCTTAAATACGTTCATTAATTTTATAAATATAATTGTATAAATAATTTATATTAGTAATTCTTATTAATTATATATAATAATAAATGTAACTATAAAGTTTTTTTATAGAAGTTTAAAAAAATTAAATATATATAAACTTATAAATAAAATTTTAATTCATAAAATCATAGTGTATAATTTATTAGTTTTAAAAACATAATACTACAAAAAAAACTGAGCTAAAGAGGCCCGGCCCAAAGACTCGTCCAAAAAAGCCCATCAAAGCCCGAAGTTAGAGTCCAAGTCCGCCCTACGGCAGTATTGGGCTTGGGCATTCCCTTTCACATTTTGGTCCTGACCTGGAAAATGATGGGAGCCCGCAAAATCAGGGCCGGGCCGAGCCGGGCCGACTTATAAGACAAGTCCGAGCGTAAAACCCCAGCTACAGGCCCGGTTCCGTTGCCCCCTTCATATAGGGTTTATCACTCTTAAGTTGAGAGGATTTTGCTCACTTCCGCAGAGAAATGGCTTCTCTCATGGCGATTCGTCGAGCGCGAACCTCCATTTTAGCTTCTTCATTCAAGGTACGTTCTTTGCACTGTTCTCGCTTCATTTTCAATCACAGCAACCGAACCTTAGCCCTGAAGTCCTCATCTTCCGCTATTTCCCTCAATCTCCCTTTCAAAGCCCTAAGTACCTCGGCCGTCCCAAACGAGTTCGAGGGACCACCACAACCCTCCGATCCTTCTAAGTTTTTCCCTCAAGACCAGAACTACTCTCAACGTGGAACTGGAAGCCCTAATCAGTTGAACACCCCAAATCAGAACTACACTCAACATGGAAGCCCTAACCAGTGGAACACTCAAAATCCGAACTACCCTCAAACTCAAATCCCTAATCAGATTAACTATCCAAATCGTAGCCTTCCCAGTCGAGGAATCCCTAATCCGGGTCAAGGATATTCCCCCGTCGGAAACCCTAGTTATCCAAATCAGAACAATCCCCAGCGTGAAATTCCATATCAGAATATGAGTTATCCGCCTCCTGGCAACAATAGTCAGTCGAATTATCAAAATCCGGGTGCTCACAATTCAACTCAGAATTACCCGCAAAGTGGAGGCCAGAATCAATGGAATAATCAAAATCAAGGATACCCACAACGAGAAAACCCTAATCAAACTCCAAACTATCCACAACGCGGTGTGAATCAGTTCAATAATCAGAATCAAGCTTACCCACAACGTGTAAGCTCTAATCAGTGGAGCCAGCAGGATCAAACTGTTAGGGGAAACAGTAATCAGTTGAATAATCAGACCCACAATAAAGGGCAGATTGTGAACAATCAAGCCCCCAGTGGCCCGCCCGCCAATGTTGATTTAAAGAGTTTGTGCCAAGAGGGCAAGGTCAAAGAAGTTATTGAATTGATGGACCAAGGGGTACGTGCCGATGCTCAGTGTTTTGATGCCCTGTTTGGTTTATGTGCAAAGTCGAAAGTACTTGAGGATGCAAAGAAAGTGCATGATTACTTTCTACGATCAACTTGCAGGGGAGATCTTCATATGAATCACAAGGTCATTGAAATGTACTCAATATGTGGAAGTATGACCGATGCTCGGAGAGTTTTTGATCATATGCCTGAGAGAAATATGGATACTTGGCATTTGATGATTAATGGGTATGCAGCAAATGGTTTGGGTGATGATGGGTTGGCATTGTTTGAACAAATGAGGACGTTGGGGTTGCAACCAAATGAACAAACTTTTCTTGCAGTATTATCATCTTGTGCTAGTGCTGAAGCTGTGGAGGAAGGGTTTATACATTTTGAGTCTATGAAGACTGAGTATGGAATTGCTCCTGGGATTGAGCACTATTTGAGGCTTCTAGACGTTCTTGGACACCCTGGGCATGTCACTGAGGCTGAGGAGTTCATTGAAAATCTTCCATTTGAACCCACGGCTGCTATTTGGGAGGCATTAAGGAATTATGCTCGGATTCATGGAGACATTGATCTTGAAGACCATGCTGAGGAGTTAATGGTTGGTCTTGACCCTTCAAAGGCAGTTGCTAATAAGATCCCTACACCACCACCCAAGAAGCAGTCTGCGATCAACATGCTCGAGGGTAAGAACAGGCTAAGTGAGTTTCGAAACCCAACTCTGTACAGGGATGATGAAAAGTTAAAGGCGGCAAAGAAGGAACAAGGTTATGTGCCTGATACAAGATATGTTCTTCATGACATTGACCAGGAGGCTAAAGAGCAGGCCTTGCTCTATCACAGTGAACGTTTGGCAATTGCATATGGGCTGATTAGTACTCCAGCAAGGACACCTCTAAGGATCATCAAGAATCTCCGTGTCTGTGGTGACTGTCACAATGCTATCAAAATTATGTCCAGGATTGTTGGTAGGGAATTGATTGTTAGGGACAATAAACGGTTTCATCATTTCAAGGATGGAAAATGCTCTTGCGGAGACTACTGGTGAAGTTACCATTGTTCAAAATTTTGGTGCTGGTGCCCAATGATATCATGTTCCCATCTGCAGTTTAGTTTGTCAGTTGTCAACTGCCAAACTAGGTCACTGTGGGCAGAAAAACCAGTATTGTTATTACCAGGAAATTGACAAATACTTGTCCACTGCGTATATTGTACTATGTTCTTGGTCCGAAGCTTAATCAATTATTCATTGGAAGTTTAAAACATGACCAGCTTATCCTGTGGTTTATCTTGTGGTGTACTTCTCATTATCTTGTGTCGCACTTATACTTTTTCCTCTTTTTGCTTTTACCAATATATTTGGAAATATCTTCCTTCTTCTTCTTCTTCTTCATATAGAAGGTAGCATCTAGTGTCTTACATATGTAGGTTGTGTAAGTTGATTGTGTCGAAGAAATTCTCTCAACGGTGTGATGTTATTGCTTTACTTTGTGAGAATTAGAGCTAGCAGTTTAAATGTGTGCTTGATTTTATGGTACCCATTATGCCATGTTATGAAATCTTAGCAGTCTTAAGACAATCTTAGCATTGAAATATTTGAAGGAATTTCCTGATGCTACGTGATGTTAGAATTTAGAAAGTGATCTACAAAGCCTCTATTATATTTTTTTGGTTGGGGATCAGTTATGGTGTTGAAACAAAATTTGGCATGATGGTTATTTAGGTACTTTCCTAAAGCATTCCTCTTATTATCCTGCGTTGTAAAATGCTCAGGCGGCCCTGCTGGAACATTTATGTCCACTTTGGCATTCCCCTAACACCTATGAAGACTAATGCAGTAATACCCCTCAAGCCTCACTTCTATTGCTTCTTTGTAACATAGTCGTATCTGATACTGAAACTCCCATAATTTGAAAATGGCTGCTTTAATTTTGAATGGTTCAAGACACGGTTCTGATGCATCTTGAACATTAGATGCGGCATTTTTCTGGTAAAGCAGTAGAATATAATTACTGGGAAAACCATAACAAAACTATTGAATACTTTGTAGAGAAGAACAATTGGAATTAAACCATTAACAAAAACATAAATAACTACGAATCAAATAATGCTTATACAGCAGGGGAATAATATTATCTTTTTAAATATAATAATTAAACCAGTATTCTGAAGCAGAAGCAGAAGCAGCAGCCATGTATGACGGTATATCATAAAGTTATAAAGGTTTTCCGAACGGAAGAAGATGGGGGGTTTTGGTGTTGGAATTTTGATTTTAATCACAAGGCTAACAAGGCTTCATGTTGCGAGTCATCATAGTCATGAACTCGTCCATGTCAATCACACCATCTCCGTTTGCATCCACTGCTCTAACCATTTTCCGACAGTCTTGTAGGCTGCACCTCTCTCCGAGCCTCTTCAACAACTCGAACACTTCCTCTGCACTTATTTTTCCATCACGATCTGAATCAAATGTCCGAAAGGCGCTCTGTATGTCAACTGTCTTCACCCCACCTTCCCTCTTGTGCACTTCCACAAACTCCCCGAAATCAATAAATCCATCTCCATCCAAATCAGCAACCTGGAATATCTTGGGTACCTCTTTGATCATGTTTTCCTTTCTGAGTGCTCTGAGAATGGCCTTGTACTCATCCGGAGAGATCTTCCCGTCTTTGTTGGAATCAAATTTGTCAAACACTTTCTTCATCTCATCTATACTTGGCTGGTAAACGGGCAATAAGCTGGCATTTTGTCTGTCCCCGGAGGAGAACGTTCGAGTTGGTTTCCGCAAGAACTTCACCTTTGAAAGGTTGTACTGGAATTCGAGAAAACTCAACTTTGACATATTCTGCTGGTGTGTTGAACAATAAGAGCAATAGGTTGAAGTGGAAAAAAGATCTTCGACAACAGCGGGCCGTATTCTTAGACGGGTTGATCCTGATGTCTTTATATCCTGTTTGAAGAACAAATGATATAGATATTCTGATGCCGAAATCAGGAGGACAAAGCAAAGTTAACTTTCATTCCTTTACAGCTTCCACGCAACTAAAGAATAAAAAATTCCAAAGTCAATAGATAAGATAACCGAAGGAAGGAGAGGGTGATTACAAAATTGAATCAAAGATAGGAAAAGAATAAATTCCTGATTCTTTGAGCAAGTTGCTTCACATTTGCTTGGAGGTATCCAGAAACATATTCCTTTATGGATGTTTAAACACTTGAAAAATGTGGACAAAGGTAGCTGAAAACTACAATAATGCTGCAAGGGCGGGTAAGAAGATTGACTCATTGCAAATTTTACCAAAGATTCCTGAGTAGGAAAAAAGGAAAAAAAAAAAAAGTGAAAGAAAAAATGAAAAGAAAGAAAATTCTATATTTTTAGGTCAAGGTGGTTTTCCATTATCCAAATCCTCCATCACTTCAATATCCTTGCGTGCTGTTATCTTCTGCACATAACCTGAAATTATGTGAATAAGAAAGTATAAAGTCCATGCTTTTAAACTAATGTACTCTGAATCCACAAGCAGAAATGAGTTAAAAAGTAAAGGAAAAGAAAGAAAAGAATCTCATTAGATAGGATAGTTTGAAAAATCACCCTAAAACCTTCCCAGTTGCAAAGAGGAAACACGAGCAAGCATGCGCTTTGGATGGGTACGTCAGAATTCGCTTAGATGTTAATATATATGGGTTGCATGCTACTGTATTGAATATTAACAATCCCACCAAATATCCATTGTGGAATGGAATTGGTTCAATACTAACCAGTTGACTTGTTTAGCAGTAAGTTGGCTCACATTATACATACCTTTGATGGATCCTAGAACCAGTAATGGGCAAACAAAACTCAGTTGAAAAAACACATCTGGCTCTTAGCAATTATTCAATTTATTTGTACAAGGCTTCTGCAAAACTAATGATACTTGAATGCTATATAATCTTATGAATGGTGTATTGGACAAGGCGCCAACATCCTCTACTACCACTTCACTATGTTGAGCTTCATGTTTAGGTAAGGGGTTACATGCCCAAAAAACAGGTATCTTTTCCAAGAAGAACATAAAAACTGAGATTAGAGGGAGCATTAAAAATCAGCTAATGGCAAACCAATTCAAAAAGCTCCTAATGATAGGAGCCAGGTTGTTGATTAAAGATGATGAAGCAAAAAGAGAATAGGAACTGTATTTTAGGGCATTACAAGGAGAGGCCAGAAGTTGACAAGGGATGGGTATTGTTTTTCAATGTATTCTGATTTCACAGGTTGCAATGGTAAAAATATATGATTTTCTAAGAAGTGGAGTCCAAACGTGAATAATGTAGAAGCCAAATTGACTTCATTCTATCATGAAGAAAGAAAGATCAGAGCCATATGGCCTTTGTGGTGGGTACCCCCCACCACAAAAGATGATAAAAGAATAGCGAGATTGGATGATTTAACATGGAGAGAAAAGCAAAAAGAAAAAAAGAAAAGAAAAAGGAAATGCACTGTTTCAAAAGAGAGTGGGCATAAGCATCTATGTTCTTCACTTCTTCTTTAAGAGAAAGTGAGAAACCAAGTATTTGGAGGTATAAGATGCATTGACAAAGTCAACAAGAGCAATGACAGATGAAATATAACCAACAGAACATTCCAGACATGGTCAGATCCTGGTTTATCTATTTATTTACCTTCGACAAAGGTAAAATTCATTTAAGAAAATGAAAGAAAAATTGATCCCCTTAACCGAAGAATAGCTGAAAGTAAAAATTAAAAAAAAGAAAAAAGAAAAGAGAAGGTAAAGAAAGAAATAAGAAGAAGAAACTACACAAGAAGGCAGAAGTCAACCATAATCTCTGGCTGCAAAGACAGGTCATATCCTCGGAGAAAGATAGAAGCTAGAAACAAGAAGAGTACCAATTCCAAGGCAAGGTATGCATTTGCAGACAACCTCCTTCCCTTTTTTAGTATAATAACTGACAAATCCTGAACCTTGGCAACTCCGACACTTCCCAGTCCATTCATATACCACTTCCTTACAGTCCTACAACACCAATTCCAAAAGCAGACATTATCAACAATCAGGTGCTCATAGAAACCTCCATTGATGTTTAAGCCCCAAACAGAATAAAAAAGAATTTCAAAGCAGCATGAGATTTAAGCACAATTGAGGGGGTAAATGCTCATAGAACTTGCATAAATTGCTTTAGAGAGAGTAATAATGTGGTAAGGTAATTTAATGGCAGCACTTGTTTTCTTGTCATTCATAGAATACAATAGTGTAAACCCAAAAAAAATAGTCTTTTAGATGACCAATTTTCTATTCACAATCAAACTAGGCTGATTCAACTTAACCAGAGCGAGTTCGAAGAACTAATTTGGATTAACAAAGTTCACAAGCTGCAAACAGTTGAACTAGTCTCAGTCAAGTTTACGATGCCAAGTGTGTGGGAAGTGTGATATTCACTTTGTATTCCCATCCCTTTTCTTACAATTTCTCTGCAACCAAACAAAATGTAATGAATTCGAAACAGAAATCAAACCTCAACTTGGGGGTCGCAGCGGAGTCGACGATCAATTTCTTCGGGCGACACCGGCGACGAGTTGGGATACGTCATGGGAAGAGGAAGAGCGTCGCCGTCGTCAGCCAAGTAGCTCTCTCTGTCACGGGACCAACGCTTCTCTCTCGCATTGACTTTCGTGTTTTTGTTACTCGCAACTCGCCTCTCCGCTGCAACAGTATCGGAGTCGGGGCTAATTCGGGGGATGCTGGAGGCATCTGCGGCTGCCGAAAAATTGAAGAACCACCGCGGAAATGAGGGCCCCGCGGGGGGGTCGGCGGCGCGGCAACGGACGGTGGTGGTGGAGGAGGGAGGGGAGAAAGCGGGAAGTGAGAGGAATGAGGGTTTTGAGGGGGAGAAGATTGAGCTAGGGTTTACAGGCAACATTCGACGTGTATATACGAGGAAGTGTGGCTGCTGCCTCAAGGATTTGGACAGCAGTGCTGCGAGGAATATGGAGATAGGTAGGCCGGTAGCTCGCTAGCTCCGCTTTTATAAACTGCGCCTGGTGCGCACGCACTGTTTGATAAATTTACATCTTCTCAAGTTCTTATAAAGCCATGTATCACGAACCAAGAAATAGTTGGTTTTTCACTAAAGATTAATCGTTTCATGAATTTAAAAAAAAACCAATTTTTACTCTAACAAGTAGCAATAGAGATTCCTAAAATATCAAATGAAAATTTGTTTTATATGATCAGATGAACTTTCAGATCGTACTCAGTGCACAATACTCTCGCTTGTAAGGTGTAAAAAATGTATTAACTTGTCCTTTGAATGGTAGTTTAAAAGGAGCTAAATGTAATTTGTAGTGGGATTGCGATGACGGACTCACCATTTCTTGATCAGTAACTATGGTACAAACCAAATATTTTGCAGCAAGTGAAAGCCACTATGATCATGTCCAAAGAGGTTACTACGTTGGTTGCCTCTTTCCGCCTTTTAACTTAGTGAAAAAAAAAATTGTCGCCTCTGGAATGAATTTTCTAGTTCCGTCACTGATTATAACTAATTCAATTATTAGCACTAATTTTTTTAAAAATTACTTGATTAAGCATTATTAGAAGTATCCAACTACTGGAAGTATTTCATAAGGAAATTGAACAAGTACATTAATTTAAAGTAAAAGGTTAGATAGAACACTCAGTTACCACAACTGATGTTTTAAAAAATAGTTGATTCAACACTATGAATGCTAAAATTTGCATAATTACAGTGTAGAAAACAGAAGTATCCACATGTAGATCATCCCAATTCAACCAGGTGAATTGGGTTTTATCTATCTCTCTCTGCCCCAATCCTCGGCCATGATCTTCTCCGTCCTCCAACCTTATGATCTCATTTGAGCCCAAATCTTCCCAATTACCTCAAACCCGGTTCAGAAAAATCAGTTGCTCCTCCCTCAACATATTTCTTTACCATTATGTTGCCTATGAAAGATGATTTCCAGGGGAAACCCTGAATCAAAATCATCAAATCTGTTGTTAGCTAACATCCATATAAGCTTGGCATAAGTGGCAAAAGTAAAATCAAGATGGAAATTTTTTTCTTACTGAAGGTTTAAGCCATTTTTCTTCATTAGGGACTCGGGTACGCTTCCATTGAGGTTATTATTTTGGAGAAATCTGTCAACCAAAGCATGTCATTAACCAAGTAAGCTACAATTAATTAACTGAATGCTTTTATCAGTGGTAGAAAACATACACTTCATGAAGTTGAGGAAGCTTGCTCAATGACTCGGGGATCGGTCCTTGGAATTGGTTACCCTCCAAATGCCTGTTATGGAATAAAGAACAAAGCCGAATTTCAGGTTTTCCCTTGAACACAAGGAAGCTGAAATAAGATGACAATTGACAAGAGTGGAAACTGAAACTTTCTTTTTTTGGGGAACTCACAGAGTTTTAAGGGAATTCAAAGAGCCCATATATGGGAGTGAACCTGAGAGTTTATTGTCTGCAAGCCAACTGTAAGAAAAACATTCCAATTAACAGAATTCATATTGAATGACAGTGAAAATCAATCAAATTCAACCAGCATCATAAAAGGTCCAAGTACTTACAGATTCCTAAGTGCAGTTAAGTTGTCTATGCTCTCAGACAGCTCCCCGGTGAGACCAACGCTCGTTAGATTTCTGCGTATAAGCGAAAAACACAGCTCCTGAATTAACACTTAATCGAAATCAAACCATATATGTAAATATTTGTTATCTGCATCATGACTTCTATTAAACTATATTTGTGCAGTTTCCTATTTTCTATTGTTTCATGTTTACTATAGTTTACTCCTTTTTATTTTTCGTTTAGCACTTTAGTCGGGCGTATATATAGAGGCTCTCTCTCAATATAGTACAACACTTCACAATGCATTATGATACATAGATTCTATCTTCTGTAGAGTTCTTCTCTTCTTTCTCTCTAATTATCTTTATGCTTTATTCTATCATGGTACTATCATAGCTATTCTAACATCGTATCGGACCTATTTCAATTTTCAACTACTTCGGTGTCTAATAAACTTACAGAGAAACAACTCGAGCATAATATCCTTGAACAGAACATGAAACTCCAGTCCATGAATTCTTTTCAGGTAGACATGGATCTCCATGCCAATCTGAAGGTGGGTTGTTCAAGCTTCTTGCTAAATCTTCCACAGCCACCACTTAAAAAAAAAAAAAATTACCCAAATAAACAAACTCAACTAGCAAAATTGTCTTAGAGTAATTTTAAAGAAGATTAGTAATGAGCAAAGTGGGGTACCATCTCTAGTCAAAGTTCTTCCTCCCAGAGGCAGAATCTGAAAGATCTCTCCACCATTGATGACAGGCCCAACTGGTTCATCACTCTTGGGAGTCAAGACAATCTCAGTCTGGCCAGAGAGAGGCCATTGGGTTGCATAAACAGTCACACCATCTGTTGTGACATTGAGGTCTGTATAGAAGTTTTTTCCATTCACAGAAACGCTGAAAACTCTCCAGCTATAAGGGCTTGGGGTTCGATTGTCCTGGAAGTAGAGTGCTATGTAATAGTTGCTTGCTGGGAGTGAAAATGGTGGCCACTTGACTGTGAGTGTCTTCCCTCTGCTTGTCGTGATGGCATTTGACAAGGCCTTTGCTGGGGGGATGTTCCAAAATCCTGAAGGAGTTATGTATGAATGGCTTGCTACAACTGGATTGTCGTCCTTGAAGGGTTGCCAGAAGCGGTTGAATTGGTCATCTGGAAAACTAGTTTGATGTATTCAAATGTTCATTATCAGAGTCCAAGCAAGCATCTTTCTATGAAACATTAAAAAATTCTGACGCAAAGCCAAACAAGAAACAATTGTTTAATGTTGTTCATAAACATTAATGTTGTGTTTGAAAACAGGATTTATCAACACAAAAAAAAGAGAAGGAAAAGGTAAAAAAAAAAGATAACAAAATAAGATATTCTAAATTCTTATTTTTTTATTTTTTTTATATTTTTTTACCTTACACTTTTTCTAACGATCAAACATAGAATGTAATTTCATATCTTTTTTTGTTTTCTTTTTGTCTTCTTAAATTCTTAATCCAAACATAACATAAATGAGATTTTTTGATCTCTGCAATCTAAGCTATGTAGAGAAATGGCATTGAGATATGTAAAGAGATGGTGACATGGTGCCATGACAAGTGCTATCTATCTTGACACAATGCTTAAAGATTGAGTCACAAAAATGAGCCTCCCCATAGAAAAGTGAGGGTAATAATGCCTACTTATTACTCTCGCAGGCTTTATTGTAAAATGAATACTATTATACAACCAAAAAATTAAGGTAGGATTTATGTACAAAATGATGAAATTGAGCTAGAGCATTTTACTTTTAAACAAAGATTAATGTTATATATAAATCAATTTTATAATATATTTTCTCACCCATTCGACGCAATGCAATGGACCTACTTTTTTTTGAGATTTTTTGACAGATTGTCTAAAGAAACATCATTTAATTTCCTTGTAAAATTGCCTGTTCATACTCTCATGCAACTTCAATTTCTTGGTAATCTCATGGACTCGTGAGACAACTTACCAACCCAAAATACAACAAGAACAAACTCAAAACCAATGAATAACATAAGTAGATTCATGTCAAGTACCTATTACCTAATGATTTCCCCATCATAGCCGAAGCTATTCCGAGCAACAGTAGCCAAAGCATTCTTCCCAAAATCAGTCGAGTTATAGAGAGAATCTTCCAAAGACTGCAACTCAAGAACTGAGATAAAAGGGCTTGACGCCGTATGCTCGTTCCTTGCCAGGCAAACGCTCAACGTCTTCGCCTGAGCCGTGACGATGATCTCATAATACGAGCTAAGCCCGTTGGCGTAGTCCTCCGTCGTGTTGACGGTGCTCCACGTGGTGCCGTCGACGATCTGATCGAACACCGGCGGCTCCTTCCCTCCGTCGAAGCCTCCATAGTAATACGTCGTTTTGATGAGAAACTTCCCTCCTTTGATCACCGGGAACGTGTAACAGTATTTTCGGGCCGAAGGGTCCGGAAAATACCTTACTGTGGATAACAACGGAAGTAAATCTGGTTGTTTGATGGCTGATTTGTTTCCGACGGATATGAACCCTTCGTCGGGAATGTATTTCAGGCCACCTCTGTCTGCCTCATTCGACGAGCCGCAGCTCAGCAGGAAACCTGCATCAAGGTAACCATGAGATTATATAGATATATATACATATATAAAACTATATATGTGGGTTTCTATGTGATTATGTTATGTATACAAATATGCATGTAGCGAGAGAGAGAGGGATTGTTACCTCTAGGTGGTGCAGGGACGGCATGGACGATGAGGGGGATGCTAACAAGCCATAGGAGGAAGTAGGGGACGGACATTGTAGAGGAGCTGTGGCATAGAGGATGAGAGAGAGAATAGAGAGAGAGAGAATGGGAATGAGAAAGGAAGGTTGTCTCAGAGGGAGGTGACACGTCGAGGGCTGTGCATGAAGATAGAGTAATTGATAATTGACCGGGTCACACCTTTTCTTTTAATTCCAACAAATTTTTTTAGCGGTTAAGATTGTCCAAACCCGTTTCAGTGTAGCTCGGTTAATTTCTTACTCGATTTGATACAATGGCTGCTATTTACATCCAAATTAAAATATTCATAAAGAATAAATTTTTTTGCATCTACAAAAATTGAACTCTTAACTTCTTATAAAAAAAGGACCATTAGTGTATCCAAGTCTCGAAGGATTGAAAAATTATCTCACATGCATAGTGTAATTTTTGTATTTATAATTAATTGGGCTAATCAAGTTAGCGAGAGACCAAGAGTTCGAACTCTGCTCTTCAAATCTTTTTTTGATTTCGGTCTTTCTAGTAATCTATTATGATGAACCAAAAAAATATATTTTTTTTAAATACATATAGAGCTATGTAGAACTAGGAGGATTAGCATTCTTCTAGGGAATAATGAATAAATTAGGCACCCTAGTGTCCTTTTAATGCACCTTACGTTAGCATTCTTCTCATGAATAATTCAGTGGCAGAGGAAAATGATTGCTTTTTTTTGAATGAAAGGATTACTTCTTGACTCTTAAATAAATACAAATATGGGAATCAAATTTAAAGATAATGTCCCCAAAAACGTGCAATGAAGTTAGCACATTTTGTTTCAATAAAACAAATTCTTGTAACATTATAATTGCTGCTTGATCGATTGCATCAAAAATTTACAACATTGAATTAATTCAAATTTGGATGATTACTTGCTATAAATGAATAATTGTTTGTAAAATCATTTGCTTTATGAAGTGGGATGAGAATTCAATATAGTTGGATAAAAAACAACCATAGCATTCTATAACAATTTAATATTATTGGATACATCTGGTCCATCATAAATCTAACGGTGGTGAGAGTCTCATCAACTAGATTATAGGGCTATAAAACCAATCAAATTACTTTAACTTGACTGGTGTTTAGCTCGTGATAAGCTCATTTTAAACCCGTTCTTTATGTAAAAAGTCAAATTTAAATAAATTTAAAGTTGTTCAACATTTTAAATTCAACTCAAACACAATTGGACAAGCATATATGTACTAAAAAAAAAAAAAACTGAACTGCTCGAGGTTGGCACATAATCAATTTGATTATCGCGTGGAAATACTTATTGCATTAGCTGCTAGAATTAATTTATTATACCTTGATTTGAATCGTTCTTCAAGCTTGATACTTCAACAGAAAACAAGAAGCGCCTGTAGCTCAGTGGATAGAGCGTCTGTTTCCTAAGCAGAAAGTCGTAGGTTCGACCCCTACCTGGCGCGTCAATTTTAATCTCAGCACGACCTTGGCGGCTTGGCCTCGATCTCTGTTAACGAACTCAGACCCCTAGCGTCCCTTTCTCTAAGTTTTCGGACCGTTAAAACCCTAGCTTTCGTTTCCAAGAAACAGGGTGCTATGAAGGTCTTCGAGATCGATGGAAGCACTCTCTCTCTCTCCCTCTTCGCAGACGTCACTAACGCTAAATATTCTCTCTTTCGCTCTCTAAAACATTACATTATTTCTAGTTATATCTATACATGTGTATGTATATTCTCATGTGCGTGTCTTATGTCTTCAAACACGGTTATCTCTTCTCTGTCGAGGGGGTCAATTTTGCGTATGACTACTGAGAATGAAGTGGTATGGGTTTAGTTGTATCTATCAAGAGCTATTCGAAAAGAGAAATCTATGCATGTTTAGGAAATGAAATGGCCATTCTGGAGATTCTTAGCAGGCTAGAAGGTAAATTTGATTGGTGCTATGTCTCTCTCTCTCTCTCCCGTACAATAGCATAGAGTTCTCAGCAGCCTTGAAGAGTTGTTTGTTTGTTGAAGTCCCATATGACAATTGTGTGCAGCGTGGACGAAGAGGTATTTAGCTATCTTGGAGCTCATTTGGAAATTTTAGCAGTCAGTTATTTATAATGAGGTGATGATTGATTGGAGAACACGTAGCGTCTCATGATTGAATGAGCTCTGATGCCATGGGGTGGCCATGTCAATGTCGCGGCCACGTGATGGGATGTGGAGACAGGCCCAATCATCAAATTATTATTCAATTAGGCCACACAGTGTCCACCTCTTTAAATGTGAATTAAATCTGCATTTAATGTTTGATATACTCATTTAATGTGGGGATCTCGCACTTGCGTCTGGGGAGTGGAGAGTTCTCTCTCTTAGTTGGTTGATTGGATAAGGTTTTCAAGCGTTCAAGGAGTGAGCGGCTCAACAATTTTCTTAGTTTAGCCTCTAATCCACAATCCATGTGAGATCCCAAGCAATGGCAAAAAAAAAGATGTCGAGGCATGGGGCTTGTATCTGGTGAGCCTTGGAGGCTATCTCTGTAAGGACGGCTGGAGCCATGCAAGCGCAAAACTTGGCTTAGAGAATGGCCGAAGCCGTGCAGGCGCAGAGCCTGACTTAGGGGAGCCCTCGAGACCACCTTCACAGGGCTGGGCCGAGCGCCGACATGCTACAAGAGTGAGGGGCGTCGTTAACGTTGTGTTAACTTCGAAATACCCTGGAATTCAAGTGACTTGTTAGCTGGATGAGCGAGTCAGCCACGTGACAGTCATGAATGTGGGTACCTACAACAATTTACTTGCTTGTTTCTTGAGAAAAATGAAGAATTGAAAATGGGTTTATACATGGCTTCGATAAATTCAAATAGTAATATAAAAAATAAAAAAAAAACAATGGATTGAGATATGCATGGAATTATACTCGATCTCGCAACTCAGGCTCTCCCACAACCATTTGGTGGTGGACAGGATCCCAATGGAACTGTAATAAAAAAGACCAAACTTTTTTGGTCTTGCTGTTTGTTATTTTAGAGGGCTCAATAATACAACAACTACTTCATGTCACTGTCAATGTGGTAGTTGAGTTGGCTTAAGTAGTTAGACTTAGAATTCTACTCTTTTTTCAATAGTCAAGTGTTCAAATCTATTTGTGGTAGTAGCTGTGTGAACCACATGCTGTTGAAAAGGGTTAAATGTCGCTTGTACTTTGGTGGGGCTACGGTGACTGACTCGTCCTTCTCGGGTCAATAGTTATGGCTCAAACCAAACATTCCGCAGTGGGTAAAAAATCTTATGGTCATGGCCAAAGAGGGTTGTTGCACTGTTTGTCCCTTCTCACTTTTTTACCCAGCAACAAAAGAAAACAACTTCATCGTCAACGCCTCAGTTGTATTCAGCATGTCCTGATTTATAGATCATTTTTCTGTGTAATTTATTTATGATATGAATGCTTACTTCAAAGAAAAATGAAGGAATATGCTTTATCTGAAGACATTTTGCTCGTATTTGATGGCGAGCTGATGGGCCCTGAATGTCTGTGTGGACTTTCCACGCGCATTTTCTTCTTATTTATAGTGTTTTTTCAAAGAAAACCTTGCGATGGTTTAAGTGCCTTATAAGCTTCCATCCATTGCAGAGAACTTCTGAACTCGATGAAAGCTGGGACCCTGGAACCAGAAGTAGCATTTCTTAATGCATCACTTGTAAGATCCTTGTATCATTTTTTTTTCCCCATTTTTCTTCTCTCGGGTGCTCTGCTGAGCTGATCTTCGACAGGCTTTCTCTAACACTACTTCTATTAACAATTATGATAGATACCAGATGTTTTCCCTGTTCTAGCAGCTGCGTGTAGGTCGCTTCCGGCCAAGTCCCGGGAATCCTTGACAACACGCACTCTTCATTCTGAGCTTGTTTACAATTATTCAGGCTCTGAGCATGTAACCTCGATGTTGATTAACTTTAGTTTGCTTTTTGATTTTCCATACTTTAAATTGATTCACTTCTACTCTTTCTGTTATTTTACTTAGATTACAGAATCCTTGGAAAGGTGTGGCATCTCTGAAAGCACGACTTACATACTTGTGGCTCGTTTTGGTGCTGCTGTTGATGAGGTGAGACTGCAATGTAATCAATGGTGCGAAGTTTCTTCATCCGTCTTATTACTATAGTTTAACAGTTTGGCTATTGTAGTAAAAGGGTAAATTTACTGTTTTACTAGATGAAAACCATCAAGAAACTCATCAATGGTGAAGAGATTGATTTGGAGGAATTGCTAGGAAGAGCAAACCAAGCCCAGATACAAAAGGTTTGTGAATTTGTCAATAACTCGCTCTCTTATGCTGATTAATGATGACATAATCCATTGTTTCACTATTTCAGCATTACAAAATATCTGCCCTGGAACTGGGGATATCCACTCTTGCAGATGCTATTACATGCAGGATTGCTGCCTGTGATGCTTTATGAGGAGAAAAATGGTTGTTTATATTTATTTTTGAATTCAGCCCATCTGTATCATTGTATACCTTCTTTGTACCATGTTTTTCTGGCATTTGAATCCCAAAGCATTGATGAAGTTTGTAATTTGACCAACAGAGTTTCAGTGTTATCAATCAAATATTGTGAGAATTGCTTTTTAAACCAGAGGATACCAAATCTTGTTACTCTCCTTCAGCCGATTCTGTTACCGAATCCTAATCCTATCTCCTGGAGGTAGGTGCAGAAGCTCTCCCTTTGATCAAAAGCATGCTGAAGCTTTCAAACTCTATAATTATCCCCTTACCAATTGATTCAACTCAGTGCACACAATACCCAACTCAATCATTTCTTTAACAGATACCATTTGGGGATCAAATCACAAATTCACATTTCACACTATGTACAAACTACCTCCAGTCTTAAAGAGACTTCAATATTGACATTACAGAAACATGCAGGATCGCAGAAGACAAGAAACTAACATAAACTGAAAGATGAAATAAATCAAACAATTGAAAATGCTAATAACAAAGGAGTTTCGTGTGCACAGGAGCTATCCAACACAGATGCCAGAGAAGATAAGGCTTTGACAATGTCACCGCTTGCCAGACATGCTGAAAGAAGTAACTTTCATAGGGGTTGCCACGACAAGGGGAGCTTCTGGAGAGTCACTAACAGCAAATCTGTCATGCATGAACCGACTATCAACAATGGACTCATCCTTCAACACAATCTTGTAACAATAGCAGCTCTTAAGGCCCTGCTGATTCTGGTAGCACTCATGAGCACTGTTCTTCACCTGCTGGAAGTTCCATATCACACTAAATTTGCCAACTGTTGCAACCAGGTGGCGCTCTTGTTTCCCATTCTCAGTGACCTACAAGACGATGCAAATGTCAGATAAAGTTTCAGTCTGCTCAAACTATTGCAGAGGAAAAAAAAACAAACAAGAAGTAACATGTTTCAAGAGGAAGATCTCCAAACCCTTATCCCCAACCTCTCCTCTCTGCTCCACCCTTTTTGGTCTTTTTCCCTGATAATTTGGTCAACTTATGTGTAAGCAAGTCCAAACCAAAATCTGCTCCCACCATAACAAGTCAACCCAACCCCCCTTCTCTGGTTTTTTCCCTTTTGGCCCAAAAAAAACCCTGGGGTTTCAAAAATGGAAAGCAACTCCCCTATTGTTTGGAACTATTAATCGACAAAGGGCAATACGGTCTCTTCATAACGAATAAAATAGAAAAAATAACGATAAAAAAGAAAAGTGTCAGATCTCTCTCTCTCTCTCTCTCTCTCTCTCTCTCTGCTTTTTGTTCTCCATCCAACCAACCGAAGCCCCAATACCACCCATTACCTGTCACTGCCAACTATCACAGCCACCAGCATTTCCATGGCCGGCACCGTCGAAAGAGCAAGCCCAGCATTTTTGGTCACCCCAATTACACCATCACCCCATCAATTGTGTGGTGGTTTTGTGATGAGGGTCAGTGGTGGGTTTATACAACCATAGTGATGGCTGTGGTTCCATAATTTGATGATGAATTTAGAGAAAGAAAGGGGTACATAGTCAGTGGTTTGCTGTTGGTTTTTTGTTGGTGTTTGGGGTAATTTACTAGTGGGTCTTTAGTTGTACAAATAGTGGTGCAATCATCTCCCTCTCCTTCAACCATCTCCTCGAATCAAACACAAAGCACTCATGGTAGTGACAGGTTGTGCAAAGGGAATGATGCTGGCAGGTTGGGACGTGGTGGAGACGGGAGTTTGGCAGTGGTGGCGGCAGCGGCGGATTGTGATAGAGATGGTGAGGGGAGTTTGGTACTGGTATGGGTAATCATTGGGCTAATATTGAGAAGCATTTCATTTTTATTTAATTATTATTATGTATTGTGGAGTGGTGTGGTGGTTGGGAATCAAGGTGGGTTGGCAGCAATGGATTTGTACAGTGGTGGCTCAGCATAGGGAGCTTGGTATAGAGATTTCAATTGAGTTAGGGAAGACGAGCTAACTAAATACTTGAAGCTAAATGAGGGAGGAAGACTATATGCCAGGATAGATGGGTCAATGGATGGGCTACTTGATCGCAGCCCCTGTTACATTTCGGAAATAGTTGAAATCCCCATTTCACAGTCAGGTTCCTAGGCAATTGCTTTCAAATTTACTAATACTCATTCTCCTCTAAGACCATTGGAGTCATATTTTGAGTTCTGGAGGTCCCTTCCTTGTAAGTTCATTATTTTGAGAAATTTCCATTTTTGAGTATATAGATTCAGTAACTATACCCCTCTATAAAAACAGGGCTTGTAGTTAAAAATTAAAAAAGAATAATGAGTTTTTTACACTGGAAGTTAGGAGTTTATTCATTTAAAACTAAGAGTTCTAATTTGGGTTTATTAAGTGCTTACTTCGGCAAAAGTTTCATACTTCGAGAAATTTCTGTTCGATTTAGACTTAATTTACAGAACAAACTAAACATATACAAGAGGGAGCATGACGTGAAGTATGCAACAATCGTCTCAATCAATAGAGGCACATAAAAATCTCAATCAATGAATATATATTCATAAAATAAGCATGACAGGCAAAATTTATTAGAAGACAAGTAACTTACCCATGAAAATTGGCCTCTTTGGAACCTGTTGTCTGTCCCAGCCATATGTGCATCCACGGGAGTAAGCTTCAACAATCTCGGTGCAGGGATTTTATGGCCCATTCGACCACCAAAACCAGTCTTTGTCTTCCCATCTTTGTCAGTAAATAGGGTGCAGATAAGAATCAAATAAGTGTCAGTCGTGCCCAATACCCATTTCCCATCATATGTAACATCAACATGGGTAATAGGCGAACCAAGTCCTGGAAAAGCAGTTTTCGCCTGCCTCATTGAAGTCTTTGAATATAACCGTATCTTCCCATCAAGTGATCCAACAACAATTGACCCATCACCAGTTGTTGCAAAGCACTGAAAATTAGTACCCCTGGAGAACTGATGCCCCTGTGTCCAATGCAATACTGGCGAATTTGCAGTCGCAATATTCTGAACCATTCCTTTCTTATCACGCATATCCCATTGACACAGCCTATTATCATCCAACCCTAAGAAAGTTGACTCTGAAGGATCCAATTGCGAGCCCTTCGTATCGTTCGTAATATCTCTCATTGTAATATCAGTTCCATCCTTTTCAAACTTCCAATCTGTAACAATCTTCCCCGTCTCAATGTCCAACTGGTGTATTCCTGTTGAACGGGGCTTCCCTTCCTTCAATGGACTCATAAGGAGCATGTTAGTCTCACCTCTCATCAGAAGTGCCTTCTTTGGCGTCGATTTTCCTGCACTAGAACTACTCTTCTGACCTCCACTGTCGAATTTCACATAGACACCTTTCCCATGTATCCCATGGCTAAAATTCTTCACAACCTGAACACCCGAATCATTCACCAAGAAACTATTATCCAATGCCCCTAACGTCAAGCTTTGTATCCCTCCGCCTGTTGCCGCCTCCTCAAACTCCTCCAACAAATCATCACTCGCCCTCACAGGCGACTTCGCCGGACTCTTCCACACTCCGTCCTCCGCATCCTCCCACATCGAATCGTCCGCCACCTCCGGCTTCACCCACCCTAAAAAATCCTTCCCGTAAACCTTAACCTTATTCTCATCCGTCGGCTCCAATCCATATACGTTTTCGAACAAACAGTTCTGAAACTCCGTCACAAAACTCCGATAATCCTCGTCACCGAAAAACTTCAACGCCCACACCCCATTCCACACGAAATCGACCCGACGCTGATCCCCGAACATTTTCAATTGCAAATCAGTCGAAACCCTAGCTCGAATCTTCGAACCCACTTTCAATACCCAATAATTCTCGCCTCCACCGCCAGATTCCTCGTCGTCATCGTTGTTGACGAATTCGTAGGAAGTGAGTTTATCGGAAACGACCCATTTGGCTTTGGGAGTGTTGCCACCGACATGGAGGTAGAGCTTCACGGCATTCTTCAAATTAGGGTTTTGATAAGGGTATTTGAGCTTCAGGGATTTAAGCTTCGAGTCGAGTTCATCTAGGGTTTTGGATCCGGAGCTGGAAGAGCTCTGGGGCTTTGGTAGCTGTCGATCGTCGTGGCCTTGTGCGTCGTCGTATTGGTCGTCGTCACTGTTTTCTTCGTCGTCTTCATAGTCTGAGAGGTCTAAGCCCTCTCGACTCTGTGAGCCTCCCATTTCCCTGAACAATTTCGCTCTCGCGACTCTGGTTTCCGTTCGATCGGTGACAACTAGAAGTGCGAAATTCTCCGAATTTCTTGAATTTTGGAGTGAGAGTGTGAAGTTTGGTATCAGAGAGTGAAGAAGTTGAATTAGAAATTTGAGAGCAACCGCCTTTGCCGGATATCACCACCACATCGCGTTGATCTAACGCGGCGATTTCTTCGAATCGAAGGGAAATGGCCTTTACTCCTCTCCATTTCTTGAGTAAGGCATGGATGAGTGCCACCTCATAAAGTCAAAAACAATGAACGGTGTAGATTGTGCCACTTTATTACACTGTTCACGCTTTTCATTTTGAACTACTTTTTTAAAGTCATGAATGAGCTATTCTCCGTGTCTTTAACAGACTATTTGGAATTTGGAAAAGGAAAAATGATTGTTTTTTTTTTTTTTTCTCTGTTTGATTGTATTAAAAAAATATAAAAAATTTAAAATTATTCTTTCTTTGTCTCTCTTTTTTATTTTTATTTTTTTTACAAAATTAAATAAAAAAATTTATTTTTCTTAATTTTTCTTTTTCTCTCTTTTTCTACTCTCTTTCAGGTTTCAAACAGAGCGTAAAGTTCGCTAAAAAAAAAAAACCAGTCCAGAGTTCAAATGGATATAAATTTGACACGTCTTGACTATTGTAAACATTTTCCACTAACCTAACCCAAGGAGTTGTTCTAGATTTTTAAGTCAGCTGTCCTAGTCCATCCGCCATCGGGGACATGCCTAGCAAAGTAGTTCCTACTGTCCTACGGCATTGTGAGACAAGAATGTGGGGTGAATATTTTGTTTTTGAGAAGGGGCTTCTTTCAGGTATGCTTGCACAGGATATGAAAAGCTCAACCTTGGAAGTTATTCCATCTTTTTATGTATATTTACACACAAGCACCCTCTCTAATTGCTTAGCCAGCAAAGATGGGACAATAGCACCTCCAAGGCTCCAACTATTCTCCTGAAAAAAGATTGGAACAGTATTGCCTGAATCGGGCTAATTAGGCTTTGAGAAAAAACTGATGAGAAGCTAACACTACGTACGGTGAAGCATCTCTTCGACCTCTAGAGCGAGCACCTAACTAATCCCTCCAAGGCATCCGTTGTCACGCTATGAGCTAGTGTAGTTTTTTTATTCTTTTTTGCTAGAACTTGGCCTTGTGTAGGGTGAGATTTCTGGGTTGAGACAGGCTTTTTCTTTATGAATTAGATAAATGAGAAATGAATTATTAAAAAATAAAAATAAAAAAAGACTTATTTTTTAGTTCTATCCTCCATCCCTAGATGGGGGATGGAGGATAGAACTATCTAGTTACAACAGTTTAATTTCATAAAAGCAAAAACTACACAAGATCTAAGTTAAATAAAATGGATACTTAAACAAACATAATCAACCTTCTAATTCCTATGAATTTTTTTATTCATCAATTTGAATGTTTCCTAAAAAAAAAATAATACATTGAATTGAGTTGGATGTCTAGACTAATTTACGTATACTTTGACTAATTTTAAAGTCAGTGCAGTCTCCCGTTTCCCATAAACCGACTAAGTACCGGGTTAAACATCTTGATTATGTAATTTTTCTTAAAAGAATATAGAACTTGTGGTTCGCAGAAGCTTCATAAAGAAAGATTAGTGCTGTACCTTGTGTCTAAGACTACTCGAATCTGACACGAGGAAATTAATTGCTTTTAGTGGTAATATAGTGGCATCGCATCACATCGCGTAAGTATACAATACAGTGCCTTTATGGGAATTAATGTTTGGGAATTGAAGGACCAAATTAACCGAAGCATAATAATAAGTATCAGATCGGAGGTACCCACCACCACCAACTTGGCTTTCAAGCTGCTGCTTCAGTGTCTCCTTCCACGCAATTGCACCCCCGGGGGTTGTAAATGTTGCATACAGCAATAACATGTCTACCGTATATGCTCTGCGATGTCATTAGCCACTTTCTTTTTCTCCACACGCTCATAGAAGGAGAGAAACCGACTCCAATATTTCTTACTTTAAAATTGTGTTTGAATTAAAAATTTTGTGATGAAAATAAAAAGAACAATTAAAAAAAAGATTGTTCTCTTTTTTTTCATCTTTTTTCTTTTTTTTGAGGAATTCGAGTTCTACACACAACACAAGGCATAAACGGATTAATAAATGCTATTATAAACCTTCTTCTTAATTCTCTTAAATGAAACCGGGGTTGTCCTAATTGGTCATGCTGGTGTCCTTCCTATATGGGTCAACTCAGGTTCAAATTTTGAAGTCAAGTTGCGCTAGATTTATCTATTATAAATACTCTAGTCTCAGTATGAATGAACTATTTTTAACCAAATTAAAAAAAAAATTAATTAAAGTGTGTGTAAGCTAATCTAAACATTCTTAATTGCAATACCCAAAAAAGGGAAGAAAAAAAAATTATCATTCCAACTTCAGATGATTATAGCAAATGGAGGAATGTGAATGACATGCGAGAGAATTTCCTCATTCCAAGCTTGGCCTCAAGTTTATAATTTCTACACGTCTCGGGTCATCTTTTGAACATAATATAAGCAAGCTTATATATAAACTATATTTTATACACAAACAATAGTACAATTCAACTTAACCCGTAAAGAAAAAATATATTAATTATATAATTATATATATACACACGTTGGGAGCTCTCTCTCTCTTTCTTAAAATTTTCACGACTACCGCCCTTGCTTTGCGAATGGGTTTTTTTGACCCAAATCTTCAAACTAAACAGTAATTACAGGTTAACAAAAATATTATTCTTTCAAAAAAAAATTGTACAAAAAATCTTACAAAAATGATGTGACAATAATATATTTACAAATAAGAATCACCATAATCAAGGCTGGCTCGACATGATTCGAGGCCTTATGCAATGATTTTTAATGAGATTTTTTATATTTGTTTAATATTATCATAAAAAAATTATTTTATTTTGTAAGCCGGTGTTTTTTTTTTCTAAAGTTTACTAGTGTGCTAATTTTGTGACTATTTTTTTTACAGTGGTCATTTTTCTTATTTAGATTAAGGCCTTTTTTTTTCAAAAAAAATAAAAAAAATAATAAAACGACATAGAGCCTTAAAACTATGCAAGGTTTTAAAAAGTCTGAAGCCTCTAAAAAATTTTATTTGTCTACTTTTTTGTTAAGCTAATATATTTTTTTTAAGTTAACTAAGCGAGTTGATTTTATGTTCTTTTTTTAATGAATATTCTTTTATCACCTAAATTAAAGAACATTTTTTAAAAAGAAGATGCGAAAACTATATTTAATTTTGATTGTAGTATATAATGTTTTAATATTTAGAGGCCTTCAAAAAAGATTTATTTGTAGAGTGTACTAATTATCTATCAAACATAAGTTTTTTTCTTTTGAAGTTTATTAGTGCACTATGTTTTGGACTCTCTTTTTCTAAAAGACAGTTCTCTTTTCATTTGGACTTAGACTTTTTTTTTTAACCTAAAGATGTGAAAACTATATAGGACCCTACTAGGTTTTAAAAAAAATTACGGCCTTAAAAAATTAAACCCTCTTTTTTTAATAGATAACTTTATATAAAAATAATGTAAAAGTTATATAAAACTTTATTAAGTTTTACAAAATTTTAAGACCTTAAATAATTAGAGGCCCTAGGCGCTGGCCTAATTGGCTTAATAAAAGAGCCCACCCTGGCCATAATGAGTGTTTTGTTCTTAATTCTCGTCTAACCAAATTATATTAGTGATAAATTTTATTTGTATAACATTATTCACGTGTTAATCATGCGTTAATTGGCTGCTGTTTTTTTTGGCCCTTTTTTCACCAAGTGGTACTGTCCTCGTTGAAGCGACCTAGTAGCAGTGATTCGCGAGTAAAGGACCGAGTGCGCTCCACTGAACCGGTTTCTTCCAGCTGATACCCCTATTAGTGTCCAATCTTCGATTTGACCTCAATTATAACTTTATGAGTTCTCTCTCCTCGTGTTCAGATCAGCTGTTTCTCTCTCTAAATTTATAATAATAGATATATCCACTTATTGGGGCATATGCGCACATTTTAAAAATGATACTAGAATAGTTTATCTTAATTTTTATCCAAAAGAGCACATGTTCTTGCAGTTGGTAGATTACAACTTTAATATTTAGAGCACATGTCCACGTGGATTTTTGAAGAAGCACCATGATTGTGAAACCTGATTGGAGATCACTCCGTAGGCCCAAGCCCCACGTGCATCAGAATTTTCCCAGTAACCAAACAGGTTTACCAGATGTGGAATACAATAACACTCTGTACACAGTTATATCAATGAAAAAAACTCATACAATCGAACAGTGATACGACAACAAATTTGATTTTGGGTCATCGAAAAAGAAACCCAAATTAAGTTTCTAAAACTTCAACTAGCTACGAATCAAAAAAAGGATTGAAAGAGTGAGACGTATTAGCCCATGAATCTATAACTAGTTAAGAACTGTGAGCATTTCCAGCGGCAGAATCGGAAGAATCGCCATTGAAATCCATCATCGTCATCCATTCTTGAATATCTTCCTCTCCAATAGCGTCCCATAATTCTTTTTCCTTGCTCGTTTCTGTTTCCTTCCCCGTCGCGATTTCTCTCTTCGTCTGATTTTCTTGCTGCTGCTGCTGTTCCTGTGAGCTCTGATTCTGATCGATCGATCTGTTATCAGGAAACGGAAAATTGAGCTTCGCTCGAGGTCCGCGGAATTCAATGGCGGCCTTATCGTAAGCCCGCGCTGCCGCCTCCGCCGTTTCAAACGTCCCCAGCCACACCCTCGCCGCCCGCCGGGGGTCCCTAATTTCCGCCGCCCACTTCCCCCATGGCCGCTGCCTGACTCCTCTGTAATTCTTCTTTTTCTTCTTCACAACACTGCCCTGCTTCTTCTCTTCTTGAGTTGGCGGGAAAAAGTTACAACCCAAACAGCCTTTGATATTGCAGAAATGACACGTGTCAGAATCAGGAATGGGTAAGAAAGGGTGTCCCTGATTGGTGCTGGTAGAAGCCGAGGCAGTGGCGGTGGTGGAAAATTCGAGTGTTGGGAAGAGCCGGAAATCGTGGGTTGTGTCCGTGGCGGTGCCGCCGGCAATGACGTTCTTGAGAGCGGAGACCATAATGGATATCTCTTGCTCGTGGGTGAGACGAGGCGGCGGCGGTGGCAGCGAGGGGTGGGAGATGGAAGCTCCGCCGTGTTTGGGTCTCTTGGGTGGCCTCTGCATGTTGGGTGTTTGACCGTTTTCTTGGTTTCTAAACTTGTAAACTGCTGCTGCTAAATTGTCTCTCCAGTCTCGCGTCTGTTATATATGTGAGCGAGTGGGAGGCCTACGTGGATGCCAGCTTGCACACTCTCGACACACGGCTTTTATTTTCTTCTTCTTTTTCTTTTATTTTTTTTCTTGAAGAGTATTTTGGTGGCACTTGGAATTTATTTTATTGGTGGGGATTATTAGAAGTGCAGTGACGTAAGGTTGGGGAAGTGGGGTCCAGGTGTGTGACAGGGATTCATTGTCGAGTGAGTTTTGCCAGGTTGGCACTTGACGTCATAGTTTCGACGCTCACACACGCGGCTTTTCCTTCGGACGGCCGGTTTCTGGGTTTGTGTCGAAAAAGGCAGTAATACACGTGGCCTTAAATGGGGTTGATAGTGCCCTACGCTTAGGTCCAGTAGCTCCTTTTTCAAACCTTAATATTTATATATAACGAATAATATCATCTTAATTACATTTATTATTTTATTTAATATTAAAGAATTAATAAAGTAAGAACATAAATTTAAATCAAATAATAAAATTATCAGTTAAATTTTATTTATTAACACGTAAAGTAAAAAAAAATTAAAATTTTAAATAATAAAATCTAAAAAATAGCTGATGCCGGACTTGCCCTCAAGTTTCTTTGGCCTTTGTCCTCCAATCATCTCATGAATGCATGATATATATATATATTACATCTCATGTTTGTACGCTTAAAATCATTTTTGGCTGCTCAGCTTCGGACCATAAAAGGTGGGGTCCAAATGTCCAATCCAGGGCCATAGTATGATAAGGATACTTTTATCTACACTAATTTAAAATCAACACATAAGAGTTTAGTACGTGAAGTCTTTTTAAGAACAAAATTATAATTTTAAACAAACTCAATTAACAGTGATGTTTTTTAGTTAGTGGAGATAATGAGATTACTGTGGTCAATTAGCAAGAATAATGAAGTTAGTGGGTATTGAACATAATGGGCACATATGTGTGTCTCAGGTCTGTAAATGAATGTTGCTTTTTATTTGAGGGTGACCCAGTAATCAACTGATCTAGTTTTAATTAATATTTAAAATTTAATTATTCTTTTTATGCTATATTATAACCGGTCATTATTTATATAACATATAAAGTTTATATAATTTACATATACATTAAATCTATACAAGCTCAAGAGAATAATTAAAAACTCTACAACAACTCTTCTTCTCACATCATGGCCTCCGAGAGAGGAGTTGTGGAAGTATAACTAATGTTTAAAGAGTGGAGTGCCATATGCTTTTTTAAAGCCTCAATAGCACTCTTTCCCTCGAAAGTAGTTTTTTTTTTTTTTAGTGACTTTTTTGACCAACATTCAAAAAGTTTCTAAACTAAGAAAATTGAATTTCTTTTAAAAAAATTATTAAAGATAAAAAAAAAACTAGTAAAAAAGCTGCAAAAAAACTAGTGCCAAACCAGGAAGTTTGATTTTAATGTTCAAGAACTTGCATGGTGACTTATTTATTGTAAACAATTGACTGGCTTACATTTACTTCTCATAATATAAAGAATCTAACAACTATATAAAATGTAACAAAATATAAAATCCTATGTAAATTCAACTCATAATTTTTTTCTTAAAATCTTGCATGGTTTGATGTTGTTTCTGTACAAGATAGTAAGGTTGCTGCAATTATCAAACAAGAAGTTATTTTTAAAATAAAATACAGTTACTCAGTGTGTAAACTGTTGTATCTTCCTTTGACAAAAGTCAAGATTATCTTAATAAGAGCTAACCATATTATTAAAAGGTATGAGCTCATGTAGTTATCGATAAGCCCCTATTTTCACATTCGACATTACATACAAATCGTGACTCACGCTCCAATAGTTTGATCATGCATTGTATATGATTTTACAGCCAATTTTTTGCTTCAAAATTAAGCCATCTCAAGCAATGGTGAAAAATCAGATGAGCCTATTTACTTTGACCTAATTTGATTTGGTCGTTTATTTATTTTTAAGTATTTTATTTGGTATGTCTATGGTGTTCCATTGCTTAAATGGACCAGTCAATGAACTCATTAAAAGAGCCACAAGCTCGACCTCTTGGTAGACTGGCTCTTATTTTCAATCAACATAAAGGGGAATAAAATAGTAATCAGAAGGCATCTGTACTTCCGGTGGTCCACGGGCAGTTTTGCAAATTCAAACTGACTTATTATGGTTTGGGGTCTTTTCAAGCTTTTATCCTGTGTATCCGTACACGTGTCTCTTTTTTTTGTTTTTTTTTCATTGATGGCCTGACATTCTTTGTTTGAATGTGTACAAAATGGATTAAAAGCGTGGGGACGTCTAAGGGTCTAAATGGGACCGCCCACGGGAAGAATTCCCGGCTGATGTCTCGATGTTTACGAAGCCAACGCACACACATGGTCAACGCAGAGAATGAGATTGATGGAACTCCAATGGACGGTTTGCGTGTGCAGCCCGTTGACCTTTGGCAGCTGGGCTATATGTTTGACTTTGTTGCTAAAGGTCAATCTTAGCCTTTCAATTGCATAGGTCCATTTAAGCATTGGAAATTGGGTTTTTTTTTAACCAAAATAATGCAAAATTAAAAACTTATTCCCCTATGAATTTGAGAAACATTATTTCCATTTTAACATAAAATATAATTCAAGATTGCATTTTACTCCCTGTTGTAGATTACTAGAGAAAAATTACAATTAGTAATTGCATCTGTCGGACAAAACGCAATTACATGAAAGCATATGGAGGACTGTAAAGTTGTGTTAGAATCATATGGCAGATAGAAGAAGACAGGTGTCAATCAGTGTCATAGGCTCCATTAGAGTCTTCATGCCATCCTACCACCAGGGGGTCGTCTTCTTTTTGACTTCATGAATTAGTTGCTGAAGAGCAATAAACTTTTGGTCAATAGTTGTGGATAAGGCAACATGCTAAATATGCAAATGCTGAAGAGTCTAGTTTTGGGCTTTGGAATTTTTAGCTTGCCAGTTTAAAATAGCCTCAACAACAGGTAAAAGGCGAGCAGAACCATTCGCTTGAAGAGCAATAGGATTCTTAATTTTTTAAACATGGCGTGTATTTTCTTAAGAGTGCTCAAAATCACCAAGAGTAGGAAACTTAGCATTATAGGCAGGAAAGGCTAGATAAAAAAACACATAATACTTTTGCAATAAAAGATGTGAAGATGAAGAAGTTGAGATTAAAGTGGAAGGAGGCTGGCGGCAACGATGATGGCGTCGGCAATGAATTGGCTCGTCCTCTTCTTCTTTCTCATCTTAAAGACAAGTTTGACAGCAGCAAATTCCAACATCATACCAAATGTGCCCATTGGGCGTGGTTTGATTATAAACAGGCTGGCCATCATAAGCAAACTGAGCAACAGGAATGGGTTCAATAGTGTTGAGCTCAGTGGAAAAAATAGGATAAACTGGGGCTTGAGGGACTGGTTGTGACTTTGAAAATTTTATTTCAATAGTGCCATCAGAATGTGGAGTAAAACACAACAACAAATCTTTCATAAGCAGTGACCCAAGTGTCAAGAAGAAGCTTAAGAAGTTCTTCTCGAGTAATTTACCTGGGGACATAAATACAGCTAGGTGCAGCTGTAGAATCTACTTGAATGAGAAGTGCATCAGTTGTTTGAGCTATTGTAGAAACAAGTAGATCAAAAGCATGAATTTGTAATATGTAGACCATTTGATAGTGTAAGGTTGCAGCATAAGAGTGTGAAGGTTTCTTAGCACCAGCAATTTGGACCTGTACTCTGAGAGCTTCAGAGAGACAGGGATCTTCAAGAGACATGTTGTAGTTGGGAAACAAAGTTATAAAGACAATTCCAGCATTCAGAGTTATTTGGACTGTTCCAATACAAGCATTTTGGTATTCAAGAAATTGAGAATCAAGAAGAGCCATGCAAAAAACAACAAGCATGCCTTTTCGCCCATGAAAAGTTAAAGCAAGCTTGACATCTCCCTAGTGGAGGTGAGTAAACCCTTCACATTTCCATTGTTGGAGAAAAGAGCTGGGCAAAGTGAGAGGAAACACATGTTCTTTACCATCAGTAGGGATATAATGGTGATCAAACTGAGAGAATTGAATAAATTCCTTTATTTCTGGCTTCAAAGGTTTACCAAGAAGTTGTTTGACTCGAATACGAAGAGAGGACAAAGGTTTCGTAAAAACCATGTATGGATTGATGACTGGATATTGAGTGATTGGCGTTTTAGCTCCTTCAGGAGCATGAAAGACTTCATACAAATTATCTACACGAGAGTACAAGGTGGAGGAACTAGACTCAGAAGAAGTAGAGAAACGGGAGGAACAAGAAGATTTGGACAGTTAGACATCATAAAAGAAAAGACCTCTACTCTATTAGGCTATCTATGCTTAAAGTAAAAGTCAAGAGAAATTGTTTCTGCTTATAATAGGTACTCAAAAGTTCTAACATACTGAAGGGTGACACCATTTTCTTTTGGAAAATCAAGAATCCTACTATTCTTCAAATAGATGGCTCTATTCGCCCTTTGTCTGTTACTGAGGCTACTTTAAACTAGCAAGCTGAAAATTTCAAAGCCTAAAATCAGGCTCTTCAGCATCTGCTTACTCAACATGTTGACTTGTCCACAATTGTTGACCAGAAGTTCACTGCTCTTGAACAACTAATTCACGAAGTCAAAAAGAAGATTGACCACCTTCATTAGCAACTCCTCCATATTGCTACTACAGTCTCTGATTTTAAGACTACTTATTCCCTGATCTCACAAAAAGGAAGCTAAAAAAAAATCTCCAAAACCAACTTCAATCCAAAAAAAAACAACATGCTCACCAAGCTCCACCCATTAAAGTAGCTTTGTCTCACACCATTTTTCAAGGCCCATCTGATCCTTTTTACCAATCCCTCCCGTTTTGGTCCATACCATTAATTTCTCAACCACCCCCTTTGCAACCTCTTACCATGTTTCCATTAGAATCAAACCCTTTTCGTCTTACCTCAGTTCTCGTTCAGTCACCTATTAAACCACCCAAATCTAAGACTGTACATTCATCCGCCTCACCATCCACTTCTTTACCACCATCTACCCCACGTAATCCTTTTATCTGTGCTTCCTCCAAACAATCTCAGAATATGTATACCTTCGAACAAACCTAACCCATCTCTTATTTTCTATGTTCTATCTCTCTTCAACCTTTTACACTTGTGCTTGTCCATCTTTGTACTCTTGATGATGACAACCAAAGTTCTACTGATTCTTCTTCTGATGAGGACTTATCCTCCACTACCATTGATGTCAGTATCCAAATGATGTATAATGAACCCCCTGAACATGATCCTATCATTGATGACCCTGATCCCGTTGCTGACCATGATACTATCCTTGATTTTTATAGCTATACCCCTTCTTTTGATATCAAGAAAAAATTTACTCTTAACGATTTCTCTCCTTCCAAATAGCAGGATTGTATCTTTGAAATGTACTCATGGTGTACGGCTAAAAATGCAACATTCCAATATTACTTTTTCTATTATTTTGAGAAAAATAATTGCTCGGGCCGACTTCGCGAATGGTGGATTGCTATTGGAGAATACCATCGACTCCAGCTCAAATAATTGCCTAGCCTAGACCAATTCATGTCATTTATCTCTAATGAGTTTTTAGGCACTCTAGATCACCATGCTATCCAAGCTTGTGAAGAATACCTAAAACTCTGTTACTATTCTTTTCAACGCAAGGATCTTGAAAAGCACTGTGATCGAATGTCCAAACTATTTTATGTGCTTAATGGAATGGATGATGCAAATATGAAACAAGCATTTCTCAATTCTCTTCCTGGTCCCCTTGAAAATGAAATATCAAAGCTTCTTTGATGCTAAAAGGATAGCTCTCCAAAATGCCTCTCTTGGAGAACTTTTTCAACATTCCCTTACATCTCTTAAAAAACCCAGTAATAAAAAAAAATTTCTTATTCACATTGAATAAATCGGCAAAACACTTGGAATGGCTTGTGATCGCTGAGATTTACAGATCAAGTGTCTTCGATTTGATCTCAATTATAAATTTATGAGTTCTCTCTCCTCGTGTTCAGATCAGATGTTTCTCTCTCTAAATATGTGATAATAGATATATCCACTCATTGGGCATATGCGCAAATTTTAAACATGATTCTAGAATAGTTTATTTTAATTTTAATCCAAAAGAGCACATGTTCTTGCAGTTGGTAGATTACAACTTTAATATTTAGAGCACAAGTCGTTTACAGTTGTGTAGATTACTATAATCTTCAGTCCACGTGGATTTTTGAAGAAGCAACATGATTGTGAAACCTGATTAGAGATCACTCCATAGGCCCAAGCCCCACGTGCATCAGAATTTTCCCAGCAACCAAACAGGTTTACCAGGTGTGGAATAGCATAACACTCTGTACACAGTTGTATCAACGAAAAAAACTCATACAATCGAACAGTGATACTAAACAAATTTGATTTTGGGTCATCGAAAAAGAAACCCAAATTAAGTTTCTAAAACTTCAACTAGCTACGAATCAAAAAAAGAATTGAAAGAGTGAGAAGTATTAGCCTATGAATCTATAACTAGTTAAGAACTGTGAGCATTCCCAGTGGCAGAATCGGAAGAATCGCCGTTGAAATCCATCATCATCATCCATTCTTGAATATCTTCCTCTCCAATAGCGTCCCAGAATTCTTTTTCCTTGCTCGTTCCTGTTTCCTTCTCCGTCGCGATTTCTCTCTTCGTCGGATTTTCTTGCTGCTGCTGCTGTTCCTGTGAGCTCTGATTCTGATCGATCGATCTGTTATCAGGAAAGGGAAAATTGAGCTTCGCTCGAGGTCCGCGGAATTCAATGGCGGCCTTATCGTAAGCCCGCGCTGCCGCCTCCGCCGTTTCAAACGTCCCCAGCCACACCCTCGCCGCCCTCCGGGGGTCCCTAATCTCCGCCGCCCACTTCCCCCATGGCCGCTGCCTGACTCCTCTGTAATTCTTCTTTTTCTTCTTCACAATACCGCCCTGCTTCTTCTCTTCTTGAGTTGGCGCGAAAAAGTTACAACCCAAACAGCCTTTGATTTTGCAGAACTGACACGTGTCCGGGTCAGGAATGGATAAGAAAGGGTGTCCCTGATTGGTGCTGGTAGAAGCCGAGGCAGTGTCGGTAGCAGCAAATTCGAGTGTTGGGAAGAGCCGGAATTCGTGGGTCGCGTCCGTGGCGGTGCCGCCGGCAATGACGTTCTTGGGAGCGGCGACCATAATGGGTATCTCTTGCTCGTGGGTGCGACGAGGCGGCTGCGGTGGCAGCGAGGGGTGGGAGATGGAAGCTCCGCCTTGTTTGGGTCTCTTGGGTGGCCTCTGCATGTTGGGCGTTTGACCGTTTTCTTGGTTTCTGAACTTGTAAATTGCTGCTGCTAAATTGTCTCTCCAGTCTGGAGTCAGTTTTATATGGGAGTGAATGGGAGGCCTACGTGGATGCCAGCTTGCACACTCTCGACACACGCCTTTTGTTTTTCTTTTCTTTTCTTTTTTTTTCTTGAAGAGTATTTTGGTGGCACTTGGTGAGGGATTACTACAAGTGCAGTGACGTAAGGTTGGGGGAGGTGGGGTCCAGATGTGTGACAGGGATTCATTCTCAAGTGAGTGTCGCCAGGTTGGCACTGACGTCATAGTTTCGACGTTCACACACGCGGCTTTTCCTTCGGACGGCCGGTTTCTGGGTTTGTGTCGAAAAAGGCAATAATACACGTGGCCTTAAATGGGGGGGGTGGGGGGGGGATAATGCCCGACACTTAGGTCCACTAGGACTTGGGAGGTTGGGCACTATTCAGAATATTTCACTTTTTATTCCCCTACGTTACGTTATGAATTAGTCACCTATATAATGAATAATATTATTTTATTTAAATATATAATTTTATTTAAATTTTTAAAAAATTAATAAAATTTAAATTTAAAATTAAATTTAATAATAATATTATCCGTTAATTTTTATTTATTAAGACATAAATTTTTATTTATTAACACGTAAAATAATAAAAAATTTTAAATAATTCTAAATAATAAAGTTTAAAGGAAAGCTAATCCCGGACTTGGACTCCGAGGGTTCTTTGGCCCTTGTCCTCCAATCATTCAAATGAATACATGATATATATATATGTTATATCTCATGTTTGTACACTTAAAATCATTTTTGGCTGCTCAGCTTCGGACCCTAAAAGGATGGAGTCCAAATGTCCAATCAAGGGCCATAGTATGGATTACTTTTATGTATACTATTATGAAAGTCAACAAGAGTTTAAGTATGCGAAACCTTTCAAGGACAAAATTATAATTTTAAACCAACTCAATTGACAGTGATTTTTTTCAGTTAGTGGAGACAATGAGATTAGTGGAGTCAATTAGTAAGAATAATGAAGTTAGTGGGTATTGGGCATAATGGGCACATATGTGTATCTCAACTTCTAGTATGCAAATAAATGTTGCTCCCTATTTGAGGGTGGCCTAGTAATCAATTGACTTAATGTTAAATTGATATTTAAAATTTAATTATTCTTTTTATGCTACATTGTGACCAGTCATTATCTATATAACATATAAAGTTTATATAATTCATAAATACATTAATTTTACACGAGCTCAAGAGAATAATTAAAAACTTTACGACGACTCTTCTTCTCACATCATGGCCTTTGAGAGAGGAGTCGTGGAAGTATTTTTTTTATAATGTTTTTAGTGACTTTTTTAACCAACGTTCAAAAAGTTTCTAAAATAAGAAAATTGAATTTCGTTTAAAATATTTATTAAAAATAAAAAAAAAACTAGTTAAAAAAAGTTGCAAAAAAGCTAGTGCCAAACCAGGAAGTTTGATTTTAATGTTCAAGAACTTGCATGGTGACTTATTTATTGTAAACAATTGACTGACTTACATTTACTTCTCATAATATAAAGCATCTAACAACTACATAAAATGTAAAAAAAATATAAAATCCTATGCAAATTCAACTCATAAATTTGTTCTTAAAATCTTGAATGGTTTGATGTTGTATCTGTAGAAGATAGTGAGGTTGCTGCTATTATTAAATAAGAAGTTATTTTTAAAATAAAATACAGTTGCTCAGTGTGTAAACTGTTGTATCTTCTTTTGACAAAAGTCAATATTATCTTAATAAAAACAATACTCATGATAAAGATTATAATTGCGTTTTGTAATAATTATAGTTGATTAATGTTATATATTGACCTAATCTAAAAATAAAAAGGCTTCATATCATCCAAAACAAAAACAAAAAATAAGAAAAGAAAATAAAAGAGCCAACCATATTATTAAAAGGTATGAGCTCATGTAGTTATCGATAAGCCCCTTCACATTCGACATTACATACAAATCATAACACACGCCTATTTACTTTGACCTAATTTGGTTTGGTCGGTTGCTTATTTTTAAGTATTTTATTTGGTATGTCTATGCTGTTCGATTGCTTAAGTGGACCAATCAATGGACTCATTAAAAGAGTCATAAGCTTGACCTCTTAGGAAGTGTTTGAATCACTAGCTTATAAGCCATAATCTATAAGTTATAAATTATTTTTAAAAAATTATTTCTAAAAATAATTTTTTTTTAAAATTGTAATTAAACATAACCTATTTTTTAAAATTACTCATCTAAATACTTTTTAAAAAAATTATAAATATAAATCATACATTACTAAATAAGTAACGTTTAAACACTTCTTAACGAGCTGACTCTTATTTTCAATTAACAATATAAAGGCAAATAAAACAGTAATCAGAAGGCATCTGAACTACCGGTGGTCCACAGGCATTTTTGCAAATTTAAACTGACTTATTTTGGTTTGGGGTCTTTTCAAGCTTTTATCCTGTGTATCCGTACACGTGTCTGTTTTTCCTTTTTTTGTGCCCTTTGATGGGCTGACATTCTTTTACTTGAATGTGTACAAAATGGATTAAAAGCGTGGGGACGTCTATGGGTCTAAATGGGACCGCCCACGGGAAGAATTCTCGGCTGATGTCTAGATGTTTATGAAGCCAACGCACACACATGGTCAACGCAGGGAATGAGATTGATGGAACTCTAATGGACGGTTTGCGTGTGCAGCCCGTTGACCTTTGGCTGCTGGGCTATATGTTTGACTTTATAACTGAAAGTCAATCTCAGCCTTTCAATTGCATAGGTCACATGTATAGGAGAATGTTTTGATTATTCGAAAGAATTAGGATGTCGGTTCACTTGCTTGGTTTTTTTTTTTTTTTTTCTCTCTCTTATTTTTTGCTAGTGTTATTGCCTAATGAGAATGTTTGTAAAAGAATGTCTAGTTTGATTCTTTTACCTTTCAACTGTTTCACCAATGTTTTGTGTTGTTCTTTTCAATGCTTATTACTATTTAAGCATTGAAAATTATGTCATGTCAAGCCTAAAAATAAGAGCTAATGATTCATAGCTTTTTTTATTTTCTTTTTTTCTTTTTTTTTTTGAATGGAGGAAAAAAAAAAAAAACTTTAGCTGTATCTTATTATTTACTTACGGAATTTTGATAATTACAACTCCAACAGCACAAAGATGCGTGCATTGTGTGATTTCTATAATGTCAAAAGAACTGCCCTGCTCAGCACATCTCCAATTTGAAAGCATTGGAGATTTCGATTTGGAGATGATCCAGACCAAGGTGGGTATCCAGTGGATCACAAGTCCAAGGACTACTGGCAAGAATGGTCCATACCGATGAACCTAAGAAATAGAGCCAAGCTCCATCCTATTAAGCTCTCAAACTTATTTTTACACTTCGCTTAAAACCTAATTTTCAGTCGGAAAAGTTAAAAAAAAAAATGTGAAAAAAAATACAAAAATATTCTTTTATTTTGTTATATATATATTTTTTTGACAAAAAATTCAAGTTCCAAACAGAGCGTTAAAAGATTTTACTCCAAAGCCATAGGAACATAGGATGTAGTATATTGAACAATCTTGCACCTCGATGGACCCCAGTGGGATTAAAAATATGCAGAACCAAAAAATAAGGAGGATTTGCAACTTACTCCTTGAAACCTCGTATATTCTTCCATCCTCACTCGGTGAACACTCCAAAAAAAGGATGTGAACCAATTCTCCATACTCCTATCGCCTGCATTAATCAACCAAACCAAAACCAGATCCATATGGCTGAATCAGGTAAAATCAATGATCAAAAGTAATCGTGTCAAGCTTCATCAGGGGGTTCGACCAATAAATGCTAGAGAATTTAGAATATCACAGCCGAAATAGAAGTAAGAACAAAAAACAATTGAGGTTTTGAATCATGAAGCTGATTGTTCCTATCGTTGTTCATAGGAACACTATTCTCAAAACAAGGATCATCCGTTTACCTAGAGAAAAAAGGAAAAAAGTATATAGTAATGGATCATCTAGAAAACAATTATACAGGAATAACCTACTACTTTTACACTAAACTTAATAAGGGAGTAACATACTATATGGTCCTACCTCCTTTTCTATCCCAAGAAAAAGAATTGAAAGGAAAAAAAAAAAAAATGAACGAGGGTACAAAGGTAGAGGTTTCAACCCAGTTGAACCAACTAAATTTCGAGACAAATCTGCAAACAAGTCAACAGTAATCTTCCCATGGCTGAAACATCTCCAAATAGAACAAAAATTTGAGCTGACAAAGGTATAAGCCAGGGAAAAGAAATCTTCACATGGCTAAATATATCAGCGCTAGAAGTATTTGAGCTTGATATTCCACCTATTCATCATCCTCAGAATCTGCATTTGCGTAGGAAGAAGTTAGTAGCTGTTTAACAGAAATAGAAGAGGATGATAGATGAAAAAGAATGCAACTAAAATTCAGCTCTGCTATTTATCGTGTGGATAATATGTGTTACAGCTGCTTCGATCTTTCAACCATTCCCCAAATTTAGATGTTATATATGGTCCACGAGACTCCATTCTGGGTTCTGTGTTGCAATTACCAAAGAAGAAATGTCTCTGGGATCAGCAAAGGCATACACCTCACTCATCTTCTGAAAGGTGGGTTCCTCAAAAACAAGGAAGCCACTTTCTGGTTCATGAGATGCAGCACCTCATCTCATCCCATGCATTAAATGAACAGAGGCAACAAAACCTCTTCTTTTTTTTCTTTTTTTTTTCTGATAAGCGACTACAAGCAACAAAAACTTGCTAGCTGTAGGAGATTCTACTACATTTTGATGGTCCAGTTTCCATAAAAGCACCAGATGCAGACAAATATTGTTTTCATTTTCCCCATTTTTCCTTCAGACATTCCAGATCAACACACACACAGAAAAGGAGGAGGAAGAAGAGGGGCGGGGGATGGATATTGGAGTATTTCACGCCATTTGCCTGTAAAATGGAAGATGAATCTTAAAAGGACACTTGATATGCAAAATTCTTACCAGATCGTATATCTTCTCCAACTTTCCCCCTATTTTGCAGCTGCCTCATGATCATTGAGTATATAAGAATCCACCAGTATATGTGGAACACAAGTAGGGTCAACAACATTGTATTGAAGACATAGTATAGTGACATGTGATATGCCTCTGACAACCTCAAGAACTCACAGAGATCATAGCTGTGATACACCAACCATTTAAAGGGTTATGCTAAAGCACAACAATATGGTACTAACTGGTGAAATAAAACTTCCGCTTGGAGGACAAACCTTGTAGACTTTATAACCCAAAATGGAAAGAATATCAGCCTAAGTAGAAGCCATGAAATAGCGAATAATCCAAAGCAGACACTCGCTCCAAGATCCTTCTCAGAATATTTGAAAACTTTAGCAGCTTCTAGAAATACATCACTTGCATCATGCAGCGCAAGGATAATTGAGCCAATCCGGAAGAAACTGTAAAAAAACACAAAGGAAAGATGTGATGCGAGTGATGTTATGATGCTAAAAAGAGTCCAGGCTGTGGTACTGGGTTATTGAAGAAAATTTCAACCCTACACTTAAGGTAAGCTCCTTCGCACTACACATTTCATCACTATAATATCCCTAATGCTTCCATAGGCTAACCGTCTTTACTGATTTATATAGCTTCATTATATGATAATCTGGCTTAGAATATCAGTAAATGATCGAGAAAGTGATGATATACTGTCCTAACTTACAAATTAGTGTACCTGTTGAGTCCAACTAATATTGTATCACCCCTATGACCTTGGGTTTATTTCAAATTACAAGTAACTCTTCATCAAATGCAATCACACAAACTCTCTCTGACTTTTTCCATGGACAACAGTATAATGTTCATGATCATCTCATGTACAAAGTAGCAATTTAACTTGTTAAGTTCTCACTAGTCTAAGCCTCAATAGAATCCTTACCAATATTAGAAGCAGACATGATTCTACACTTGCAACAACTGATGGCCAAGGCAACCATAGAAGGGCTAAACAAAAGAACATCACTTCCAACATTTAACATTTGCAGGGAGAAGGTGGGAAAAAAGAAAGAAAAAAGGGAAGGAATAAAGAAAGAGTTCATACCCACAAAACATTTAAACTTGTGATTTGTGACCAAGTAATTGATTTTAATTTGCCAATTTCCCATTGAAACAAGTCCAATTTGAGAAAACAACAAAGGCAAGGGCATGAAAGCATGGGAAAAATTCCACATATTTTCGGGTAGAGCAGCTATCTGATATCGCTGCCTTCAGTAATCCTATAACTGCTTATTTCAATTATACATGAAAACTGAATCTTTGTATTATTAATCATATCATAGATGATTACATTGTAAAAGTGCTTTTGGATAAAAGAGGGAGCAAACTCACATGGAAAAAAAAGTCTTCATTGATTGGAGCCCATGCACATGGGCAAACATTCCTTTTTCCAACAACTCCACCCAAGCTACCCATGTTTTTGGATGATTGCCCATTACCTATGTAATGTAGTATAATAGAATAATGTTATAATTATCATGATAGTGTTATATAATAAGATAATGTTATAATGATGGTGTTGGTAAAATATTAAATAAATCATCATCTTCTTGTATAAATAGAAGACATTAAGGAGATTGAAAGGGAGATATATTTAGAAGCTTTTAATTATTTACGAAGTCATTTTTTTCCAAGCTATGTCCTTTTATTTTCATGAGTAGCTAGTTTTTTTTTCTTGGAGCCAATTGTGAAGATCATCCAAGGATCTTGGGATATCAACAGAGGTAATTGGATTTTCATTGTTTATCTTTAAAATCTTTTTATTCTTGATAATTAAATTCTAGATCTTTGAAAAAACTTAGATACCAACTAAGCCATGCTAAATACCGTAGTATTGCAATGGCTTCCATAAGAGAATGCCACTTTCCATAAGAGAATGCTCTTTGGCTTATGCAATGCACCGGCCACCTTTCAAAGGTGCATGATGTCCATTTTTAGCGATATGGTGGAGAGATTCTTAGAGGTCTTTATGGATGATTTCTCAGTGTATGGGGATACATATGAGGCTCGTTCGGAACACCTTGAAAAGGTGTTAGCGAGATGCAAAGAAAATAATTTAGTGCTCAATTGGAAGAAGTGTCACTTCATGGAGACACAAGGTATAGTTTTTAGACATATAGTGCCCAACAAGGGAATAGAGGTAGATAAGGCTAAAGTCGAATTGATTCAAAAGCTCCCTACCCCTCAGACCGTTAAAGACATTAGGTCTTTTACCGGGTTATTATTGAATACTACTTCGCCAAATTTGCTCTTAGGTGTGTTAAGTAGATCAAGTCAATTTTTTTGTTTAGAGTGCAGGTTTTGTTTCTTTTCTTTTTTTGTTGTAATTTTCTTTTCTTTCTTTTTAGTGTTTTGTTGTTTTCTTTTGTCAGGACGTGTTAGTGTCGTCATATCCTCTAGTTTGTCTAAAGGCCAAAAGAAAAGTCTTGTGGAATTTCTGAAGACCCAAAGAAAAGCCTCCAAAAATTGACTTAATCTACTTAACACACCCAAGAGTAGGTGCGGCGAAATAATATTTAATAATAACCCAGTAAGATCAGGGTCAAACCACATGGAATGATTATCCAAACATGCAAAGTTGACGTTAGAATTTACTCACAGTAAAAAATTAGATACCAACTAAGTCATGCTAAACACCGTAGTATTACAATGGCTTCAGTTAGAACCTAAGCCAACTTGTTTGAATTCCCCCATGAACAGTACCGATGGGATCTGAACAATTAGTGTAAAAAAAAAATAGTAACCAAAATAAAACAGTTTATTTTGAGAGATTTGATGATTGTTGAACTAGACTTTAAATTAAACTTAATAAAACGATCTTGGATCTAATTGATTCAATCACCCGATTCAATCGAAATTCCAATAGAGGTTTTGTAACTCAAATCATTAGCTTCGTATTGAGCCTTTGATTTGGAAGAAATAACGATTAAAACAAAAATTCAATAATAATTAAATTTAGAATAATAAAAATTAAAGCTATAGATTCATACAATCGATTTGTGCAATAACTATACCAAACTAAGATTTGTAGATAGAAATTACCATACTTAGTCAAGAATCTAAGTTTTCTCAAAAATTTAGAATTTAATTACCAAGAATTAAAAGATTTTAAAGATAAACAATGAAAACTCAATTGCCTCCGTTGATATCCCAATATTCTCGGATGATTTTCAAAATTAGCTCCAAGAAAAAAAACTAGCTACTCATGGCAATGAAAAGACTTAGCTTAAAAAAAAAATAACTTCATAAATAATTAAAAGCTCCTAAATATATCCCTCTTCCAGTCCCCCGAATGTCTTCTATTTATACAAGAAGAAGATGATTTATTTAATATTTTATCGACACCATCATGATGGCTTTAACATTATCCTATTATACGACACCATCATGACGGCTATAACATTATCCTATTATACTACATTACATAGGTAATGGGCAATCATCCAAAAATATGGGTTACTTAGGGTGCAGTTATTGGAAAATGGATGTTTACCCATATGGGTAGGCTCCAATCAATGAACACTTCTTTTTTCCATGTGAGTTTGCTCCCTCTTTTATCCAAAATTACTTTTACGATGTAATCACACCCCCAACTTGCTTTTTGCTAATCTCTAGCAAAACTAATAAACACACTTAAAAAGATATGCTCCACTTTCATATGGATCACGAGTGCATTTAGCATATGCACCAAGCTTTTAAACCCTTAGATTACCCCTAGTGAACGAGTGGTGTCTTGTGGAGTTTCCAGTGATGGTACTCACAAATATCAAAATGGCCCTGCAACTGAGGATTAGTAGGATAAAATATGACATGAATCAAAACACAAGTATATTCTGTCTATCCTACTCTTTAATACACAAGCAATATAATGTCTTAAAACAATATATGAGAGAATTTTGTGGGTGGTGTGATCATTACATGATAAGAAAATTATTACAACATAAAAACACAGTATATCCTTTAAGTTTTAATTCAACCTTATTAGATATTCTCTCAAAAAGAAAATAACATAGGCGTCTCACACCAGTTGTCCTTGCAAAAAAGTAAATGTGATGTATAAACTAAAGAGACAACCATAAAGAAATAACGCGAATATACAATAAGAGACGACTTGACATAGCACCATGAAAGAATACTCAATGCTAAAAATCACACAAGCAATTGATCTTTAAATTCCTTAGTGAGTGAATGATCAAGTAATGTACACTTCATATCTTCGAGGGCTTTGTTTGGATTGTAATTTGGCCATGACGTAGAAGGTAAGGAAAAAGAAATAATAAAAAGTTCAAAGCATGCATGATCAAGGCATGAAATGATCAATGAATAAGTACCTTCAATTTCTTAATTTCATTTGAAATTTTTTCTCAAAAGCCAACCTCTCTCTTTTTTTTTTACACTTCACCTCTTTCGTGCTTTCTTTCTTTGCTAATTTTCCTCTTTTTCATCACAATGCAAACATCTCCCTCCATGAATTTAACTTTTACAAGTGAAGATACTTGTGTTTTTATAAAAAAGAAAAATACTTTTAAAAATGATAAATTTCACAAAGATCGAAAGAAAATAGGTTTGACAATGGTTCCAAGCAAATAATAGCAACAAGAAAATCTGTGGCTAAAAATGTAAAAAAATGGCCTTGAATTATTTTAAAAGTATACAACAGCTTAAAGTTCTAGGAATTCAACATATTCAATTACCTGAGTAATTAAAACAATCAAGTCAAATACAAGAATAATGATGCTATTGAATGAGCGATGTAAAAGAATTTTATCAAGAGTAAATGTAAACACTCCGAAAGGTGTTAGTGGCTTTAAAGCTTACTTGGTAAAAACTCTCCACTTGTGTAAAGATGAAACTATATAATATGTACAAATACAAAACATTTCATGATATGATAATGAAAGTAATGTAAAATAGCCTCTATCTATGTGTTAAGATAAAACCTTGTAATTCTATTAAAAAGAAAGGAAAAAAAACTGTGCGAAAAAATGAATGAAAATATGTTTTAACTAAATCCCAAAAATCTACAGTTATACTTCATCTATGATAGTGCAAAACAATAAAAGATGCGCAAACCTCTTGGTGAAGATCTCAAGGTAGTAAACAAATTTGATACAATGTATCTCTTGAAAATCAACAAACCCTTAAGAGGTCTAAGTAAAATATTCATGCTCCTCAACCGTATGGTCCTTTTTTTTTTTTGCTTATTCTTGCAAAACTTATTTATAGATTAATTACATAACAACATAAATCCAACTATAAAAAACAACAAACAAACCGAAGAGAGAAACAAACAAACAAACAACAACAAAAAAACAATCGTGTCCCCCCCCCCCCCCCCCCCCCCCCCCCCCTCTCTTGAAGATTGCCACGACTGCGAGATGATGAGAAATGAAAGGGTGGAAAGAAACAACACGAGAGGAAGAAGGCACCCCAACTAAAGATAAAGTATCTATAGAATTAAAAAGACTAACTATACAAACTAACCGAGTGATGGTTCTATTGAAACAGTGGTGGATCCTCCATGAGATCCACACTTTCAATGAAACTTACAAAATTCTCAAGGTAGGGTTTTAGCCAATGCCCATTGACTTTGAAAACATTCTCATTACTGAAATTTTCAACTTTTATCGCCTCATGTGGTGATATTTCCCTAACAATGTAAGGTCCCGACCATCTACTTTGAAGCTTGTCCAAAAACAAGTGTAACCAGAAATTGAAGAGCAAGACCTTTTGACCAATTAAAAAAGATTTTCTAAGAATGTTTTGATCATAAAGGGTTTTTATCTTAGCCTTAGAGATCTTATCGTTCTCATAGGCATCGTTACGGAGCTCTTCTAGCTCGTTGAGCTGCAACCTTCTATTTTGGCCTGCCTCATGGATGTTCTCATTAAATTAGCGAATGGCCCAATAGGCCTTGTGTTCAATTTTAACCAGAAAGTAGCATGCCTTTCCGTACACAAGTTTATAAGAAGAAGAACCTAAGATGGTCTTATAAACAATCCGATAAGCTCATAAAGCGTGTGGCCTAAAGAAAGGAGTTTTCATTAAAAGGAGCCCACCCACATGGGCCAACATCTCTTTTTTCAACTTCACCCAAGTAACCTATGTTTTTGGATGATTGTCCATTACCTATGTAATGTAGTATAATAAGATAATGTTATAGTCATCATGATGGTATTGTATAATAGGATAATGGTATAGCCATCATGATGGTGTTAGTAAAATATTAAATAAATCATCTTCTTGTATAAATAGAATACATTCGGGGGATTGAAAAAAAGATATATTTAGAAGCTTTCAATTATTTATAAAGTCATTTTTTTTCAAGCCAAGTCTTTTTATTACCATGAAACGCTAATTTTTTTTTTTTGGAGTCAATTGCAAAAATTATCCAAGGATCTTGGGATATCAACGGAGGTAATTGGGTTGTTTATCCGATCACCCGATTCACTCGAAATTTCAACTGAGGTTTTGTAATTAGTTTCGTCTTGAGCCTTTGATTCGGAAGATTTAATGATTAAAATAAAATTTCAATAATAATTAAATCTAGAACAATAAAATTAAAGCCATAGATTCATACTATCGATTTATGCAATAATTATTCCAAACTAAGATTTGTGGATAGAATCTACTAAACGTAGTCAAGAATATAAATTTTCTCAAAGATCTAGAATTTAATTACCAAGAATTGAAAGATTTTAAAGATAAAACAATGAAAACTCAATTACCTCCATTGATATGCCAAGATCCTCAAATGATCTTCACAATTGTACGGTCGAGGAGCATGAATATTTTACTCAGATCTCTTAAGGGTTTGTTGATTTTCAAGAGATAAATTGTATCAAATTTGTTTACTAGCTTGAGATCTTCACCAAGAGGTTTGCGTATCTATACTGTTTTGCACTATCATGGTGAAATGCAACTGTAGATTTTTTAGATTTAGTTGAAACATGTTTTCAATTCATTTTTTAGCATAGTTTTGATTTTTTCCTTCCTTTTTAATACAATTGAAAGATTTTATCGTAACACATAGATAAAGGTTATTTTACATCACTTTCGTCATCATCTCATGGTAAATTTTGTATTTGTACATATTATACAGTTTCATCCTTACACAAATGGAGAGTTTTTACCAAGTAAGTTTTAAAGTCAATAACGCCTTTCGAAGTGTTTATATTTACTTTTGATGAAATTCTTCTACATCGCTCATTCAATAGCATCATTATTCTTGTATTTGACTTGATTATTTTAATTACTCAGGTAATTGAATCTATTGAATTTCTAAAACTTTAAGCTATTGTACCCTTTTAAAATGATTCGAGGTCATTTTTCACATTTTTAGCCACAGATTTTCTTGTTGCTATTATTCCCTTAGAACCATTGTAAAACTTATTTTCTTTCAATCTTTGTGAAATTTATCATTGTTAAAACTATCTCTTTTTTTATAAAAGCACAAGTATCCTCACTTGTGAAAGTTAAATTGAAGGAGGGAGATATTTGCATTGCGATGAAAAAGAGAAAAATTACCAAAGAAAGTACAAAAGAAGTGAAGAATATAAAAAAAAAAAAAAAAGGAAAAAAAAGAGAGAGAGAGAGAGGTTGGCTTTTGAGAAAAAAATTCTAAATGAAATTGAGAAATTGAAGGTACGTGTTCATTGTCCATGGTAAGTTTTACTTTTAAAATTATTCTTTCACTCTAAAAGGCCAAGATATAGTTTAATTCATTGAGGCCTAGGTCTATATACTCTTGGCATACACTGCAAGGGAAATTTTTGAAAAAAAATTTCCCTGAACATAAGACCCAGGCGATTCATCGCCAAATCTCTCAGTTTGCCCCAACTTTAGGTGAAACCTTCTTCCAATATTGGGAGAGGTTTAAAGATTTGTTATTGTCATGTCCACACCATAGGTTTGCTAATTGGCATATCATCGCCTTCTACTCTTCATTGACCCAAGGCTCAAGACGAAACTAATCATTTGAATTACAAAACCTCCGTTGGAATTTCGAGCAAATTAGATGATAAGATCAATTGGATTCAATACCGTTTTATTAAGTTTAATTTAAAATTTAGTTCAACAATCATCAAACCTCCCAAAACAAACTATTTTATTTTGGTTACTATTTTTTTTTTTTACACCAACTGTCTAGATCCCATCAATACTGTTCATGGTGAAATTCAAACAGGTTGACTTAGGTTTCAACTGAAGCCATTGCAATGCTACGGTGTTTAGCATGGCTTAGTCAATACCTAAGTTTTTACCGCGAATGAATTCTAGTATTGGTAAATATGTCAACAACTAAGGTGGATATGTGGAGTTGTTTAATTAATCTGCAAATATGTTGACATGTATCAAAACATGGGTTGCTTGGGTGGAGTTGTTGGAAAAGGGATGTTTGCCCATGTGGGTGGGCTTCAATCAATGAAAATTCCTTTCTTTCCATGTGGGTTTGCTCCCTCTTTTATCCAAAAGCACTTTTACAATGTAATCACACTCCCTAACTTGCTTTTTGCTAGTCCCTAGCAAAACAAATAAACACACTTAAAAAGATATGCCCTACTTTCATATAAATCACCAGTGTATTTAGCATATGCACCAACCCTTTTAAACCCCTAGGTTACCCCTAGTGAACGAGTGGTGTCTCATAAGGGTTTCCAGTGATGGTACCCACAAACATCAAAATGGGCCTGCAACTGAGGATTAGGCGGATAAAATATGACATATATCAAAACACATGCATGTTCTGTCTATCCTAACTACCACACTGTTTTGAAACATGTCATACTTTATCTTCCTAATCCTCAATTGTAGGCCCATTTTAATGTTTGTGGGTACCAGCACTGGAAACCCTCACGAAACACTACTCGTCCACTAAGGGTAACCTAGGGGTTTAAAGGCTTGGTGCATATGCTCAATGCGCTCGTGATCCCTATAAAAGTAGAGCATATCTTTTTAAGTGTGTTTATTTGTTTTGATAGGGACTAGTAAAAAGCAAATTGAAGGGTGTGATTACATTGTAAAAGTGCTTTTGGATAAAAGAGGGAGCAAACCCACATGGAAAGAAAGGAGTCTTCATTGATTGGAGCCCACCCACATGGATAAACATCACTTTTCTAACAACTCCACCCAAGCAACCTATGTTTTTGGATGATTGCCCATTACCTATGTAATGTAATATAATAGGATAATGTTATAGCCATCATGATGGTGTTGTATAATAGGATAATGTTATAGCCATCACGATGGTGTTGGTAAAATATTAAATAAATCATCATCTTCTTATATAAATAGAAGACATTCAAGGGATTGAAAGGGAGATATATTTAGGAGCTTCCAATTATTTATGAAATCATTTTTTTAAAGCTAGTAGACGATATGATGTACATCATGCTTTAGATCAACCCCAGATTACAAGAGATCTATCCATAGAACTTCTAGTCAAATCATAATATGCAAGTTCAAATTCAAATTTCATCTTATCACTGCCCATCATATTTGTGACTTGTATTTGCATCTTCAATAAATGTTTGTTCAGATAATCACAAGTTCCTTTGCAAGACCATGCAAACTCATTTGCCTCTAAATCACTGTAACACCAGTTAGGGGTTTCTTGGAAAGCTAGACCGTTTATATACTTGTCCTCATTTCAAAAGCATTTTGAATATTACAACCCCAAATGCCAATACAAATCATAGTTTTAGCAATATTATCAATAAATTTGATTGCATAGCTTAAGCCTCGCAAGCATGACATGAGAGTGGGTCCAGACACAGATTTGAACCGAATTGGGAAGCAGCACTTGGTCCCACTAGCTTTCACAGTTTGGGGTGTGTCAAAGCACCACGCCAAAAATATGTGCGCGCGCATCTAGAATTAAAATCATTAAACAGCGGGGAATAGCCAATTTTTATATTAAGTGTACATAGACGCTGAACTGGTTGCTTTGATTTGACCAGGGAGCAAGAAAGTTGCTGTGGCTAATTTGAGTTTTAACATGGATTCTTCGGGTTGGTTGGAGTTTTTTCATGACAGACACTGAAATTATAAGCAATAGAACTGTGAATCTTAGAACTACGCAACAAGGGAAGAACTATGGTTCCAGAATGCTAACAATTTCGAACCACAGAGATTTATGCCTTTTTGTGCACAGTTGAGAGTTTTCATGCAGCACAAAAACTAAGGAATTTGACCTGGGCCACAGTGAAATAATGCTAGCAAATTAAACTGATGCACGCACGCATGCACACACAAAATTTCTGTCAAACACACACATGCAAGTACATCCACACACAAAAACTAGACAGATACCTTGTAATGTATGAATACCCAATCAAAATAACAGTGACCACATGATGAGACATCATCACAGAAAAATCTTTCCTTCGAGTTTCCCATGTAAGGAGGGCAGCAATGCTGTACATGTAGAACCCACACTGGCACATATAGAGAAGCTTTAAGGGAAGCCTGAAATGATAAATCAAACAGTCCATTTAAGATAAAAAAAAATATTACCATAACTGAGTTCAATACTTAAATAAATTAAGTAAATTTTTAAGTTGGTGGTGACAATAAAACCTTAGTTAAAAAATGACTTCGGATGCAACAATTGCAAACTTAATTAATCTGTTCTGGGAAAGCGAAAATAATATTTCAGCAAAGGACCATCCAATGTCACTTCATATGCAACTGGCAGATAGAAAGGGCAATGCTTCCTCTTGTCTCTTCTATAGAAAGCAATATTTCACCAATATCTTATTCAGAAGAGGGGACAAGGAATATTTTTAACCGTAGCAGATGAGACCCCTAATAAAAAAGTCACATATATGTAATTTAAAAGGGTGAAAATACCAATCCATATATGGCAAGATATAACACTGAAAAATTAAGATAGCAAAAAAAATTTTCAGGTCCTTCAAATTCCCAACTTGCAGAAAACAACAAAAGTTCACAATTTCTTCACAAAGAAAAAGATTGGCCAAAAGTTTTTCCCTCTTCTAAACTATGGCAAAATTATCTGCAATCACCATAATATTAAGGTAAGTTGTCCATAGAAAAGATGCTAGCTTGGAGGGGATTAAAAACAGCAGACTTCACCGCACAAAATATCTATAGCCCCGGCTAGAACTGAAATGAGTATCAAGAGGAGTAGTTCACTTTCAACTACCATGTTGAAAACAAGGTTAGCATTCATTTCACACAAGAAGGCATGCGCCACCAACCATCTTAACAAATTGCTAAAACACTAAATAAGATAGTTCACTAGTTTGTTCCTCCTTTTGTTTTACACATGCAAGGGCTTTTTATGTGTGTCACAGTAAAAATCAGAATGGAGGGACTTAAAGGAGCATTCTTTAGGTTCCTGATGTGGTTGATCAAAATACTGACGTTGCTTGTTCAATAAAGCTCTATGTGTTGAAGATTAGCAAGTTGCAGATTTATAGTGCTTTCTGTTAAAAATTCAACAAATGCGGTTTGTCTATCCAATAGTCTGACAAAAGGTACAAGCGAAGTAATTACTCACTTCAACTCTTGACTTGGCCAGCCTCTAAAGTATCCTTTTACATCTCTGAACCATGGTTGGTGGTAGGTAATTGTTAGAACACATACTTCAACAGTGGCATAGTATGTCAGCTTCCACATAGACTCCGAGCATTTTGCTATCTTTGCCCGTGTAGCTTCATTAATCTTTAGTGGCATGGCATCATTGCACAACAACCAAATGGCCAGCCTCTGCAAAAATGCAAGGACAATTAGAAAATATAAAATTAAGAAATGCAAGGAAAATTAGTGTCTGAATTATCAAAAACATGAGTGACCAGAAACATTTGCCATTTTGTATATAGATATATAAAAGTCCATCATTGTTGATTCCTAAAGTGAGTGTCAATTGCTTGTACCAACATTTTATGAGAATCTTCCACTTAGTTTTCCTTTATTTTGTCAGTCCCTTGAACAAAACTACTTGATGTCTACATTTCAGTCAGCACAACATATGAAAATGCACACTGAGGATTCCACAAGTCAAGATACTTTCTCTCCATACTTCTTCCCATGTATCAGCTTTTGCAGCTGAAATGTAATGTAGGTAAAACCTTATTAAAAACCAAATAAATAAATGTAAGTTTTCCTTCTCCACAGAGGTACCCAACAATTTGAACAACTCCAAGCTCCTTGAAAACCTTGAATTCATAGTGGGAATAAGATAATAAGAAGAAAGGAAGATTTAATTGATACATACGAATTTCCCCTTAAATAACATGATTCTTCTATCCTGTGAATTTTAAGTTGCCAATCCAGAATTTGGGCTAACCAGAAACTCTTGGCTCGGCCATATAGACAATGGTTATATTAGGAAATGTATTTTGTGCAGATCATAGTAATCAAATATCATAGATTAAATAAAAGAAATAAAAGGAATATCATCTTATTTTCTTCATGCACTAAAAATATTATATTAGAAACTGTCGATGCATTAAATGGACTCGATAATAATATTAAAAAATAAAATAAAAAAAAAAGGAAGATTGAAGAAAATGTTGTCCATTGAACTTCAAAAAATTATATGAGCGGAGAAGTGCTATCAAAATGTTGTGCAATTATATGATCCAATCATGTTAAAGGAACATTTCACAAGAATCAAGATGATGTTAAGGTTGGTTACACTCTATAATTTCAGTACTCACAAAACATGAATGCTAAGATGGAAGAATGATAGTAAAAGAAAAAATATATAAAATCAATGCATTTCTTAGAAGATGGAGGTTGCACCAATTTGAGACAAGTTGAGAACAAGTCAACTAATATGACCTTATCATATAGAATAAGGATTAAGAATTTACTAGCATAAATGAGGAATCCAGATTGATTCGAAAGGACTATCATGACAAAAGGATGGCTAAAAGAATCAAAGAACTAATGGATACTCAAAAGGCAATGAGAAATGCTTGGTGGCCCATCATCTACAGTATGGCTCCTCATAGATTTCAATAGGGGAATAGGTTTTGAGTAGCTGCCATAGAATAATAAAAACAAGGCTTAATTGGGTTGCGTAAAGTTGAATCTAGTAATTGTACTTAACTAAGATGAAGGAAAGAGGCAAAAAGAACAAAACCATGGATCACAATGTTTCTTTTGTTTTGTTTTTTTTTCCCTTACATAAATAACATAGATGTGATTGGAAAAAAGGCCTAAGGAAAGGACTATCTTACCCGAAAACATTAATACTCTAGAGATTTACGTATTTGGTATGGCGTTCCAAAAAATGGTACACGTTCATTTTAAAACGCTAAATTTAGCAATCCAATGTGACCCCAAAACTTTTTCCATTTATTTCCTTAACGGTTACCTCAATGATTAACATTATTTCTGAAAGGGCATAATGCTCCCAGAAATATGTTTCTTCATGATTAACATTAGAAAAATAGATCATACTTCATTAGATATCTATTTGCTAAAATAAAATTGCTCTAGAAGTAACTTAAGTTCTAATTGTATAATTTATACAAATGTACCCCTATTGTACTATATTTAAGAATATGGAGCATATCACGTTCCTTGCATTTCAAGTAACACAGGGAAAGGGCATGATGCATGAGGTATACAAAAGGCACAAAGAAATGAGACAAATTCCATTGAAGGGACTCCAAAAAATTTACAAAAGAGCAACATCTCCCACTTCCCTATGATGATTTCAAATAAAGAAGTTTTCTAGATAGATTAGACTTCAATTTGAAACTTGGAAGCTCGGCATATAGAAACTTATGTTATTAATTCCTTTCAAATGCTCCAAAACAAAGTTGATGACCCTCATGCTGTTCCTAATACAAATTGCCAGCAATAGTCCTCACCAAGCTTTGCTACTCGCATAAAAAATTGTGGGAGGATGGTTAGAAAAGGAAACAGTAATGGATGGTAGACATTTCTTTTTCATAACTGACACCTGTTGGAAACTTCAATTTTAAACTTTTTATAAATGATTTTTTTTTAGTAAGAAAAGTTTTCCAAAATGATCTCCACTAAATAATGAAAAATTGGACATGGCATAAGAAATATGGCCAATAGACAATTGTCGCATTCTAAGTTAAACCCTCTTAAGACCACTAAATGATTTCCATAGCAATAAATGAACCACCAACAACCGATTTGTTAAATCACTATATAGAACAAGTTGTCCGACCAATGGAAAATGGCCATTCCTTACATTGCGATATCCTCTGATTAAACCAGTCATAGTCTTTTGCTTCCCCAACATAACTATGGTTGGGTTATGATGTCAATCAAGCCAGTGGATAGAATTCGAAAAATGTAAATACTTTTTCTCTGCTGTTCCATGGAGTAATTGTTGCGAGAAATATTCTAGGCCTTCAACAATCTCTTAGTTGACTGGCTTAACAAACCATTTGCTAATTTGGCACCTAAAACTTCAACTAGCAAGCCCTCACTCAATTCTCCCGAATTTAGTTGGACAATCGTAATAGATGAAAAAAAGCAACAGATAGAATGGACAGATTTCTCAGCCACAGCTTAAAGTCCAATGACCTTAAGCAGAAAACGTACCTCCAAAGGCAAGCTAATTTCTCCAGTGAAAAAGCAATGTCATCCTCAAACCAAATCAATTACAATTGAAAAATTAAGCCACAATTGGCTTACTAAAGAATGGAATCATTGCCATGTGCCTTCTCTGACGAAAATCAATGAACTCATGCAACGCTGCTACGTCAGATAAAAGAGACTTTATCCTTCTATAATCAATACATCTTCTTTATTGATAGTTTCACTTTTGTTTGCATATACAAAATTAATGGACTCACGATACTGCAACATCAGATAAAAGGGACTATGTCCACTATCATGGAATATCTCGTCTTGATATTTCGACTTTTGTTTGCATTTTTAGAGACCCATTCAGTTCTCTTAGCTGCCCAAGGTTGCTCTGTGATAAAGCTATCGACAAGCTGCCTAAAAGAATTAACTGCCTTTATTTACACTTTGTAAAGATACTTGATTCTTCAAGAAAATCAACAAAGCTGTAGCATAAGGCTATACGAGAGCACTCTCACAACATCGAGTATAAGTGGAATTGCAGACTGCAACCATCACCATCAGCATCGAGTATAAGTGCAGTTGCACAATGTGACATCACCATTATGTAACTCTTATGTGCTTGAGCTTGTGTTATACTTGTTTTTCTTGTTTCCTCCCTTCACTTTTCTTCAATATGTGTGTACATGTGCAGATGTATGCTCATAGTTACAACGTTAATTCAGTAGCAATTGTACAAACAAGTAACAGTCAAACCGTTTAAGCAGGTCCTCCACTACCATATAAGTCAAATTCAAGATGCAATATAAATAAAAAAGACCGCGCGATAGCCAGATTAAATGTTTCGATTTCAAATCAAACCGAACGAACAATATAAAGAGAATGTAATAAACATATAGCAAGAACCTTACACGAAAGATGAATCTATCAAGGAAGAACCTGACGGCGACGAAGCCAAAAGCGAAGTATATAGCGCACGCGAAATGCCAAGTGCTTGGGACACCATTGTCACTCCAGATCGAGTCCATTAGAGACTTCAAATGTTAAAACTCAGAGAGACGATTCAATCAACGGATCCATCCAGCGGTAAGTTCGATCTCCGCTTCCAAATTCATCAATACCACAAGAAAATGCACGCATTCAACCATCTAATTTGCCCTCATCTCAAAACGATGTAGAGATAGGATAGATTGAGTGATGAATTTGAGCGTATCTGGAGAGAAAGAGAGTGCGGAAACTGAGAGAGGGAGGGGGAACAGAAATGAGGAAGCTGGAATGTGGGAGGTTGAGATCTTGTGTGTATGCGCGGAGATTCTTGATTTTGTGTGTCCACAGTCACTGGAGGGGCGTACATGATTGCGTCAATGTGGGACAGAGAGAGTAGGTCCCGTACCTGCATAACAGGCAGGCACCCTTATTAGCTGTGCCGCGCACGTAGAAAAATAATGCTAGCGTTCATTTCCATTCGTATACACGAATCATAAATACAGGAGTTCAATCTGTACGTATAACAAATATAAAAATTTTAGAGAAGTTTTTACAAAAAATTTAAAATTATTATGTGTTTAAAATACGATAGTGAATGAAATATGTTAGAAACATTTCCTTCTTCTAATAGCAAAAGAGAGACTAATATAGAAAGAAAAATTTATATAATGACTAAGTCACATTTTTAAATTAAATATCTTTGTTCATGAAAGAACTTTCGTATATCAAAATATACACAGAATATATCAAGAGAATAACTTACGTATTATCAGATATAGACTATCTCTCTAAATTACTTTCTCTTTCTAGTTTTCTTTAGGTTTATTATCTTAGTACCTTATGCGGAGAACAATACGATATACGGATCGTTTTGATTGTTTTACCAGTCCTTTGTAAAACATGTGCAATACACCACGAATCAATTCAAGATCTTTTTTGTGTCTTCCTCGTTATACAGTAGATGGCTACTAGAGTTCAATACAAACAACACATGTTTCAAATCCTAAGGCACTGAGATGATAACCCTAGAGGGAACCAGAGAAATAAAGTAATTTAGAGAAAGAGTCTGTATTGGATAATGCATAAGTTCTTTCTCCTTATATATTCTGTGTATAATATGTATACATCAGAATAAATATAAGACTCGCTTATCTTTATCTTTTAAGAGTTCAAATATGATAAGAATAACTCATTGTCTTCTTATTAATAGGAGGTCAAATATATATTGAATATATATCTATATGCTCATATGAACATACTGTAGACCCCATGCAACAAACATCAAAGCTACTAAGCCTCGTAAAGAAACAGATATAAATTATAAAACAAACATATTATATTTAGACCACCATTATATATTATTTCCATTTATCTTAGACTTGAGATTTTATATACATACATGTCTAATCTCTATCAATGAATAATCATTCAAATTAATAAAATAATATTATATTTTAATTCTAAAAATATATAAAGTAATAGAGAAACAAGATTTATTAAATTTTCATAAGTGCATTAAGATAAGTATGAGTGAATCTTTTAATTACATGCTTAAGTAATGTATATTTGTAAAAACTATTTTTTTAAAAAAGGTTTTATACTTTATTTATATATGATTTCCTAGTTCCTTTTCCTTTTTTTTTTCTTTTTTTTGGTAATTATTTGAAATAATTAAACAAAACATAAATGTTAAATAAATTAAAAATTGTATATGAAATAAAGTGAGAGCGGTGTACCTTCTTCAATAATTCTTGTTTTGTAATATTATTGACCTTGTTTTTCAGATAAATTATAAGGTTTGAGTACATCAATCCATCAAAAAATTCACAATAACATGTACTTAAATCCAGCCTATAACTCAATTTTTGATAAATTTAAAATGCTTTGAAAAGAGCACTACTTACGAAAATTTGAATGACTATTAAATTTAATTACCATGGTGACTATAAAAATCCATAATGACGTATTTATCTTTAGATTTTATATATTATCATAATCTCTTTAAAGTTCCATATTAAATGGGAAACAATTCCAAATAATTAGTATATTAGTTTATAACCAATGATTTTATGATATTTGTATTTTTATATTTTTTTTTTTAGAAAAATGAATCATACTTTGAAGCTTAAGACCTAACAACATACTACTATAATATATAGTATAGATATAGATAGATAGATTGCACAACAATGAGTTGTATATTTGTGAAAACACATAATAATTTGAGTTTTGAAAGAAATTTTAAAAAAATTATGATCTCAATTGATAGACTTTAGAAATTATAGATCTACCTATACCATATACATATCATTCAATTAGTGATATTTTTTAGGTTAACTTAAAATTATTCAAATATTATAAAAAATTAAAATAAGTAAAATTAGATTGAGAGTTTAATGACAAGGCATTGTTACAATATGTGGTATAAATAGATAGATCAATAGAATTATAAAATTGAGAAGAAATTTTTAAAAAAATAGAAAGAACTAATGATACTTTGACACGTGTATCTTGTATATGACAAAATACTAATAATTTAATAACACATGTTACTTTAATTTTAAAATTTTAAAATTACAGATTCTTTAAGAGGATTATAATTAAAAAAATTTAAAAATATTACCATAACTACCAATGGATAGCATTTATCAATTAGTGGATAAATTTTATAAAATTAAGAAGCAGTAAAAGAAATTAGAAATAACCAATTATATTTTGACACATGTATCTTGTATATGACATAATGTTAATAATTTAACGACACATATTTTTTTCCATTTTAGAAATTTTAAAATCTCTTTATGAATAATAAAGTTTCTTTAGGTGAATTATAAGTAAAAAAAATTTGAAAATATTACCATAACTATCAATGGAAAGTATTTATGAAGTTTTTTTTAGAATAAACAAATAAAGAGGAACCAATAATAAGAGGACACGTATATTCTATGTTTTTAAAAAATTAAAATTTGGAGAAAAAAGGATTACAACTTTCAGTTTTAAAGACCTCCTAACCTATAGTTATAATATATAGTATAGATTACCATAACTATTGATGGATAACATTTATCAATTAGTGGATAAAATTTATAAAATTAAGAAGAAATAAAAGAAATTAAAAATAACCAATTATATTTTGACACATGTATCTTGTATATAACATAGTGTTAATAATTTAATGACACGTATTGTTTCGACACATGTATTTTGTATATGACATAATGTTAACAATTCAATGACACATATTGTTTCCATTTTAGAAATTTTAAAATCTCTTTATGATTAATAAAGTTTCTTCAGGTGGATTATAAGTAAAGAAATTTGAAAATATTACCCTAACTATCAATGGAAAGCATTTATGAAGTTTCTTTTAGAATACACAAATAAAGAGAAACCAATAATAAGAGGACATGTGTATTTTATGTTTTTAAAAAATTAAAATTTGGAGAAAAAGGGATTGCAACTTTCAGTTTCAAATGTCTCATAATCTATTGCAATAACATATAGTATAAATTTATTCTAATATATAAAAAGAGAACACCAGATTGGTCATTGATATTTCTCTCATTTTTTAAGCTGTATCACATAACGTTACTTTTTGAGAAGTCCAAAATTGTCTTACTAAATTTGTTTTAAATTATATATACTAAACATAAAATTTCATGTTTAGTGGCGGGGCCACACGCCATTAGTGTGCAACTCGATTAAGGTATACCTATTAAAAAATCGGTTGAGGTACTTATTTTTTCGCTTAGTGTAAGGTCAACTACAATGTATAAAAAATAATTTTTGTGGCTGGGATTTTTGACAGGCTTGATCCACTCCACAAACCAACTTGATGAGCTCTAAATAAACTACAAGAACACGAACAGTGAGAATGTGTCAACCCTTTTTGAGCCAATGACACTTCGATGACTAAGTCAGGTAAGCTTAATCTCAATGAATTAAACAAAAGTACTTCAAATGAACGTACCTTGCTTTGTAGTGGCATGATATATTTATAAGTTTCGAAGGCCTCACTCGTTCTAGGAGTGGTATTATTTCTCCTTCTATGATTAGACCTCTCTTAGGTCGATTTATGAGTAGAATGGATTTATCTTTAGGAGTTCTAGTTTAGGTCAACTTGAGACTCTTACCCAATAGACTTGCTTTTTACTACTTGGTTGGTCCTCTTTAAATCGAGTTTGGCTCAATACTGGTTAGCCGGCTCTCTCTGCAGCCCTAGCTCATTTAATTATTGAGTTGCAAGCTTATTGACTCACAATTTTAATGTGACTGTCTTATGCAATAATGCACAGGAACCATTCATAAATTAATAAAAAGCTCATCAAATTGCAAGAGTCAATCCGTGTTAGAAAACCAACTCGATTGAGGTATATATATAAGAAAATCGATTGAGATACTTTAATTTTTTTCCCTTTATTGTTTGCTTAATTCTTTACACTCTGTATCATAATTTTTTGTCAAAATCTGTAGATTGCTACATTTTTAAATCCTTGTAACATGCCACAATCATAAACCCTTATATAAATTCTCAACAGTATATATGCATAGTCATCATAATATGTCAAAACTTATTTTTAAATACTCGTAACATCCAACAATAATTCAATATTGCATACGCATCGTGTGTGCTCACCGTCTAGCAGTAAACCCGTGCTACGTGCGTAGTAAAAATATGATACACTGATACATACTTTAATTGAGTTGTTTATACTTTATTATAATTTAGTGTAATTGTATTATCAGTAAAAATAAATTATCAATTTATACATTGATAATACAATTATAGTAAATTATAATAATTAATATAGTTTTAAAATTAAAAAATTAAAAGTTGATTGTAATAAAAAAATATTAACTTGCAATAAGAAACTAAGTTCCATTGTGAACGTTCTAAAGTAATTTTTTCCCCTTACAATTATGTTACGGAACTATATTGATTAAGTGTATACGTTGCACATGTTATATGGTTTTACTTAATAAGTACATTTAATACTGCATATATAGCTACTTAAAATTAATAATTACCTAAAAAAAATTTAAAATTGTAAGTTAAGGAGATTTGATTTACCTAGATTACTTCAATTTCATTAAATATTTACTAATTATGAATAGAAGTTAATTTTTTTTACATTTTATAATTAGATTAATACTATTATGAGATATATAATAATATTATTTAAAAATTTTAAAGTTTTTCCAATAACCAATTGCTATAATATACAGTATAGGTATATTTGTCCTTTCAAAAAAAAAAAAAAATTAAAGGAACTTGAATAGAAAATTTTACTGTTTTGAACTAAATGATGGACTTTCTATAATTATAAGGGAATAACCTAAGAAAATTTAAAAATAAGAATTCTAATATTTTGAATTCTTTCCAAAATAAGATGAGATTTTACTAAAGTTTTGTTAATCATGAAAAAAGAAAAATTTTCTATATTTTATGGTTAAACCTATACTATTATAACATATTTAATATTAGTAATTTAAAATTTTTAAAACTAAAAAATTATATTGGATTTTTCAACATTAAATACCCAACAACGTATCACTACAGAGAGATAGCTACAAATTCACATTATATTAGTTTGAATCACATAATAATATGTCAAAATTATTATTACCAATCATTTAATTTTCAGAAATTTAAAGGGGTGGCTTTAGGAAAGATCTAATAGTTTGAATTTTGAAAGAAATGTAAGATTTTAGGAAAGTATGATAAAATTATATTTTTTAACCAATCAAATTGTAATAAATTTATTACAATATTACCAAAAATTTAATTTTAGAAATTTTAAGAGAATGACTTTAGAAAATATATAATAGGAATTAAAGGTCCATTTATATATTGTATATAATTTTATTAGTGGGTTTTTAGACTAACCAATTAAATTGCAACATGTGGTATTTTAGTATTGTTGAGTCAATGCCTTGATTTTGATGATAACAAAACAGGGTTAAATGATCTAATAATTCTACTTAGTGTGCAGATGAATTATTAATTAGATCTTGACTTGAAGCCTATCATAATAGAGGATTTATGATGAAAAGCATGATGAAGTGATGTATTCTACAAAAGGTGATATTATAAGAAGAAAAAGGATTCTCAAGTTGATGAAAATCCTAGATTGAAGATTGATGAGCATGAAAGAATAGCATATTCTACAATGGTGATTTTATAAGGGAATGAAGATGATGGATATCAAAGAAGAAGAATGAAAATGATCAAAGTCTTGATTTAAAAGATTGAAGACTTTGAGTACTTGAAGATATCTTGCAAGAATGGAAGAAAAAGATACCAACTCAAAATATGGAAGTTTTCTTAGAAGATGTAAAGATGTCTTGAAGACATGGAAGGAATCACAAGATTTGGAAAGCTTTCTTGAGTTGTTGAAGTCCATGGAGAAGCCATGTTGTTTGAAGAAATGAAGATTCTAAGTCATGGAAGCTCTCTTGAAGATATTGAAGAAGACTTGAATCAATAGATGAAGCTATGATAATGGAATAGCTCTACAAGTGATGAAAATGAAGAAAACTCACCTTGAATGGATTGAAGATGTTCTTGGAGTCATCTAATCTTGAAGAAGTGTTTGCAAGCTTTAAAAAGCCTTTTTAGATGATCCTTGAAGAGATTGGAAGCTTTGAAAAAGAATGAAGAAAAGTTGCAAAAATATGGGTTTTTGGAAAAAGGGTCGACTCCTCAAGTTAAAAGAGCCGACTCATTCGAACAGAGCCTTGGAATTCTGCTGGAAGCTTAAAAGAGTCGACTCCTGGCCAAAAAGAGTCGACTCATTGCAACAGAGAACAAACAATTCTGCAGACTGCTGAAAAGAGTCGACTCCTGGGACAAAAGAGTCGACTCATTTGGACAGAAACTTGAAAAATCTGCTGAAATGCAAAAAGAGTCGACTCATTGTGAAAAGAGTCGACTCCTAGACTCTAACGGCTAGTTTTCTAACAGACGGTATGGGCACAAACACAACCAAATCTTCTCCCATACTTCTCCAACGGCTAGAATCGATCCATACCTATATATATGAGATACATACAGCTTCAAACAAAAAGGAAGAGCAATCATACCATTCATATCAAGTGCTTCAAAGCTGAAAATCACATGCACCTAACTGTTACATATTCTTGCTGAGTGTTTAAAGTTATCCATTGAGTTGTATTCATTTGTATACTCACTAGGAGAGTCACTCTTTGTATAATCTTCATTCATTCTTGTTTGGGAGGGTTTGTAACCTTGTAAGTTTAAGTGTTATTGGGAAAAACACTTGTAAGTTTAAGAGAAGCTTGGACAAAATCTCTTGGGTTTTGAAAGCTTGGGAATAAGCTTTTGTAAAGAGTGAGCTGGGCACTCGTGGCACAACCAGCGGCTGTGTAAGGTGTATTGCATAGTGGAATTCCTTCGAAAGGATCGAAGAAGAGAGGACGTAGGCAAGGTTGGCCGAACCTCTATAAATCTGGTGCATATTTCTTCTGCCTCTGTTTTGCTTACTTGCTCATTATGCATGCTTGCAAATACTTGTTTTAATGTACACTTCATTTGCTTGATACATATACTTTGATTATTTGTTTCTAAAATCCATAAACGATTTTTTAGTTGAATTTCTTGTTAAAAATTCTATAAAACCCAATTCACCCCTCCCTCTTGGGTTGCCTGCTTGGGCCAACAATTGGTATCAGAGCAAGTACTCTAGTTTAAAGGCTTAACATCCTTAGAGTTGATCCATGGCAACCATGATTGGAAGCTCTCTAGGTGAGGGTCAATCCACTAATAGACCTCCAATGTTTAATGGTACAAACTACAACTATTGGAAGAATAGAATGAGGATTTATATTCAATCTGTTGATTATGAGTTATGGATGATTATTGTTAATGGTCCTAAAACTCCCAGCAAAGTTATTGAAAGAGAAGTTATCCCCAAACCTGAAAATGAATGGGATGAGAATGACATGAAGCTTATGCAATCTAATGCTAAGGCTATGAATATCTTATATTGTGCATTAGATCCAAATGAGTTCAATAGAATTTCTACCTGTGAATCTGCCAAAGAAATTTGGGACAGACTTGAAGTAACTCATGAAGGAACAAATCAGGTCAAGGAGTCAAAAATTAACATTCTTGTGCATAACTATGAATTATTTAGAATGAAATCTGATGAGTCTATAACTGAGATGTTCACCAGATTTACTGACATTGTAAATGGCTTAAAGTCTCTTGGAAAAGTGTATCCTAACAGTGAACAGGTGAGAAAAATCTTAAGATCACTGCCAAAGACATGGGAAGCAAAGGTGACAGCCATTCAAGAAGCTAAAGACCTCAACATTCTACCTCTTGAAGAACTTCTTGGCTCTCTTATGACTTATGAGCTAACCCGAAAACAGAATGCTCAAGAAGAAGAGGACAAGAAAAAGAAGTCTGTTGCATTCAAGACCACCACATCAGAAAATGAATCTGGAAGTGAAGAAGAAGATGAGGAAGATCTTGCTCTCATCACAAGAAAATTCAAGAGATTCATGAGAAGAAGGTGGAAGGGAGGAAAGAAGATTGAAGCAAAAGGTGAATCCAACAACAAGGATTCTACCATCATATGCTACGAATGCAAAAAGCCAGGACACATGAGAAATGAGTGTCCTCAGCTGAAAAAGAAAGGAAAGAAAGAAAGAGGGAAGAAGGCTCTAGCTGCAACATGGAGTGACAGTGAGGATTCAAGCTTAGATGAATCTGAAACTCATGAAGTAGCCAACCTATGTCTTATGGCACGTGAAGAAGAAACAGAGGTAACTAATTCTGATTTTTCTTTTAATGAATTGCAAGATGCTTTTGATGATTTGATAGTTGAATTTAAAAAGCTAAGCATCAAAAACAATCTTCTCAAGAATATGGTATTCACTCTCACAGAAGAAAGTGAAGAGTTACAAAATGAAAATGACATTTTGAAAAATAAAAACTCTGTTTTAAAAGAAAAAGTCACTGATTTAGAAAAATCTCTTTCTAAATGTGTCAATGGAAGAGATAAACTTGATGTTATGCTTGGAAAACGAAATTGCTCTCTTGACAAGGCTGGAATAGGTTACAATGTTTTTAAACATAAAAAGTTTTCAAAAGCACCAATCACATGCTTCTATTGTCATAAGAGAGGTCACTTTGCAAATCAATGTTTTCTTATACAACAATCTCATGGTGTCAAGAAAGCTTGGGTTCCAAAAGGAACATTGAAGACTAACTCCACTGGACCCAAGATGATTTGGGTACCAAAGGTCAAAGGTTGAGTTGCTTGTTTTGTAGGTGTGTCTTCAAGCCAACTCCAAAAAGGATCAATGGTACTTGGACAGTGGCTGTTCAAGACATATGACTGGAGATGAAACTCAATTCACTTCTCTCACACCAAAAGATGGAGGATTGGTCACTTTTGGAGATAATAGCAAAGGCAAGATCATCGGTATAGGTAGTATTGGTAAAAATTCTTCAACTTCTATTGAGAATGTTCTACTTGTTAAAGGACTTAAACACAACCTGTTAAGCATCAGTCAATTGTGTGACAAAGGTTGCAAAGTAGTGTTTGAATCATCTAAATGTAATGTAGTAAACATAAATGATAACAAGATCATATTGACTGGTCATAGACAAGGCAATATTTACACTTTCAACTTAAATGAATTATCTTCTTGTAAGATCAAATGCCTTGCTGCTGTGAGCAAAGAGGATAGTTGGTTGTGGCATAGAAGGCTTGGCCATATTAGTATGAGTATTATTTCAAAAATTTCTAAAAATGAGTTAGTAAATGGTCTTCCCAAACTCAATTTTGAAAAAGACAAAACTTGTGATGCATGTCAAATGGGAAAACAAACCAGAGTATCTTTTAAATCTACCAACATGCTCTCTACTTCTAGACCACTTCAACTATTGCATATGGATTTGTTTGGACCAACTAGAACTCTAAGCTTAGCTGGTAAACAATATGCTCTTGTCATTGTTGATGATTACTCAAGGTTTACATGGACATTCTTTCTAGCTCACAAAGATGAAACAATTGCTTTCTTTACCAAATTTTGTAAAAGGGTTCAAAACGAAAAAGGATTTACAATCACAGCAATTAGGACTGACCATGGTGGTGAGTTTGATTGCAAACCTTTTGAAACATATTGTGATGAAAATGGTTTTGAACATAACTTTTCAGCACCTAGAACTCCTCAACAAAATGGAGTTGTTGAAAGGAAAAACAGGACTTTGGAAGAAATGGGGAGAACAATGCTTTGTGAAAACAATTTGCCAAAATATTTTTGGGCTGAAGCTGTTAACACAGCTTGCTATGTGTTAAACAGAGTTTTGGTAAGAAAATTTTTAAATAAAACCCCATACGAGCTTTGGAAAAACAAGAAACCAAGTGTTTCATATTTTAGAGCTTTTGGATGTAAATGCTTTGTGTTAAATAATAACAAGGACAACCTTGGTAAATTTGATGCAAAATCTGATGAAGCTATCTTTCTAGGATATTCCTCACATAGCAAGGCTTATAGAGTTTACAATAAGAAAACCTTAGTTGTTGAAGAATCAATTCATGTTACTTTTGATGAACTAAACTCTTTGTCTAGAAAGGCTGTGAATGATGATATAGATGATGTGGAGAAGAACTTGGATAAGATGAACATTGATCAAACTCAAAATGAAGCTTCACCACATGACAAAGGAAATCAAGATGACTCCTCAAGCCAACAAAATGAGAATGAAGGATTGCCAAAGGAGTGGAAATTTGTCCACAACCATCCAACAGAGCAAATACTAGGTGATCCATCACAAGGGGTAAGAACAAGATCATCTCTTAGAAATGTGTGTAATCATCTTGCTTTTCTTTCACAAATAGAACCAAAATGTTTTCAAGATGCTGAAAATGATGAGTCATGGATTATGGCCATGCAAGAAGAATTAAACCAATTTGAAAGGAATAAGGTTTGGAATCTTGTTCCTAGACCTAAAGATCATCCTGTAATTGGAACCAAATGGGTGTTTAGAAATAAGATGGATGAATCTGGAACCATTATTAGAAACAAGGCTAGACTTGTAGCTCAAGGCTATAGTCAAGAAGAAGGTATTGATTTTGATGAGACATATGCACCTGTAGCTAGATTAGAAGCTATTAGAATGTTGCTTGCATTTTCATGTTTCAAGAATTTCAAACTCTATCAAATGGATGTGAAGAGTGCATTCTTAAATGGTTTTATTTCTGAAGAGGTGTATGTTGAACAACCTCCTGGCTTTGAAAATCCTATATTTCCAAAACATGTTTTCAAACTTACTAAAGCATTATATGGTTTAAAGCAAGCTCCAAGGGCTTGGTATGAAAGGCTAAGCAAATTTTTAACCGAAAATGATTTTACGAGAGGAAAGGTTGATACAACTCTTTTTATAAAGGTTAAAAATCATGACATGTTGCTTGTACAAATTTATGTTGATGACATTATATTTGGCTCTACTAATGAAAAGCTTTGCAAAGAATTTGCTAAGTGTATGCAGGGTGAGTTTGAGATGAGCATGATGGGTGAGCTCAATTACTTCCTTGGACTTCAAATCAAACAATCAAGGAAAGGAATTTTCATTAACCAAGCTAAGTACATCAAAGATCTACTCAAGAAGTTTGGGTTGGAAAATGCGAAACCATTGGGCACTCCTATGAATACTTCAACAAAACTTGACAGTGATGAGAAAGGTATTTCGGTAGATACCAAGCTATATAGAAGTATGATAGGCTCATTGCTCTACTTGACTGCTAGTAGGCCTGATATTATGTTTAGTGTATGTTTGTGTGCTCGATTTCAAACTAATCCAAAGGAATCACATGTTGTTCCTGTTAAACGAATATTTAGATACCTTAAGCACACACCTAATCTTGGATTATGGTATCCTAAAAACACATCTTTGAACTTAATTGGCTATTCAGATGCTGATTATGCTGGTAGCAAAGTTGATAGAAAAAGTACTAGTGGATCTTGTCAATTTTTTGGAAATATGCTTGTTTCATGGTCTAGTAAGAAACAAAACTCTGTTGCACTTTCTACAGCCGAGGCTGAGTATATTGCAGCCGGAAGCTGTTGTGCACAAGTGCTTTGGATAAAACATCAATTAGAAGACTTTGGTTTAACATTTGAACATATTCCAGTTAGATGTGATAACACAAGTGCCATCAATCTGACTAAAAACCCTATCCAACACTCCCGCACAAAGCACATTGAGATTAGACATCATTTTATACGTGATCATGTGCAAAAAGGTGACATTTTGCTTGATTTTGTGAGTACTGAACATCAACTTGCAGATATATTCACAAAACCCTTGAATGAAGATAGGTTTTGTATGATTAGGAGAGAATTGGGAATGAGCAACCCTTTATCTTGAATGCTTAGATGTCTATATATGTTTGATAAATGCATAAGTATCCTTGAAATTGATTACAAACTTGTTTGATGCATTTCATGGCTTTTAAAAACACATCTTTGCATTTCTGAAGAAAAAGAGTCGACTCATGCTCCAAAAGAGTCGACTCCTGGACTCTGGAATCAGCCCCAGATGTCCTCTGTCGAAAAGAGTCGACTCCTCCTGGCAAAAGAGTCGACTCATTTGAACAGAGAGCTCAGGAAGCTTTCTTCGCTCAAAAAGAGTCGACCCTTTTTAACCATGAGTCGACTCATTTAAGTTAAAATCACTTTAAAACTGTAACACCCCTGTTTTATTCAAATCATTCCAACGTTTCAAATTTCTCTCTTCTTTCACGATCAACCGCTATCTCCACTTCCAACCACCGAAAAACTCTCCCTCAATCCTTACCCAACCTATATTTGATCATCCTAGAGTATTTCTAACTTCCTTCAACCGTCTTTTACAACCTTCCATGGCTCCTAAATCTGCTCCATCGAAGAAAGGCAAGAAAGCCCTAAAAGAGCCGACTCCCATATCCAAGAGAGGAACGAAGAGGAAGACTAAAGGGGACTCTTCTAAGCTTTCAAAGAGGAGAAAAGGGAAGCAAACTGAGGAGGAGGAAGATGTATTTCTCGACAACACCATTTACTTTGAGAAGAAATCAAATCAAGATAAGTATGAGAAAATTTTCTCTTCTAGAGTCATTTTAAATGGAAGATGGATAGATTATGCTTTCTTTGCTAAAGAGAAGTTTGCTTTTAGACCAAAATTTGAAGCCCTTGGTTGAAAATCTATTACTTTGTTAAAGGATGATGTATATCCTGAAATTGTTGGACAATTCTATGCCCATGTAGAAAAGGAAACTGGAGAAGTAAATGTGATTAGTTATGTGAAGGGTGAAACCATTACCCTCACTAAAGGAGTGATTTGTCAAATTTTAAAAATTGGTAGTGGTGGGCAAATGGACAAGAAAGATGTTAGTAGAAAGACTGCTTTATCTGCTTTACTGGGAAAGGAAATTACTGATGATTCATTCCAACCCATAGCCAATGAGTTGCCTTTGGAACTGAGATTGGTGTATCACTTTATTTGTCACATTCTCATTCCTAAAGGTGGGAAGTTTGACTATATCACTGAAAGGGAATTGTTTTTCCTCTGGGCTTATTTGACAGACACTAAAATTGATTTGCCTGAGTTTATTTTAGAGCACATTGTCAAAGCCTCAAGAACCAAAGTTAGCCTACCCTATGGGATCCTCTTGACCAAAATTTTTAAACACTTCAAGATAGATTTAAGAGGTGAAAAGCACAGAACTCCTGATTCTAATTCAGATGAGTATAATCAGAAAACTTTGTCAAGGATGGGCTATCACTTCAACCCACAGAGCAAGACCTGGACCCCTAGAAAAGAGAAACACATTGATAGTGGGACTCCTGGAATTGAATCCACTGAAAGAGGTGAACCTTCCAGTGCCATACCAGAAAGTGGTGAACCCTCTAGACCTGCCTCTTCTCCTACTCCAAGGGAACTTTTTCCAATGAGCATTGTTCCAGGTGGCCAATCAGTAGATATGAGTATTTTGATGAGCATGGTAAGAGACTTGAAAAGGCATCAAGAAGAGATGTTCACCAAATTGGATAAGAAAATTGATAATGGGGTAACTAGATTATTCTTTATTGAAAAGAAGGTAAGAGAATTGAGCAAGGCCTTTGTATCTGAAGGAACCAAAATCAGAGAGAAAGTTGCCAATGACATTGCTCTTTCCACTGAGCATATTGGCAAATATATGAAGAAGCTGGTGGGAGACCAATACCAGCCACTCTTCCCTTCAGCAGTAGAATTTGTAGCAGAAGATTCAAGTACTGATGAGTTGGAAGGATCCAGTGGAAGGGAGCATACCTCTTCTCAGCCATCACCTGCAGACCCCTTTGATCCTCTTGACCAAACTCCTCCAAAGTCTTCTGTTGCTCCTCACAAATATGGCCTGAGACAAAGACCTTCAAGCAGCAAATTTACAAACACTGCTGATAATCCAGTTGATCTCTCTCAAACCCCTTCTCCCAAAAGAAAATGAAGACCTCTGCCTCTGAACTCTCTATTTTCTGTTTTTGAACAAGACATTTTCTAAAGCATCATGTAATATGTTTGTGGATGGTTCTTTTTGTTAAACTCTTTCAATATTTCTTTATGAATGAATGGTGTGTTTTGAATCTCTTTATCTTAACATTGCTATCTCATTTGTGTTTGGTTGAATGAATGAATGGTTTAACAATGCTGAATGAATAATTGCTTTAACATTGTTGATTTTGCTGAATAAATGATTGCTTTAACTATCTTTGTAAATGATCTTCACATAAACATCATTGTATACTATTTTTTTTTTTTGCTATTGTACCTGTCTGTTTTTCTCCATCTATTACTCCTCTTTTTGAGGATTTGACAAAAAGGGGGAGCAATTTTTCTCAAAAAGATCAAAAGGAGAGAAAACACTCCTCAATGCACTACCATGAATTATATCATAAGATATCAACTGCAAAGGAAAGGGGGAGCATTGGTTTAATGAAGTTGAAGCAGTAAGAAGCATCCAATGCCACAAATGCACATGAACCTGCTTCAGTGGATCTTAAGCAATAAAACTCTCAAACAACAAGTACAAAAGAAAGGGGGAGCAAATGATTGGTATACAAATCTCACTTTCTCTAAATTTTTCTGCTATTGCAAGTTATTGAGCCTCTTAGAATTTTGAGCATACTACTCTTAAAATTGTTTTAAGCCATTTCAAAGAAAACTCCTTCATTAAGGGGGAGAAATTTCCTTATTTGGACTATGATTCCCCATTTTTCATTCTAAATTTGCATACCTTTTTGATTGATTAACAAAAAGGGGGAGAAATATTTATGAAAAATATATTGAAACAGGGAAGAAAACTGAAAATTTGAAGTACTGGACATTTGAAGTCTCATACTTCTCATACATATTAATCCTCATGTTTCATGTTGAAATTAATTGCATATATTTTTAATGTTTTGTCATCATCAAAAAGGGGGAGATTGTTGAGTCAATGCCTTGATTTTGATGATAACAAAACAGGGTTAAATGATCTAATAATTCTACTTAGTGTGCAGATGAATTATTAATTAGATCTTGACTTGAAGCCTATCATAATAGAGGATTTATGATGAAAAGCATGATGAAGTGATGTATTCTACAAAAGGTGATATTATAAGAAGAAAAAGGATTCTCAAGTTGATGAAAATCCTAGATTGAAGATTGATGAGCATGAAAGAATAGCATATTCTACAATGGTGATTTTATAAGGGAATGAAGATGATGGATATCAAAGAAGAAGAATGAAAATGATCAAAGTCTTGATTTAAAAGATTGAAGACTTTGAGTACTTGAAGATATCTTGCAAGAATGGAAGAAAAAGATACCAACTCAAAATATGGAAGTTTTCTTAGAAGATGTAAAGATGTCTTGAAGACATGGAAGGAATCACAAGATTTGGAAAGCTTTCTTGAGTTGTTGAAGTCCATGGAGAAGCCATGTTGTTTGAAGAAATGAAGATTCTAAGTCATGGAAGCTCTCTTGAAGATATTGAAGAAGACTTGAATCAATAGATGAAGCTATGATAATGGAATAGCTCTACAAGTGATGAAAATGAAGAAAACTCACCTTGAATGGATTGAAGATGTTCTTGGAGTCATCTAATCTTGAAGAAGTGTTTGCAAGCTTTAAAAAGCCTTTTTAGATGATCCTTGAAGAGATTGGAAGCTTTGAAAAAGAATGAAGAAAAGTTGCAAAAATATGGGTTTTTGGAAAAAGGGTCGACTCCTCAAGTTAAAAGAGCCGACTCATTCGAACAGAGCCTTGGAATTCTGCTGGAAGCTTAAAAGAGTCGACTCCTGGCCAAAAAGAGTCGACTCATTGCAACAGAGAACAAACAATTCTGCAGACTGCTGAAAAGAGTCGACTCCTGGGACAAAAGAGTCGACTCATTTGGACAGAAACTTGAAAAATCTGCTGAAATGCAAAAAGAGTCGACTCATTGTGAAAAGAGTCGACTCCTAGACTCTAACGGCTAGTTTTCTAACAGACGGTATGGGCACAAACACAACCAAATCTTCTCCCATACTTCTCCAACGGCTAGAATCGATCCATACCTATATATATATGAGATACATACAGCTTCAAACAAAAAGGAAGAGCAATCATACCATTCATATCAAGTGCTTCAAAGCTGAAAATCACATGCACCTAACTGTTACATATTCTTGCTGAGTGTTTAAAGTTATCCATTGAGTTGTATTCATTTGTATACTCACTAGGAGAGTCACTCTTTGTATAATCTTCATTCATTCTTGTTTGGGAGGGTTTGTAACCTTGTAAGTTTAAGTGTTATTGGGAAAAACACTTGTAAGTTTAAGAGAAGCTTGGACAAAATCTCTTGGGTTTTGAAAGCTTGGGAATAAGCTTTTGTAAAGAGTGAGCTGGGCACTCGTGGCACAACCAGCGGCTGTGTAAGGTGTATTGCATAGTGGAATTCCTTCGAAAGGATCGAAGAAGAGAGGACGTAGGCAAGGTTGGCCGAACCTCTATAAATCTGGTGCATATTTCTTCTGCCTCTGTTTTGCTTACTTGCTCATTATGCATGCTTGCAAATACTTGTTTTAATGTACACTTCATTTGCTTGATACATATACTTTGATTATTTGTTTCTAAAATCCATAAACGATTTTTTAGTTGAATTTCTTGTTAAAAATTCTATAAAACCCAATTCACCCCTCCCTCTTGGGTTGCCTGCTTGGGCCAACAAGTATTACAAAAAAATAAAAATTCTATAAAAATTGACTGGGAGTTTAAGGCTCAAAAACATGCTAACCTATTATTGTAATATATTGTATAGATATACATATTTAAATAATTTTTAGTTATTATATGCATCAATTTTTTCAACAAAAAAAATTGAGAATTGCTACCCACAGTCAGGGTTGTGGGTCAGTCACCAGCTGATGGGTGACACAGCAGCTGGGTTCTATTATTAACTGGTGGGGTACAACTGATGGACGATAGCCGATGTGTCACCCATCAGTTGGAGAGTGACTTCTCCAAAAAATATTCTTACTCATAATTATTTAATAAATAAAAAAAGATACAATAATTACAATAGTCATTTTTATACTCCATTATATATTTGTTGATGTAAAATTTTAATAAAAAGATGTGTTATTTTGTGTTTTCATACAAGAACAATAACGTGTTAATCGATTATTGATCTAAACTAGATTCGAAGAATTTGACTATTTGAGTTTGAAGATTTGCTCCAAATTTATCAATTCGAGAGTTGAAGTAGAGTTTGTCAACCTAAATAAAATGATTAGACTATTTGACAAATAAGGCTATCAGCGAGATAAATGGTTGTTACCTCTACGTTGAATTCGGCCAAGTGATTAGTTTTTCAAGCTTGATTTAAAATTGAAGAAGTTTCAAAATGTATTCACTCACCAACAATTGTTGCCATGATGCAACAATAGATGATCTATACTTACAATTTAGAATTGAAAGGCATCACAACAGACTGCATGTGCTTATTGCTCAATTCACAACCCCATTTTATGTGAGATAAAGGGTTGTACAAGAGTTATATTTCAAATGAAAAGGGGTACAATTACTGTGAATGCTACGCTTCCTCTCACATGGATGATTCAATGTTCCTCTAAATTGATACCTTTATGTCGACAAACACGTAGCAAAGTATTGTAAATGAAAGTTCTTTAATTTATTTTCTTCATGACTTTTCAATTAACATGTACTTAGCCTAATTGTTTACTAGAACAATTTTGCATTCGAACATAATTATTTTCACTTCATCTCTAGAAGTTGTCCCCAAAAGAACTCCAGTTGTGTGGCACTCGAGCTTAAGACAAGGTGCAGTGTCATTGACAAATAAGGCTATTAACTAGAAACAATGGTAATTACTACATAAGAATTCGAAATACATCTCATTTACCAAAGATTCAATCAATCCAATAGGGTGACACAAATATCTTTTTTTAAAATATTATTTTCTTAGACAAAGCAATCCATCCTTTCTTTAAAAAAAAGAAAGTCCAAGAAAATCATCATTTAGTTCAAAGAATTAAACAAGTGCTTGCCAGATTGGAGATTTCTAATACGCGTAATAATATGAAAACCGACCAGTTAGATTAACGCAATTGGTCATAGCTATTGGTCTTTTCGTTTCGGAGGTCAACAGTCAAATTTTTGAAAAATTTAAGAATTGATTAAACTTGTGTGAATACCTTACTCTCGATGTGAGTGGCCTATTTTTGTGCACTTGACCAAGATACTCTTGACCGCTAAACCAAAAAAATAAATAAAAATGGAAACTACTTGTGAGGAAAGAGAGAGAAACTAGGCTCCGTTTGGTTTATAATTTTAGTTTCTATTTTTTGTTTTTATTTTCTGAAATTCGATGGAATCACGTTTGGCAGAATGATTCTAGAAACTATTTCTGTTGAAACCGCGTTTGGTTAGCTGGTTCCAGAACTTGTTTTCGGAAAATTTTTCAAATAACTATCTGGTTTCAAGAACCATTAAAAAAGTGTTATTTGAGTTTCCGGAACCGTTTTCATAAGAAAATGAGAATAATATGAAAACGATGATATTTTCGATGATCATATTTTTTTGTTTATGAGAACAAGAAAAATGAAATGTTCTAAAATTTTTTAATTTCGAGAACATGAAAAATAAAAACGGAACCGAAGTCAGAACCGGTTCCAAACATAGCCTTACAATACTCTAGATTTAGAGCCTATTGGAATTTGAGAAAGGGAAAAGAAAAGGAAACAAAAGGAAATTATTTAAAAAGTTTTTGTTTGAAATTTTATTTCCTTTTCCTATCAAGCTAGAAACCAAACAGAAAACAGAGGAAGGAACGAAAATTCATTTTCCCTTTCTTGCCTCAAAAATCCAAACAGGCTGTTACTAGTCTCTTGGTAGTTATCATAGATTTGGAGATATTAGCTAATCAAGAATATATGATGGAGTCGTTAGACCCAAGAAGCCCGAAAGGGACGTTGTTGAAAACCGGACAAATGCAGATGTTTCACCGACGGAATAATTGTTCGAATACGAGAGACGTCTCTATCTCTCTCAGAGCGCGAAGGCCGCCGTGATTTTGGCTCTCCTCCGTCAATGGTCTCCAAATCTCCAATTGAGCCCTTTGACACCATAACTCCGTAAGTTTTCTCTCCATCGAACACAAGCAATTCATAGAACTCTGATTTGGAGATTGATAGAACAAGCAATTCATGTCATGGAATGGCAATGAATTCTATGCTTTTCGAAGATTGATAGAACTCTGATTTAAATCATCCATGAAAGAGGAAAATAATACCGAAAACTGAGTATATATTTTTTAATCTCCATCTGAAAACAGTGATGAACTATAATTACTCGTTTCTCTGAAAATTTGCAATGTGACTGGAATAAGTCGATAATTTAATTTTAGATATCCAGAAGCCCTCTTTAAAGTACAAGAACACATACTTATGTATATGAATCTTATACATATTTAGATGACCACGAATACACACATATACACGTAAATATTTTATTCAAGAACTTTTAAATTAGCTTTGTAGCATTGATGATCACGAAGCTTTATGAAGAAGATTACTGGCACAGAGGCGCCTTACCCTGAAATAAGGAGCTTGTTAATGACATTTTACATTTGTTCTCAACTCAAAATTTCTAAAACGCCGACCTCTTTGACCATAAGTAGACTTAGATTAGACATTGTAACTACTTCACTAGGATGAATGCAGTGGTGGACCCACGTATTTCACGAAGGGGGGCCGAAGTAGGAAAAATATTTAGTGGTACCATTATGTCAACTATCAACCACTGCCACTTAGATTTAAGCTCTATACTAGGAGATTCATTAAATATACAGAGGATAAAAATCGTTATGGATGTGATACTTAAAAATAAAGATCTATACTTTGCATTAATTTTTTTCTTTTAGACTAGAGGGGTAAGCCAAAATTACTTGAATTTGGGAGGGTAAAGATAAAATTACTTGAGTTTCGA